>CM033469.1:103641058-104241058 GCA_019447015.1 Hymenochirus boettgeri | reverse complement strand
TGTCTGCTTTAAACCGAGCAACACGCTGAGGCAACAATTGGTACATCCGAAAGACCCAATACCGAAACACAAGAAAAGCGACATCATATATGCAGTGCAGTGAAGAATGCTCTGATTTGTATGTGGGGGAGACCAAATAGCAACTGCATCAACGTATGGCCCAGCACAGAAGAGCCAATTCCTCGGGTCAGGACTCAGCCGTGTACCTGCATCTTAAGGATGAAGGACATACCTTTGAAGATTGTAATGTTAACATATTGGCAAAGGAACGTGACTGGTTCAAGAGAGGTGTTAAGGAGGCCATTTATGTGAAAATAAAGAAACCAAGCCTGAATAGAGGTGGGGGGGTTCGACACCATCTGTCTGCGATGTACAATGCTGTTTTGACACCTTACTCTGGGTGTTCCTATAACACCTCTTAGCCACTATCTAATCACGCCCTTAACACTTGGCTGTGATATGCTAATTGGGATTTTCCAGGGTACATAATTGCCACAGATACTTTTACAAGTCATTCTGAATTGAGAAAGCCAGTCGGATGACTAGCAAAACGTCTTCAAGAACTAAACTTCAAATCCAGTTGATCAATTGAATACAACAGATATATCCCTGGGTGTTTTTTCTTTTCAAAGGGCAGGTAAAGGTGCTAAAACATTTCCCAGCTAATCAAACACCAATAAGAATTAATTGCTCCAACCCCTTTCTCTGACCCTCCTTTCCCTTCTTTCTAGCTTGTAAAATTTCAATTATGCAAGGGGGTGGGGCACAGCCAGGAAGTAAACAACTGTCAATCACCCACTCCCTTTGTTTACAAGGTCCAAATTCATAAAGGCACAGCATTGCTATTTTGTGATTGTAAATGTAAGATCATGGTCATAAATCTATGATAGCTATCAAAAATCTATGATCATGATAAACTAAGATTGCCCATAAAATACCATCGCAGTATTTTAGTACCACATGGAATTGTATGCACAAACGTTAATACAGTTACGGGTGTGATACTTAGAACTTCTAACCAAGGGCACTAGGGTGTTTGCTAGGTATTTCACCTCCAGATAAGATGGTTCAACATCTGTTGTCTGCCACAATGTGTGCTGTTTTGAAGCTACTTAGATATTTAGATAGATTAGACGTTTGTCTGTAGACAAATCTCTAATCAATTTAAGAACCACCTAGCCCGTTCTTTTTTGCACTCACAAAATGAATGGGCTAAAAATAAAATCTCAAGATAAGAACTGCTTCTTCTAATGCTGGGTACACACAGGCCGATATTTGTCCTAGCAAGCAGTTGGCCAAGACAAATTACTGTTGGTCACAGCAAAAGTAGCCACAGCCGACAGTTTCAAGCAACCGATCATGCGGTCCCATAGGAAAGCCCCACCCAAACCATACAATATTTCCGACCGATACAAGGTACTATTGATTGAGTGTACCCAGCTTAAAATGCTTTTTTTTTAGACATTAGATCAGTTTGATTAAATTAGTTTGCAATCAGACCAGTGCAACTGGTGAACTGTAGGGCTGACCTTAACAATGGTTTGTGAACTGGAGGGTTAACCTTAAAGGGTAACTGTGGTCCAAAAATTAATTGACAGGAACTGCTTCACTAAGTATTTTTGTAATTTACTTTCGTTATTTTTTTTACATAGTTTTTAAGATATTTACATTTTTGTTTGATATGGTAGCAGCATCACCCTCCACTTCCTGCTCTGAAACTATGTGACAGTCCCTGTGACAATAAAGTTACATTTACAAAACTTACACACTCCCTGCTGTGGGCTGTAATGTACAATTCTCTTCCCCCTCTTAAGTCCTCCTTCAGTCCCCTCTTCCTGGTTTCTTCTGCATTCTCCTGCACCGAGCATGTGCCAACCACAGATCAGAATGAGGAAATAGTATTTGTGACCACAGGGCTGACTGTAACATTGGTTTTTAACTGGAGGGCTGATCATACTAACTGGGAAGATCAAACTGACATATTGACACACACACTGACACATGCTCTGACATACTGAAATACACACACTGATACATTGACACACAAAGTCCCCAACATCCCAGCCAGTCCCCAACTGCAGTGATAGAGTAAAAACTCCTCCTCCTGACTGACTAGCCAATCGCAGTTTCCACATATTGAACTCCACCCCCCACCCACCCCCCAGTCTTTACAGGGTAAAGTCACTCCAGAAGTAAAGTCACTCCAGACGTCCAGAAAAACACACGAGCGCTAACAGGAGAAGCCCTGCCCATACACAATACAAGCTGGGAGCAGGAGGGGCCTATTCAGTGAGCACACACATATTTATAGGCCAGGATGTGACCTCACCAAGCCCCAACTTCCATAACAGTACATACCATGGATATAATTTATACATAGTACCTGTATAATAATATCATGGTAAGTTATACAGACTTCATGCATAAAACATTATGATAAATTCATGTGCAAATTGATTTTTTAAAAAGATATAATAAATTCATGTGTACATTGATTTTAAAAATTTATGTGCAAATTGATTTTAAAAAAACAGGTTAAAAACATTAGTGCGCTAGGAAAATAGAGAGTTATCTAATCATTTAGAAAACGTGCCAGTGACCAATGAGTATTTAGTCCTTTAGGTATTAGGGTTTCCTATCACCTACGCAGCAAAAGCAACTCTATTCCCTACTCTTTCGGGTAACATTACTTGTTGGCACAGTAATGGTGCCCCTGAATACTTGATGGTTATGGTTGACAAAGGGTGAGATTCAATATAGGGCTTTTCCGTCTAAAACCCACGTTAACCCGAAGCTTTAATGCTCTAAAATTTAGACGGATTTTAGAGCATAGCGCCATTTCCAAATGTTTTTGGAAATAGCGCCGTGCTATAGATCCAAAAACCCAAGCATTAGGTTTTGTGCTACTTGGTAGCCGTTAAACCCACGCTCTTACCTTAGCCCGATTCCGCGATGTAATACCTGATGTAATCTCGTTTACGTCAGATATTGTATCGCGGGATCGGGCTAAGGTAAGTAACGCCGCTGCCTGTATTGAATCTCCCCGAAAGTGTATTGCTACCGGGGTATTTTATCAAGATGTATGTGTGTTTTTCCAGATTCTATAGCTACATATGCACCTTTAATCGTATGTATGTTACATGTATATGTTTATTTATATAGCGCCACTTGGGGACACAGCGCTGTACTGTATTAAAATACAATAAAGTCATACAAGGGGGATAAATACATAGATAGTTCAGTACATAAATATATAAATTATATAAATAGAAGTGCTAGAGCTTTGCCACAAGAGGTAATGAGGTCCCTGCCCCATAGAACTTATAATCTAGTTAGGTGGGTAACACACAGATACAATGGATTGGGTATAAGTGCTGCAGTGAGACGTATGTAGTGCAAATAAAACAATCAAACACTGTGCTGGTCACCAGATAGGTAGGATCTTCTTGACATAGAGAGAGGGGAATAGAATTCCAGAGGATAGGAGCTACGAGAGAGAGAGGTTTTACAGCGAGAGGAAGCAGTCCGAGTGGGGGGTCTGTACAGGAGCTGGTTCTGCGATGAGCAGAGGGTACGGGCAGGAACATATGGGGAAACTAGAGAGGAAATATAAGGAGGAGCAGCAGAGCGAAGGGATTTAAACGTTAGGAGAAGGATTTTGTATGTAATGCTCTATTTAGGAGACTTGGGATCCGGTTTATTAGAGAGGGAAACAATACATGTGGCAGAGTTAAGTATAGACTGAAGGGGAAAGAGGTGGGAAGCAGAAAGACCAGAAAGTAGTAGGTTGCAATAGTCCAGATGCGATAGGATGAGAGCATGCATTAGCATAGCGGTGGTCAGGAGAGAACGGAACCTGCAGATTTTAACTATATTGCGAAGGAAGAAGCGGCAGGTTTTTACAATATAGTTAATGAGAGAGGAAAGAGAGAGGAGTCAATAATTACCCCTAGGCAGCGTGCAGATTGGCTAAGGGAAATGGGGGTATTGTCAACACAGATGGAGAAAGATGGGACAGGACCAGGTTTATGTGGAAAAACAATTAGTTTAGTTTTAAAAAAGATTTCATTTGAGGTAGCGTTGAGACATCCAGGAGGAGATGACAAGGGAGTCAGAGACACGTGATTGGATGTCAGGAGTTAGTGTAGGGGTGGACAAGTAGATTTGTGTATAGTCTGCATATAAATGATATTTGAAGCCAAAAGAGGTAATAACATCTCCCAAGGAAGTAGTGTAGAGGAATATGCTTGTGAAGGTTCTCATTCATCCAGGTCATGGTATATCTGTTGTATTCAATTAGATCAACTGGACTTGAAATGTAGTTCTTGAAGACGTTTCGCTAGTCATCCGACTGGCTTTCTCAATTCAGAATGACTTGTACAAGAATCTGTGGCAATTATGTACCCTGGAAAATCCCAATTAGCATATCACAGCCAGATGTTAAGGGTGTGATTAGATAGTGGCTAAGAGGTGTTATAGGAACGCCCAGAGTAAGGTGTTAAAACAGCATTGTACACGGTTAAGGCATCAGAGCCAAACAGATACTGCAAAGGCTCAAACACAGCTCCTAAGTGAACGGGTACGACAGACACATTTTACAGTCGATGCTTAATGCACAACATAGTCAACTAGAACAGAACCTGGCCTCAACGACCTGTGTCCATCTGGGAAAGAGTGATGGAGTTCACCAACAAGCACAGCTTTCTCAGCACTGTAAGGGCAAACAAAGGCAACAGAACAAGTTCTCTATTCTGTCATCCCAGAACAGCCCCAAAGGAGAACAACTACCTTGGATACAAAAAGGGAAGTGTCACTTCATCAAAACAGGAGGAATGGGTGAGAACTTGTCTAACAGGACCCTGACCCAGCCAGAAATGGAAGTCCTTGTAAGGGCTTGAATTTTGCCATCACCCCTAAAGCCATCCCGTGTGGATATTATAGCAGCCACAGAGCCTCTATCCACAGTAATAAGGTATCACAGAGTGAGGCAGAACAACTTCGCCTTAAGGTATCTGCAGCCTTAGCCAGTGCTAAAACTCCTTCATCTAACCTGACTACACAGGAAAGGAGCCTAACATCCCTCAAGAAAGATTCCAGTATCACCATTCTACCGGCAGACAAGGGAAGATGCACAGTGGTACTCAACCTCAGACTACCATGATAAGGTGACCATGCTCCTGGCCGATAACAACACATATGAGGTTAAAAGGGATCCCCCAGCCGTTACAAGAAAGAGTCATAGACTTACTACAACACATTTCAAAAGGATAAAGCCATTGACCGAGCAATGTATCATCGCCTCTACCCTGGTGAGGCACATCCATGCATTATGACTCCCAAAGATACATAAGGAAGGGCCCCACTAAGACCTATAGTCAGCAGCATCAACTCGGTAACATACAAGGTGGCAAAATATCTAGCTAACTTCTTGGACCTTGGTGGGAAGTTCTAAGCATCACATCCAGAACTCTCAGGATTTCACCAACAAGATTGAAGATATAGTACTCGGTGTAGAAGAAACTATGGTGTCCTATGATGTGACATCTCTCTTCCTTGTATACCCACCAAGGAGGCTGTTGACATGGGGAGAAAACGGCTGGGCCAAGACAGCACTCTTACCAGCAAACTGATCTCAACCCAGAACAGTGTGTTCCTTGTTGGACTTGTGCCTGAATACCACCTATTTCAAATACAGGATAAGTTCTATAAGCAAAAACATGGATTGCTATGGGATCTCCAGTTTCACCTATTGTGGCCAACCTTTACATGGAGGAGGTAGAACACAGGCGCGTTATACCTTTAAGGGCATAGCACCCAGCCACTGTTCAGATATGTTGATGACACCTGGGTTAAAATCCACCAGAAGGAAGTACAAGCTTTCACAAACACATTAATGCGGTGGACCAAAACATTAAATTCACAAGGGAAGAGGTACAAAAACAACAACTGGCTTTCTTGGACTGCTTGGTAGAAGTTAAGGAAAATGGTAAACTGGAAGTAGAGGTTTACAGAAACCAACACACACAGATCAGTATTTGATGTTTGACTCCCACCACCCTTAGATCACAAGCTGGGGGTCATCAGAACCCTGCAACACAGAGCCGAAACATCCCCACTAGCAAGAGGCGAAGGCTAAAGAAATGAAACATCTCAGAGGAGCCCTTAAAACTTGTGGATATCCAGACTGGGCCTTTGTCAAAAGAAGTAGAAGGAAAGAAAAGAACACGAATACCAACAGTGAAGGGGAAAAGCAAGACAGGAGGAAGAACATGGTCATCCCTATGTAGCAGGGGTCTCCGAGAAATTAAGAAGAATTTTCAAAAAACATCGTCCCTGTCTGCTTTAAACCGAACAACACACTGAGGCAGCAATTGGTACATCCGAAAGACCCAATACCAAAACACAAGAAAAGCCATCATATATGCAGTCAGTGCAGTGAAGAATGCTCTGATTTGTTGTGGGGGAGACCAAACAGCAACTGCATAACGTATGGCCCAGCACAGAAGAGCCAATTCCTCGGGTCAGGACTCAGCCGTGTATCTGCATCTTAAGGATAAAGGACATACCTTTGAAGATTGTAATGTTAACATACTGGCGAAGGAACGTGACTGGTTCAAGAGAGGTGTTAAGGAGGCCATTTATGTGAAAATAAAGAAACCAAGCCTAAATAGAGGTGGGGGGGTTCGACACCAACTGTCTGCCATGTACAATGGTGTTTTAACACCTTACTCTGGGCATTCCTATAACACCTCTTAGCCACTATCCAATCACACCCTTAACACCTGGGTGTGATATGCTAATTGGGATTTTCCAGGGTACATGCCAACAGATTCTTGTACAAGTCATTCTGAATTGAGAAAGCCAGTCGGATGACTAGCGAAACATCTTCAAGAACTACATTTCAAGTCCAGTTGATCTAATTGAATACAACAGATATAGTGTAGAGGAAGAACAATAAGGGTCCAAGAACAGACCCCTGTGGGACCCCCACACCAAGAGGAACCAGAGAGGAGGTATTGTTAGCATAAGATACAGAGTAGGTTCTTTCAGAGAGATAGGATAGAAACCAGGATGCCACTTGATTCTGAATGCCCAAAGAGTGAAGTATCAGCATTAGGAGGGAATGATCGACTGTGTCGAAAGCAGAGGAGAGGTCAAGGAGGATAAGAATAGAAAAGTGACTATTGCCTATGGCAACCTGCAGATCATTCGCATCCCTACACAGAGCCGTCTCAGTGGAATGCGCAGGACGGAAGCCAGATTGCAAAGGATCCAATAGGTTATGAGCATGGAGGTAGTTAGTGATACGGGAGAATACTAATCATTCTTGCAGGTTAGAGGCTATCAGTACTTCTGTTTTTGAAACCCCACCTTAAATTTACACGTGTTCATCCCCACAAAAATTGAAGAACAAGGGCAAACTATGGGGTGGTGCCAAATTAAAATTTAGCTCGCAGGGAGGTGTCTCCAGAAGCAGAAAAGCTTTGTAAGAAAAAGGGCAACACCAATAACCACATACATTTTAAGGCAACTCATTTCTAAGGTCATATGGATGTACAACAGCCCAATTTTCTATATATTGTGTGTTACATTGAAGGTTTGACCAAGCCTTCTGGGAAATTGTACTCCACCCAAAGTTAGGTCATGTATCATTTGAGCAAAGTACTTTAAACTAGAGAGTCAGCTTCAAGCATCCAGGCCACACAGGGGAAGCTGTCAGCTCATGCAGCCAAAAAGTCAAGTACCAGTAGGTTAGGACCCAGTTATATAAAGCAACCTTGGCGTGGTGACTGGGCTTAAAATAATTTGGCCAACTTATTGAACTAATTGCTTTTATTTATCCAAGATTGAGCAGGCTGTTTGTAGCAGCAACCTTATGGAGTTTTAGCCAATATGCAATTAGAATTGTTCGTGCACTAGAATTCTATTTTTTGTATGATTTCTAAGGTTAATATATCATAATAAATCCTCATTACATGGAGAATCACTTAAACGTAATTCATTGTTAGTCTTTTCTACTCCTTTAAGCAGACTTTTTTTTAGGATGCCAAGATACAGCTGTAGATGTTTACTTTGAGACAAATGATCCACAGGTAGATTTATTCCAGGGAATTCAAAGTCTCTGCAATATGTTAATCGCAATGTCCACTTCCTAAAGGTGCCCCAGGGGCATGTTTAGGGGGGGTTACTGGTGCCTGGAATCCCCCCTTTCTGCCTGATCAGTGCAGTCTATTGTTCCACTTCTCCTGGTCTCCATAGACTGTTATATAGTTTGTTATATAGATTGTTACATTGGTAATTGAGCTGTGAGTGAGAAGCAGCATTTGTATGTTTCAAAAATGTATCCAGTCTGCCCTGTGATTGACAGCAGTATAGAGATCTGTATCAATATTAACCCTGCAGCTGCCTGAGGTGATTGCTGAGACTGGGTTTATATACATTACTTACTGTACATACTACACTGTGATGGAGCTTAGTGAGCAGGAAAAGGGACATTAAGGAATCCTGGAGGTGTTTGTATAGCTGACTATCAACTTTGTATTACCCCTGTAGTGGATTTCTGTGGGAGGAACTGTAAGATTATAGCCTTAGAATCTTACAGTTCCAGGAGGAGAAGGAAACCAGAAGCCACAAAGGGGTAGGTTATAATAAATAATGCACCCCCAACTGTAAATTAGGGTTATTTAAAGTCACCTTGGAGTTCCGTGCCCTGTATAAAAGGTACTCGGCCTGCAGCCTTGTGCGTTTATATGGTCACGGAACCCCTTGGTGACTTCTAATATCCTTAAAATTTACAGTTGGGGTGCATTACCCACTATATTATATACATATTATACACACAGGAATGATTGTTCCATATATTCTTTATACAGAATGATCATTCAATGCACCCATACATGGTCTGGTGTTATTGTCTCCTACTGTAGTAAAGAGAACTGGTAATGGAAATTTTCTGTCCTGTCTAACAAGTCTCGATACTGACAAAGTTCAGCAATTTCTGTCAGATCCACCGTCAGTGTCACAGCTCTGGCTTTGGAAGACACTAATGGTAATATAGTGCAAATGTGGATTTCTTAGTAAAACAGAATGTTACACTGGGTACACACAGACAAATTCTCTGTCCCGACCATTCGCTGCTACAGAGTGGTCAGCCACGGTAAATGCCTCCTATGGACCACACGATTAGCTATGATTTACCAGCATGTCAAATTGCCTGTTCATCTGATCCAAGCAAACAGGTCGACAGTGTTCACCAACATTTGTTTAGTGGTAACCCATTTAGGAATCGCCCCCCTTGAAAATTCTGCACGGCTACTGTGCCCATACACTACAATCTCTCGTGAGATAAAGGTCTAATCTATCTAATAACCCCCTAGCCCGTTCTGTCATGCAATCAATGTGAGATCACAAAATAAATGGCTCAGATAGGAACATCTTAGGATAAAAATAGCTGCTTGTAAATGTGGTCTTTAGACATTAAATATGTATATCAAATCTATCCAATGTCTGCCTAGTGTATGGTCAGCTTTAGCTAAATGTAAACCCCATGTCGTCAGTATATATTTATTATTTAATTTTTCATCAAATTTTCCATTTTAGTAATTCACTAATAACAATCTGCTGCAGTCCCTTTAATGAAGATTTCACCTTTATTCTACATTTTATTTACAGTGCTTCAACCAATTAATAATCTATTTTCCCAGCATGCACGACTGTGAACAAACATGCAGAAGACTTCTGTTTAGTAAAACTTTAAAGATCAAAGTCTAAAGACATTACTGTTAAAAATTGATAGGCACCTAACTACAAAACCTGCTGAGAGCAATTCAAACAGTTTTATCAACATTTCAAAAAGAAAATGACAATGCAACCATCTCAAAATGTGAGTACATGTCATATTGTCATTTTATAAACAAACCTTAATATAAAGGATATATAGAGCTCAGTACTAAAGCTGGGTAAACGCATACAATAATCATTTCAGATTCCATTGCAAAATGTCTGAAATCTGCGACAACTTACATATACATCCATCCTGATTGACATCCCCACACACTGTATGTAGGTCAGTTGTACAGACATTTACAGTACATTTCCACAATCCCCAATCACTATTGGTTCCGTTAACTTGATTACTGATGATGATCGCTGATTGTAATTTTCTGCCAGTGGTGAACAATCCCATGCTTGACAGCTATGGTTTGTCACAGCTGGTTTGGACGTTTATTACACATGGCTGATAATCCCTTGGAATTTGTAATTTATCAGCCATGTGTATATCTTAATAAACGCATTGGATAGCACAGTCGAACTAAGCAGTATCAGAGATGCATTTGAAAATGATGTGTATTGACAACATTTATTTCTTCCATGAACTTCCTGATAAACATGTCCTAATAAGGAGGCCTCAATTAGATGAACTCTTTAATATAAAAAAAAACTTTGAGAGGGAGCTTGGGAGGAAATAAGCCTGATTAGCCTAGGTTGACAACTGGCTGAGCAAAAGTGTAGCCAGGAGCACTGTATGTTAATCTGAATATTTTTCATATTTTGTTATGACTTGTTGCCGTTAATGATTCAATTAACTAAACTAATGATTTCAGATAATAAAACAAGTGGAACTGAGCGTCTCTCCTTCAGGCTTAGAGAACGAATTTAATACCTTGTTTACACCAGATGCAATTATTTTTCTTAAAGAACTTACCTGTGCCTTTAATGAAGAAGTTGATAAGGTAAATATGTTAAAGCTATGTCTTGTGGATTAAATATGTTATAGAAAGGTAGATAGGCAGGTCATGGTAGATAGAGGAAGAAATCAAAGATAACTATTAGTGGAAATATGAATGCCCCTAGGGGCAATGTGTGGCTTGTAACATTTCATTATTGTGTTCCATTATAATATTACTCTTTCATTTATGTAACTGCTATCTTATTTTACATTACCAAAACACATTTAGGCTTATTTAATTAGAGGTGCAAAATTTTGGATCAACCAATCAGATGTTACCTTTTTACTGTTTTACTACAGTTAGAAAACATTTGATAGCACATTTATTTATAAACTATATAGCATGCAGATGTGATAATGTGTGTATATATCACCTATTCTATACTAACTTGCTTACCTTCTTTCTATTATACATACCTTATGTTGCTTGCTGGCTCTGGGTGCTTAGAAACAACTGATAATTCTGTATGTATAAGTTAGCTTTGTTTATTTTAAAGAGTATCTCCACCCTCTATATAATTTTTTATAAAATGTAGGGCATCCCTTCACACCCCCAACCGCTATATTAGATTTCTAAAAAAAGAACCTGGACTGTAATTACAGCCCCTTGGTTGGTTTCTCTGTTTTGGTAATTCTTGTTCTCAGTTGCAATCTAGATTGTTTCGTCTCAGCTCAGAAATATACAGCTACCTGTAATGATGGTATCAGCCTTGTATCAACAGGATTTGGCCATATGGAGGGCCAGTGCCAGGCAAGCTACTATCTCCCTTTGAAGGGGTAGTCTACTGTGTATTGCACCTAATTAGATGATGACCGCAGCTTATTTTGGTCAAGACCAGCTAGTGTCACCTTAAATACATCCTAGAAATTTGGCAGTCAGCGTTTGCACTGTGCTACTGGGTGTTTGTTGGAAAAATTCTGACTGTCTAATGTTCATTTCCCACAATATAAAACCAACGCGTTTTATTTTTATATTAGCCTATTACATTTCTCAACCTGGGAAATATTTGAGTCAACATGAGTCAAATACTAAACTACATTAAAAGACAAGCAGTCCCACCTGCTGGGAGTGGATTTTTCACTTGATTGAACCCGTATTCCATTAAGTAAAATCTCTCTAACTTTTTTCAAGTTTTTTAAAAATGAAGCATTTTCAGCTATTAATTATGCATCTTACTAAAGCCCCCTTTTTTTACTTTCATTTTACATACTTATATTATTTACAGATTTTATGGCATCGAGCTGCCAGGAAAGTTCAGCTTGACCTGAGCAACAGTTTTCCAGATTTTATTTTGAAAAAATCACATATTAGGGATGATCCAAGCTGGAAAGTGTCCCCTGTTCCAAAAAGACTTCAGAAGAGACATGTGGATATTGGAGACACTGCCCCTTGTGAAACTGAGCGTTTTCACAGAGCTTTGCTTTCTTCTGCACAAGGCATTCAGGTATCTCACCCACAAACAGCAAATTGTTCAATGTAATTGTGTTTATAACACAAAACATACTTGGCTTAGTGAAATAGAAATAGTCCCTTTGGGGAGAACCCAATAATGTGAGCTTTATGGAGAAAATACTTACATTTTATAATTCTGTGTATTACTGTGTTGTACCAGCAATGCCACCTAAACTACATTAGTGATTTTTCTTATGGGAGAATCTCAAGAGACATTCTGTACATTCTTTAGATTCATGAACATGTAACAGAGCTATTATACCCCAACTTCCTTATTGTAATCAGGATAAATGCTATCTGTATGTAACTATTTGGTTTTATTCCATCATAGACGTGGACCACCCTTTCGGCATAAGGGGCTGATTGAGAGCAGAGAAGATATAAATCTATTAAGCTATTGTCCACAGAGGGAGAATGAGGCAAATTGAAGGGATTTTCACATTTAAAACAAAAAACTGGTCAATTACCTACTCCCAATTCCAACAGATATAATTTTCACTTTATTACCTTAGTCTCTAGTGGTACAGTGCAAATTATAAGAACAAATTGTAGACGAGCCACAGGCAGTAAATGTGAACTGCATCAAACTTTAATGTGTATAAGGCAGCATATTTCGGAGCCACATGCTCCTTTATCAAGCAAACATATCTTTGCCAAAAAAATACAGAACTTATCATTAAATATCTGGTTACAAATGTATGTAATAAACTGGGGAAAATAGCAGTTGGGGTTACAGGAAGATAACTAACAAGTAACCAGTTTTTTGTTTTAAGGATGGACATGCCCTTTAAGTAAAGCTATTTCTTCCTTCTGGTTTTATACTTAATTGTAAGTACCGTATTATAATAATAATAATAATAATACTATCTGTTAATAAGGGGTCTTTTGCACTTTTTTTGGATTTTTTACCATATGGATTTTTTTACCATTTTTTAACATATTTTCTGTGCTATTTAAACTATTTAAAATCTACTTTGGATGTGTGTTTATGAGATGAGTGTAATTTCTAGCCATAAATGTTTTTTAAAAATGTAATTTTTGTTTCATTGTTTCACATTTAGGTTGATTTTGATGATGGTAACTGCCCAACCTTTTTCAATCAAATCAAAGGAATCTTCAACGTTTACCAAGTAGTTCACAATAAAGTCCCCGGTAAGATTCTGTAAATTCTAAAGCCTTGTACAAACCTCCAGTGTGACAAAGATCAGTTCCAATGATATCTGCATGTGTGTAGCCATTTGGTCCAGCGCCATTGATTGAGCCAACACATGTCCGACCAAATGGTTCTTCACACGTGCAATAATTGCCAAAAACAGCACACCCATGTCATTCCATTTGGCATCATTGGTGCATTGGATGGAGGCAATAAATGAACCAATACAGATTGTATGATCAAAGCATCGTATAATTGGTATTGATCCAATCATTTTTTAAAAAGTGTGTTCAAAAAGGAAAAAAAACAGACGGAAATCGGACAATCGTCCAAACACGATTGTACAATATTAGAATATTCCGATATCACACAACCAGGATTGGTGTGTGTATGGCCTTCATAAGAAAGTAAGGGGTCAGGATTCTAATAAAGAAGAATGAGTGAGGCAATGTATACCAGTGAATATCTAATATTACTTTACATAAAGGAAGCCATTTTCCAAAGTAATGCACAATAATACAAAAGGATTGTTCTGGACAGATATTGGGGACAATGTACCAAGTGTCACAATTGCTAAGTCCAATCCTAAAGCCCTACCAACCTGTTTATGGCGATATACAGAGGTAAGTGTACTGTACCAATGCTTTTGTGCCACCTTTGTGTGAATTTTTTTATCGCCACCAAATAGCTGCAGTTAAAGTCACACAAAAGCTATTACAGAATTGCAGTGTGCCAAGAGCTGCAATAGCATAGGAATTAAGAGGGCAGTAAGGATCAATAGTGTGTGTCTGTATATTTCCTCAGATTTATGCTGATTAATATATTGTGTAGAGGAATGTTATTTAAAATCCATCGCATGTTAAAGCCTACTGGGCAATGGTGTTTTTATATTCGGTAAGATGTATTTACATTTTTTCTCTGCATATCCTAATTATTATAGATATACCACCTATTTCAAAAGCACCTGTATTAATGCTCAGACCAAGAGCATGGAACATGGTAGAGCGGAATATTATGGTATGTTTTCTCTTTCCAAGAGTAGAATCCATTCAGACTGCCAAGTAATTAACTTGATGGACGTTTGTCTTTATTCAACCTCAATTACTGTTACTATGTTAACTTAACCACATCTGCCCTTTAGATTAACTAATGTTTCTGATGCAGTCAGGTTTCTGATTTTCTGAGTGGCATATCTCACTAATTACAAAGTTAAAGGGTATCTCCAATGGTAAAATACATTTTTAGTAGTCAGTCTTATTGAAGGACAGAGGTAAAGGAGCTGTGTCTTACCTCTCGTTCTTCAATAAAACCTGCAGGAACTGGGAATGATGGACTAAGTCTGACTCACTCCTCCGCCGCGTCCTCTGACAAAGTTTGTCGGAATCTGTCAGAGGATGCGGCGAAGGAGCGAGAGATCAGGTGAGATCTCTAACTTCGCTCCCAGCTCCTGCAGGTTTTATTGAAGAACAAAAGGCAAGACACAGCTCCTTTACCTCCTGTTCTTCAATAAAACTGAATGGCAAAAAATATATATTACCAGTGGAGATACCCTTTAAATAAACAACAATCTGCTGGCGATCTCTTGGGATTTGTCTTCTATTAAAAAATGTATTTAACACTTTGCTTTTCTTTAAAGAACGACCTCTTACAGACATTGGTCATTACATGGGGGGTTTGTTTTTGATATGACTGAAAAGCGATATCGGCTGACATTTTGAGACCACCCAGTATCGGCACATTGAAGCCCCAGTGAAAGAACTAATACTAGCAATCCTTTTTCTGACCACTGTAAAGGCTCATTATTAAACATTGTATATAATGAACCTTTATAAATTTGGCCCACTACAGCAACATGTTGTGTTTTGGCGACAACCCAAGCTCACAGAGTCATGTTAAGGAGGTGGAGTACAAAGAAAGTATTAGGCCACAGAACTAGACAGAGTTAGCTAGAGTGTGTTTAGTAGTAATGGGCAACCCCTTAACAATAATACAGCTGTTTAAGGGCAGAAGATGTCAAAAGGTCTGGAGGCAATTTTAAACTGTTTTAAAGGCAGAATATACTATAATTGGTGTAGATAGTAAGGGAATGGGCCATTATTAAAGGGGCAGAGGAGAGAAGGAATGGGTAACATGGATAGTAAGGAGGGATGTACATTAAAGCATAGTAGTCTAAAATGTATGTTTACAAATGCAAAATGTGTAGATGGAAACAGGGACAATTAGAACACTTTGCTTTAAACAAGAAGTATGATATAACTGTCATTCCTGAAATAAATGGCTAAATTAAATACACAACACAGTCTTTATTATGTCGACACAAGTTATTCCTGGTTTCTACATGATATTGCGCCACAGAGGCCAAAAATGCATACAATAAAGTCTGTTGACCTTAAAAAATATATTTGTAAAAGGAAAGTCAATTGTGCTGCTTCTATTCTGAATTGATGTAGAAG
Organism: Hymenochirus boettgeri; assembly: GCA_019447015.1. Classification (NCBI taxonomy): domain Eukaryota; kingdom Metazoa; phylum Chordata; class Amphibia; order Anura; family Pipidae; genus Hymenochirus; species Hymenochirus boettgeri. The sequence continues at coordinate 104,225,270 of CM033469.1, read as the reverse complement.
CGGGGATTGAAAGCAAAGTACTATATGATGTGCAATGAATTCTAGATAGTTTCCTAATGTACTGTAAATGAGACAAGGTTGACAAACACAAGGTGATGGATTTAGGGTTTAATAAACCTTGTGAACAATTCTTCCTGATTACAAAGCAATGGTAAAGTCTTATCTAGAAGGGAAGGTTTAAAGAAGTGAAATTCAAAGTGAATGAATAGCAGATAGGTTTGAGTTGTTTACCCTGGAAAAGAGGTAATTGCTAAGGGATAAGATCACTAATGTTTCACCAATAGATTATATCAGAGGACACACACATCCCTAAAGGCCTGGCACTCAGACTAAAGGTGGCCATACATCTATGTGATATTACTTACCCGACCGAGCGCTCACGCGATGTTCATCGATCCTGCCCTAACCACCTCTCCCGATCTTATATTCGACCGACATGTGATCGCAAAATGAATGGGATTTTGTGATCACATGTCGGAAAATGCCCATTCGCGAAAACCACAGTTCTTTGTGTAATCTGGGGTCTTTGCGCCTTTAGCTTTAGGCTTAGATCGCACTGCATTGCAACGAAAATTTTATTTAGAACAACCACATTTGACTGTTTTCTCCTGTGTGCTCTGTTTTTTCCATCTTTACGATGCAGATGGGAATACATGCAAATTGGCCAGTCCAGAAATAGTTTTTTTTATTTTTTTTAATTAGTTTATTTATTAAAGGCATCAAAAATACAAAAAGGAAACTGTTATTATTCATATGATACATATGGGATTGCAGTGATAAAACAGTTTACATAGTTAACTGCCACAATTATTAAGTCAATTTGATAACTGAGTTTTAACTTCATTATAGTTAGAAAAAGGAAGAAGACCTTGGAGAGAGGGAAGGAGGGTCCGAGAGCCTGTGGCAGAAGGGTGTATATGGATTAGCCTGGGGAAGTACCCAGAAGATAGGTTTTAGATTAAGAATTTGGATTGTGGATCACCATTCAGCACATTTCAATGGGGAGAACTGGTTATTTGATGTGTCTTTAAAATGAAGCACATGCTGGGAAAGCACACAGTGGGAACATGGCATTGTACAAAGTATATTCTATTGGGCATGCAGCACTGTACAATTTAACAATACAGAGGGAGGGCAATACGTGCAAGGAAATAAAATAAAATAATAAACATTAATAATTACATAAATAGGCTAAGCAGACATAAATATGTATGAAGTGTATAGGTACTCTATATACTGTGCCTTTGAACATGAGAAATAAGCCACCCGCACTGAAGAGTGGTAATGTAATAGAATGTCAACAATAGTTTCCTACATGCATCTTCTTATGTGTAAATGTATTTATTTGTGTTTCGTTTTCAGATAAATGGTAGAGAAGTCCCGGGCCCCCTGTTTGATTATGGCTTGCTAATGTTCCACACTGGAAAAAGACTCTATGAAAGTGAGAGTGGCCCTTTCTTTTACTTGTCAAAGGTATTGATGGTTGGACAGTTCAGTGGAAATGATCAATATTTGTTAAATTGTTAGTGTGTGTAATGCCTTCCTAGTTATTCTACATATTCTCTCCCATTTTGAAAAATCAGTTGATTTCATACCCTTTGCTGTTCTCTGCTGTTGACATTAGTGAGCTGACATTTCAGGTTCTAACGGTCCTTCTTTTTCCCAGGATGCACCACATCCTTGGAATGTTCCTAACAGTTATTTTTACTGATTGGCTATTAGATGGGTCAACCATGCTCAGATCTCTACTGAGCAACTGAATCAACCCAGGCGCTGGGTCAAGGGCAAGACAATAATGGTCTCTAATAGGGGTCCTGCAAACAGGAAGTCAGTATTTCGGTTGCATTTATTTATACACAGACACAATGCTGAATTGGCAGATTAAGGTCATTGGGATGGAAAAATGCTCTTTTTTTCTGAAAAGCATATGTATTTGCACTGAACTTCCCCTTTAAACTATTTTAAATATTTTGCAGATAACCAATGTGCCTAATAACCCATTATTGGTGTTTTTACTGGTTTTCTGTGCTGTGGTTGTCAGGCGTCAGGTTGTCAACTCTACCCAACCAAACTTCAAAATTGTAATTGTCAATCCAATATTTCATATACTTTCTGGTGTATTTAAGGATTTTCCTGTAAACTGCATGAAATACATTCAAGCAGTATATGAAATAGGCAACAAATACACTACACGGGTTTCTGCCATCGCACAATTAGGATACCTACTGTAAATTTACATGGCTTCACTCCAAGATAGCTACATGACTTCCTTGAAACATTTAAGTTTTACAAACTCTACAACAGAATAGCTTAGGTGGTAATTGATAGTACAGCACTGCAGTGTGCACACAGAGAAAGTATTGAAGGAGATCTATAGCTAAATAAACCATCATTTTAGACAATGCTAAGGCTGTACTACTTCCATTATGCTTTAGCTCTGAGATCCCATAGGAAGTCTTTTAGGAATTAAGCAAAATGTTATTGGTTTCAGTGTTTCAGTGCCACAGTAAGCTAAGCAACATAAATACTGTAAAAGGCCAGGTTACATATGTGTAGTATATGACCAGGGGTATAACTACCGTGGGGGCAGCTCCTGTGACCGCAGGGGGAGCAAGAGCCATGGGGGCTCCATCTTCTTACATTTCCTATGATACATAGTACATAGTTGCCAATATTCCCAACAATTTTCTAGGGGCACATTTTACAGACAGTGGTGTGCTGAACAATTGCGTGTAGCAGATCACTTTTCCATTACACTTTGGTGTATTCTGCCTGACATTGGTCAGTGGTGGTGTTGCAAGATCAGAATTCACTGTTTGCTACTTTGTTATGAAGTTAGAATTGATTTTTGTTTCATTGAATTTTGACTGTTTGCCCAGAACAATGCCAAAATTGCAAGATGATATATTTATAGAGATTCACTCAGAGCCACCATCATAAATCGGTTCATACGACTTTAACCCAAAAAGTCTGCACTGGGGCTGGCAGTGAATCTGCCTAATTATTTCTAAATAGTTTCTATCTGCACCCAGAAGACCAGGTTAAAACTCCTAATAAGTCTCTCCCATTACAAGTTGCTGCACATAGAAAAGCAGAGCAGGAAGCAGACTGACAGTTAAGATTCGGTATCAGCTGCTTTTCTGGATGACAATTCATATTTATTACACTGTAATGTATTTATTACACTGCTTAGCTTACTTACAGCAATGTGGAGTGCTGTGATTGTCAAAAAATGCAACACATCCTTATTACCATACTTATACTACATGGTGTGTTGTTTGTATCCTTATTACATATACAAACAACACACTTGACAGCCAAAGGCTAAACCAATATGTCTCATTCATTTTCTGTAGGTGGAAAGCTCTCTAGAGGCCAGACTTTGGGATAATATATTTGTTTGGACAGAGAAAAAGGTGCGTTAACTAAATCTTTTGGTGGGGGATAAACCATTAAGATTAACGTTTAAAGGAATAGTTCACTGCAATAGTGAACTATTCCTTTTCTACATTGATTGAAGCCCGGGAGGTTCTTCAATCAATGTTTAGATAGCCAGGAATGAACTTGTGAAAATCTTACCTTTCACTCGATCCAGCTGGGCTGCTCTGACAGTTCCCAACTGCTTCTTGCTTCTGTTACGCTATAACGCGCATGCCCAATAATGCGCGTTGGGCCCAGGAATGTGCATTCTGTTTGTTTGTTTTAATGTTTTTGTCTGATCGGTAGCACTGCCGTTAAATGTTATTGTGCCTAATAAGTGCTACAGCATCTCCCTTTTGTAAATATGAGAAATGTTGGCATATCTGAGTTTCCTGCCATTAACTGTTACGACAAGACTGTTCATCTATTATTTCCAAAAAAGCAATGGAAATGAATTGTCAGTAAGACAATGTAATTTCTGGTTATTTCCAAGACAGGTTTCCTGCAAAAAAACTTCATTCCAATCTGTAAAATGACTGAAGCAAATAGAATTCTGTATTACATTGTAGATGACAGTGCCATTTCTTATCCTTTCTTGCACAGTTAAATATACCGGTTGGGAGTATTAAAGCTACAGTCCTAATAGAGAGTGTGCTGGCTTCATTTGAAATGGAAGAAATCCTGTACGAATTGAAAGAGCACTCTGCTGGTTTGAACTGTGGGATCTGGGATTACTCGGCCTCGTTTGTTAGTAATTTTGGTGAGAAAATGAATCAAACCAAACAACAAAACCAATATGATGGTCCCATCCCCCAAACGCTTATTTTATCCCGAGACAGTCCTCCTGTTGATTAGACTGTATTTACAAAAAGGCAATGTTGGACTGGCCTGTTCTGTACAATGCCTTTTATGTGAAGGGATGTTTAATTGCTAAATAGCAAGGGAGGGCGAATGGCACATAAAAGGATATTTACCACATTGCTCTCTAGATTATAGCATTATAGCATTGGTTTGATGTGAACTTGATGTGAAAATGCAAAAAAACTAGAAAAGTGGAACTTAAGGCTTTGTTGGGATACTTTTTAATCTATACATAAATTACCTAGTGTTGGGCATTAAGAGTAACATTTCTCACCCCAGGATACTTCACATATCATCTGGAATACTTACATGACGTTTCCCTTTCTGCTCAGCCCCTCAGCTATTGTCAGTGACAGTTTGCGATCTGGCAAAAGAGAAAATACACTTCTTTATAGAGTGTGTCTTCCCATTGGCTTAATTGTGGACTTCAGAGACAAGCAGGGAGAGGACTGGAGTGGTGAGGGTAACTTAAAGTAAGTATTACATCTGATCAATAAAGTACCCAGGGGTGAGTTCTTTGTAGCTATTGTACTGACATAAGATTTTACTCATGACCCGTGATGCTTCATGAGGTAAATAAAGACATAACCTCCCTCTAGTTCAACATTTATACCTTCCTCTTTAGTCTTTAACCAAACCAGGTGATTCAGAGTAGGGCTAAAAAAAATGGGGGAGAAAAAAATCCTTCACGATTAAAATAAACAACCACCAAAAACAATGACATATACATTTACATATCCTGGTATATCGTATGATATGTATGGGATCAGGAACATTTATAGTTCTAGTATTCATGAGATATATTAGCAATTAAACAATTTCAATTTAGCACTTTTCATATATGTCATACATAAAGGGTACAGGTTCCATTGAACCAAAACATGCTTACCCTGTGATGTTATTTGGCTTCTCCCTATCTATCTATCTATGGACATATATGTGTATTGAAGATAAGTGGAAGCTCTTAGCGATGGAGGATTGAGGCCAGGGATATTGATCCAATCAGTGTGTTACCTCAAAATCTAGAATTGATGTCATACAGTACAGTCTACACATCAGGAGTATTTATAGCTTGTATTTAAAATTAGATTCATAGTTCAGGAGGGTTATATTTGCAGTGGCTCACAGTACAGTACTTTATATATTGATTGCCTATAGATTAGGAGTTGCTAAATATTCATACCATGGGTACCAGATTTCGTTAAACTTTGTGACAGTTCCTCTGCTAAGCTATATTATCTTCAACATTGGGAACATATGTGTTATGGTTTTCCATGTTTTATGTTTAGGGGTTGTCAATGCCATCCAAACTAATATAGTTCTCCTGGCATAAAATAACTAAAGTCCAGTTGATCTAACTGAATACAACAGATATAGTTCACCTGGCATAAAATAAGGTTTCTCTGAGGAAGGAAAGATGATTTCCTTCCTATATATCTATTTCTGGTATTCCCAGTTAGCAAAGTCCGGGGTCTATCGGGACCGGGTTAGGGAGCATACAGCACAGGAGACCTGTGATCTTATTCCAGAATCTGCTCACTCTAAAACAATCCCAAATCATATGCCAGAAGTTCACTCCTTCCTGATTACATTTAGGACAGTTAGATCTAAACAATGTGGATATACAGAATTTCCTAACAGGTGTGATATAGGCCTGGGGGATAATATAAACTTGCATAAGTTAATTCGGTGCAGCTAAATCTTCCCATTTGGAGCCACCTAATGAGGGAATATATGTGTCAATTTCGGAATTCCGCATTTAAGAGACATGAGTACACATGTGTGCTTTGGAATTCAGATATAAGGCAATAGTGGAGCTGGAGATATCTAAATAGAAAAGTGCCTATGACAACTGTTTGTTTCAATACTTAGAATGGTATTAGTTGTTGGTTTTGGACTATCTGGGAAAAGGAGGTGATAGGTCGGGGAAGCAGGGGTTATGCCAGAGAGGGGTGTCTCCAGGTAGACCTTCATATCGTTATATTGTTTTTGTTGTTTTTCAAACTTTATGCATTTCGATATGTAATGGGATACCTCCACCTGGAATAGTATTAGTTCTATGTTCTAGAAATGAGATAGGGTGGGATGGGAGTTAACCTTGTAGCATTTTCTCAGTCTCGTATACCATAAAGGCAATCTCCTATTGGAAAGAGCCAAGGCTTAATGTATTTTAATTGCCTTGCTATATAATACAGTCAGAAATTAGACAAGGCTAAGCCTGCTAGATATTTGGGCCTATGTAGCACGAGTTTGATCCTCGATCTACCAGCGCTCCACAGAAAGGAGATCAATAGTCCTCTGAGTTCTGGAAAAAAGAATCCGGTATCCAGGCTGCACCGTGTTGTAGTCTATACAATAACTTTGGGAGAATTATTATTTTGATTAAACTGACACGTCCAGTAAAATTTATTGGAAGATGTTGCCATACTTTTAATTTCATGTTTACCGTATCTAAGAGTGAAAAGATATTTAAATTTAAAGGATTATGTTATGGAGTGGGCTGTATTGATTCCTAGGTATAGAAAGGTATCTACCAAAGGTACTAGTTGTCGGGCAAAGGTGGTAAATTGATATTTTTGTATTTTGATCCATAGGGAATTAGACTGATTTGCTCCAGTTAATATATTGACCAGATATGGGGCCAAACAGGGATATTATAGAGTAGGCTGCTCGTAGAGATATATTTATAAACAGACACTCCGCTCTTCAGTAGGTTATAGTGCCTTGGTGCTACTGTCAAATCATCTTAATAAATTTCATACAGGAAATACGCAGCCGTTGTTGCACTATGTTTGAATAAATTCCTAACATTTTGGAAAAGTCCTTTGTGTGCACTGTATTTCCTGTATGAAATATATATATATATATATATATATATATATATATATATAATCAGACTAGTAGGCACGCACTTCCAGATCCTCTAATCTGCCTGGGTGCCACCAAACAGGATCATAATAATTATAGAACAGAAGAAAATTGGTGCACTCCTGGGTTTTATTTCAAGTCAAATTCAGTTTATTATTGTGCAATCATTGTGAAAGGCAAAGTTTCGGCCCTGTTTCTGGGGCCTTTGGCTTGACAAAGACCCCAGAAACAGGGGCGAAATGTTTGCCATGTATATTGTTGGTAATCGATTTACCAGGGACAAATCCTGGTTGGTCCGAGTGTATTTTATTACTCTGGCAATCACCTGTTGAATTATGTTGGCTAGTATTTTAGCCAGGATTTATAATCAGTGTTGAGTAGGAAGATGGGTTGGTAAGAACCACAGTCCTGTGGGTCTTTGCCTGGATTCACTATCAGTGTGATGTGGGCCTCATACAAGGAGGGGTTAATTTACCAAGTTGAAAAACCTTCTGGTAGGCGTCCAACAAATCTTGGAGTATCTCCTTTTATTTATATATTTCGGTTGTGATGCCATCAGGTCCCTGGGACTTGCCAGTAGTCATACCCCCCAGAGCTTCTTTTATTTCTGGTAGAGAGATCTCTCTAACTAGCATTTGTATATCTTACGTGTTAGTCTGGGGAAGTTTATTCTGTGGAGTGCTTGCATAATATTTGGGCAGGGGTCAGGAAACTGAGATTTGTATAATTAGTATAATATGTGGTGAATCCTTAGAATTGTGTTTTGTTCTGTTGTTCCATGTGCTAGCCATGCTAGTAATTTAGTGACTGTGTTCAAAGTAATGTTTTTTAAGAATGAACCAACCAGTCTAAGGTAAACAAGTTGGGCGAAAACCAGCATGTGGTCATGAACAGGTAATGAGCATATAAGAAAAAATATTTTGTTGTAGACCTGGTGCAACACTGCCATTCTCCATGAGGTGCTCTTTGGGTAGGGTTAGAATCGCATTAGTGAGCTAATGGGGGCCCACTCCCTCATCCCAGATCCAGATGGATGTAACACAGACCGAAGACGGGTAGGTGGGCACACACCCCAATCTATCAGGAACCATCCAAACCTCTACATGAGTCATTAATATACTCATAAACAGTTCCATAGTGGCTCAGATTGTAGTAATATAGTCCATACAAATATTAACTGGTAAATCAATAAACAGAAAAATAAAGGTATACACATTTCCCACCCCCAAACCCCCCCCCCCTCCCACATCCAGGCAGAGCCAATTATCTCTCGCAGTTCAACAGTTTAGTGCCATCATCACAGTCTAATAATCAGTTCTTTGCTTGGGGCTATTATATACGGGCGAGTGGCACAGGCCTGGCCCAGAGAAGTGGTATCGGGTATTAATTAGGGCCTGTATTAAATAGGTGGGTCTATACACCATCAACCCATCTGGTTGATCCATGTTTCCAGTCACCCCCGTACCGCAGATGCCGGAGGCCAACAGCAGTGGGAATAGTCATTCACCAGACGGGTTTCGCTTTTTAACGATACCGCAACTTTAACAATCGGTATCGTAAATTTACGACCGTTAAACCGATCGGAGACTAACGATCGTAAATTTACTACCGCACGGTATTCTACGATCGAACGTTCGGTCGTAAATGTATGACCGTGATCGTAAATTAACAAAGCCGCGGTATCGCTAAAAAGCAATACCGCAGCTTTATAAATATGGCCCAAAATGTAGGACAGTTCAATTAAAGTATTCCCATCACACCCTCAGAGGGCCACGAGTATTCTCAGACTGAAGGTCCAATACTACCATGTCCCAGAACCATTAGTTTTCGAAATTTATCCAGCCCACTTTTTAATAAACTTGCCAATACAAAATCTGTTGAAAGACGGTTCCACGGTTTTACCGTTCTCACTGTAAAGAAACCTTTCCTAATCTGAAGATGAAACTTCTTTTCTCCTAAACTTAATGGATGTCCACGTGTCCTCTAATATGACCTATCGGTAAACAATGCACCAAAGAGTTTATTGTATGGCCCATTAATATATTTGTATAAGGAGATCATATCCCTGCACAATCATAGCTTCTCCAATGTAAACAGCCCTAACTTGTCTAATTTGCCTGCATAGTCTCCTCCAATTCTGTTATTATTTTAGATGCCCTTCTCTGAACTTCCATTTCCATGATATCCCCTTTTTGTATATGTAAATAAGGAACAGAGACTTCTGGGTAATTTCCATGCTTTCATGGCAGCTCTTAGGAAAGCTATACCTATTAAAAAGGTTTTTACAGCATTCTACAAGCTAAATGCAAAACCAGAGAGACAATTAAGCCATCATCATTGTAACGCAGGCCACTGGTTTTGCAATGTGAAGTGCTTATAGACGAACGTCACTAATAAATAAAATAAGATAGGGAGAGTATATGGCATTACAGCTCCCCTTCAGAATATGCAAATAAGGAACAGAGACTTCTGGGTAATTTCCATGGTAACTCTAAGGAAAGCTGTTCCTATTAAAATGTTTTTAATGCTAAATGCAAAACCAAAGAGCCAGCCACAGATCGATTTTGGCTTTATTGAGCCATCATTAGTGTAGTAATAGGCCTCTGGTTTGTATATGGGATCCAAAACTGCACCACATATTCCAAATGAGGCCTTACCAGTGACTTCAGCAGTAGGTATACCACTAAACAGGGTCTGGTGCTCTACCTCTAATTAGCATCCATTCTAATCAATGGCGTCGCTATGTTAAAACATTCGGGCGTACATGCTTTTGATCTTTTGCAAAGTGCCCTGAATATTTTAACACAACTTACCTAATAGAGGTGCCCAGAATCTCCTTTTCCCACTGCCTCTGCAAGGACATGCCAATGAATTTCGGCCTCAAGCTGCTCCACTGCACGTGGGTAAGTAATAGCCGCATAGCCCTATTAGGCTATTACCTACCCCATGTGCAGGGCAATCCACTCATATTCTCTATATTAATGCTGGCAGTGGCAGCATTTGGTATTATTATAATCTGCACATAGTGCACATTACTAAATGCTGACACTGCCTGCACTAATATAATGAGTGGATTGCCCTGCACATGGGGTAGGTAATAGTCTACCCCAGTATATGATAAAATCACCATGGCTACCAGTATGTGATGAAATGCCCAGGGCTACCAGTATGCAATGAAATTCCCATGGCTACCAGTATATGATGAAATTCCCATGGCTACCAGTATATGATTAAATTATCAGTGTGCTGCCAGTATGTAATACAAATCTCATGGCTACCAGTATATGATAAAATCACCATGGCTACCAGTATGTGATGAAATGCCCAGGGCTACCAGTATGCAATGAAATTCCCATGGCTACCAGTATATGATTAAATTGTCAGTGTGCTGCCAGTATGTAATACAAATTCTCATGGCTACCAGTATATGATAAAATGCCCATGACTACCAGTATATGATAAAATTGGCAGCTTGCTCCCAGTATGTAATGAAAATCCCATTGCTACCAACATGTAATGTAATTCTAATGGCTACCAGTATGTAATGGTGTTGGAAAGGATAAGAAACAATGGCCAGTGGTTCTCAAACTTTTTTAGGCTTTGGCACACTTTTTTCTCAAGGCACACCTGTGTTCTTAATGTTGAATTAAAAGTTATTACCTATATTTTGTGCACTTTACAGTGTTTATTGTATTCAAATCAGTGTAGTGTAAAGTTACACTACATTGACTGTATTGAAATGTTATTATACATATTTTAAGGTTCATACACACATGCGATTTCGGGGGGCTACGCACAATGTGTACACGGCCATTTCGGCCGACAATGTTTGGTCACTTTGTCAGCGAAATGGCCGTTCGGTTGGGGCTCATTGATGATCCGAGGATTGGGCAACGAGCCCCAACCGAATGCACGATTGTTTGCCAATGCAGCTGTACATACACATGTGTATGAGGCTTTAGAGTACAAAGTAACAAAAATGCTATACTGGTGAAAATATTTCCAGTACTAAAATTCTGAGGCACACCTCAGTATGAAGATAATTTGGCAATGGGTCTTTATCTAATTAGAATAAAGTTGAGATTGTAACCTTTTTTGGCAGTAGAGTTATAGAAAATTTTCTATTAGTATTTTTTCTTTCAGGACATCGCCCGGAATTTTTACTGCCAGATCGCATTAAGTATGTGAATATGGAAAAGCGTTTTCTTAAAAGTTACATGGACTTGTTAATTCAAACATGCCACCGTAGAGGAGCTCTGGCTACAGGAGGAATGGCTGCTTTGTTACTACCAGAAAACCAGCACAGCAAAGAGTACCAAAGTGTCATTTCAGCTGTCACAAGGTAAAATGTTCTCATTTATTGTATGTATATTGAAAGTGACCCCAATTGTATATGTATGCAATTAAAAGGAAGAAAAACATCTGCAGTGGCTACATACAGTATCATAACAGCAAACATTTTACACAATTCTTCACTTTGTAAGTGTATAAAATTCTATTGTAATCTAGTCCATTTTTTACCCTGAGTATTATTTTGAAGCAAGTGATAATACTGTAAGAAAATGTTATTATTATTATTATTTCCATCCTTTTTGAACATCGTATTGCTTTTAATGCTAAGTTACATACCGTATATACTCGAGTATAAGCAGACTCTGAAAAATTAGGAAAAACTGATTCTCAAGTATAAGCCAAGGGTAGAAATTTTGACCACTACTGCCTTCTGATTCAGTATTGTTTTAAGTTGTCATTTAAATGGACAGCAGAATTCCCATACAGATGTTTGGAAACTACAACTCCCAGTATGCTTTGGTTGCTGGGAGTTGTAATTACTGTTAATTTAAAAGGCAACTTAAAGGGCATCTATACCGAAAAAAAAGGTTATTTTAAATTTTCCATAACCGGAAACTGTAATTCTTCCCAACCACCACTGTATAATTGTTTTCTTGATCTGCCCTCTATTTCTTTAAATCTAAAACATCTTACATTTCAACTGTCAATCAAGTTCCTTGCTCTCAAAAACTATTCTTCTGTGAGCAGTTTTGCTTTAGCTGGAATGGTGGCAGAGTTTTGGCAGTTGGAATGTTGTATGCTGTGTGCATGTTTGTCAGTTGGTTTGTGGGAAAAAGTCAGGTCGGATGGAAGTGGGAGTGGTTAAAAGAGGGAGGGGGGATACCACTCCTGAGCAAAACATGTGCTGAATTGAAGGCATGCAGCCACACACAAACCTCAGAGTAAGTGCTACTTACATGTATTCAGTTATAGATTAAGATGAGGCAAAGTAAATTTTTCAGTATAGTATCCCTTTAAGCCTGCAGTGGAGAGCCCCCCCAGTGGCAGTTTGCCGTCCTTACCGGCATCAATGTAGCAATGTGCAGCAGCCAGATTGAATACAGAGTCTGTGAGCTACACTGATGCCAGTTAGGGCTTGACCCGAGTATAAGACGAGGTTAGGTTTTCAGATTTATTTTAAAACCTGAAAACCTCGGCTTATACTCGAGTATATACGGTACCTATTAAAATACAAAAAAAGAATAATAAACTCTGCTGGCTGTGTTTCCCAGCTACCATGACTAGCAGAAAAAATATCATGTATAAAAATTACTGATGGTGGTATTTGCCAAAATTGCACCTTTATACTGTATATATTGCTCTCATATGCAACACACTAAAGTACCATAGTATCTTACATTGCATTGGTGTTCTGGAAATACTTTAAGGTTCCACATTTTTGTAAATATTATACATTTCATGGGACAATACCAAAGATTTGACACTTTGGTATAATGGAAAGTAGTCAGTGTACAGCTTCTATAACATAACTGTCCCCTCAAAATAAATCAATACAGCCATTTGTTCAGTATTGTCCCATGAAAATATATATTAAATATTAACAAAAATTGAGGGATGTACTTACTTTTGTGTTAGGAGTGTACCTTCCATGAAGCAAAGTGAAACTTTTGCTCATTTAGCACACCCGTCACACTAGAAAAGTGGAATGGTTTTGCAGTAAAATAAAATATCACCAGAGTGAAATAGGTGACACAGCAGAAGCATAATCAGAATCTTCAGGTTCGTGCGAGCAGGGGGGAGGGAGTGCACGAGTACGAGTCATGCGGTTGCCACTCAGGCCAAGCTTCCAAGTTCCATTAAGTGACACCATAAGGGCTGAGGCATTTTATATTTACAATGCTGGGTGTGCTGGGCATCCTATATTTACAAGGCTGTGTGGGCAGTGAGCACATCTTATATTCACAGGTCTATGTGGGCACATCTTTTATTTACGCTATGGGCACTGGGTATCTTATAATTATGAGTCTGTGTAGGCTGGGCATTTATTTACCAGTCAGTGTGAGAATATATTTACCAGTCTGTGTTGTGGGCACTTATATTTACCAGTTCACCAGCCAGTGTAAAGTCAGCCCTCTAGTTCAGCAGCCAGTGCAAAGTCAGCCCTCCAGTTTACCAGCCAATATAAAGTCAGCCCTCCAGTTTACCAGCCAATGTAAAGTCAGCCCTCCAGTTCAGCAGCCAGTGGAAAGTCAGCCCTCCAGTTCAGTAGCCAGTGGAAAGTCAGCCCTCCAGTTCAGCAGCCAGTGGAAAGTCAGCCTTCTAGTTTACCAGCTAGTGTTAGTCAGCCCTCCAGTTAGTGTTTTGTCAGCCCTCCAGTATAGCAGCCAGGTTTAAGTCAACCCTCCAATACACCAGCCAGTGTTAAGTCATCACTTCAGTTTATCAGATCACCCTGCTGTAACATTAATCTTTAGAAAATCTTTAGTTAATAATTATGGATTTATTGCTTTGATATTTCAACATTTTTAGGCTGATATATGAAATTACAGGCAGTTATTAAAAATGAATCATCACTTTCAGGTTGAAAATGTTTGAAATTAATGCAGGAGTGGATGGATTCATGGTATATGACATAGACTTGGCAGTGCCAATGCAGAAGGTAAAATTAATCATTATACATAATATAGGTTTGACTTGTTTTTTGCCTGATTTTAATTATTATTTGAATTGATTTAGTTATTCCAGCAGCACACAGAAGGACCCAACCAGTTGCATGTTATTCCAGAGGCTGCTGTTTCACAGTCCGATTTGCTCACAATGCCTGCGGTAAGGGAAAAGCTTCTCTACCTGTAACTGGGTTAGAGGTAGAGAATTAAATAAAATTAAAAAAACATTGAATCAGAAGACAGAGCTCCTTGACCAGTGTTTATTGATAAATGTACCTTATTGATATGAGGCCCATTTCATAAATGTAGGAGCCTTTACTGGGATTGTAAAATACTAGTATTAATTATTTTTCTAACACCCAGTATTGGCCATAGATAAACACAGCAGTCTTTATTGAAAACATGCTATTTTACAGCTGGAAATTTTGCGGCCCAGCTGTAAAATAATGATGTGTACTTAAACTATCTATACTGGTTTGTAATTTACACCCATAGTGAACCAACAGTATTGATAATGAACAATTCAGTGGGTTTATAAATACAGCCTGAATGGCTAGACAACATCACAGCATCACTACATCGAACAAAACGACACCTGTATGTTCACTTAGTTATCCTTTCCTTTCTCTTCTAACAGGGAGGTGTAACACTGAGTGGCCTTAAGTATAATATAGCTGTTGGAATTCAGTTCATTGATGCTTGGTTTAAAGGTAAGATGGACAAAGAAATGAAGAAAGTTCCAAGATTCTACAAGCACTGGTATACAACAAAACACATTCATATCAAAAGTCCATAAATACATGGACTCAAAACACAACACTGTCTTGGTATTTTTCACCGTGGATGGTCACAATAGAAAATACATGTCACACAGATGTCCCTAATAAAAGGATGTGCAAAACAGCACATTTACCCGATAGTACATGGGGCCAAATTGTAAAAGTACATCCGCAGTCTTATATTTTCGATCGTACGGCAGTACAATACCAGGCGGTAGTAAACTACTGATGAGGTATTTGTAATACTGATCATGGTCAATGAATAAATAGTGATGGTGATATGGCCCATTTGGTAGCGTGGGTGTTAGCTGGCTGGTCAGCGCCCATTATTGTATCACAATGAAAGAATCTTGCAAATATCTAGTGAATCCAGTAGAGAGGGGTCAGGAATCATTTACAGACTAGTTCTCATTGACTCAGTTAAAAAGTGAAGAATCTATCTTTTTTATCACTTGATATAAAGAAAAACAGTATTTACTTATGTACATTTTTTTCTTAATTTTAGGAAAAGGACATTTTATCTACTGTGGCAAGGTGGAGGACTCGGCTACTGCAGAAATCTCTCGATCACAGGTTAGACATTTTAATTATTTAAACTTGTAAATTTAATAATTAGAAGTTATTAAAGTTATTATTACAATTTATGTAATTACAGTTTTAAATGCATGCCACCAGTTTTTTGTCCCACAGGAGGCAGACACCTAGCAACAGCTGGTGGGCATAGGCGGCTATCTCCCGATGCACAGCTGAATGCAATTGAGCAAGGAGGTCCATATGATCTTGAGGAACTTTAGATTTTTCTGACAGTGTCATGGCAGAGGAATTTGTAAGCGTTATGGCAACAGATTAAAAGCTATGCACTCCACAGAAACACAATTCTCCCAGGAAATTACAAAAGGCTTTTTGACTCCTTTACTTCTGCAGTTGTAATTGTACAATCACGGTTGTAAAGTGTTGAAGCCACAGTTTGTCCTAGGGAATAGGACAGCCACCTAGCAACAGTGCCCAGCACTTCTCTTCCTTTTATTCCTGGTTGGAAAAAAAAATATATTTTTTATATATATAAATTAATATTTTTCATTATGGCCCATATTTAAAAACCCACGGTATCACAAGTTTGTGATTCTGGGGGTTATAGTTAATGTACGGTTGCGGCCATACGCGTATGGTGTGACCGTAGAATACCCTTCGGTAGTAAAATACCACAGAGGTATTCAATAGGCCATTGCGAATCTACAATCACAAACGTAAATTAGCATCCGAAAGAAGTGCTGAAAAAGCCATACCGCACCTATATATAGCCCCATGGGCAATCTTTATAAAGGCGTGGTATTAGTATTTTCTTACACCGTGCCTTTAAAGATCATTGTTACATGGGCAGAAATCTATGGTTGCGGTCATAAATTTAAGATCATGGTCGTAATTCTACAATTGTTCGTACTATAACATGTGGGAGCAAAATACTGCAATGGTATTGTATGGGCAAAGGTCGTACTTATGGCCATGATTATATTTTTACTATCGCCTGCAGATTCACAAATATGGCCTCTCTGTTAGTTAGACTATATTAATTTCTCTAGGACGTGCAAGATTCCAGCGTAATCAGAACCCAGTACTTCCTTCAGACGCTAAAAAAAATAGTTTATAGTTTTCCGGGCTTCCGTCTGTTTTAAGGGTTATAGGGAAACTTAACTGAAAAAATGACTTTGCCTCATCTTAATCTAGAATTGATTACATGTAAGTAGCACTCAGGGTACAGCCATAGAAAACCATTGCGGTATTCTACAACCAAACGTTTGTTCATTTACAAACATTCAACTTATATGTACGGCCGCACATTAGCAAAAATACGTGGTATCGCAATAGGGCCCTTAAAGGGCATGCCCACCTTTAAAACAAAAAAACAGTGACTTCTCAGTTACCTGCCCACAACCCCACCTGCTGTTTATTACATGCATTTTAACCAGATATTTAATAAGTTCTATACCATTTTGGCAAAGGTATCTGTCTTCTTTCTCTGCTCAATGAGCTTTTTATAGGCAGCAGGTAAAACAGCAAGGGAAACTACAGTCAATTATTGGCTGTGATGTAATTTGTCACAGTCTGATTGACTGTATGAACGGAGGGTACAACTTATTCTGCCAGAATGGGAATGGGAATTATCTTAAAATATTTGGTAAATAATGCAGGTAATTAAGTGCAAAATATATAAATTGGGGTTTGGGGCAGGTAGCTGACAATTGAGCAGTTTTTTGTTTTAAGGGTGGACATGCTATAGACCCGCTCACTAAATAGCATTCAGCGGCACACTGGGAGGCAGACGAATATGTCCACCAGCTGTTGGTAGATGGCCGTCCTATTCCCTAGGACAAAAACACTTTGTAGTCACAGATAACTGCAAACTCTTTATCTTTGCCAAAGACAGATAAGGCTAATTAACATAGACTGCTGCATGGCCAGTTATGCCATTTAGCGTGGTGAGCACAGTCACTTGATAGATTACCAAAACCCCCAGGTCATGTACAGATGGAAGAAGATACAGGGCACAGAGAGAGGTGGCAATTGTATTGAATTTTAAACTTGGAAACATTGTTCGACCTTTAGGGCACAGCCACACGTCAATGCAAACGACATCGCACACGGAATCGCATGCAATTTCATGTGTGATTTCATTGTGTTTGCACATGCGTTTTCTTCATTAGATATATAATGCAGATATAAAAATGCACACATTTTCGGTGCGTTGCCGAATTTTCAATGATCTGAAAAAACGCAAGCGCAAATGCACAAAAAACGCAGCAGTTTTGCCGTAGTTCTTTTTAGGCATTAAAAAAAAAGTTTTATTAATCAGATGTGCTTCCTTTAGAGAAACCTTTTAAAAAGACAGAACAAAATATTCTCTCTGTAATAGATTGTGTGAGTTTATTGTGAATATGATGAGCTAAAACACAGTAAATCTATAGTAAAGCCATCATCATTATGTCATTACAGGTCTGGCAATGGATAAGACATCAAGTGAAGTTAGAGGATGATAACCGCATTGTCACACGAAGCTTGGTACAATTTCTGGTAGAGGAAGTGAAGAGGGAACTGACTGTAGAACAGAGCCTTTCTGAAATGTGAGAAATCCATACAATCCCTAAAACTCACAGAACAACTTTTTTCTTAAACATTTTGCCATATTTATAAAGCGCGGTATCAGTAATGTATGACAGCAGCCATAAATGTACTGCTCTTACCTGATGAAGAGGGTTTAGCCCTCAAAAACTTGTCAAATAAATAAACTGTTAGTCCTTGGAAACAGTATCACAGTACTCTTATTTTTAAATATCTATATATTGGACTAATACAGCAGTACAATACTTTTTAGATCATAAATCTATCATCGCATTATCAGAGATTTACGAATGTTGGCGTTAATTTACGATAATGATCATAAATTAACAATCGTTAAAGCCTTTATAAGTATGGTCCATTATGTGGAAGATTTTATAATATAGAAAGACAAACTCAGTATACTGTATAGTACTAGGAAACTGTGTGATGCAGAACTAAAAACCTTTCTATTGTTTCCTTTCCAGGACAAAACAGAGACTTCACACTGCAGCTGAAATATTTCTTGAAATTGTTCTAAAAAGAGAATTTCCTCAGTTTATCACTTCTTATCTTAACCAGGATCACACATTCTTCTCCGGGACTTTCTGAGAATCGAATTCTCCACTATAGACAGTAGTGTATTTAAAAATAACAGGCTGATCATGATTGTTATTGGAATAAAATTGGCATAATACTTATTTTGTTTAAGCCTTCCAGTGCCAGTTTGTGGAATTTCTAAAGAAAGATAAAAAGGTCTATTTATAAACCAGCGGTATCAGTCTTACCAATACTGCGAATTGTTAACGGTTGTGTTAGGAATCTATAATGCGGCAGTAAACTAATGAACATTATCCATAGTTTACAGCAGTGATTATTCCATGACCAGACAATGAAGGCTGCAGTGACAATGTTGCAATGCCACAAAATATCATAGTATCGTTATTTTGCTCTGTGATCAGTATATTACAACCATGATGCAAAATACAATCACTGATACATAATTCTGTTACCGATACATAATACTGATACTTTTAAAATATGCCCCAAAATGTGCACACAATAAAAACAAAACATCTATCTAGAATAGAAATATAGCAGAAACAAAATTTACCACATAGGAATAGAATATTAAAATATTATGGCCCTTGTGGTTGTTTTTCCGATTGCTGTAAAGATTCGTTATTGGACATTAACTATAAGGAACCTTTATAAATATGACCCATAGAACGTTTGTTGAGGAATGCCAGCACAAAGCAAACGACTTCTGGTTTTATATCTGCTAAACTAAAGTTTGCATCTATGTTACAGGAAGGTCCTATTGTACTATTGCCTACAATACCATTCTGGTAGTAAACTACTGCAATGGTATTGCACGGCCGAGCGGTTGTAAATGTAAGACTGCACATTAACAATTACCCGTGGTATTGGAAGTTTCCAATACAGTGGGTAAGTGAATATGGCCCATGGTACCACCCTTATGTTGAAATTAAACCCTTTTTTCACCAATATACTTCTATTATATTTTTCTATTGCACATGAATGAATAGTGCATTTCGGCGAATTGATGATTGAGAAAGAAAAGAATAAAGAATAACTTCTTTATGTAGGAATTCCCCGGTAAATAAAATTTGGTTACAACACCAACCTGAGACGAACTCCAAGCTTGTCTAAAAGGTTACATTGCAAGAAACAGAACATTCACATCAATATACATCTCGCAATAATATTTCAATATTAATTTTAGCGTTCACTGCTTAAAGATTGGTATTGCAGCAGATTGTATATATTGTAGGATACCTTCCGTTTGTAGCCAAAGCTCTGCCCAATGTCTTCTGGCAAAACAAGTTTGTAACAGTCAGGTAGTGCCATTACAAACCAGAAACTATTAAGCAGAAACTTCCTGGTACTTTCACTCTCACTTGCAGTGTTTTTGTAGTAGAAGAAACAAACATTTTGGCAAGCAATATAGCATGTGTGAAACAATCTGCAAACATTGTTTAGCAATCCACCCTGCCTGATGGCTAATGGGGGCCCATATACACATGCAAAAACAGCATTGTAAAAAAAAAAAACTCCCAATGTGCCTACAATCTTCTTGTAGTATCTGTGGCCACCATCAATTGAGGGAATTTAGGGAAGGCTTCCCCAGTTAAAAGTAGACTGCCTCCTACAAACCAGCTGTCCCTTCCCTATACTAAAGTATCAAGTAGGATAAGGAGACTTTAAGGCTATAGAACTCCCCTCTAATTTATGCAAATTAAGAACAAAAATGTCTGGGTAGTTTTAATGTTACCTTTTAAGAGACTTTTAAAGGACAACTCCACCCCCATAAGAACATCTTTTAGAAAGAATGGCCTCTTTAAAATATGTTGATATATCATAGTTTGTCCTATGAATGCATTACTGTATGCCTGCTATGCTTCTGGATGCCTCATGGAAACTGAGCAATTTAGAAACCTGTACTGAGCATTTACTGAGCCTGGGCATGTTTAGAAGAGGCAGACAGGGGAGACTTTGGCTGTGATGTCAACTGTCAAATCCATAACTGACAGTTACTAACTGGAAGAACCAGGAAGCAGAAACGGGGAACAGGACATTGTGCAGGATTTCAGGTTAGACTTATATATTTCGGATTTCAAACTATTACAGTTTAGGGTTTTGGGGGGTGATTTACCTGTATGTAAGTTTTCATTTCAGGGCTGGACTTGCCCTTTAATAGCATCTTATTAGCTAAATGGAAAACCAGAGCCAGCTAGCTAGACAGTTTTAAAGGACAACAACAGTGTCCGTTTAACAACCACTTCATGTGAAAGTATGCAGGGCAGGGACATAAACCGCTAGGTCCTCACCCCTGGGTAGAGCTGCTTACACCCGCACTTACCTCTTAAATTTTCCCTTGCTGGTGCGCTCTTCTCCACCTGCCACGCAGGTGGAGAAATTATAAAACTTTAGCCATGCCCATCCACAAAGCCACACCCATTCTAATTTGGCGGCGGCGCACAAAAAGGCGGCAATTAAGTTTGGCTCAGGCAGCAAAAGTGCCCCTGAATTTCCTTAAAGGGCATGTCCATCCTTTAAACAAAAAGCTTGGGACATGTCGGTTACTTGCCTCAAACTCCAACTTCTATTTTTACCAGTGTTTTTCACACATTCGTAACCAGATATTTAATAGTAAGTTCTATTTCTTTCTGACAAAAGTATCTGCCTCCTCCTCTGCTCTAAGAGCTTTTTATATGCTACAGAGGTGGCAGATGGTGAAACAGCAGTCAATCATTGGTTGTGATGTCAGATGTCACAGCCTTGACTGACCGCTTGGAGTGAGGGGCCAGCTTACTGTGCCAAAGTTTGGATAATAATAATCCTTAAATATCTTGTTAGTAATGGAGGTAATAAAAGTGCAAAACATCCGTTTGGGTTAAGGGCAGTTAACTGATTAGTTTTTATTTGTTTTAAGGGTGAACCTGCCCTTTAATGTCATAACTTCACACAGGTACCAATAGAGGACAGCCAATGCTCTATTGCCCATGTAAGGCTATCAGCACAAATAAAGTCTTTCTAAACTCTAAGCTAAATTTACACAGTGTTAAGACTGAATCTTCATATAAACATATAAGCACAGCCTCAGATAATTTTATCTTGGTCAATTTTTATTATTAATTTTGCTCATTACATAACCTACTGATTAAATAATGATCAAACATTGATTTGTCCATATAAGATGAAAAAGAAAAACCTTTAGGCCAGGGACAAACAAAAACACTGAACATCATTCTCAAAGTGCGGTTTGAAATGCGATTAAGCAGCAGATTAATATGAGGTGCCTAATTTCCGGATTAGACACATTGCATTAAGCACCATATTTATTTCTCATCTGTTTCTGGCCTTACGTGGGATGTGCTTATGTCTCACATGACTGTATGCCAACATATATAGTGGATAATGCACCCCCAACTGTAAATTATAAGCATATTAGAAGTCACCAAGGAGTTCCGTGACCATATAAAAGCACGAGGTCGCAGGCCGAGTACCTTTTATACAGGGCACGGAACTCCAAGGTGACTTCTAATATAATTATAATTTACAGTTGGGGGTGCATTATTTATTATAACCTACCCCTTTTTGGCTTCTGGTTTCTTCTCCTCCTGGAACTGTAAGATTATAAGGCTATAATCAGTTCCTCCCATTGAAATTCACCACAGGGGTAGGTTATAAAAGAATAAGGGTGTTGGTTTGCCTTTTTACATACTGCTAAATTTTAAACTAAGGGTTCAGTCTTATTTTAAAGAATTAAACATAAAAAATAAAAAAAAATCACTGAAGATAAAGTAGAAAATAAACACCACCAATCACAGCATTAAAGGACATATCCACCCCTCTGGCAACATTTTATGCTTACCTTGCCACCTTTAAAGTCCATGACCTTGCAAACCTTACTGAGACTGCCTTGCATCCTGCTATCCTCCTGGCTCAGCAGTCAATAGTGACTATAACAGATGACATCACAGCCAATGAATGACTGCTGCAGACTGACAACAACCAGAAAAAAGGACAGTGGAAGTCGGGGGGATGCCAGGAAGTTAAGTTAGGTTTGAGATGGAGGTCATGGGGGGTGAGGACTGTATGTATAACATGCCTTTTCTTCTGCAAAGTATGTTTTTATACAAAGTAGATACATATATCATACTATGCCCCCACCCTTAAATATCCAGCCATTATACACCACTAATATTGTCTTACTGCTTATGGAACAGTTATGCTTACACAATAAACGTGGTAGCCCAGGTGTGTTAACACCCGATCTGTCTCATAATGTGAACTACTCTTATTGCTGTTTGCTGTAGATTGGGCATTGCTTAAAGGGCAAGTCCAGCCCCAAAATAAAAACTTACATACAGGTAAATCCCCCCCCCCTAAA
This sequence comes from Hymenochirus boettgeri, assembly GCA_019447015.1. NCBI lineage: Eukaryota > Metazoa > Chordata > Amphibia > Anura > Pipidae > Hymenochirus > Hymenochirus boettgeri. Next base: position 104,202,372 of record CM033469.1, on the reverse strand, counting down.
ACCCTAAACGGTAATAGTTTGAAATGTGAAATATATAAGTCTAACCTGAAATCCTGCACAATGTCCCGTTTCCCGTTTCTGCTTCCTGGTTCTTCCAGTTAGCAACTGTCAGTTATGGATTTAACAGTTGACATCACAGTCAATGATTGAATGTTAATCCCCTGTCATGCCCAGGCTCAGTACAAGTTTCTAAATTGCTCAGTTTCCACGAGGCCTCCAGAAGCATAGCAGGCATACAGTAATGAATTCATAGGACAAAGTATGATATATCAACATATTTTATGTTATGTTTAAGAGGCCATTCTTTCTAAAAGATGTTCTTATTAGGGTGGAGTTGTCCTTTAAGGCTGGGGCTAATTTTTTGTCCCAACCAAGCATTCGCTGCGAGCGAGCACTCCGCCAGAACAAATGACTGTTGGCCGTGGCAAGTGGCCGCGGCCGACATTGCGTATAACCGATCTTGTGGTCCCTATAGGGAACCGCACGATCTGGCCGTGACTTACCATCGGACCCAATTTCCCATTCATCCACTTTGGGCAAACGGGCGACCAAGCACTGTCACGGCTGCCCGCCCCACACCATATTTCTGGCCGACCAACTGATCCACGGCATTATCAGTCGGTCGGAAATATCTGCTGGTGTACCCAGTTTTAGAGTTTAACATGGGAGGCAGAAAAAGTAGGCACACCATGCAGAACTTCAATATCCATTTAAATTACTATGGCTAGGTATGCCTTGGTGACTTTTAAAGTTGACATTTTTGTGCGACCAATAATGTGGTCCATAGGAGAATGCACAATTGTCTAATACTTATCAGACATATCTGATCACCCTTTCATCAGATTTGGACTGAAGAAGACCGGATTGGTGGCCAGAGGGCGAAATAGTACTGCCGATATTTGGTTGGAATAAATTAAATCTCAGTCGATGTATACCTAGCCAAAATGTCTAGAGGCACGAAACCAGTTACAATAATGATTTTTTAAAATTTAACCTGTAACGGTTGGAGTCCTGTGTGGTGTGTACAGACTACTTATTTTGTGTGTCCCACTAGGAGAGTTGGCGTAATTTAGTTACAGCAGAAAGTGCTGCAAATTTCTTCTGACTAGACCAATACCAGAGGAAGCCGGAACCAGCTAGTGACTGATCCCAATTTGACTGGCAAAAAAGGGGGAGAAGGACTACTGTCGGAACTTGCCGATGTCTGTTCCCTCACCTCAATGAAAACTTTGGAGGCTCTGAGCCCAAACCATAACTAAGTGATTAAGATTAAGGAAATGTTCTAGGGTGATAGATTGGCGCCTTATCTTGGGGAAAGATAATTATCTTAATGCTTAATTCTCCTTTAAATAAAGGGGGACTCCTCATGTAACTAGCAAATAAATAGTTATGCCCATTAAAAAAAACTGTATAGACTGTACAGAATTAAATAATGGTGTTTAACATCAGCACTAAATAATGTAGGCACTAACTGGTTAAACTAATTGTAACTGTTTTCAAAAGGCTTTATTGCATTAAATTTTGTACCTTATGTTGACAACAAAAAGAAAAGTACATGTTTATCTGCAGGAAAAAGAAGCGGTCCATTATCCAGAAAAAAAATAACAAGAAAAAAAGCAGATGCTCCTGTTACAAAGTTTGTCAGATATAACCGAGCAAGAATTAGACCTCATACAAATAAGGGGCTTCAAGTATTAGAAACCAGTGACTGTGGTAAAAATATCCAGAGGTATCTAAACTGCAGTACATCTTGAATCTGCATAATGTTAACAAGGCTTTCTAGAGTTAAAACTGCATTCTGAAAATACACTGGAAATCCAAACAATTGGTAGAATCCTGCTGTGCTAAAGTTTAACCTTTCAGCTGCAACACGGTGCATGATTTATTTGGTTCGCACAGCAGAGTTCCAATGCATTTGGCAATTTAAATTAAACAGAAAGGGATTACACCTGCCTTTAAAGAGAGATCTTCAAAATTTGCAGATTTTCAGCTGTTGTGATTAATAAATCCAAGTATTTATCACCTTTTTGGGTGTTGGGATTACCACAAGTTCACCGTAACTGCTAAAAAGAAAATATAAAGGAGCATACTAGAGCTTCTTTCACTTAAACGATTCTAAAATTGTTCACAATTTGTTTCCAGAATGGATAAAGTAATGTTGTAGAAGCCAAAAGCCAACATAGGCATCCAGAGAATTATAAGGGGCGATTAGTTATTAAAAGCCCTATGTTTAAATGATACTTCACGTGTGCCCTAGGAGTGCACATGATTTGGTGGGTCTCTTCATACCTGCTTTTCACATGAAGTACTTCTGATCCAGACTGGACTGAGATTAAAGCCCAAAGCCTCTTTTGTGCTCAGTTAAAAAAAATCCAGTGCTAAAAAGAGCAATTTGACTGCCTGCTTAACCCAATGCCCGAGGGGGTCTGCAATAAAAAGGATTACGCAGGAACCTCTGATACTGATAGGAGGTGCTCTGTTCAAGATAAGCAAACTCTCTAAAAGTCAAACGGTTAGTAATATTTGTGCCACACACCTGCTCATTGCTGTAACAACCTCTCATAAATTAATTTAAAACAGGGTACTCCAAAACAGATGTTTCTCTCTTCAAATATTTAGCAGCAAATTTATTTAAGAAACCAAATAACCCATATCCTGTAAAACATAAGAGATAAACTACTTCAGCAAGATATAAAAAAGTAAAACAATATTTAAAGGCAACAATTCTTTTACTCCTTTCATTCTCAACATAAGTTACAGAGAGAAACAGCAGGTGCGTGACAAAAATATTATATATGTGATATGGTCCAATGTCTGTTATAAATTGTTCACATTTCGTTTGCAAGTTCTTCTGTTTCGGCAGAACTATCTCCATTAATTGTGATATTCAAGTCCTCTTCATATCCAGGAGGCATGAATGCTAAAGCATAAGGGTAGAGCTTGTGGCAACTAGCTCGATAGGATTCAGCAGCTTCTGTCTCTCCTAAACTGCCATCTCGCAATGCTCCCAGAACATCAGTACAGGTCTAAAAGATAAAAAATTTGCAACAATTGATTACACACTGATTTTTAATTATTACAACTTTTCAAAAGGGCAAGAAGCACAGGTTAAGTACAATTATGCACAAAAACATTGTTTTTGGTGCTATGGTCAACAAGAGGCATCTTTGGATTAAAAAGACACAAATGAGACCTGATAAAGAATATTTAGAAACAAACCGGGTTATTCAATAAAAGGTCTTATCGTTTAAAATGGTGCTAATTTTGCCCCAACCAATCAGATTTTAGCTTTCAAATGTTAAATAAGATCTGATAGGTTGGGGCAAAATTAGCACCATTTTAAATGATAAGACCTTTTATTGAATCTCCCTGAAAGTAACTTAAGCATGGAGCATATTATTTCAGCTTATGGTGGCCATACACATGCGATTTCAATCGCAATGTGCGGACAGATGACATTGGTATCTGTCAGTACATTGTGATGTGAACCGCACACATGGAACCGACCAATGGTCGGTCATGCAGCCATACAAATGCTGACTATCGCCTCTCTTTACTTTAAACTAAATGTAGCAGATACCAACAGACAGAAATTTTCTGTCATTCCCGACCGACCGTAATGCCGACCACAGACGTTCGCCAGCACTACTGTCAGTCGGTTTTGGCCCTTCACACTACCGATATTAGGTAAAGCCCGTCGGCCCATAACTGGATGTACATAATACATGTGATTATGTAGGCATTATGACAGTTTTTCATTGGCGCCTACTCAGGTGGGAATCTCCACAATATCCCCGGCATGAGAGGCTGTCCCACTTCCTTGGTTTTGACTTTACAGGCAACTCTGGAATCCAGCAATATCAAAACTCAAAAATATCATTATTTAAAGTTGTCCCCTGCCATCTATACCAGTAGCAACGAACCTTTGGCACATGTGCAAGAGGTGACACTCTGAGCCCGCTCTGTGGGCACTCATGCACAGCAGAGTTCACCAGAGTTGGTTACTAGAAAGACTGTAGCAGAGAGAGGTCATGTGCTATAACACTCAGCTCTGCTTGAACTCCTGAATTGGATCTCAAACTCCTGACAATAATGTAGTGGTTAATGGTCACTGTTTTAGATCTCAAACTCCTGTGTGGTAATTTAGAGGTTTCTAGGTAATCTATAATCAATTCTATCTACTTTATTGGTCTGTGTCTATTTGAGTAAAAACTCTGTATTTGGGTTAAGTGATCATGTTGGCACTATGCAATAAAAAGTGAGGTTTTGTGTTGCAGTTTGGGCACTTGGCCACTAAAAGGTTCGCCATCACTGATGTATACTGGTCTACCGGAATCAACTGCATATTGTACATTACTAAAAAGGTCCATGTTTCTGTAAGTGGTTAGTCCTGGATACAAATAATTTTAACAAGTATTTGTTACCCATTTTCTAAAAACTAAGGAAGTCAAAAAAAACTAAGCATTGTGTTTAGCTGCTTTTTACAAGAAAGACTGTGACCCCCACTGGACACCTCTATATTTACACTGTCAAAAGGCTGCTGCGTGCCTGGTACTTACATAATTTTGCATTTGGTACATATCATGTTTTCAAGATTTAATTCTGCTTTAACTATAAATGCTAACATGTTGGTATTACGGAAGCTATTTTTCATACTATTCACAGCTCTAAATAGAATGCTCAATTATATTGCTATATGCAGTATGTTTTTATACAATTATACTGAAGCCAGGTTTCTGAAATTAAAGAAATCTATTTTGCTACCTTTAACACCAGCCATTAGATGGCGTTAAAAAGTGCTGGAATAGAATGCCGCAATAGGCTTATAACACCGATTGCAGCAGCTGCCCGTTAACTTCAGCGTTAGCCATGCAGCCACAGCAATAAAGCAGTTTAAGTCACTCTCACCGATATAACATCGGTTACGTGACTTAAACTCCAGAACAGGAGTTTAATTAAAGGGACAATATACTGAAAAAAATTACTTTGCCTCATCTTAATCTATAATTGAATACATGTAAGTAGCACTTACTCTGATTTGCCTGTGTTGCTGCATGCCTTCAATCCAGCACACATTTTCTTTAGGAGCAGTATCCCCCCCTCCCACTTCCATCCGACCTGATTTTTCCCACAAACCAACTGTCAAGCCTGCACACAGCATACAGCATTCCAACTGTCAAAACTCTGTTACCATTCCAGTTACAGTAAAACTACTCACAGAAGAATACTTTTTAAGAGCAAGGAACTTGATTGACAGCTGAAATATAAGAAGTTTTAGATCATGAAGGATCAATGAACGATTCCAACAGATGATGCCACAGGTTAGAATGTCAGATGACTGTATGCCCATGGGATGCTGAGGCCCACAATAATCTTGCGCTTATGAGGCTAAAGCCTGAACGCGAAATTAGAATAAAGCACTTGCATGATTGAAAACCAAAAGGGGCATACATCTCCAGTTAAAAAAAATCAAGCTGTGATATTATGGCTCCATTACAATTCAGGCTAGTTTTAATATTAATAACCTTGTATAATCAACAGAAATAGAAACTTTACATTTTGGAAATAGAATAAAATAGAACAATTGATACTTCAAATATTGCCACAAAGTAACAGCAATCCACAGAAAAAAGAAATAGTTACCTGAAGACATCTGTTATTAAAAGATTCATCTAATGCTGTTGCAAGTTCTATTGCCCTCTTCTGGCTTGAGTGATCCATGTGATACATCATTTTGGCAGCTTTAAGGAATAAGACATAGAATGTTTTTTTTTATAGTAAAACCAATGCAAACGAATTATACTAAACAAAAACTCAAAAAGGGCAATATTATGGCATTGTGTCATTTTATTATCTATCCAAAAAAGAGAGGTCCAGAAGTTGATGTGGTGCAAATTCTGCATATTTATTAACAAGTTAAGTAAAACAAAGGGCAACATTTCAGGCCCACACTCAGCCCTTTATCAAGCCCTAGGCTAGAGATATAATATGCTACCTACAGTGCTTGGATTTACTTCACCTCAGTGTTTTTTTTATGCCCTGTAAAAAAGCACTCGGCCTGTGGACTCATGCTTTTATACGGTCACAAAACTCCTCACACGATCCTAAATGTCCCGTCCACGCCTCCTGAACACCACAACATCAGACACCCCCCCCAGACTGTCCACACCCTAAAATGCCGTGCAATCAGAATTCTCACACAGTAGCCCATACAATAATAGCCATACTGGATTTGGCTATTACTGTATGGGAATGCTGCGGTCCATTTAAAGGGCAACTAAACCCTGAAAACAATAAAGAATGAGAAGACAGCAGTGGTTATATATTCTACCCTCGACTAATACTCAAGTCAATCCTTTTTCACTCATTTTTTAGGTAAATATAGGTACCTCGACTTATACTTATATCAACTTATACTCGGTAAATCATTTTAAATATAAATAAAATCTTATGTAATAACAGAAATGACGTGCCCTTCTTTATAAGAATATTATATTTCCCACATATTTATTCAGTGTTTCAAATGCAGCTTTTATAATATTATACTATTTTATTCCTAAGAGTTCTGATAAACTAGTAAAATCAAGTAAGAAATTTCTGGCACTGCTAACATTGATACAAAAAATGGATACAAATATACAGCACAAACATTTAATGCCATAAAGCTCAAATCATATCCATAAATAATGTCAAAATTACCCAAACCTACCTGCTAATCTGTGCGATACTGAATTGATATTTTCTTTCAGGAAATTATTGTTAAAACTTGCAGGGCTTGATTCTCCAAAGAGGCTGCTCATTTCTTGCTTTAACACTGTCCTTACGGAGTCATTTAGTTCTTTACTTTCAGAAACTTAACAGATGAAAGGCAAAACGTCTCAATATACTTCAAATATGCAATAAAAATAATACAACCATGAAAAATGTGTATTTAAAAGTCAGTTTGAGTTTTCAGTGTTATTAATAGGAATTAGGTTGACCACTAAAATCATAATGCAGATTGAGATGGCTGTACCCCAACTAAGGACTTACCTGCACAAAAAAAACGGATAAGACACTGATGAAGCCAAGGGTGGTTAGAGTCTATTGAAAATGCTCGCTTCACAGATTGTAACATCAAAAGAAACTTTTCTATAAAATAAACAAATGCATAAATAAGCACTGAGGGTAAGCTGGATGTATCAATACATGTACAAAATCTGTATGCCAATATAGATCACAATATAGTAATGAAACAAACAAACAAACAAACAAACAAACAATCTCTTTCTTTTGACTGTGCAGGGGCAGAGACATGCTTTGAAAATGGATAGTGAAAATATATTAGACAGCCTAAAAAAAAATTGTCAATGCACTGAATTTTTTTTTTTTTAACACAATTTATATATATATTTGCTGTGCTATTTTATACTACATGATTAGAATATAGGACACAAATACATAAAGCCTGTGCACATAGAGTAATAAAAATAGAGGGCAGGTGCAGTTACTCCTGCAGACTTCCCCATGGTCCAGCAGTCCAATACATCAAAATACTGCACACTGGAAATCGAATCTGGTTTATTCAAACATGACACGTTCACAATGTTTCGGGTGACTAACCCTTCTTCAGGTGCATATACACCTGAGTAAGGGGCTAGTCTCCAAAACCGCTGTGCATGAGGGATGTTTGAATAAAACAGATTCAATTTAGCAGTGTGGGTCTCCCCTGTATGTTTATTTCTATGATTAGTAAAATGAATGTTTATGAATATTTTCTGCTTCAACTGCTTCAGTTAATGTGAACTTCTAATGAGAAAGTAAAAAGCGGCAAAAACTGCAAATGATGCTTAACCCGTTTATTAAAGCCAAACATAATCTCCATTCGTGGGGTTTAGCTTGTAAATGTGTTAAAATATTCACAGTGTAATACATGTTCCAAATGTTTATTTTATTTGTACTCAATAATTACTATAGTTTTGAGATTTCTAAATCCGAGACACAGGAAATAAAAACATTTAAAAATGTAACTGTGTTCTTCTACATACAATAAAGTTATAAAAGTGAACCATATATAAAAGTATTTCAATTAAATATCTGCACATAATAAGTTGTTAATTTAATACAAGCATTTAGGCTGGGTGCACACGAGGCAATATTTTTGGTGTGGGGCGGGCGGCCGAAATCAATCAATCGTTCGTTCAGAACGGGCATGTCGGAAAATTTTGATCGATCGTACGGTTCCCTATGGGACCGCATGATTGATCGCTCGCAAATTCGTAGCGAACGCTCAGTTGGGACAAAAAGTCCCTCCGTGTACCCAGCCTAAGAAATGCTTGTTAACTGGGGGATTCATAGGAGTGTGATGGGGGGTTTAATAAGTTCATTACTTCAATAATGAACCAGCTGATAAAAGATGGAAAACATCCAACCAACCTAAGCAGTATCTATTTATTTATTGTGAATGCTTACTAGAAAAAACTTTTGTTGCCAAGAAATACAATATTCTAGATCACATATTAAACATCCAGAGCAAAATAGCAATTGAACTGATAACAACAGACATATATGCAATCAAGCAGACTTTTTCCCACCCCTGTATGATGTCTCTAGCTGGTGTCAATCCAAAGTTACAGGCCTGTAAATTCTCTCTTCCTACTTTGCGCTGTGCCTGTGACAGCCATGCCTTTTTTTTTTTTTAAGGATTGTAGCTAGCTTTAAAAATGAAAAAGAAGTTCAGAACAGGGCTTATGATGTAGCTAATGATGCCGTGTCCCAGCAGTAGAATACAAGTGGGCATGTTCAAGCCAGGAGCTTGCTGGAGCAGCTCACTGTGAAAGCAGAAACTTTTATACTGCTGTTAGTTTGGATAGACTGCAGCCAGACCACTTTAGACACTTGTATAAAGACCACAGTGCAGGGCTGTTTCTAGCCATCGTGGTGCCCTAGCATGAACAGATTGCATTCCCATCTAGCTAAAAATGCAGTAGTGTGGCCTAGCCCTCCAAGAGTATTGGCATTAACACTTTCATTGCCAGCACTTTTCTAGAGTATTGCCATTAACAGGGAATGACTATGCAGGCAGATTAGACAAATTAGGGCTGTTTACATTGGAGCAGCGATGTTTGCGTGGGGATATGATCACCTTATACAAATATATTAAAGGGTATGTCTATTCACCAAAATCAAAAATTTTTTTTTTTCATTATAAGGTAGTACCCATCCCCAGAAGCCTTTTCCTGCCTTTCTTTTGAAAAAATTCCATTCCCTACCTTTGCAGCAGTCTCTAGAAGTTCTATTCGTTTTTGGGGGTGTGGCCTTAGCTGTGCTGGATAAGGAAGTGAGCTGATTACTAAATGAGGCTATTACCATGCGTTTTGGTCCCGCCCACTTGACCCTGTGCTTTTATGTAAACAGATCCTCTCCTGCATTGTCAGAACTGTAGTAAAACAGACAATGCTGGCAGAGACAAAGGAGAGAGTTCATACATAAAGTGTGCCATTTCTGTGGCTGGGGGAAGCAGGGAGAGTGTGTGTAGATAGACCCAAGATCTAATACCTAGCCAGACGTAAGGAGTTTCATACATAAAGTCTGGTGTGTGTGTGTGCGCCATTTCTGTGGCTGGGGGAAGCAGGAGAGTGGTGTAGATGACCAAGATCTAATATCCAATCCAGACGTAAGAGTTCATACATAAAGTCTGGTGTGTGTGTGTGTGCCATTTCTGTGGCTGGGGGAAGCAGGGAGAGTTGTTGAGATAGACCCAAGATCTAAATATCCAATCCAGACGTAAGATTCATACATAAAGTCTGGTGTGTGTGTGCCATTTCGTGGCTGGGGGAAGCAGGAGAGTGTGTGGTAGATAGACCCAAGATCTAAATATCCAATCCAGACGTAAGAGTTCTACATAAGTCTGGTGTGTGCGCCATTTCTGTGGCTGGGGGAAGTGTGTGTGTGTGTGTGTGTGTGTGTGTGAACGAGATGTTCCGTTTTAATCCCTCAGCCGGGCGGGCAGGGTCAACGAGTCAGACGCAGCATGGGTGGATCTGCGCATGTGCGGGATGGCGCGCACGTCGGACTGCCTGCTATTGGGAAGGCAGCAACATGAATATTCAATGTGCCAAGCGGATCTTACAGCACATACATCGGACAAACTAGGGCACACAGACAAAATCCATAAAAGGTATCATGCATATTTAAATGGGCTCTTTTACTTTAGGCAATGTTAATTTTTCAGGTGGACATACCCTTTAATGGGCCATACAGTAAACTCTCTGATGCATTGTTAACTAATAGGTCCCATCAGAGGACACATGGACATCCTTTAAGGTTGGAAGAAAAGAAGTTTTATCTTCAGGTTAGGAAAGGTTTGTTTACAGTGAGAATGGTGAAACGGTTCCAGCAGATGTGGTAATGGCAAGTTCACTAATTCGCTTTAAAAGTGGGCTTTCTAAAACTAAAGAATATTGAGAATGACTGGTATTAATACATATACTGCAGTTCTGGTTGATCCAGGGATACTTTTCAATTGCCACTTGGTGTCAGGATTCCCCCCCCCCCCTTTTTTTTTAGCTGGATCAACTGTTAGGTAGGGTTGAAAAGGTTGTACTTGATTGAGGTACTGTAGGTCTTTTTTCAACCTCAATTACTATGTTACTTTCAGAGCCACAAGAGTTTTACCTTTAACCCTTTCTGCTGCCAGCATTGACATGATATGGAAAACCGATATATACTGTATATCTCCTCCATTGAATTGTTCACTCCTCACCTAATTGAAGAGTTGGGTGGAAGGAAGAAAGAGGCAGGGATAGTGATCTCATGGCTGCTAGTCACAGGGGCCACTGTTAAAAGGTCTGCAGCAGCTTGTACCTGTCCTATTTAAACTGCTCTCCTCTGTAGCTGACCTCATCCTCCCCCTCCTTTCTTCACCGCATTTGCAACATTGTTTCCAAGTAGAGGTAGCCGAGTTCAGGCTCTCTACTCACTACAATGTTGCAAATTACAGCAGTTTAACAGTTGACTATGCAGGCAGATTAGACAAATTAGGGCTGTTTACACTGAAAAAGCATCATTTGCAAAGGCATATGATCACTTTTTATAGAAATATATTAATGGGCCATACAATGAACTCTCTGGTGCATTGCTTGCTAATAGGTCAATATCAGAGGACTTGTGGACATCCTTTAAGACTAAAAGAAAATAATTTTTATCTTCAGGTTTGGAAATGTTTCGTTACAGAGAGAAGGGTGAAACTGTGGAACCGTCTTCCAGCAGATGTGGTAATGACAAATTTATTGAATAGCTTTAAAAGTGGGCTGGATAAGTCTCTAAAACAAAATTATTGAGAATTATTGGCATTAAAGGGTATGCCCACCCTAAAATTTATAACTTACTGTAGTGTAGCTTCCACCCTCCCAACCCTAACCGCACTGTGTTTGTAAAAATAGTCTGTAGAAAAGTATTTACCAGAACAGGTTCCCTTGGCTTGGGTCTCCAATGCAACTTCCGGGAACAGAGTTGAACTGTGGGCTTGGCCGGCAGCTGCGTCTGTGATTGGCTGAGAGTCAGCCAATCACAGACACGGCTGCTGGCTATTGATTTAGCCAAGGGATCCCGGTCCCCGGGCTTCTTTTTTTTTTTTTTTTTTTTTTTTTACAAATACACCATACGGTTAGTGTTGGGAGAGGGGAAAATGCTTGGCCGGCAGCTGCGTCTGTGATTGGCCGAGAGTCAGCCAATCACAGACACGTATTGATTTAGCCAAGGGATCCCGGTCCGGAAAGTGAGTTTCTTCTGACTTTTTTTTTTTTACAAATACACTATACGGTTAGTGTTGGGAGAGGGGAAAATACAATAAATAAAAAGGATAACATGTTGAAATAAAAGCTGATGGATCTGGATGGAGGGGAAATCTGCTCCACGGCACATACCAGAGTCCTAAGGGAGGACAGAGAAGAGGCAGAAAACTTCACAGGCAGTTTCCTGGACTTTAGATAGACACTACAGGGCAACCATTTGGAACGGAGGTGCAAAGTAAGTTTTTTTTTTTTTTTTTTTTAACAGTGGGGCCAGCATGGGGTTAAATTTTAGTTTTGGGGGTGGTCATGCCCTTTAATACATATACTGTAGTTCTGGTTGATACAGGGAAACTTTACGATTGACATAGGGGGTCAGGAAGGAATTTTCCCCCTTTTAATTTTTTTTGCCTTCCTCTAGATCAACTGTTAGGTAGCGTTAAAGAGGAGGATACAAAGGTTGGACTAGATGGACTTATGTCTTTACACAACCTCAGTTACTATGTTACTGCATATTTGTAGTTCATGGTAAAGTCTGGGAAAATGTTTTTGCATGTAGTTCTCCTTTAAACATCACCAAAATAATTTTACCTACTTTTCCTGTAGTAAATTTCAAAGGCATAAAGATGTGTCTCTATTTTGTTCTTGACAAGATTCTTAAGAGGCGTTAGAAATTTAATAGCTTCTTCTAGGGGACTGTCAATCTAAAAACAAAACACAAAAGAAATTGTGAAAGCTCTCAATAATCATGTTATGGAGAGAAGTCTTTTTTTCAGACAATTAATTGCACATGCAAAGATATCACAATGTGTACCTTGTGCACTGATCATCTCTCTTTTTTAGTTTATTAAAGGGCATGTTCAGCGAAAAAATAAGTGTTTTATTCTTACCTCAACAGGTACCTCGCCAGAAGTCCCGCCTCCAGCTTACTGTTTCGAGACGGTTACAAGCGAGAAGGAACAGAGCGCACTCGTAACCGGCTCTTCTTGGTATGGAATGTCAACAAATAACTGGAAAAGGGCATGAGGCGGGACTTTCGGCGAGGGATCGGCTGAGGTAAAAGTAAGTATATCTCAGCATGGGACCGTTGGATTAAGGTAAGGTTAAAACACATCCTAGGTTTTGGGGGGTTATTTTTTGGCTGGACAGGTCCTTTAAAAAAACACATGTAATACCTGTCAAAATAAAAACACTAAGCAGGAACACAACACAGCTTCTATGCATTTATACAGTTGAAAAAATTAGTAATATGAAGTTCTAGTAACTGTATAATGGAGAACAAAATGATGCATATTAAACAAGGCACAGACTAGGCCCTTTTGCTGCGTTTTGGATATCACTTTGCAATCCACATGCCCAACTGGTTAAAATGGAACTCATGTGACCCAGACCCACCATGAACATTTTCATTACATTTTGTAATGTGTTTTAATATTGATTCTGGGATAAGACAAGGAAATAATTCACAGAAATATACTTTTTTTCATAAGTTGCAGTGTAACACAAGGTAACAATGGAGCAACATTGATAGTGGTCTACTTATTGTTTAACTTAAACATTTATCTCATATTCAAGAAAATGGGATGGAGAGTTGAAGTCATGTGGTGCTGTGTGCCCCCCTGCTGTACCGTGGCCTTGCCCTTGCACAGGGCATGTGTTTGCAGCAGAGGACAGACACATTGCACTGGTAGTGCAACAAGAAATATACATATGAAAAACTACAATCACTTGGTTTGCCTTTTTAATCTTTTCTGAGGTCAAATATTATTTATAACCCTGCTCAGGCTTAGCTACCTTTGCCAGCTTTTCCGGAATAAGTTCTTCCTTTGGCCCCCCAATTTCTTCATCATCATCTTCCTTTTTCTTCTTCTGGTTTCTTTGCTGTTTTTCTTTTTCTGCATTCTTCTTCTCCTCCTCCAACTGCGCTTTCTTTTGTGCTCTCCGTTGTTTGTTTCGGAGTTTCTTAAGTTCTTTGTCAGACATATTGGCTACATAAACAAATATTTCAGAATTTTTTAAATGACCAATTATTTAGAATTTCCAGGAAAAAATGCATTATAAGAGGACTTATCAAGGTCAAATATAATCCAAAGCATTAGGGATAAATGGAGTTTACTGCTTCACTGTCACAAGCACTGCATATGGTTAAAGGGGAAGTTCAGCCGAAAAAAATCCTTAAAATATAGAACAAAATAGAATATAGTACCTGACCTCTCCTACATCCAGCAGCATGTCCATGAACCCAGTAAAATCCAAACAAACTACAGGACTTCCTTGTTGTGGACCCCTATAGAACATTCATTTGGAGCAGTTGGTGAAGGAGAGCCTGGGTGGACTCTATGGCAGTAGCAATCTGCGCATGGGTCGATCTCCCGGCAGTCATTGTAATAAGATGTTCAGTTGCGCGCACAAGGAGAAGCAGGAGGAGAAGACTGTGTACCGGGGACGCACACAAGAGCTTTAGGAAAGCTTTCAGCATAGGAGAGGTTGCCCTGACAGCAAAGCATAAGAAGAAAGTTGCAGGAAGCTGTGTATGATCTCCTGATGTCTGACAGGTTTGTGTAATCAGCTGTTTCCAGAGGAAAGTATCAACAGCACAGAACTAATGCAGGCAGAAAGCCATGGCTTAGATACAATGTTACAACAATAAAAGTTGTTGCTGAAAATCACCATTATATACAATGTTGTAACATTGTATCTAAGCCTAGTTGATACTTTCCTCTGGAAACAGCTGATTACACAAACCTGTCAGACATCGGGAGATCATACACAGTTTCCTACAAAAGACCCAGGCTCTTCTTCACCAACTGCTCCAAACGAACGTTCTTTAGGGGTCCACAACAAGGAATTCCTGTAGTTTATTTGGATTTTACTGGGTTCACGGACATTGCTGCTGGATGGAAGAGCGGTCAGATACCATATTCTATTTTGTTCTATCTTTGAAGGATTTTTTTTCGTCTGAACTTCCCCATTAAAATTCTCTAGATCGCAGACAGCGAATAAACATCTAATTTATAGAAAATGACCCACTAAAGTAAATAGTCATTGTTTGATTATTTTTTTTTTTATTAATTTGTATTTCTATTTTAATATACTTCTCAAGGGGTAAACGGGTATTGAAAGGCTCAAATACCAAAAACAGAAATTGGCTTTATGCTGCGACAGAATTTAATCTTCTTACTCTAAGTAAGGAAAAAAGTAGAAAAACCACCACAGCAGTACTGCAGGATTCATGTTTGCGCAGTTAAAGGTAAAATTTAAGGCCATGAAAACATTTGATTTAACACAGATATAGAAGGAGTAAGGAAAAATGTGCTCTACATTAAAGATAAAAAAAATTGAATCTGAATTGAATTGAATTACATGCGAAACAACCTGAATTCATTTTTGAATTATAGTTCATATTTATAACATCTAGATCCGTGGGACCCAACATTAGACACCACCAGACATCCCACCCTGCCCATTCAGGCTTCTGGGCAGGGTGGAGAAAGGGGACGTGGCTAGTGGCCGTGACGTCATGCAGGGCATGGCCAATGATCTAGGGGTGGTGGGAGGCGGGTTTAGGGAGGGATTATGGGCGATCCCAGGGGGTTCCGTGTGCATGGCCTTTGAAAGTGGGCATGCCCGGGGAGGAGACTCAAGTCTCCTCAAGTCCGGGAGTCTACAGGAGACCACCCCAGAATCAGGGCAACTCCCAGACAATCCGGGAGGGGTGGGATACCTGCACCACAGATTTTATTTTAACTGGTGGTGATGGCTCTGCTCTCAATTTGTCCTTGCCACATCCAGACCCTGCCCACATAATACCCTGGATCCACCCACTCAATGGTCCCACTGACAGTCTTTTCTAAATGGACAGAAGGATTTTTATATTAATAATTAATGGAAGCTGGTTGGGAAACTATAATCTAAAATGAACACAACCCAGATTATATGAACATGTTTAACTATTACTTTCTGCACTAAAAGATGCCCAAAACAAATAAACAGATAGCCTGACCAGTTTAGGTCTAACGGGGAGAAATAGAGAGAGCAACTGACTTGCTTCCCGAACTTATTGAAACTGAATGGAATTGAGCAGGTTCTCAAAAGGAAAAAAATATTATAGTTAATAAGTCAAAAGACTTAAGCCAAAAACTTAATTTATTCAATGTCCTTTCCTTTTATTCTAATTTTATCTTACCTGTGTCTGCCTCATGCTCCTTATTCTCATCTGTTAAAGGGTTATCGTTAAGCTTCAAATAAATTTCTATTGCAATCCGTGCAGCTTTAAAGTAAAATGGATGTTGCCTCAACACATCTTCTAATTTTAATAAATCCACATATGATCGGAGTGTAATTTTTCTCATACAGTAAGTATGAAAGTCAAACTGGTCATCTGTTATTTCTACAAAATGCTGAAAAAAGAAATAAAGCATTAACAATCAATAAGGTTAAAATTCAAACGATTAGAGCAAATATTAACAACTGACTAAACCATGATTGAAGCTTTAAGAACACTAGGCTATCTGACCGATTTAAAATGTCAATATCTTTAAAGAGTAACTGTGGTACAAAAATTACTTTAGGTAAAATTGACAGGAATCGCTTTCCTAAGTATTCATGCAATTTACTTTCATTATTTATTTAGTTTTTACTTAGTTTTGAAGATATTTACTTTATATATGATATGGTAGCACCATCACCAGATCCCCTGCACTTCCTGCTCTGAAGCCATGTGCCTGAGGCATTTCTGCACAGTAGCTGCAGAATGGTCTGGACCTGAAGCACCATCAGTGATTGTCTGAGACACGTCTTGGTAATTATACTCTGGAGCCTTTCAATCTAGCAAGGTCTAGGCTTGGGGTGTAATTAGGGTAAGTTTAAATTTTAGTTTGGGGGTGGAAATTTCGTTACAAATCTGATTTGATGTTAATGATTTACACCTACTCTTTCAATTTCATGACATTTTTTAAGTGCTTCACCATATTTATTCATGGACTTGTAAGCTTGAGCACACTCTGTCTGGAACCACATGCATTGCATTTCATTCAGATTCTCCACAGCAGAGGTTCCTTCCTGCGAAGTTTAAAAAAAAGAGAACATTTTTAAATACCAAAACCCTATAATTAACAATATGATTCAGATTCAATTTATTATCACAGAACTCCAATATGTACAGAGTGAGCGAAAAGAGTTAATAACAGTACAGCACAAGATTGTAACAGTACAGTACAAGAATTATAGAGTACAACTAAAAATACAGCAGCTAATGGGTAAAAACTGTTTCTATATCTACAAGTTTTACAATAAAAAATCCTGAAGCGTCTGCCAGATGGTAAAAGCAAAAAAAATTTTTATGGCTTGCACGAAATGGATCTGTAATTATTTTATTAGCTTGATCTACGATTTTAAAATATTGAATACACGGACGGTAACTTAGCGCCAACAACGTATTGTGCATAATTAACACTATGTTGTAGGGAGTGTAACTCCACTTTGGTACAATTTCCATACCACACTAAAATGCTATATGTTAAAATACAATAGTGGATCTATAAAAATGAATTAAAAGTTTCTAAGATAGGCACTCTTGTTACAGCTTACTAAGGAAAAAAAGCCTCTGATGGGCCTTCTTAATACAATCATTGGTATTATAACCCCAAGTTAGAACTTAGGTGCGTGCCCAAGAATTTAAACGTCTCAACACTTTCCACCTCCATATTCCCAATAACTATGGGCTGATAAGATGGTACTCTGTGAGTCTTTCGAAAACCATTTCTTTAGTCTTTGTGACATTAACGTGCAAGTTATTTTGATTGCACCAAGAAATTAGGGATGCAATCTCAGCACTGTACTCAGTCTCATCTTTGTAGGTGATTAAACCGAGTAAAGTAGTGTGCATTTGCATACTTCACAATGTGATTCATGCCTGATCTGGCGATGCAATTCGAGGTAAAGAATGAAAATAAAAAAGGTATGAGCACACAACACTGGGGCACCCCTGTGTGGGTAGTATGTATGAAAGGCACCTTACCATTAAATCTAAACCAATTTTTCCTGCCTGACAGAAAGTCCACAATCCATGTGCAAATATTATAGTCAATGCCCATCCCCTACAGGGACAGTGTTGATGGCAGAACTTAAGTCAAGAAAAAGTGCTCACATTTTGTTTTGGTTTATACAAATGTCCTTTAAAATCACTCGTTCAAAACATTTTGCTACTCAGGAGCTAGGAGAGAAGGTAAGCTGCTTACCCGGTGGCTTGCTCCCCCGACTCGTAGTCTGACTGGTCCCGACGGACTCTCTTCTATGCGCATTTATTTTTTAAAAGTAAGTTCTTTAATACGTTTAGTCAGGGATTACATTTTGTTCCTCTGTCTAACTTTAAAGGAAAATATAGTTGCAAAATAGGTAAATGCCAGGTACGCCATTTCTCTGCCTGACTCCTGACACTTACGGTAACAATACTTTTTTTTAATCTCAGTCAGGGAGAGCTGCAAAACTTCTTAAGCTCCTTACTTTTAAATAGTAGCATAATGAGGGATAGGAAACCTTGCTCCTTAAGTGACCCTTTTAATGGGACTGATACGTTCTAAATTTATTTACTTATATGCCACCTTTTGATAAGTACTTACAGAGTATCATTGAAATAAGCAACAGTAGTTTAGCACTGTTAGAAATAAAATAAATACGAACCCGTGTGAATTTTGAACACATTTCTTCTGCCTCTTTGATCATATTTGCTTTTAACATGTATTTTGCACACTTTGAGTTTATAAACCTGTCAGCAGTATCCAATGCTTGAGCCTCGTCCATCCATCGCACAGCTTCCTTTATGTTTCCAGCATGCTATAAAGAGAAATTACTGTAACATCCAATGTAACTTAACATAATCAGCCCAAACACGTCAATAAGACTGCAACAAATAGGTGCATAAACCAAAGAACCCTGGGTACACCTCCTCTGAATGCCCCAGTTTTATTTATCATTACATACAGCTAATATTAACTGTCAAGACTTGAGCATTGAAGAGTGCTATTCCCATTATTTAACAGCTTTCTTCAAATAGATTCCTACAAATTAACGATATAGGCTTATGCCTACATTGTTGCCATTACACCACAGTGAAATTAAGCAAATAAAATGTACTACTTAATTCAGTCATCCTCACCCATTCTAAAATACCTCTAGACCAAGGACTAATTTCTTTCCATTGTTATTTATTAGTTTAATTCTAAAAAAAGATACTGCATATCATTTTATACACACCTTGTAAATTTTAGCTTTGACAAGGAAAAGTTCAATGAGTGTTGGGGTGCTGTCAATTGCAGCATTAATATAATCCAGAGCTATTGATGGCTGGCCAATTTTGTCATAGTGTTGTGCCAAGTAATACTGTACCCATAGTAAGGTTGTTGGTGGCTCTTCTTTACCATCATCTTTAAAAGGAGAGATAGGGAAAAAAATCCAATTAATTTGAAAAAACCTTCAAACTCTGATCATGAAGTTAGCAAAATTAGCCACTGCTATGAGCCTTTACTAAATTAAGGCCATTTTCCTCAGCATTCACTTCTGTGGAATTTCTCACTATTTCAATTATTCACATTGGACTGTATACACAAATATTCTCCTAAATATGGCAATTATGGCAAAGTACTGAATAGTGTGTAAGAAAGATTTCTTAGCCTTAAAGGGCATGTCCACCCCCAAAACTTAAAATTTATCATTAATTGCCCACCTTGTGATGTTTAAAAAGAATCCCTATGGCTGCTAAGTATGCCCGCATTGAACTTATAAAAAAAACGAACACTAGGAGGCTTAGGTACCTTATTTCGTTTCTTCCTCCTTCTCTGCCTCCTGGAGAAATATGGCCTGCGCACTAGAGCAAACCTCCCTAAACGCGTAAGCATCCGCTCCCCCCTCCCTTCAAGTGACGCGCCTCTGTTGAACAAAAAACGAGATTTCCATCTCGAAGCAGTGCAAGTCAATGGGCCAATAACGCATCTGCATTTTGGCAGCCAATGGAGCCGATGGCCATTCAGCAATATCTTCTGCTGGCTCCACCAATCCGTTGCATTTAAATACAGAACAGCCAATCATATCGTGAGAATCACGATCCTGCAGAAACACAACTATTTGGCTGTCAGCAGTGCTGCAACTCCGGACCTCAGAACAATTTTTGATTATTATATGGTAAATTTCTTTTATATATTTAATAGAAATCCATTTTACCTATCATTGGCAGTTAGCTATGATTAATCACATATATATATATATATAAAATAGCCACGACACAATGTGTCCCTCCAAGCAATACTACCCGCAAGGTTCAAAATGATCAAGATGCACAGCTCACGGGTAGCCACGTGTATTTGTTGTTGTTTTAGGCTGTCATCATAGTGAGAGCAGAACTATGCAGGATAATCCGAGGGCCTGTTTCACACCCGCGAGACTAAGCACGCACAGAATCACTTGATTGACAGGTGCATGAAGACAGAGGCGGCCTTAGGCTCCAGAATTACAGAGGCTCATATCTTTTGAAGTAAATCGATTTGGAAAAAAACTAATATGGCGTTTCAGGTAGGTCACCTCAATACTACCTAATGTGAAAAGTTCATTTTGGGGGGTGGACATGCCCTTTAAGGATTTAGTGGTCACTTGCAGCTTCCCCTCCTCTTTAGAACAGAAAATGATGCCCAGCTGAAGATCAGCCTTTTCCTTGTGATTATATAAACAAATCTTTTACAGCATGTGTAACAATATTTATAAAGCACTTTTCCCCTATAGGTCTCAAAACGTGTGACATGTCTCAGATAGATAATTTGTCATAGGAGAAAGGAAGCTACATTTCAGTAAATGCCAGATTAAATCCAGACTAAATAATCTATTTAAAGGGCATCTATCCTGAAAAAATAGGTTATTTTAAATTGACCACAACTGGAAACTATAATTCTTCCCAACCACCACTTTTTTTTTTTTAGATATCCAATCTAAAACTTCTTATAATTCAGCTGTCAATCAAGTTCCTTGCTTTTAAAAACTATTCTTCTGTGAGTAGATTAACTGTAGCTGGAATGGTGACAGAGTTTTGACAGTAGGAATGCTGTATGCTGTGTGCAGTCTTGACAGTTGGTCTGTGGGGAAAAAAAGTCAGGTCGGATGGAAGTGGGAGTGGTTAAAAGAGGGAGGGGGGATACTGCTCCTTAACAAAATGTGTGCTGGATTGAAGGTATGCAGCAACACATACAAATCAGAGCTACTTACATGTATTCAATTATAGATTAAGATGAGGCAAAGTTTTTTTTTCAGTTTAGTGTCCCTTTAAATACCTTCAGGGATGAATTGGGTAGAGTGTTCCATAGGGCGGGGTCTGCGTGTCAGTATGCTCCTTTTCCAAAGGTTTTGAGTTTGATTCTTGGGACGGTTTAAGTATTAAATCCTGTAGATCTGAGGGTGCAGGAGATATTGTGGGGGTGTAGCATTGCCCTACTTCAAAAACAAATTTCTCAAATAAATAGCTGGTCTTATGTCCATTGTGGAATCTATACCATCTAAACTATGACCCTTTGGAAAAGCAGCTGTGTAGCATTGTTAATTCATACTGTTAGTTCTAATTCAAATGCATTAACAAGTCACAATAAAACAAGTGTATGGTCAAGTAAGTAAGAAACTGCTGCACATGAGCTCTTGGTCTTGTGGCTGCCACAGCATGCTAAGGAGGTGAGGAATGTCAAATCCCTCTGTTTAATATACTGCAGTCTCTATTTGCTGTGATGCGGGCTGGAGGTGTTCTTACTGCCTGAATAAACTACTGTTGTCATCTACTAAGTTTAATATGGGGGTGCCAGACAAGCCAGGGGAAAGGGGATTTCTTCCCTAAAATAAAATTGATTTTTTGTTTGTGCTTTAAAGTTCAGATCTGCTTGAGTCACTGTTTTGGATCCCAAACTCTTGTCTGGTAATGTGGGGTTAATGGTCACCATTTTGGATCTCAAACTCCTGTGCAGTGATGTAGAGGTAAATAGGTAATTTATAATTGATTCTATTTTCTGTATCTGTATGTGTCTATCTGAGTTGGTGCATAGTTTGATTTTCTCAGACCATTTTAGTGAGTGCTACATTAAAGGGTATGTCCAGAAAAAAAGTAACTATTGTCCACTGCATTAAGGCTTATGCATTAGAAAGCTATCTGCTTTTAGGTGGTTCAGTTAAAATGATTATTTGCTAGCTTGTTACTGAAAAATAAACAAAAGCTTTTTGAGTACACACTTTCTGGACCAAAAGCCTTTAGAGATGTACCAACTTGCATGCAGGAGAATACTAAACTTATAGAAGTCTTGGTAAGGCGAAGTATAATATTAAGTGATGACTATTTTTCTAAATTCCACTTTATGGATCCCTATTTAAAATCAGGGAAGAATTCTGGGCAATAAATCAGAGATAATAAATTGTTGAATATATGAAATGTTTCCTACTATTTTGTGGCTGGATCAGTACCGCATATTTTGTGGCTGGATGAGCTAAGATTTGCACCTTAGACCAAAAAGATAAATTTGAAGCATATCCCAAATCTGCACTTACCGCAAACTATAAAGACTAACGTTAATATTAAAGTGACAGGTAGCAATACGATATTTTCCATGCTCTAAAACTATATACCGTAAATCTAATATTAGGTGCAAAACAACACAAATCAGAGTCCACCATGTCAATATTTAATGAAAATACACCAAGTACATTTGATTAGTTGCACCACCTTTTAGAAGCAAGTATATTTGATTAGCAGCACCATGGTGGTACTTACCCTCTTAAAGGGGAAGTTCAGTGCAAATACATATGCTTTTCAGAAAAAAGAGCAGTATTTTTTAATCTGCCAATTCAGCATTTTGTCTGTGTATAAATAAATGCAACCAAAATACTGATTTCCTGTTTGCAGGACCCCTAGTAGAGACCGTTGTTAGATTAAATTAAGTTCAGACCAGTTGATTTTTTACTATGCCCTGATGTGTAAAAACCTTTTCCTCATGTCTTTAGGATTAGAAATGAAGTGACGTTTTCAAATATTTATACACACTCATACAGTTGAGCATACATAGATAGTACCTACGGCAAATGCATCTTCTCCGGCTCTTTGGTGCTCACACTCCCTGTCAGTCCCATCTCCCACATAGTTCATATGGCGAGAAATATAGCAGATCACAAGGCAGGCAACCACAGAGTAAAAACTTCTATCTTTATTCATGTCAGAGAAAATCATTCCTGTCCAAACATAGGGACATCACTTCCTGGGTCACATAATGCCATGGAACACATTAGAAAGCGCTTACCCAACAAGGTGATGCTCCTGTTTGGACCGAAATAGTTTTATCGGATATGAATACGAGATTGAAGTCTTTAATCTGTGCACTTCTGGTTGCCTGCCTTTTGGTGTACTATATTCCTTGACAGTCACAGATGATTTAACATTGCAAAAATAAGACACTCACCGTTGATGCTAAATAAACGGCAGCTTTTCAAAGAGATTTCATAACCAACAACTAAATCTTCAATAATCTCTACCTAGGTGAGAATTATAAAAATAACTTAAGAATCACAAATCAACAAGCATAAACAGTAAAAATATACTTTAAAGGGAACATAGCAGTAATGCGAGAATATGTACTAAAACACCTGATAATCCAAGGCTTTGTAGGGAAATTAAACATCACTGAAAACAAACAATTTAGCACTTTGCATCTCTGTCTTAGTCTTTCTAAAGTTCAAAATATTAATTCAAAAACATTACATTCTCAATTCACAGAACACCAATGGGGACTAAAAGATTTTTATTGGCTCACAAATTGCCTGACTTTACTGCATAAAATTATTCCCTTAGTTCCTAACCTGATGGAGATGCAAGGAAATAGAGGGAACAATGTTCCATATATATAGGCAACCTGCAATCTTATAAAACCTTTCTGGGAGAAAGTATTCACCATCTATAACAGAATCTTTGATACACTGAATGAACCAGACCCATGAATATCCCTATTGTCTAGGTTACTACATTCAATCAGGACAATACAAAAAGGATTGCTACGTTTCTTTTTCATAGCAGATACTGAGACACTAGAAAAGTAAAGCTATAACAAGAATTAAAGGGCAAGTCAAGCCCCAAAATGAAAATTTACATACAGGTAAATCACCCCCAACGGTAATAGTTTGAAATGTGAAATACATAAGTCTAACCTGAAATCCTGCACAATGTTTCCCGTTTCTGCTTCCTGGTTCTTCCAGTTAGTAACTGTTAGTTATGGATTTGACAGTTGACATCACAGCCAATGACTGAATGATAATCCCCTGTCTGCCTCTTCTGAGCATGCCCAGGAGCTCAGTACAGGCTTCTAAATTGCTCAGTTTCCATGAGGCCTCCAGAAGCATAGCAGGCATACAGTAATGAATTCATAGGACAAACTATGATATATCAACATATTTTAAAGAGACCATTCTTTCTAAAAGATGTTCTTATGAGGGTGGAGTTACCCTTTAATGAATGGGCACATATAAAGTCCATGGAAAAGCGGTCATCTAGGTATTAAGGAACACAAGCTAAATCCATCCAAACTTGGCTCCCATGTATATTAAATAATGAAGCACATAGTATTGGAATAGCAGAGATGGTATAATATTGATGCCCACTACCCTTGGTTCTCCCCCTTTCTTCCCCCTATTAAACTGGAATTACAGTTGTACTGGTTAGTTTAATGAAAAATAAGTTTATATTAATGTTGTATTGTGGATACATTTGCTTTAAATAAGTACAGCATGTAATTGATTCTCATATAAAAAGACCTTTAAATTAAAAGGAGGGTTTGGGAAACAATTAAGTGATCATCAATGTTATTAAAGCATAATATACTATTGTAATATTTTGACTGTACTAAAAATGTATATACCTGTATACAAATTTTTTTTCTTCTTTTGAACAAACAAATCAAAAAATAACATTCCATCTAATTGGGCCAACTGCACGGGGAACTAAAACTGCAATATTAGACATTTCCTAGGAAAGCAATGCGTAGTGCAGAATTTAAATGGATTTGGGTCAAAAAAAAAAAAAAAAAAAGTATAGGTTAAACTTTTTTCCTGCCACATTTCCCCTGCTTGGAAAATACTTTAAAATGTTGCTACAAAAATAAAGCTTTTGGATAAGATGCATCAAGGTCCTTGTACCAATGGGTATGAATAAATCAAATTAATTAAAAAGCTTTTTGCAAAATCTATACCACTGAATGTTAATATTTGCCTTTGAACTTCACAGCTGCATACACATTGTTATAGGCGCAGCACCTTTTACTATCCTTGTTTTATTATAGAAGGCAATTTTGGGAACACCAGAACATTATCCGTTTATCATAACTGGATTATTAACTACACAAGCCACACGCTCATCTCTGGAATTCTCATATATGTGTTAAACGTTACATCAAGTGGGATGGACTATGGGGGATGGTATTGTGTTGTGTTTAACAAAGGTGTGCCTCTTGGTGCATAGTGGAAATTATGTGTGTATGTTTTGCTATGTGTAGATGCAGTGCTCACAAGAACCACCAGGAAACATCCGGGCGGCTCTAATAAAATTAGTCAGAAGGTCCTGAAAAAAACCCAAGCATTCGCATCATATTTAATGAACAAACACACACATATACCTCCCTTACCTAAACTACCTGCCAGCTAGAATATAGAGGGTCTATGTGTAATAAACCTGCAGGTCTGAGAACAGACCCAGGCAATCTAAACAGCACCTTTGGACAATCAAAAGCAGCACATACATATATCCAATATTACTTTCCCAACCAAGTGCTCCCGCCACATTAGACCGATTCTGCCAGAACCGCCTGTCGGTGGCATAGAAGAATGCTATCCTATACAGTATCCTGATTAACATGCAAGGTTCAACATTAGTACTTACCACAACAAGTTCCAGATTTACTGTCACTATGGGGTTAGGATTTGATAGCACAAAATACTGATTGAATATACATGTTAGGGAGAGGTGTGGATAGAGGAGCTAAAAGCTCCCCACAAAGTATAAAATGAAACAGAGTCTTCTTATAACAGAAGGTACCTCATAGACCCATGTTATTATAAGAGCATTGCCCTAATAATGTAACATATAAACACATATTTCTCACTTAAAGAAATGGGTGGGGACATGCAAAGTATCTGATTTACAAAGGCATGTATCTAGAAATAATATAGCCTAATGGTATAGAGCAGACGTGTTTAACTTGTGACCTCTCACATGTTTGAAAACCACAATTCCCAGCATTCTCTGTTTGCAGCAAGTTAAGCCAATAGCTGGTGTTAAATACTTATGCGCAGGTGAGATTCACCCAAAATCGCACAGCCTCTGGTAAATCCCGAACGGGAGATTTGCCCTGAGAGCTTGTGCCTCTGGGTGAATCTCCCTGTTAGAGTCATAAACCTTATCATATTTGCCCTCACATGCAAAGTATCTAATTTATAGCATGTGTCCAGGTGCAATACAGCCTAATGGTATAGAGCAGGGGTATTAAACTTGTTTGCCAACTATCACACAACTTCAGCAGAGGGACGCCAACAAATCTCAGTTTGCATTTCAATTTGAATTTATTGCTGCTTTAACACAACATGTTTCGAGCGTGCAAGCGCTCTTTTTCAAGTGTGTTTGCCAACTACAACTCCCAGCATTCTCTGTTAGCAGTAAGATTCTTCTTCATTTCCATTGGCTAATGAATATATACAGATGCAATAGAGCTTAATTACATAGAGCTTGGGTGTTGTAGTTTTTAAACATGAAACATTTAAACGTGAAAAGTTCAACTCCTAACATTCCCTGGCTGCACATAATGCTGGAAAATTTGGGTTTATACATCCTGGAATAAAGTAATTTTTCAGACTAACAGAAATTAAAAGCACACTGTGCTTTAGCAATTCCTACCCAAGAGTTTGAAGATGCAAGTGATCCATCTGCCCTTCCCTTACATCCATAGCTATTACACAATTAGACTAAGGAAGGATAATATCACTTTAGGCAGTAGGAGTCATTATAACCAAACATGCCCTCCCTTTCCTATTCCACCTACCTGCCAGCTAGAATCCAGGGGTTCTAAGTGGAATAAACCTGCAGGCCTGAGAAAAGACCCAGGCAATCCTGCCACATCGTGTAGTTCAAATTATGCAGCACCACTGGGCAACCTGAGACCCTAAACAGGATCTAGATGATCATGCTATGATCATACTTAAGCGAGGTACACACCTACTGATTTTTCCTCCTGACCGACCGTTCGATAATTTCGACCAGTCGGCCAGGAGGAAGGACTGTCGGTCGCGGCAAAAGCAGCCTTGTCCGATAGTTACCGCGACCGATCGTGCGGTCCATAGAGGACCGCACGATCGGACAAGGTTTTCCACCATGTCCGATCATCCTTTCGTCCGATCGGGACGAACGGTCGATCGGACATGGGCACATTCGGATGTGATAATTTTGGTCCAATCGACCGATACACTGAACTATCGGTCGATCGGACCGAAATATTTCATTGTGTGTACCCAGCTTTAGTATTTACCAGAGCAAGTTCTGGTACTAGAGCAAGTTAGCACTTGGTAGCACAAGATACCGATTAGCTTTATAGGTTAAGGTAAGGTGATGTTAAAGGAGCTAAAAGCACTCCAAAGAGTATAAAATAAAAACAAGAAGGTACCTCACAGCCTCATGTTAGTATAATAGCATTGCCCTAATAATCTAATATATAAACACATTTCTCTCTCCCAGCAATGGGCGACCATTATTAGTATTAGGAGTATTAGGAGACAGGATACTGATTAGCTTTATGGGTTACGGTGAGGTGGGGGTTAAAGAAGCTTAATGCTCCCCACAGAGTATAAATACCCTTCCTATGGGTAATACCCTATACACCCCCACCTCTTTGGTAGCTCCTGAAAATTCAATGCAACCTCCTATAAAGATATAAATATATTCATATAAAATAAAGGACATACCTTCTCTTTGTCGGCATATAATGACCTTAATGTATTGAAAACAGGAGGGCATCCCTTGCTAAAATTCATCCTTAAGTACCTATCAAGACACTCCTTAAATTTTTGACCTGCAAATGGAAAAATAAAATATCGAGAGGTAATTTCTGAGAGGAGAGATTTATAAGATATTGACAGGCACAATCAATTTGATTCTTTTTTATTTACCAGTTAAGAAGTTTAAAGGAAGCCTCCTAGGCAATAATCCTTTAGGATATTTTATCCAACTTTCTTCATAAATCTTCAGTCTCTCTTCCATACTATCTGCATTTTCCAAGCATAAAAGGTCAACAAATTTAAAAATAAACAAGAATAAAAAACAGAACAATGCTAAAGAACTGTGAACATAGTACACAAAATACTCAGACAGATTATGATTTACCGTATGATCCTTAAAACAAACACTTACCTGGTTTAAGGGCCTTTTCTAAACCTTTATAATATGCCCAATTTTCTGGACTTCTGTCTTGCAAACCCCTGTACACATCTGCAGCTTCTTCAAGTCGCCCCAAACGGATCAGCAAATCTCCTAAGATATTAAATACAATATTTACATTTATACCATTAAAAAATGGTAGTTTAATTTATATAAACTATTTAGCAGCAGGTTGGCATTCTCGGATTTTCTTAGCCATCTCATTACCAAAATTGGAAAGCAGGTGGGCATTCTCTGGGGTTCAATTTATATATATTTATATTGCATTAAATTGTCATATACATATTATGCAGTGATATGGCTAATAAATACCAGAGAATGCCCACCTGCTACTAAATACTTTTTCATAAACTGAAATCCTTAGAATCCACTGAGGGATACACTGAAAGAGAAAGGGTAGAAAGGGAAAGAGTGAGATAAGACTGAAAGGAAGGGACAGAAAGATTGGAGACTAAATGGATACCTTTCGTTTCTTCAACAGCGAGTTTATCACAGATCTGCTTTTCATAGGTGGAAAGATGATCCAATGCCTCTTTATAGAGCCCTGCCTCTCTGAGAACTTGATTCTGATAAAGTAGAAGTTCGCTGTATTCATAGTCCACTTTGTCTGGAGAAGTCTATACAGATTGCAAACAAATATGTAACAAAAATTGAATAATGAATCTCTTATTTAAAACTAGTAAGCTTGTTCTATTAAAACTTTGTATCAATATTTTACTGAAATGTATGGGCTTGGCTATTTACTGTGCATTATTAACCATTACCATTCCATTACCCATGGAATCTTCTGAGTAAAACATATGGATATGGTGTAGAATTGGACATACTTGGTTCTTAGTAACTTTCAAACTCTTAAAGTCAAAGAATGACACTTTTCCAAGAAAACATTTTCAAATTTCTGCTACATATAAGGGTAAATTTCAGATTCACTACAAAGCAATAGGCTAAACAAGATCACGGGACTTAAAAAACAACAGCACAGAAAATGCTTGTCCTGAGGTTTACCACTATTTACATTTATCAGTAAAGAATTAACCTCTGAATCGGTTTATCATGGTATGAATAAGAAAAAATAACATCAGAAACAAATATTAATACTACACCATACAACTGATTTCAAGTGAACCAAGTAAAAAACAGTGAAGGACCTTAATGTCTGTTGCACCTGCCTGAATGAGAACTCAACTGTTTTGAAAAGCTCTTATGAATAGATGAAAAAGCAGGGACAATCACAATCACAAGATGCTTAAAAGTCATGTGTACTTAATATTTTATATACAGGTTAAGCAGCCTCCCCAAATCTAATTTACGTTTAACTTACCTATTCCACAGATGCTCCTGAAAGGATTTACACAACCCAATCCCTTGCGGACACTTTCTTCTGTCCTGCTTCTTCCAGTTATCATCCTTCAGTCACTATGATGTCACAGCCAATGGTTGATTTGCCAACACAGCCTCTTCTGCTGCTGTGCGCATTTGTAACCAGCTTTCAACAGCAACAGAGGAAGCTGAATGTGCCAGTGAAGAATCATATAGCTCAGGAGTGTCTTTGGAATTGGTAAATATAATAAAAGTGGGGTTGAGGGGATTAACCTGTATATAAAATATCAATATGACTGTGGACATTTCTCAGTGGTGCCTGCAGTTAAAGTTCTGTGGTAAAATTGCTGTGCCTGTCTGTCTATCCTTGACAAAGCTGACATGGTCCTTAGGGCTCGTTCACACTAGCAACGGACAAAACACGTTGTTAGTATCCATTGCTAACCGTTTGCGTGAGCGTTATCATAGTAGTAATTGAGGTTGAATTAAGACATACGTCCATCAAGTCTAACATTCACTTTTTTTTTTTTTTAAAACCCTTCCTAATAGTTAATCCAGAGGAACCCAGCTTTACAAAAAAAAAAAAAGGGGGGGGGGAGAGGGGAATTCCTTTTGTTTTCATCCGTTTGTGCATTTTTTTTCTGCATTTCTGTCCATTGCGTTTGAAAGCATTTCTTCAAATTTAAGGGAGCAGGACCAAAGAACACTGAAATGAGGTTTTGAAAAATGGACAGAACACAAAACGCATGCGTTATCGGTTATACCGTGTTTTCATGCATTTTAGATAGAAATGCGTGCAGCAGTGCGTTTTTTCTAAATGGACTGGAACGGAACAGAATACAAGGCAGCAAGTGTGAACAATATTATGAAATTTTATGGGGTTTTAACATCTGTCCCTTTTTTAAAATGCACCTGCGTTTGAAAAACGGATACAAACTGATGCAGTGTGAATGAGCCCTTAAAGGATAAGTGCACTGTAAAATCAAGTTATGTTCATTCGGAAGCTGCAGCTTTAAAAATACTGTTGCCATTTTTTTTTTTTTACCTATGCCTCTCCTTTTTTTACCTTTTTGCCTTGAAAGTTGCTGACATCTTGATACTGGTTTGCTAAGATCCACCCCTCTGAGATTTCCTCTGCTTTCTCCTGCTTGAGCCTCAATCAGTAATGCCTGTGAGTTCCGTGCACTCTCCTGCTTGAGCCTCAAACAGTAATGCCTGTGAGTTCCGTGCACTCTCCTGCTTGAGCCTCAAACAGTAATGCCTGTGAGTTCCGTGCGAACAACCATATCTCATCTACTAAAACTGCATCTATTATTTGCTAGAAGGTAGGAGTACTCACTCAATTCAAACACTAAAGTGCCAAAATGACAGACGGGTGTTAGCTTCTTGCACAGAAGCCAATGTCAGTTCTTCATAACATTGCCTACTGCATGCATGAGCTTAAGGGGGAGACCATCAGAGGGCAGTACTCACTATTATCCCCCAACAAATTATATAATCAGTATTAAAGGGCATGTCCAACCTTATAACAAACTTTTAGCCTGTAATAGAATACCTTCCCCCAGCCCCAACCGCTATAAATTTAAGAAAGTGACCAGATCTTTACTTACCTTCCCTCTCTCCTCCGACGCCCGGCCTTCCGATTGCAAGACACTGCAAGCAGGGGGGGGTCCGGCAGCCGCGTCCGTGATTGGCTGAGAGGCAGCCAATCATGGACGCGGCTGCCGGCTTCTCAGAATGCCGGGGGAGAGAGGGAAGGTAAGTAGAGTTCGGGGGTCTTTCTTAAAATTATTTTTTAGCGGTTGGGGCTGGGGGAAGAAATACTATTATGTGGACAAGGGGTTTTATGGTAGGGGGAGGGATCGCAAAACGGGAGGGAGAGGGAGGGGGAGAAGGGCTGCAGTACGCATGCCAAACTTCTCCCGGAGGCCAGATAGGGGGCAGAGTCCTATACGGACTCTGCTATCCTCCTGGTGGGCAGTTTTTGGTACTTTGGGGGGGGGGGGGGGCTCCAGGACAAGCTTGTGGGGGGGGGGTGGGGGGGGAGGTTTTTATTACACTACATGGTGGGGCCATTAGTGGGGGGGGAATTATAGTTTTGGGGGTGGACATGCCCTTTAAAATAGCAAAAAGTAACTGTAGAGTAAAAAAACTAAATTTAGACTAAATGCTAAAAAGAACGTACTCAATTAAATCTCCTACCTGAATATGCAACAGCAGCTGAAAATAAAGTTTCACACTATAGAATCTCTATTTTTTAGCTTTAGGCATGCTCTGTGGAAAATGACAGTCCTTCACCCACATTTGTAAACTATATTAAAATCACCTATACAAAGCATATTGCAGACTACTGGTTGTAGGTGTTTAGCTTTAATTGACTAACAAAATAGACCTGAAATGGTGGAGTGGCAGAGATTCCAGCAGAGCCTTGCAAAGCTTGTTCTAAAAAAAAAAAAAAAAAAAAAGTATTGTTGTTACCTATTTATTGCTGCCCTGAAGGATGCAGTTTTGGTTATAACGTATTATTATTTTGACAGGAAGGATAGCTGGGAGCATTGTATTAAACTGGACAATAAAAAAAAGGGGGGGATTTCTTGCTCCCCTTAAGGATGCAGTTTGTATATCACATACCGTAAGTCGGTTTGTCTAATAAAGAATGCTAGATGCTGCGTGCATTTAACCAGCCACCAGGACAGGTTTAAAAAATTGTTTTGCCGAGACATTCTCTGTTGCCATGAAAAGAGCAGTTTAAAAAAAAATGTAATGGGTCTAGCAACCGAAATAAAGAAGTAAAAAAATTTGAAAAGGTGTCAAACAAAAAGACTGTTGCAGCATTTGTGAGACGAGGCTAGGCCACCCTGCCCCATTCTCTCATTTGCCAATGATCTGTTAGTGGCTGAGAATCGAAGCACAGTGCATGTCACTGTGGGTGGCCACATTGTATACAATGCAATCCATTTTTTTCATGCAATCACTTTTTTGTGGAATGCATGCGCTCTGAATACAGACCATTTCGCGGATCACATATAGATTGTAAAGTGCATGAAACGTACGTTGCAGTCTGCCATTGTGTGGCCTCAACCTAATTGTGCTGTGTGTGAAATTACAATTCTGTAATAACATTTAATGAAAGTAAAAAAAAAAATAAAGATTTATGAAAAGTTCAGCAGAGTTTAAAGGCAATTATCGGAAAGTATAATTGGGGACAAGCACAAATAATAATAAGAGTATGTGCCTTAAAAAGCAAATTTAAGCATATGATTGCTTATTAAAAACGATTTAGCAAACTTATCCCTTTCAAATCTGTAATGTTTAGATTTTAGTTCACATGTAAAAGCCATCGCTATTAATAATCCGATGTTGGAGCGTTGATCAGTTCTGATCCAATAGATATTTTGCATCTGTCCCTAAAGGTGATGTCACAGGACGCCCTGTGTGAGGTTGTGAGGAATAAGGCAAACCAGGCAACACAAGCTCTTTTACAATTAGAGGAGCTTTATTATAATGCACCAGTATCAAGCACAACCATATACTACAAAGCATTCAATGTCATTGGGAGGTAGTCCCTGGGATCTCTGGGCTCCACTGCCTTGGCTCTAAACTGCTGGGTTGCTGAATCCTTCCTGGATCCCTTGCTCTCAAGCTAAGGGACAGTGTAGTGTGTTACAGCTCTGAGCTGCTGGACACTGGCTAAGCATGTGTCTTACCTCTGTTCTGATTTAGCAGCCAAGGCTGCTCCTTTTATTCCCAAATTCTCTTTGAAATATAAATGAACAATTTTCAACCAGCAGCCAATCATCAGGCTTGCTGAACAGCAGACCAACCAGCATTTACTTAACTCAATCCAGCCACATAGCCAAGATGGCAATATACTAATGATTTTACGACAGGAAGTCCTAGGAGTTTCTCATTTAACCATCTTGTGTACAAAGGACTAACTGCATATCCCCCACAGTGCGCTTGGTACATTTTACATAAACATTATTTACATAAAATATAATACTGGGAGAGGTGGTGCTTGGATGAAACAGTGTTGTATTATTAATGAAAGCCGGTGCACCACTTGCTCCCTTACATAGCATTCATTATTTATTGACATTACAAACCCCCTGATGCTCCATCAAAACCGGCAACAGATATATTGTCCTATACCCGGAATCGGGCAACTATAACTTTGCGTATTGTGCCCGCCAATAAAAAAAGTCCCGTTTAAGTAAACAGGATGGGCAAATATTGTGGCTACTATTGGCTGAAATATATTTATCTATCTGGGACAACTTTAACACCTATATATTTGCTGTTACTGCAGTAACAATTAATTTTTAACCAAAGTTGCTTTTCCAGTACTGTTACCCATTTTTTTCAAAATCTTCAATAAATTTTTATTAATTTTTCAAAGAAAACATATTTTAACATCTTGTTTGAACATATGATCCAAAATATAGTTTGCTTATTTTAAAGTAATACATGGATACGGGCATTGCCCCCCACATTGATTCAATGCAACTCTGGATTTTAAGAGGGTGATATATGAAAACAGGGGATGCCCTTAAAAATTTAACAAAATTTGGGAGAGATGGATACAATCAGCGACAACATGTGACTCGTGACAGGATCAAAAATAATAGCTCCTTCCATTCTCTCTTGAGGGGGAAATATTCTTGTCAAGTTTATTATGACTGCCCCCCCATTACAACCGCTGCCCTGCCCGACTGACACACCAAGCCCATAATGTATGGTAACTACTATACTTTAAATAGTCTATAACTCTATATGGATCTGTATGAATCATAGATCCATAATCAAACTATTTTAATAATGACGCACCAAACTATGTATTGTTTTAATTTGTTTATTATCTATTTTATGACAATGTTATATTATTAATAAACGTTAACTCTATTTGGAGGGGAGAAAAAAAAAATAGGCAAAGTAAAAACAACCGATTTGCCTAGGTAAAAATACAGGTTCCAAAGAGGATTTTTTTTTTTTACTAGTTTTCCTTTAATGCTTAATAGTTAAGGAATAAAAATTTTAACAAGCACATTAAGGTTATTTTTTTAACAATACCTGCTGGGTTTTGCGAAACTCTTCCAAAATTTTTGCTGCCATTTCATAATCTTCAAGCAAATGGTAGGCGATTGCATATCCAATCCAGGAAGCTCTCTGTGCAGGCCTCAATTGCAGTAACTGGTACCTAGTCTCCTACAAAAGAACACAACCTGCAAATCATTACAAGCATGATATGATACAATCCTAAAACTTAATTTACCACTCTCTGGGTAAAGATTTGTAGATCCGTTTACAAGCCAAAACAGGATAGCGAGGGGGGTAATGTTATACCTGCACTATTGTGTGTGCGTGCTTATCTCTAACCCCAGTTGCTGTACCATGTGTGTTCCTAGCCTACAATAATATTAATAATAAAGTAACTGACAGGGTGTGGGGATGGTGTATTCATAATATAATATTCATATTGTTAAACACCTTCATACTGCTTTAAGAAAAAAAAAAAAGAATTTCAGCAACTACAACTGGAAAACATTATGTTATCTAAGAGCCAGTACAGATGGGAAATGCAAGATTAGGCAGGGCAAGTGAAAATCTCAGCCTTATACATTGCCATACATTATTAGGTCAAACTAAGATCTGACCAACTAACTCATGATATAACTAAGTATGTATTTGAAAGGCCAAACTACATTAATATACAGTCAGGTCCATAAATATTGGGTCATTGACACAATTCTAACATTTTTGGCTCTATACACAACCACAATGGATTTGAAACGAAACACACATGGTGTGCTTTAACTGCAGACGGTCAGCATTAATTTCAGGGTATTTACATCCAAATCAGGTGTATGGTGTAGGAATTACAACAGTTTGCATATGTGCCTCCCACTTGTTGAGGAAGCAACAGTAATGGGAGAGAATAATCATAAATCAAACTTTCACTTTTTAATACTTGGTTGGAAATTCTTTGCAGTCAATTACAGCCTTAAGTCTGGAACGTACAGACATCGCCAGACGCTGGGTTTCATCCCTGGCGATGCTCTGCCAGGCCTCTACTGCAACTGTCTTCAGTTCCTGCTTGTTCTTGGGGCATTTTTCCTTCAGTTTTGTCTTCAGCAAGTGAAATGCATGCTCAATAGGATTCAGGTCAGGTGATTCACTTGGCCATTGCATAACATTCTACTTCTTTCCTTCAAACACACTTTTGTTTCTTTTGCAGAATGCTGTGGGTCATTGTCCATCTGCACTGTGAAGAGCCTTCCAATGAGTTCTGAAGCATTTGGCTGAATATGAGCAGATAATAATGCCCGAAACACTTCGAAATTCCTCCTGCTGCTTTTGTCAGCAGTCACATCATCAATAAATATAAGAGAACAAGTTCCATTGGCAGCCATACATGCCCACGGCATGACACTACCACCACCATGCTTCACTTATGAGGTGGTATGCTTAGGATCATGAGCAGTTCCTTCCCTTCTCCATACTCTTCTCTTCCCATCAGGTACATGTTGATCTTGGTCTCATCTGTCCATAGGATGTTATTCCAGAACTGTGAAGGCTTTTTTAGATGTCGCTTGGCAAACTCTAATCTCGCTCTCCTGTTTTTGAGGCTCACCAATGGTTTACATCTTGTGAGGAACCCTCTGTATTCACTCTGGTGAAGTATTCTCTTGATTGTTGACTTTGACACACACATACATCTACCTCCTGGAGAGTGTTCTTGATCTGGCCAACTGTTGTGAAGGTTGTTTTCTTCACCAGGGAAACAATTCCTTGGTCATCCACCACAATTGTTTTCTGTGGTCTTGCAGGTCTTTTGGTATTGCCAAGCTCACCAATGTGTTCCTTTTTAAGAATGTTCCAAACAGTTGTTTTGGCCATGCTTAACATTTTTGCTATCTCTCCGATGTTTTTTTTTTTTTCCAGCCTAATCATGGCTTGCTTCACTGATAGTGACAGCTCTTCAGGTCTCATCTTGAGAGTTGACAGCAATAGATTCCAAATGCAAATAGCACACTTAAAATCAACTTTGGACCTTTTGTCTGCTCATTGTAATTGTGATAATGAGAGAATAAAGGTGGCCATACACTATTACGATCGTAATTACGCTCTTAAACCGACCAATACTTTGATAGACAGATGTACAATGTTAATTGTACTAAGCTGTACAATAAATATTGTTCGACATTTAATTTGTTTTCTGATTAATGTCTAATGTCGTCCATTGTGAGGTTACATTACATTCACATTTAATCGGAACTTTAGAAAACACTAAAATCATTTTACCAATCGACTTAAAATCCGACTTTCCCGATCGTAATTACGATCGATTTTACGATCTAATGTCGTGTGATAAGAATGGGAAAATGTAAAATTTTTCAGCCAATCGATGGAAATGTCGGATTGTACATAAAATTGGCCTAATGTAAGGTCACCTTTACACACACTTACCCATGAATCAGCTGAGAAGCCTATTGTCCCATTACTTTTGCTCCCTTAACAAGTGGGAGGCACCAATGCAAACTGTTGTAATTCCTACACCGTTTACCTGATTTGGATGTACCATATATACTTGAGTACAAACCGTCCCAAAATATAAGCAGAGGTACTTATTTTTAACTAATAAACTAGGAAAATGGCTTGACTCAAGTATAAACCGAGAGTTGACTTTCTTCCATACACAACCTCATAGAAAGTCCAATACACAGCAGGACAACAATTGTCTAACCCACTGTAATCAAGAGGATTCTCTGTGCTACAGGGTACAGCTTTTGTTTTTCCAGTGCGATGTGATTTTGTCCAGCAGCATCCAGATCAGCACAGACCCAAGTATAAATCGAGGGTAGACTTTCCAGATGATTTTAAATGGTAAATATCTCGTTTTTTATCGAGTATATATGGTAAATACACTCAAATTAAAGATGACAGCCTGCAGTTAAAGTACATCATGTTTGCGCCATTTCAAATCCATTGTGGTTGTGTATATAGCCAAAAATGTTAGAATTGTGTTGATGTCCCAATATTTATGGACCTGACAGTAATCGCTGTAAACTTTTAATAGACAAAGTAGGTGCTGCTTTTGTCAACAGTTTTCCCATCTAAAAAAAAAAAAAAAAAAGGATGGATGCAATTTTGTTTAGATAATCAGACTCATTAAAACTATGGGGTCTTAAGAATGGGAAAGAATTTAGAAGATAGATGAGGGTGGCATCCCTGCAGGCCTACCATCTCTGTTCACATGATATATTAAATATTTTGGTGGAATATAACTTAGTTCTTAACTGTGACATCACTTAAACGTCTTAAAGGGCATTTCCACCCTTTTTAAAAGCTTGTTCCACCATGTAGGGTATACCCTTCCACCCACAAATTCACAACTTCAAAATCGCTTCCCTTCTTTACTTACACCTCCTCGATCCTGCACTAATCTGGTCCGGCTCCCCTGCCCCCGGAACTGCAAGCAGGGGGCCGGACCGGCAGCTGTGATTGGCTGAGAGGCAGCCAATCACAGCCGCGGCTCCCATTAATGAAAACGGCGTTGTAACAAGGAGGTGTAAGTATAGAAGGGAAGCGATTCTGAAGTTATGAATATAGCGGTTGGGGGTGGGAGGTTATCCCCTGCATGGTGGCACAAGCTTTTAAAGCTTAATTGCCAGCTACAGAGGGAATGGGAAGGAGGGAGGGAGAGGGGGGAAAGGGCCCTACTGAGCATGCCTGCCAAGCTACAGGCACAGGATGAGACACTGACAGCTCCTACCCAACAGTTTCCTGCACTTTGAAGAGGCATAACAGGAGAACCACATGCATGGTAAGGATTTTTTTTTTTTTTTTTTTTACAGTGGGGCTAGTAGTTGGTAAAATTTTAGTTTGGAGGGGGTGGACATGCCTTTAAGAGACATGTGAATGGAAGGTGAAATATTAAAAAATATTACCACCATATAGAAAGTGTCAATTACCTAAAAAAAATAAAAATAAACACCCCCATTTGCCCTATTTAAAGGAATAGATCACTCTCAAAGTGAACTATTCCTTTCTATATTGATTGAAGCGATCTACCGCGGCCAAGCTGAAATCTTGAAAGCTTGGCCGCGGTGGATCGCATAATAGGTTACCATAACAGGTAATAAAGTTCCATCGTATCTTCGTTCTTGGACCCTGCTTTATTGATTAAAAATCGAGAGGTAAAGCATAGCTCCTTAGCCTCCCAGGCTTCAATCAGAATATTAAAGGAATAGTTCACTTTGAGAGTGAACTATTCCTTTAATGAACACTGTGATGACCAAATATGCTAGGTTCTCACCATTGGGCATACATTGTACCTCCTGGGGTACAAATCTAAGTAATGAAAGGACAGTCAGATCTAGCCCAACTCCCTTAATCCGTTCTAACGCTGCATCAAATTAGTTCTAATGAGCAGAGGGTGAGAGGAATTAAAGGGTATCTCCACTTCTAAAAAATTTTTTTTGCTATTCAGTTTTATTGAAGAATGAGAAGTAAAGGAATTTGCTTACTAAATCATGCGGGGGAGGTCCTGCTACAGGAAGTTCCCCACAGAGCCAAGAAAAGAAGATTTAACAGCTGCAGGTAGGGGAGGGGGATAGCCAAAAATAACCACCACATTATATCGCTATGGTACAGCTACCCACTAACAATGAGTTACAAATATGGCATCCTTTATCAATATCCTTTATCAATATGTAAAAATGTCCCAAAACCCATTATTGATGGACCAAAGAATTTGCCACACAACAGTGAATTTATGTTTTGTTGAGGTTTTATGAACATTCTTTTGGTTTTGTATAAAAATATTAGGAGTCATTAGATATCAGAGCAAGCAACTAGAACTGTTAGGAACTGAAATTCCACAAGAAGTGGAAACTAAATTCCAATCAGTCAAAACAAATTATGAGTCCACAGTTTACTATAAGTCAAAACATTGCTTAACCTTGTAGGATGTGGACAAGTGTTGAATAAGATACAGAAAAATATATAATTAATGCATTAACTTAACAATAAACACAACATACCCTGTAACCTTCCAGGTCCCTCATCTGAATTTGCAGCAAAGAGAGGTCTCTTAGGATCTGAAGATTGTCCTTATCCCATTTTAGTGCATTCCTATAACACTTAATTGCTTCATCATACTTTTTATCTGATCTTTGCAAGAGACCATAGACATGCCAGCCTGATAAATTGTTTTAAGGTAATTCTGATGCAATTAATATATCACCTTATAATCCACCCCTATAATGGATCCCAATCAGTGCATGACTACATTGTAGTAAAACATGGACATCGTGGCTGAATCTCCCCTTGTGGTGAGCTGCATGGGATGAAGAAGAGAGTTGAGCAGATTGCCATGAAGTCTCTGCTGTGCCTGTAAGGCAGTAACCCGCCCGGCACAAAGTTAGGACTTTTAACGGGAGACAGAAAATTCTTTTGATAATCGCACATGTGTGGCTTCAGTAGGATGTTGTTGGTGGTCATACTCATCAGATCACAGAATGATGCCTGACCAAGCAAGCACACACGTGCGATTATAAGACAAAACACCTGTTAATCGCCAGCAAGATTCTTGGGTGCTGTGTGTGGAAATACAAGCCTTTAGTAAGAAATGGAAGGAAAGGGAGTGACTTCTAATTTCCTTACAAATT
This sequence comes from Hymenochirus boettgeri, assembly GCA_019447015.1. Taxonomy (NCBI): domain Eukaryota; kingdom Metazoa; phylum Chordata; class Amphibia; order Anura; family Pipidae; genus Hymenochirus; species Hymenochirus boettgeri. The sequence continues at coordinate 104,162,131 of CM033469.1, read as the reverse complement.
ACAGTAGGGTGTACATTCTACACAATATGACAAAATACTTACAGGGAGATTCAATTACGGTAAAATAAGTGCAAAACCCACAAAACCCAATGTTGGGCAACTATGCATGCTGGGACCTGTATTTGTGTTTATCTACAGCTTTGTAGATGGTTGTCAAAGAGTGGAAACTACTAGTTACATTTTATTACCTGACAGGTAAGACCAGGTTTGCCTGAAATTGTCAGCCATTTACCAGACTCATTAAGAATAAAAACAGGGCTTAAATAAAGGCCACGTAGATTCAAATATTTTTGCATTGTAGCCTTCGCACATTCCTCTGAGTTGCAGTTTGTTTTTTTGTTTTTTTTTTGGGGGGGGGGGGTTATTTTTTTTTCAACTAGCTGTACCTAACAAACAGATTGGAATATCCACAAATATCAAGTGGCAATCAAGGGTTTTAGTTATACTACAGCTAAAAATAAATTTTGTTTGGATCTGCATCTGGATTTTGCAACTTATTCTATATGTATTTAGTATGTTCTTCAGTTGGTTCCGTTCATTTTGTGTACAGTTCAGTTCATTTTCTGTACTTAACAGAAAATTCAGAAAAAAAAGAATGTTGACTGCAAAAGGATACAGACATGGCTTTTAAGATCATTCCTCAGGCCTCTTCGAACAAGGTCGTATGCATCCTCTTTTTTTCCAAGACAGTTTAAAGTCAGACCTTTCATTGCCAGGGTTTCTAAATCAAACACAGAAGTATAACCATAATGCAGAAGAAAAAAAAACACAACAGCACATTTAATTTTAAATTAAATATATCCAGATTCCAAATTCTAATGTTATCATGTGCATTGCTGAAAACATGTAGTATGTGCGAGATACGCAAGGGTCCTGAGGTGCTTTTACTGTGGATTCAGGCTTAAAGGCAGAGTGAAAGAACGAAAAAATACAAAATAATTCTATTAATATAAATTAAACTTACCTCCATGTTCTGCAAACTTTGGATTGGAGAGGATTTGTTTGCAAAATTTCAAACCATTTCGATACTGCTTGTGTTCGTAACATCTCTGCAAAAAAAAAAAAAAAAAAAAAGTCATGTAGATCAAAACTGTGGCAATCATATTAACACCCATCACAATATAATTACAGTAAATTTGTCCCAAGAACTGGGTTGTTAACAGCAGAGCACTTTGAAGGAACCATTACCCAGAAATAGATGCGACAGTGGAACTTTCCTTTATATTATATAATAAGAGACTAGTATTTTACTATAAATGTCACATATTTGATGCTTTGGATAGACTTAATTTCTTTTAATTTGTAAACAAGCAGTTGCCAATAAAAATCATCAGTGATTAGGTTTACTTATGCCAATTTTAATCCACATACCCCATCTTTAGGGGCTGATGCAATCAAAAATGCAAAAGCTTTTCCCCTGCGATTAATCTGCAGCAACCAATTAGATGTTATTTAAAGGGCATGTCCACTCTAATAAAAAAAAATTATATAATGTAGGACCCAACCCCAACCTTATAGCGCACTGATCTGGCTCCCTGCTTGCCGGAACCTGCAAGCAGAGGTTGAACCGGCAGCCACGTCTGATTGGGTGAAAGGCAGCCAATCACAGACGTGACTGCTGTCAATGTAGAGCACCGCAGGAATGAAGGCCTGTAAGTAACGTTCTAAATCTTTTTTTAACAAAATGACAGCATTTGGGGAGCAGGCAGGGATGCCCTACATTACAGAAAAACCTTTGGCTGGTGGATGGCCAGCCATGGATGGATCCCGATGGTGGGAGGGAGGGGGTGGCTCCTCTGTGCTTGCCACTGTCTTCTCAGAGGACAGGGAGGAGGCAGAAACCTTTTGGACAGGAAAACAGCTCCTACTCTTCAGTTTCCTAGACTTTGGACAAGCACTGCAGAGGAGCCATAAGGAGCAGAGATGTTAGGTAAGGATTTTTTTTTTACACTATACAGAGTGACTAGTTGAGGGTTAAATTTTAGTGTGGGGTGGGGTGGGCATGCCACCCCCCTCCCACCCCCAAGGAAACTAATGTCTCCAGACAATAGAAAGAGCACATTCAACACATAGATAAGTGTACACAGTACACTTTTCACAGGAAGTTGCAGCCTTGCTTCCTGGAAGCAGACAGAATCATGTTATGACTCGGAGATCATCCCTCCCTCTAACACAGAACACAAATTTAAAGGGCAAGTCCAGCCCCAAAATGGAAACTTACATACAGGTAAATCACCCCCCAAAACCCTAAACGGTAATAGTTTGAAATGTGAAAGGTGTAAGTCTAACCTGAAATCCTGCACAATCAGTGTTCTCCCCAGAATTTTTTTCCAGCCGGGTGGCATGAAAAAGTAGCCGGGTGGGGTGGGATGGGGAAATTTGGTGGTGGGGAAAAATGTGCACTGCATCATGCTCATTATATAGGTCAGGGATGTCTAACTTTCGTCCCACTAGATGTTTGAAAACTATGACTCCCAGCATTCTGTGGTTGTAGAATGCAGGGAGTAGTAGTTTGTCAACATCTGCAGGGAGTTGTAGTTCCCTTTTGAAGGTAACCCATGTAACATGGCAGCACAAGCACATGTGCCACCCTTTTGTGGCCTTGGGGATCTTGGAAAAGCTAGAAAACATGTGCTAAAATAATCTTACAAGTGTAAAAAACGGGTCTGGACTGGGCAGTATTGGCGGGAGTTTTTACTGACCTATTGGCACACCAATTAAACCTACATCTAAATTCTTTTATATCACAAGTGTTCTCTCAAGGAATTTTTTCCAGCCGGGTGGCATGAAAAAGTAGCCGGGTGGGCCGCCCGGCTAAAAGACCCTAGGGAGAACACTGACAATGTCCTGTTTCCCCTGTTTCTGCTTCCTGGTTCTTCCAGTTAGTAGCTGTCAGTTATGGATTTGACAGTTGACATCACAGCCAATGACAATGTTAATCCCCTGTCTGCCTCTTCTGAGCATGCCCAGGCTCAGTAAAGGCTCAGTACAGGTTTCTAAATTGCTCAGTTTCCATGACACATCCAGAAGCATAGCAGGCATACAGTAATGAATTCATAGGACAAAGTATGATATATCAACATATTTTAAAGAGGCCATTCTTTCTAAAAGATGTTTTTATGAGGGTGGAGTTGCCCTTTAAGTGCAGTGTGTTTGTGCGTAAAAACATATCAAATACTTCTGTCCCTAACAATGGTAAATTCCTTTGCTTTTTATACAAAAAAGAAAAGTAATCTTTGCAGTTTTTTTACTTTGCTAGCATGGATGTATTATTTCAGTTAAAAAAAAAAAGGGGGGGGGGGGGGAAGAGAGCCTGGCAAATTGAACCAGCATCCCAAAGGTCTGTTAGTTTCCAAGCCCAGCACTTTAGCAGAATAGCAGAACGTGGCCACCTCTGCAGATGCAATAGATACAAGTACATTTCAGTAAATGTCAGCAATATCAGTTCACTATATTAAGTTTGTACATATGCAGAAAATTTATATTTTTCTAGAAACATGATGGAAACAAAAACAGACAGTAGACGGTTTCATCCTTTCATAAGTAAACTAGGGGATTTGTACTTGTAACTTCTTGGTCAGTGTGTTCCTCAAAACATGACATTTACATGGTGCACCACCAACAACTTAACAATGAATACAGGTACATTTATATATTTTGTTAGAAACTCTGTGCATAGAGACTAAATACATGGGCTATGAGTTGTACTGGCAACAACATGGAAGCCTCCTTAGATACAGAATCTATTACTTGCATGTACTAAATGCAACTTAGTAGAAAATAATCTTTTAATGTATAGGTGATCTGGGGAGAAAAACTTTCATATAAGGATTTTAAAAAATTTAAGTTTAGTTCTCCTTTAAGGTTAGAAACACATGGTATAAAAGGGCTGGAAAAATCGCCAGGTTGCAATGGCGACAAAATGTTTTTCCTGGCACTAGGTGCAGGGGCGCCTCTATTAAGGAAGAGAAATGTGACAAATAAAAAATCTGCAGGTGCTGGGAGCTTCCAGTGCACTACCAAATGTTTAGCCAGGCCCACCTCACCGCTGCCTATTACTAATTGTAGGTGCCATCCTAAAGTTTGACTCAGGTGCAAAAAACCCTACAAGCTGTATGTTGAAAATTTACCTGTTCATAACTGCACTCTGGTTTGTTTTAGCTGATCTCTTACTATCCCTCCCTTTATTTCTTTCCTTCTACCCCTTTTGACAAAGGGCCAGTCCAGATGCCCACAAGTTTTAAGGGCTCTTCTGAAATGTTTCATTTCTTTAGCCTTCGTCTTGCATCAGAAGGTCCCTAACACCTGGCTGTTATATACTAAATGGGACCATCCAGGGTACTGAATTACCATCTGATTCTTGTAAAAGTCATTCTGAATTGAGAAAGTTGGATGACTAGTAAAATGTCTTCAAGAACTAAACTATCTCCAGTTGATCAAACTGATTACAACAGATATCCCTCCCTTCAGTACCTTCAGCTGCTTTAGTTTGCAACATTGTAGCAAGTAGAGATTGCAAAACTTCGCTCATTCTACTTGCTAGAGCTAGTCACAGTGGCTTAGTGACTAGCACTGATGCCTTGTGGCACTGAAGTCTTGAGTTTGAATCCCCTTTGGACACATCTGTACGCTCCCCCTCACAATCAAAGACATACTGATGGGTTTTATATGTCAAATAAATGTGCTTAAATTATAAGCTATTTGCGGCAGGGTCTGATGTGAATGTATACATGTAATGATAAAGCACTACAGAAGATGTTGGTGCTACATAAATACATAATAACAATACAGACAGTATAACAGTCAGAATGATTCAGTCAAAATGACTTCTACAAGAAACTTTTGGCAATAAATATCCTGGAATGTCTGAAATATACTGTTCTTGTATCTCACTGAATTGCAAAAGCCTACAACAGAAATTTGGTCTCATGCACACCAGGAATATCATGGGTTTTTTGAAATATGGTTGCTTCTCTTAAAAATGAGGTTTTTCACCTTGAATATTCTATCTGTGGTCAATACGATCTTTTCTTCCACAAAAATAGTCTATAGAGCTGTTTGGATGAAAAATCTGAATCTTTTGTTAGCTTAAAGCATAAGTCTAGTTTCACATAAGCATTTTTAAAAAAAAAATAATTTTCTTAGCAGATCCAGATGTTCAGCAGGGGAAAAACACTACATGTAGCATTTTGTCAATGGTGACCACTCAGAAGTAATCTGGTAATAGCTAGGAAACGACTACACAGGCAAAAACATGACGCTTGTGTCAAACTACCCTAAAATATTTTTTAAAGGTGTGTGCGTACCAGAGAGAAAAATACAGATTTATTTACCGGTAATAAGAGGTGAAACATTTTCTAACTACAGTTAGACAACAATTGAAAGCATCAGATTGGTTGCCGATTAACAGCACTGATAAAATGTTGCACCTCCTTTATAATATAAAATAATATATAAAATAAGCCACATGGTGATAAATTATTGGTGACTGAATAAAGTTCTCCATACATCCAGTCCAACCCTATTACTAATGAACTCCACCAAACAACACATTTTTCAACACATTAATATTTTGCCATGACTGATAAAAAGCCTGCACAATTAAAAAAGACAAACACGTAGATCATTTTTAGGGTGTTTTCTAACTTTGATGTCACATGCCAGGATTGTGCAAGTAATTAAAGCAAAACACAGGTAATACAATATATTCTTGGACCCAAAAAATTGCACTTGTCAAAAAGCAGACTTGTTAAGTAGGAAATCACAATATAAAAAGCCCTCAAAAATACTTACTTGGTTTTCATTTAGAAAAACATCAAATGTATATGGCCAATCACACAGAGTTGACAATATAGAACACTAATTAAAGGCATCTACCAAAAGAATGCTTGTAATTCACATTGCTGATTAAAGGGACTGTAAACTCCCCTAAACCCCTAAAAAATAACTATGTGCCATTCGTTTCTATTATTCACAGGGAGGTGAGAACGCTTATTCTCACCTTCCTGTGAATAATAGGACGCTCGGGGGACCTGGAACTTACCTTACCCGCCGCTCCACTCGCAGCTGCTCCTTTACTAAACAGCTGTTCTCTCCCGATCGCGCACCCTATCTTTTGTGTTGGCGCGCATGCGCCTAAGATAGGGCGCGTGGTCGGGTCAGTGAAGGAGCGGCTGCGAGTGGAGCGGCGGTAAGTTAAGTTCCAGATCCCCCGAGCGTCCTATTATTCACAGGGAGGTGAGAATAAGCGTTCTCGTCTCCCTGTGAATAATAGAAACGAATGGCACATAGTTCTTTTTTGGGGTTTAGTGTTCCTTTAAGTATAAAAAAAGAGGTAATTTTGAAGGACTACAAATAAAAAAAAGATAATATATTTTTTCACACCCTGCAAAGCATGATAGAAGGCATTGGTATTGTTATGATGAAAATAAACAGTTTATCTGGTGCCCTTCGCAGAATGTCAGACACAATATGATATATAGAGATGATCGAGTATGGGAGTGGGGAGGGACAACCTGCACTAATCTCTATCTTTCCAGCACACACACAGATCAATACAAAACATGGGGTCACATTTATGATCGGCACAGAACCTAAACTAACTTGTGACAACAAAGATTTTAACGAAGGAGTGTAAGTAGAGTTCTGCTGCTTTTTTTTAACAAAGAAACCTAGCGGTTAGGGGTGGGCTAGGGTCCCCTCCAATACCTAAAGTGTTTAGAGGTAGGGTATCATGGTGAACATTGGGCTCCAGACAAATGGAGGGAGACGGGGAAAGGGCTGGAGTGCGCATGTCACAATCCCACCAGGAGGGCAGATTAGAAGCAGAAACCTTTTGGCAGGAAGACAGCACTTACTCTTCAGTTTCCTGGACTTTGGACAAGCACTGGGGGAGAACCATTTGGAGCAGAGATGTAAGGTAAGGATTTTAACATTATTACAATGGTACCAGTGGTGGTTTAATCTTAGTTTGGGGGTGGACATGCCCTTTAAGCAGTAAAAACTGCAAACACAGATGCAAACATTGCAGTGTGGCAGTGTCTAGAAATTGCTTGTCAAAATATATTTTTCTAGGGCCCAGTTTAAAATATGAGCCAAAGACTGAAATGTAATCTTTACCCAACATACAAAATATACTTTTCAGTCATTGCATAATGATAATTGGTTTCAACTATGTCATTGTCCATTTTAATTATAATCTATTTATATTCTTCTCATACTAGTCACTGAGTGAATCATAAAAACTACTGTAAATTAAAAATTTTGCTGTTTACATCCAGTGTTTGTGTGAATTAGCTTTCAGCATTACATTACTATGGCAGGTTTATTCCTGTCAAGTGAAACAATGCCTGATTTTTTAAAAAGTAAATGTATACTACCCTGCTTCTTAAGTTTATGCCCAGTGAAAACATGCTTAACTATTTTTACACAAGATACCATCAAAAGACCCAGAAATACAATTCCCCCAACAGCTTCAGAAAATCATTATGCAAGGTTGTATGTACTACCTCATAACTAAATCTTGTTCGCCTATCATATGCACTTCTTGCGTTCATTATGTCATAAAAACCATCACACCAAACCTGTCTATTAAAATACCATGATTCTCCACCTCCTACATATTCAACCTTACCTAAATGTTCTGTATTGAACATCCTTCTATTACATGTATGAGAAAAGTGTTTTCTACTCATTTGACTTGTGCATAGTCCAGGCTAGTGTAAATTGTTACACTGGCTCCAGATATCAATATGTCCACCCTACACCAAAATAATGTTTGTCATCTGTTAAACCCACCATTGTTTATCTACTATAAGAAGATGAGCTTTTGAATGTCTCGGTTAAAATAACACACACTCTACATTTAACATGTCACCATTCAAAATTAGATGAATATTGCTCAACAAGCAAAAAGGTTGTTATAGTCATGTATTTGCAGGGTACCAATGGATTAGCATTAATGATGAATACAACTATGTCTCTATTTACAATATAACCATTGTTAGAGGAAACCGCAGACAAGTTTGCCAACAAAATATGCAAACATATTTTTATGTTTTTCCATGCCACTGCATGTAAAGTAAAAGTTTGGGTTGCCAGCTACAGTATACTAATTTTTTTTTCTAGACAAGGAACCAACAGAATAAGGGATATGGTGGCATCATGAGAATTAAAAATAAACCATACAGGATTATATAATTTCCAACTTGCAGAATTTCTGCAGCCCTCCTTCCTGATCAGCCAATTAAAACTGGATTATGCCTGCTCAGTCATTACAGAAATGTCATGGTCAGGTCATCCAGTAGTTATTTGACAGGTGTGTGTGTGTGTGGGGGGGGTTCAGGAAAATTCGCTTAGCAAGTGCAACTATGCATAAAGGAAGACTACTCTATAGGAGGGCTGCAGGACTCAGGAACAGTAATACACTTATTGATTCAGGTCTATGTATTAGCTTGATGTCCTCTGTGAATGAATATAAACTACAGATAGTAGTATAAGGAAACCCCATATTATATTACTAAATATATATATTACCCAAAGCCTTTCCCTGGCTCATTACAACTTCCGGCATCCCAGTATTTCAGGGGACCCTAGGAGTGGCTCTTCGCTAACAGCAAACTAGTCATCTCATAAATACGAAGGAGCCGTCTCCCTACTGCACTGACATATCTGCCATAGAGGATTACAGTCCATGTAGGTTATTTCCGACTGTCCATACGATACTTGTGGTACAACCCCCTACTCTGTCCCTAAGGCCCGCACACGGGGTCCCTTACCAGTATTCGTTTGAAGAGCGCGTTCTCTTTAGGCGGAAGAGTGACACTTGGCATTCTTGCGCCCCTTGCACGAGCCGCTTATTTCCGCTCGTCGCCCCGCTTCCTTCTAAGTACAGTCCGCGTGCCGTGATCCGGCGGATCCTATTAGCTGTTCCGGCGGTTAAAATGAACAGACACCGGTCACAGAGCCGTCTATATGGCTGTAAAACCTGCAGCAGACGAAAACGGCGACTGGATGATAACCCGCGGTCCTCTGGTGTCTAGGTCTGTCAAAACAACGTTGGCCGGTCAGTTCACGTGGTAACTGAACAGACCCGACAAGAAGCAGAGGCCAAAATGGCGGAAGGAGAAGATACAGCTTCCCGGGTCAGAGGGAGCACTGAGCTTGCGCGGTGACCTAGCCTCACAGCACTTCCGGTTACGTTATGTGCCGCAGGAATGGAAGGAGAATGACAGATGTGGGAGATATTTGCTGTAATAATTAGTGTATTTAGAGAGCCGCCTTGCGCATTATTACATTATCTTTCAGTTTTCCTTCATTTCTGCAAGTTCGATATAAGTTAAATGTTCCTATACATTCCGTATACATGCTGGTACCTTTGTAGTGTTTATACCATTAGCTCTGGATCTTGCGTTAGCCAAAGGGATATTGTAGCGTAGCTTAAAAATGGCCCAGATTAAGTGGCTGGATACAGAGACCTGGCCGGGGGCTTATTCAATAAGAGGTGCAAAATTTTGCCACTTGCCAGTGACTTTAATTTGCTGCAACCAAATATTTTCTAACAAGTAGCGTTACTACTGGATGTGTAGAGGGCCCGCCACAACCTCCACAATCAGCTGATCACACGTATATGAAGGAAACATACACACTGCGATCTGTTGTTTAAAAGTCCGGGCCTGAACATTCCGAAATTCGGTCTGGTCTTTTAAACAGCTGATCGTGTGTATGTTTCCTGAATATGCGCAATCATTTTTTTAAAAACAGCTGATCATGGACCTCAGTTTAGGGGACCCTAAATTGGGTACCGCTCCTAAACTTAAACCCTGGTGTGTCTACCAGAAGGGTCAGTCCTTTTTTTTTTTTGCAGCTTGTACAAGCAAACCCAGTGGCTAAGTATAAAAAATCCCTGTTTGTTTTTTTCTCAAAAGAAGGGCTGCTTCCGCTGTTCCAACTGCAATATCTGTAATTCGCTACTCCTGGGGCCGACTTTCAACCATCCATACACAGGAAAGACAACAAGACAAAGAAGTGTTACCTTTGTAGAAAACTGTGAGCAACAATTCAAAAGGCTTTGTACTCCAGTGTAGACCTCATCACAGCCCCAATAAACTGAAACATCAAAAAAGAGACTGGAGAAAGTGAAGTCCATCAGTGTCATAGCAATTTTTTTAGAGATGTAGCTACATATCTCCAGTCTCTTTTTTGATATTTTTTTCATACACAGGAAAAACTTTCAATATTAAAGGTTATTTCAACTGCAATACTGATTATTGCCTATGTCCTCAGATATACATAGGGAAAACCATTGGGACCTTTAAAAAAACATTCCAACGCCACAGGAGCAATATCAAACTTGCCCTGAAGAGATCCACTGTGGATTCTCTTAACACTGCTAAAGGCTCGATGTGTACGAACAAATGTTTTGGCCCGTGTGTAGGCGCTTTATCGGCCAAAATGGTTGTTCGTTCGGGGATCGTTGAACAACCGACTTGGCGATCTCTGAATGAACGTCCGTTTCGGGTGATAAAGTGCCTACACACAGGCCGATTATGTTTGTTCGTACACAACATGCGTCGTGGTTCGGGACCTGCAATTGCACGTGTGCAGGAGCCTTAACGATAAAATCGGTGAAACCCCTGTGGCTTCTCATTTCCTGAAGTTTAGACACCTTCAGGGTTATTCAATAAAAGTTCTTATTGTTTAAAATGGTGCCAATTTAGCCCCAACTAATTAGATGTTAGCTTACAAATGTTAAATAAGATCTGATTGGTTGGGGCAAAATTAGCCCCATTTTAAACAATAAGAACTTTTATTTACTCTCTCTGCTAGTTTCCGATCTCAAAGCTAAGGTCATTGACCATGCGCCCATTATGCCTTGAGGTGGTGATAGGCATAATGTACTCTTATGCAGGGAATCTTTCTGGATTTTTGCCTTAGATGCCTTACAACCTAATGGTTTAAATTGTAATCTCGGTCTTACATGCTTTCTGTCCAAAACAAGACTTTCTTTACTTTATGCCATTTTGTTTTCCTTGGTTTATGTATTATTTTATTTACTCTCTAGGTGGCGCTAGAGTACTCTTTCCTGTCTCTATATAAGGTGTACTTGATAGTTCATTTGTATCCCAATGTCTGAAGAAGGTACATCTATGTACCGAAACCTCACATTTGTGTGTACCTGTTGTATGATGCATTAAATACACAGGTTTATAAGACTGATGTGCATGACTCTTGTCTTTTCTCCAGTTTAGGTGGAGGGTGGTGGGTCAGGGGCTCGGCCTCTAATCACATGGGGGGGGGGCACGTCCCCTGCAGTTACGCCACTGTTTCTAACTGTAGTAGACCAGTAAAATGGTTACATCTGATTGGTTAAAGCAAATTAGATCAGGCAAATTTCTGCACCTCTTATTGAATAAGCCTGAAGCAATGCAATCCAGTCTTAAAATCATGCTAATGAACTCAAAAAACATTATAATGACTTAGACAGATGTGTAGTGGCTGCATGGGTCGCTTACAAAACCACTGCAGTGTTCAATATAGCAATTGTGACACTGTTTTGCATGGACGTTAATGCCTGACAAATAGCAGGCATTACAATCATGCTAAACTGCCAATGCAATTTATGTAGGGTTTCCAGATTTTGAAATAAAAATAGAGGACAAAGGTAAGGTGAATGAGCTGAAAACATTTGACCACGCCAACACTGGCTAATGAAATGGAGGGCTGGCTAATGAAATGGAGGGTTGATAACACTAGCTAATGATCTGGAGGGCAGACTACACTGGCTGGTTAACTGGAGGGCTGACTTTACACTGGCCAGTGAACGGAAGTGCTAAATTTACAGTTAAGATTCCTCGTCCAAACAGACAGGTAAATATAAGATGCCCACACAGACTTGTAAATATAAGATGCCCAGCCCACACTGACTGGTAACTGGTAAATATAAGATGCACTGCCCACAGACGTGTATATCAAAATGCCCTCATGTTCAGCCCACACAGACTGGTACATATGAGATGCCTTCATGCCCAGCCCACAGAGATTGGTACATATTAGATGCCCTCATCCCCAGCCCATACAGATTGGTACATGTAACATGCCCAGTTCACACAGACTTGTAAATAAGGCATGCCCCTGCTCATATAGGCACCCACACACCCTCTCACAAATACTCACACACTCTCTCTCAGACAGGCACTCACACTCTTTCATCACACATTCTCTCAGACAGGCAATCACACACTTACACAACCACTCTGTCAGGTACTCACAGAAGTAGGCACTCACACACAGATAGGCACTTACACACTTACAGATAAGCACTCACATCACACAGACTCACACAGACAGATAAACACACAAAAAGGCACTCACAATACAGTCAGGCAAACACACAGACAAGCACTTACACAGACAGGCAAACACACATACAGACAGGAAAACACTGACAGAGCCCCAACGGACCCACAACTGCAGGGGGAATAAGGGCTTGACAGAGACACATAGGAGTGGTGAGCTGTGTTCTTAGCTGAGGAAGGCGAGGGAGCAGTTGCGAGGAGCTTAATGCGAGTACGTTTTCAAAGGGGTGGTACCAATTTTCCCCAGCAGCAGCGGAGATAGCCCAGACACTGGCTGCAACAGGGGCCAGGGAACTTCTACAATATGCATGTCCAGAGGCAGCAGAGCCCACACCTTCCTCCCAAGGACGTGCGCATGCCAGAGAGAGAGCAAGTGCTTCTTAAAGGAAAGATAAACTTGGTGATTTAGCTGATCAATATTATTTTTAGCCAGAATTGAAATGTACATGAATGATTTTATTTTTAATATTTTTAACACTATTACACCATTTATTAGAGCTAGTATTTATATAACTTGCACTAGCACTTTAGTACATCTATTATACTTACTATATGTAGTGAATATATTATTAGCATATGTTGTTACATTTGTCCACTTATGATGATGTCACTTAATTAAGGGGAGTGTCTTTATATACAGTTAGCTTTGTGTGATCCATTTAGGCTTGATAAAGGTCTTAGGTGATAGACCGAAACGTTGCTGATTGCACATGTTGCACTAGTTGTTGCACTTTATGTTGCACCTATATTGAATAAAAGTTAAAAAGGACCCTTGAGTGCACTTGTATTTCTACTATTGGATATCGTTTGTTGGAAGTAGCACCAGGGCAAGAATAAATCACTGAAAAGAGGGTGCCCAGATTCTTTACTATATATATGCCAGTGGGGAGGATCTGACCGGAGCGACAAGGGAGATTACAAGTAAGTAGTGCAGGACTTTGGTAAAGTACCTGGAGGTGAGGACTTAGCGTTTTAGGTCCTCACCCTAGGTACTTTGCAGGAATGGATCGGGGAAATGGTAAGTATAATTGTCCTTTAAATAAGATCTGATTGGTTGGGACAAAATTAGCACCATTTTAAACGATAAGAACTTTTATTGAATAACCCTGTTAGTCCTCACCTCTGGGTACTTTACAAAAGTCCTGCACTACTTACTTGTAATCTCCCTCGTCGCTCCAGTCCGATTCTCCCCATTGGCACTTTGAGTGACAGGTCGCTAAGCAGCCAATGGGAAGACGCGCTCTGCAAGGAGGCGTGTCTTCCCATTGGCTGCCTCCTGGACTGTCACTGACACTGCCAGTGGGGAGGATCTGACCGGAGCGACGAGGGAGATTACAAGTAAGTAGTACAGGACTTTTGTAAAGTACCCAGAGGTGAAGAAGAACTTAGCGTTTTAGGTCCTCACCCTAGGTACTTTGCAGGAATGGATCAGGGAAATGGTAAGTATAATTGTCCTTTAAGTAATATTGGCTGTAAATAGCTACTGCACAAGATTCATTGTTTAGGAGTCCTTGGGGCAGCCTAAAATTTTCAAGCCTAAAATTGTGTTTCTTGTAATAAAATTACATTTTGTTCTTTAACTTTTTATTGTCTCATTCCCATTTTTTACAGGAGGTTTAGTAACTCAGAATTTGGCTAATTGCTGCACAAAATTAGCCTCTGGCTCTCTCAATTATTGCTCGGGATGAAAAGCAGTACCAGTGATACTTGACCATGACCAAATGCTTGGCCTAGTGAAGACCACATTTGGCTGAAATTTACCTTCATATCCAATCAATTTTTTAACAAATTTTAACAAAGAATTGGCTCAAATTTTTCATCAATATTTCAATCCAACCATAATATCACAATGTGCAGGCTATCAGGTTGAAATTTCAACCTGTGTGCGCCAGGGGTTGAGGATTAGGCCACACATGTGGGTTTCCTCACGTGCTTATGATCACGCTTGTGATCCGTTAGCACGTGAGAATTCAATTTCAGAGCGCAGGCGATCACCTTTTTTGCCAATTGCATGGGCTCCAATTTTGGACTAATGTGCAAATCACAGCACAAACAGGCGGTAGCACATGACCGATGCTCGCACGCTTTTCACACGTGTTACCATGTGGTTGATTAAATGTGCACATTTTTCTCGTTCTTTTCATTTTCCAATCAGATTAAAGTACTAAAAAGAAGGTTTAAGTATTTGAGGATCTTGATTTAGTTGTCTAATTAGAGAACTCATCACAGGTTTCGTGACTCAAGTTATAAAGGTTATAGGGAAAAATGAAACCCATTTTACTTGATTTATAGTCCAGAAACCATTCATCACTTGATTTTTTCTTTGGGCTTTCATCATAAAACATCATCAATTTAAAGACATAGGGGGAGATTTAACCAAAGCCACTAAAGCCTTTTGGGATTGAACCATAATGTGACTTTAAAGTCAGCTAATAGCAGGGCTTTGGGGTTAGGGATCATGTTGGAGACAGGGATCATGTTGGAGACAGGGATCATGTTGGAGACAGGGATCATGTTAGAATTATAGACTGTTAAAGATAGGGATCATGTTAATCTGATAGAGATAGGGATCAAGTTAGAATTAGAGATCATGTTAAAGATAGGGATCATGTTAATCATGCTAGAGATAGGATCATGCTAGAGATAGGGATCATGCAAGAGATATGAATCATGCTAGAGATATGATCATGCTAGAGATATGAATCATGCTAGAGATATGAATCATGCTAGAGATAGGGATCATGCTAGAGATAGGGATTATGTTAGAGATAGGGTTTAAGTTAGAGATAGAGATCAAGTTAGAAATAGAGATCATGTTAGAGATAGGGACCATGTTAGAGATAGGGATCAAGTTAGAATTAGAGATCATGTTAAAGATAGGGATCATGTTAATCATGTTAGAGATAGGGATCATGTTAATCTGTTAGAGATAGGGATCGTGTTAGAGAAAGGGATCATGTTAGAGATAGGGATCAGTTAGAGATAGGGATCATGTTAGAGATAGGGATCATGTTAGAGATAGTTGAGATAGGATGTGTTGAGTGTTAGAGAAATAGGGATCATGGTAGAGATAGGGATGAGGGATCATGTTAGAGATAGGGATTGTGGTAGAGATAGGGATCGTGGTAAACATAGGGACTGGTAGAGTTAGGGATCGTGGTAGAGATAGGGATGAGGGATCATGTTAGAGATAGAGAACATGTTAGAGATAGAGATCATGTTAGATAGGGATATGTTAAAGATAGGGATCATGTTAGAGATTATGTTAGAGATAAAGGATCATGTTAGAGATGGGATTATGTTAGAAGATAGGGATCATGTTAGAGATAGGGATCATGTTAGAGATAGGGATCGATGTTGAGATAGGGATCTGTAAAGTAGGGATCGTGTTAGAGATAGGGTAAGTTAAGATGGGATCATGTTAGAGATAGGATGAGGGATCATGTTAGAGATAGGGATAGTGTTAGAGAAAGGGATCATGTTAGAGATAGGGATGAGGGATCTGTTAGAGATAGGTAGTGTTAGAGAAAGGGTCATTTTAGAGAAGGACTAGGGATCATGTAGAGATAGGATGAGGGATCATGTTAGAGATAGGGATGAGGGATCATGTTAGAGATAGGGATGAGGGATCATGTTAGAGATATAATATAGTAGAGATAGGGATTTGTAGGATTTAGAGATAGGGATCATGTTAGAGATAGGGATCATGGTAGAAATAGAGATCATGTTAGAGATAGGGATCATGTTAATCATGTTAGAGATAGGAATCATGTTAGAGATAGGGACATGTTAGAGATAGGGATCATGTTAGACATAGGGATCAGTTAGACATAGGGATCAGTTAGACATAGGGATCATGTTAGAGATAGGATCATGTTAGTGATAGAGATCATGTTAGAGATAGGGACATGTTGGAGATAGGGATCATGTTGGAGATAGGGATCATGTTGGAGATAGGGATCATGTTTAGAATTTAGACTGTTAAAGATAGGGATCATGTTAATCTGATAGAGATAGGGATCAAGTTAGAATTAGAGATCATGTTAAAGATAGGGATCATGTTAATCATGCTAGAGATAGGGATCATGCTAGAGATAGAGATCATGTTAGAGATAGGGATCAAGTTAGAGATAGGGATCAGTTAGAGATAGGGATCAAGTTAGAGATAGGGATCAAGTTAGAGATAGGGATCATGTTAGAGATAGGGACCATGTTGTAGAATATAGAGATATGTTAGAGATAGGGATCATGTAGAGATAGGACATGTTAGAGATAGAGATCAAGTTAGAGATAGGGATCAAGTTAGAGATAGGGATCAAGTTAGAGATAGGGATCAAGTTAGAGATAGGGATCAAGTTAGAGATAGGGATCAAGTTAGAGATAGGGATCAAGTTAGAGATAGGGATCATGTTAGAGATAGGAATCAAGTTAGAGATAGGGATCAAGTTAGAAATAGAGATAAGTTAGAGTAGGGTCATGTTGAGTGGGATCAAGTTAGAGATAGGGATCATGTTAGAGATAGGATCAGTAGAATAGGGAATGAAGTTAGAGATAGGGATAAAGTTAGAGATAGGGATCAAGTTAGAGATAGGGATCAAGTTAGAAATAGAGATCATGTTAGAGATAGAGACCATGTTGAGATAGGGATCAAGTTAGAAAGTAAGATCATGTTGGAGATAGGGATCATGTTAGAGATAGGGATCATGTTGGAGATAGGGATCATGTTGGAGATAGGGATCATGTTGGAGATAGGGATCATGTTAGAGATAGGGATCATGTTGGAGATAGGGATCATGTTGGAGACAGAGATCATGTTAGAATATAGACTGTTAAAGATAGGGATCATGTTAATCTGATGAGATAGGGATCAAGTTAGAATTAGAGATTATGTTGGAGATAGGGATCATGCTAGAGATAGGGATTACATTAGAGATAGGGATCAAGTTAGAGATAGGGATCAAGTTAGAAATAGAGATCATGTTAGAGATGGGACCATGTAGAGATAGGGATAAGTTAGAAATTGAGATCATGTGGAAGATCATCCCTATCTCTAACATATCCCTCATCCCTATCCCTAACATGATCCCTCATCCCTATCTCTAACTGATCCCTTTCTCTAACACTGTCCCTATCTCTAACATGATCCCTCATCCTATCTCTACATGATCCCTATCTCTACCTTATCCCTATCTCTAACATAATCCCTATCTTTAACATAATCTCTAATTGTACATGATCCTATCTCCAACATGATCCCTATCTCCAACATGATCCCTATCTCCAACATGATCCCTATCTCTAACATGATCTCTAACTTATCCCCATCTCTAACACGATCCCTATCTCTACCATGATCCCTATTTCTACCATGATCCCTATTTCTCTAACATGATCGCTATCTCTAACATGATCCCTACCTCTAACACAATCCCTATCTCTAACATGATTAACATGATCCCTACTCTAACATGATTAACATGATCCCTATCTCTAACATGATTAACATGATCTCTAATTCTAACTTGATCCCTATCTCCAACATGATCTCAATTTCTAACATGATCCCTATCTTTAACATGATCTCTAATTCTAACTTGATCCCTATCTCCAACATGATCTCAATTTCTAACTTGATCCCTATCTCTAACATATCTCTATTTCTAACTTGATCCCTATCTCTAACTTGATCCCTATCTCTAACGTAATCCCTATCTCTAGCATGATCCCTATCTCCACAAATCTCTAATTCTAACTGATCCCTATCTCTATCAGATTAACATGATCCCTATCTTTAACAGTCTATAATTCTAACATGATCTCTGTCTCCAACATGATCCCTATCTCCAACATGATCCCTATCTCCAACATGATCCCTATCTCCAACATGATCCCTATCTCCAACATGATCCCTATCTCTAACATGATCTCTATCTCTAACATGATCCCTATCTCCAACATGATCTTACTTTCTAACTTGATCCCTATCTCTAACATGGTCTCTATCTCTAACATGATCTCTATTTCTAACTTGATCCCTATCCTCTAACTTGATCCCTATCTCTAACTTGATCCCTATCTCTAACTTGATCCCTATCTCTAACATGATCCCTATCTCTAACTTGATCCCTATCTCTAACATGATCCCTATCTCTAACATGATCTCTATTTCTAACTTGATCCCTATCTCTAACTTGATTCCTATCTCTAACATGATCTCTATCTCTAACTTGATCCCTATCTCTAACTGATCCCTATCTCTAACTTGATCCCTATCTCTAACTTGATCCCTATCTCTAACATGATCCTATCTCTAACATGATCCCTATCTCTAACATGATCTCTATTTCTAACATGGTCCCTATCTCTAACATGATCCCTATCTCTACTTGATCCCTATCTCTAACTTGATCCCTATCTCTAACTTGATCCCTATCTCTAACTTGATCCCTATCTCTACGACCTACTTATGATCCCTATCTCTACATGATCTCTATCTCTAGCATGATCCCTATCTCTAGCATGATTAACATGATCCCTATCTTTAACATGATCTCTAATTCTAACTTGATACCTATCTCTATCAGATAACATGATCCCTATCTTTACAGTCTATAATTCTAACATGATCCCTATCTCCCATGACCCTATTCCACTGATCCCTATCCTAACATGATCCTCTACTCTATTCATCTACATGATCTCTATCACACATGATCCCTATCTCTAACATGATCCCTAATGTCTACATGATCCCAATGTCTAACATGATCCCTATCTCTAACATGATCCCTATCTCTAACTGATCCTATCTCTAACATGATTAACATGATCCCTATCTCTAACATGATCTCTATTTCTACCATGATCCCTATCTCTAACATGATCCCTATCTCTAACACAATCCCTATCTCTAACATATATCTATCTCTAACATGATCCCTCATCCTATCTCTAACATGATCCCTCATCCCTATCTCTAACATGATCCCTCATCCCTATCTCTAACATGATCCCTCATCCCTATCTCTAACATGATCCCTCATCCCTATCTCTAACATGATCCCTAGTCCCTATCTCTAAAATGATCCCTTTCTCTAACACTATCCCTATCTCTAACATGATCCCTCATCCCTATCTACATGATCCCTTTCTCTAACACTATCCCTATCTCTAACATGATCCCTCATCCCTATCTCTAACATGATCCCTATCTTTAACTTATCCCTATCTCTAACACGATCCCTATCTTTAACATGATCCCTATCTCTAACATGATCCCTATCTCTAACATGATCCCTATCCTCTAACATGATCCTATCTCTAACTACTTTCTAACATGACCTTCTCTCTAACATAATCTCTAACATGATCCCTATCTTTAACATGATCCCTATCTAACATGATCTCTATCTCTAACATGTTCTCTATCTCTAACATGATCCCTCATCCCTATCTCTACCACGATCCCTAACTCTACCAGTCCCTATGTTTACCACGATCCCTATCTCTACCACAATCCCTATCTCTAACATGATCCCTCATCCCTATCTCTACCATGATCCCTATTTCTCTAACACAATCCCTATCTCTAACATGATCCTATCCCTATCTCTAACATGATCCCTATCTCTAACATGATCCTATCTATCTCTAACATGATCCCTATCCTAACATATCCTCTCTAACACAATCCCTATCTCTAACATGATTAACATGATCCCTATCTCTAACATGATTAACATGATCCCTATCTTTAACATGATCTCTAATTCTAACTTGATCCCTATCTCTAACATGGTCCCTATCTCTAACATGATCTCTATTTCTAACTTGATCTCTACTCTAACTTAAACCCTATCTCTAACATAATCCCTATCTCTAGCATGTCCCTATCTCTAGCATGATCCTATCTCTAGCAGATTCATATCTCTAGCATGATACCCTACTCTAGCATGATCCCTATCTCTAGCAGATTAACATGATCCCTATCTTTAACATGATCTCTAATCTAACTTGATCCCTATCTCTATCAGATTAACATGATCCCTATCTTTAACAGTCTTTAATTCTAACTATCCTGTCTCAACATGACCCTGTCTCCACACGATCTGTCTCCAACATATCCTTTCTCCAACTATCCCTATCTCTAATATGATCCCTATCTCCAACATGATCCCTATCTCCAACATGATCCCTATCTCCAACATGATCCCTATCTCCAACATGATCCCTATCTCCAACATGATCTCAATCACTAACTACCCTAATGACCCCTATCACAACATGATCCCTATCTCTAACATGATCCCTATCTCTAACATATCCCTATCTC
The DNA here is from genome assembly GCA_019447015.1 of Hymenochirus boettgeri. Taxonomy (NCBI): domain Eukaryota; kingdom Metazoa; phylum Chordata; class Amphibia; order Anura; family Pipidae; genus Hymenochirus; species Hymenochirus boettgeri. Next base: position 104,141,443 of record CM033469.1, on the reverse strand, counting down.
TAACATGATCCCTTCTCTAGCATGATCCCTATCTCTAACATGATTAACATGATCCCTGTCTTTAACATGATCTCTAATTCTAACTTGATCCCTATCTCCAACATGATCTCTAATTCTAACATGATCCCTATCTCTAACATGATCCCTATCTCAACATGATCCCTATCTCTAACATGATCCCTATCTCTAACATGATCCCTATCTCTAACATGATCCTTATCTCTAACATAATCTCTATCTCTAACATGATGCCTATCTTTAACATGATCCCTATCTAACATGATCTCTATCTCTAACATGCTCTCTATCTCTAACATGATCCCTCATCCCTATCTCTACCACGATCCCTAACTCTACCACAATCCCTATCTCTACCACGATCCCTAACTCTACCACGATCCTATCTCTACCCGATCCCTATCTCTAACATGATCCCTCATCCCTATCTCTAACATGATCTCTATCTCTAACTTATCCCTTTCTCTAACATGACCCTCATCCCTATCTCTACCATGATCCCTATTTCTCTAACACAATCCCTATCTCTACATATTAACATGATCCCTATTTCTAACATGATTAACATGACCCCTATCTTTAACATGATCTCTAATTCTAACTTGATCCCTATCTCCAACATGATCCCTATCTCTAACATGATCTCTATTTCTAACTTGATCCCTATCTCTAACATAATCCCTATCTCTAGCATGATCCCTATCTCTAGCATGATTACATGATCCCTATCTTTAACATATCTCTAATTCTAACTTATCCCTATCTCTAACATGGTCCCTATCTCTAACATGATCTCTATTTCTAACTTGATCCCTATCTCTAGCATGATCCCTATCTCTAGCATGATCCCCATCCCCTAACTTATCCCCATCTCTAACACGCTCCCTATCTCTAACATGATCCTTCATCCCTATCTCTACCATGATCCCTATCTCTACCATGATCCCTATTTCTCTAACACAATCCCTATCTCTAACATGATCCCTATCTCTAACATGATTAATGAATATAGATCTAGTTGATCCAGGGATACTTTCCAATTGCCGTTTGGAGTCAGAAAGGAATTTTTTCCCCCTTTTTAGCTGGGTTTGTTTTGCCTTCCTCTGGATCAACTGTTAGAAAGGGTTAATTAAAAAAAAAAAAGGGTGATAGATGGACTTGATGGACGTATGTCTTTATTCAACCTTAATTACTATGTTACTATGATCCCTTTCTCTAACACAATCCATATCTCTAACATGATCCCTCATCCCTATCCCTAACATGATCCCTATCTCTAACATTATCTCTTGCTAACTTGATCCTTATCTGTAATATCTCTCTAACTTGATCCTTATCTCTAACATGATCCCTATCTCTAACATGATTAACATGATCTCTAATTCTAACTTGATCCTTATCTCCAACATGATCTCTATTTCTAACTTGATCCCTATCTCTAGCATGATCCCTATCTCTAGCATGATCCCTCTCTAGCATGATCCCTATCTCTAGCATGATTAACATGATGCCTATCTTTAACATGATCTCTAATTCTAACTTGATCCCTATCTCTATCAGATTAACATGATCCCTATCTTTTAACACAGTCTATAATTCTAACATGATCCTATCTCCAACATGATCCCTATCTCCAACATGATCCCTATCTCCAACATGATCCCTATCTCCAACATGATCCCTATCTCCAACATGATCCCTATCTCCAACATGATCCCTGTCTCTAACATGATCCCTGTCTCTAACATGATCCCTGTCTCTAACAGACCTGTCTCTAAATTGATCCTTATCTCTAACATGCTTCCTATCTCTAACATGATTCTTATCTCTAACATGATTAACATGATCCCTATCTTTAACATGATCTCTAATTCTAACTTGATCCCTATCTCTAACATGATCTCTATTTCTAGCATGATCCCTATCTCTAACATGATCTCTAACATGATCCCTATCTCTAACATGATCCCTATCTCTAACATGATCCCAATTTCTAACATGATCCCTCATCCCTATCCCTAACATGATCCCTATCTCTAACATGATCCCTGTTTCTAACATGATCCCTATATCTAACATGATCCCTATCTCTAACTCGATCCCTGTTTCTAACATGATCCCTATCTCTATGATCTCTACTGCTGACCCTTCGAGCATGACCCTATCTCTAATGACCCCTATCTCTAGCATGCCCATCCTAGCATACCCTATCTCTAGCATGCCCCTATCCTAATATCCCTATCTCTGCATGATCCCATCTCTAACTGATCCCTATCTCTACATGATCCCTATCTCTAACATGATCCCAATTTCTAACATGATCCCTCATCCCTATCCCTAACATGATCCCTATATCTAACATGATCCCTTTTTCTAACATGATCCCTATCTCTAACATGATCCTATCTCTAACATGATCCCTATCTCTAACATGATCCCAATTTCTAACTGATCCCTCATCCCTATCGCTAACATGATCCCTATCGCTAACATATCCCTATCGCTAACATATCCCTATCGCTAACATGATCCCTATCGCTAACATGATCCTATCGCAACATGATCCACGCTACATATCCCTATCCCTACCATGATCCCTATCTCTAACATGATTCCTGTTTCTAACATAATCCCTGTTTCTAACATAATCCCTGTTTCTAACATGATCCCTATCTCTAACATGATCCCTCATCCCTATCGCTAACATGATCCCTATCGCTAACATACCCTAGCTAACTATCCTCTATCTCTACATATCCCTATCTCTAACTTGATCTCTATTTCTGACATGATCTCTATCTTTAACATGATGCCATCTCTAACAGGATCTCTATTTCTAATATGATCCTTTACTCTTACATTTCTACTAGCGAGCGCTCGGCCGTACAAATGTCTGTTGGTCATGGCAACAGTGCCATAGCCGATCTTGCAGTCCACAGGGAACCACACGATCGCCTCTGAATTACCAAGTCATAATTGCCCATTCATCTGATCCAGATTAAAGGGTAACCGAGCTGCCGCCACACTCACACCATCAGACACTTTCCTTTCCCCTGTTTATGGCATGGTCTTGCTCAGTGTGTTTTCACCAGGCAAAGAGAACAGTCATCAATCATCAACTTTGCGTTCCTCGCTAAGGAGAGGGGAAAGTAAAAAGGCTGTTTATTTTAGTGAAATAATTTTAGCCAGCACAGTATGGCCTCAAGCTAAAGAAGTTAAATTGTTAATCAATCCAATTTAATTGATCTGCCCCATATCTTTAAATTAATTTTTTGATGAAACCCCAAAGCCCTGCTATTAGCTGACTTTAAAGTCACATTATGGTTCAATCCCAAAAGGCTTTAGTGGCTTTGGTTAAATCTCCCCCTATGTCTTTAATTGATGATGTTTTATGATAAAGCCCAAAGAAAAAATCAATTGATGAATGGTTTCTGGACTATAAATCAAGTAAAAGGGTTTCATTTTCCCTATAACCTTTTATAACTTGAGTCACGAAACCTGTGATGAGTTCTCTAATTAGACAACTAAATCAAGATCCCAATACTTAAACCTTCTTTTTAGTACTTATCTGTTGGAAAATGAAAAAGACGAGAAAAATGTGCACATTTAATCAACCACATGGTAACACGTGTGAAAAGCGTGCGAGCATCGGTCATGTGCTACCGCCTGTTTGTGCTGTGATTTGCACATTAGTCCAAAATTGGAGCCATGCAATTGGCAAAAAAGGTGATCGCCTGCGCTCTGAAATTGAATTCTCACGTGCTAACGATCACAAGCGTGATCATAAGCACGTGAGGAAACCCACATGTGTGGCCTAATCCTCAACCCCTGGCGCACACAGTTGAAATTTAAAACCTTAGCCTGCCATTGTGATATTATGGTTGGATTGAAATATTGATGAAAATTTGAGCCATTCTTTGTTAAAATTTGTTAAAAAATTGATTGGATATGAAGGTAAATTTCAGCCAAATGTGGTCTTCACTAGGCCAAGCATTTGGTCATGGTCAAGTATCACTGTTACTGCTTTTCATCCCGAGCAATAATTGAGAGAGCCAGAGGCTAATTTTGTGCAGCAATTAGCCAAATTCTGAGTTACTAAACCTCTGTAAAAAATGGGAATGAGACAATAAAAAGTTAAAGAACAATGTAATTTTATTACAAGAAACACAATTTTAGGCTTGAAAATTTTAGGCTGCCCCAAGGACTCCTAACAATGATCTTGTGCAGTAGCTATTTACAGCCAATATTACTTAAAGGACAATTATACTTACCATTTCCCTGATCCATTCCTGCAAAGTACCTAGGGTGAGGACCTAAAACGCTAAGTTCTCACCTCTGGGTACTTTACAAAAGTCCTGTACTACTTACTGTAATCTCCCTCGTCGCTCCGGTCAGATCCTCCCCCACTGGCAGTGTCAGTGACAGTCCAGGAGGCAGCCAATGGGAAGACACGCCTCCTTGCAGAGCGCGTCTTCCCATTGGCTGCTTAGCGACCTGTCACTCAAAGTGCCAATGGAGAATCGGACTGGAGCGACGAGGGAGATTACAAGTAAGTAGTGCAGGACTTTGTAAGTACCCAGAGGTGAGGACTAACAGGGTTATTCAATAAAGTTCTTATCGTTTAAAATGGTGCTAATTTTGTCCCAACCAATCAGATCTTATTTAAAGGACAATTATACTCATTTCCCCGATCCATTCCTGCAAAGTACCTAGGGTGAGGACCTAAAACGCTAAGTCCTCACCTCCAGGTACTTTACCAAAGTCCTGCACTACTACTTGTAATCTCCCTTGTCGCTCCGTCAGATCCTCCCCACTGGCATATATATAGTAAAGAATCTGGGCACCTCTTTTCATTGATTTATTCTTCCCTGGTGCTACTTCCAACAAACGATATCCAATAGTAGAAATACAATGCACTCAAGGGTCCTTTTTAACTTTTATTCAATATAGGTGCAACATAAAGTGCAACAACTAGTGCAACATGTGCAATCAGCAACGTTTCGGTCTATCACCTAAGACCTTTATCAAGCCTAAATGGATCACACAAGCTAACTGTATATAAAGACACTCCCCTTAATTAAGTGACATCATCATAAGTGGACAAATGTAACAACATATGCTAATAATATATTCACTCTATAGTAAGTATAATGATGTACTAAAGTGCTAGTGCAAGTTATATAATACTAGCTCTAATAAATGGTGTAATAGTGTTAAAAATATTAAAAATAAAATCATTCATGTACATTTCAATTCTGGCTAAAAATATATGATCAGCTAAATCACCAAGTTTATCTTTCCTTTAAGAAGCACTTGCTCCTCTCTGGCATGCGCACGTCCTTGGGAGGAAGTGTGGGCTCTGCTGCCTCTGGACATGCTATTGTAGAAGTTCCCTGGCCCTGTTGCAGCCAGTGTCTGGGCTATCTCCGCTGCTGCTGGGGAAAATGGTACCACCCCTTTGAAAACTATACTCGCATTAAGCTCCTCGCAACTGCTCCCTCGCCTTCCTCAGCTAAGACACAGCTCACCACTCCTATGTGTCTCTGTCAAGCCCTTATTCCCCCTGCAGTTGTGGGTCCGTTGGGGCTCTGTCAGTGTTTTCCTGTCTGTATGTGTGTTTGCCTGTCTGTGTAAGTGCTTGTCTTTGTGTTTGCCTGACTGTATTGTGAGTGCCTTTTTGTTGTTTATCTTCGGTGTGAGTCTGTGTGATGTGAGTGCTTATCTGTAATGTGTAAGTGCCTATCTGTGTGTGAGTGCCTACTTCTGTGAGTACCTGACAGAGTGGTGTTGTAAGTGTGTGATTGCCTGTCTGAGAATGTGTGATAAAGAGTGTGAGTGCCTGTCTAGAGAGAGTGTGAGTATTTGTGAGAGGGTGGTGTGGGTGCCTATATGAGCAGGGGCATGCCTTATTTACATCTGTGTGAACTGGGCATGTTACATGTACCAATCTGTATGGGCTGGGATGAGGGCATCTAATATGTACCAATCTCTGTGGGCTGGGCATGAAGGCATCTCATATGTACCAGTCTGTGTGGGCTGAACATGAGGGCATTTTGATATACACGTCTGTGGGCAGTGCATCTTATATTTACCAGTTACCAGTCAGTGTGGGCTGGGCATCTTATATTTACAATTCTGTGTGGGCATCTTATATTTACCTGTCTGTTTGGACGAGGAATCTTAACTGTAAATTTAGCACTTCCGTTCACTGGCCAGTGTAAAGTCAGCCCTCCAGTTAACCAGCCAGTGTAGTTGTGCCCTCCAGATCATTAGTCTAGTGTTTCAACCCTCCATTTCATTAGCCAGCCCTCCATTTCATTAGCCAGTGTTGGCGTGGTCAAATTTTTCAGCTCATTCACCTTACCTTTGTCCTCTATTTTTATTTCAAAATCTGGAAACCCTACATAAATTGCATTGGCAGTTTAGCATGATTGTAATGCCTGCTATTTGTCAGGCATTAACGTCCATGCAAAACAGTGTCACAATTGCTATATTGAACACTGCAGTGTTTTGTAAGCGACCCATGCAGCCACTACACATCTGTCTAAGTCATTATAATGTTTTTTGAGTTCATTAGCATGATTTTAAGACTGGATTGCATTGCTTCAGGCTTATTCAATAAGAGGTGCAGAATTTGCCTGATTAATTTGCTTAACCAATCAGATGTAACCATTTTACTGGTCTACTACAGTTAGAAACAGTGGCGTAACTGCAGGGGACGTGCCCCCCCCCATGTGATTAGAGGCCGAGCCCCTGACCCACCACCCTCACCTAAACTGAGAAAAGACAAGAGTCATGCACACAGTCTTATAAACCTGTGTATTTAATCATACAACAGGTACCACAAATGTGAGGTTTCGGTACATAGATGTACCTTCTCAGACATTGGGATACAAATGAACTATCAAGTAAACCTTATATAGAGACAGGAAAGAGTACTCTAGCGCCACCTAGAGAGTAAATAATAAATAATACATAAACCAAGGAAAACAAATGGCATAAAGTAAAGAAAGTCTTGTTTGGACAGAAAGCATGTAAGACCGAGATTACAATTTAAAACCATTAGTGTGTAAGGCATCTAAGGCAAAAATCCAGAAAGATTCCCTGCATAAGATACTTATGCCTATCACAACCTCAAGGCATAATGGGCGCATGGTCAATGACCTTAGCTTTGAGATCGGAAACTAGCAGAGAGAGTAAATAAAGTTCTTATTGTTTAAAATGGGGCTAATTTTGCCCAACCAATCAGATCTTATTTAACATTTGTAAGCTAACATCTAATTAGTTGGGGCTAATTGGCACCATTTTAAACAATAAGAACTTTTATTGAATAACCCTGAAGGTGTCTAAACTTCAGGAAATGAGAAGCACAGGGGTTTCACACGATTTTATCGTTAAGGCTCCTGCACACGTGCAATTGCAGGTCCGAACCACGACGCATGTTGTGTACGAACAAACATAATCGGCCTGTGTGTAGGCACTTTATCACCCGAAACGGACGTTCATTCAGAGATCGCCAATCGGTGTTCAACGATCCCCGAACGAACACCATTTTGGCCGATAAAGCGCCTACACACGGGCCAAAACATTGTTCTACACATCGAGCCTTTAGCAGTGTTAAGAATCCACAGTGGATCTCTTCAAGGGCAAGTTTGATATTGCTCCGTGGCGTTGGATGTTTTTTTAAAGGTCCCAATGGTTTCCCTATTATCTGAGGACATAGGCAATAATCAGTATTGCAGTTGAAATAACCTTTAATATTGAAAGTTTTTCCTGTGTATGAAAAAAATATCAAAAAGAGACTGGAGATATGTAGCTACATCTCAAAAAATTGCTATGACACTGATGGACTTCACTTTCTCCAGTCTCTTTTTGATGTTTCAGTTTTGGGGCTGTGATGAGGTCTACACTGGAGTACAAAGCCTTTTGAATTGTTGCTCACAGTTTTCTACAAAGGTAACACTTCTTTGTCTTGTTGTCTTTCCTTGTATGGATGGTGAAAGTCGGCCCCAGGAGTAGCGAATTACAGATATTGCAGTTGGAACAGAAGGGCGCACACCTTCTTTGAGAAAAAAACAAACAGGGATTTTTTATACTTAGCCACTGGGTTTGTTGCTGTACAAGCTGCAAAAAAAAAAAAAGGACTGACCCTTCTGGTAGACACACCAGGGTTTAAGTTTAGGAGCGTACCCAATTTAGGGTCCCCTAACTGAGGTCCATGATCAGCTGTTTTTAAAAAAATGATTGCGCATATTCAGGAAACATACACACGATCAGCTGTTTAAAAGACCAGACCGAATTTCGAATGTTCAGGCCCGGACTTTTAAACAACAGATCGCAGTGTGTATGTTTCCTTCATATACGTGTGATCAGCTGATTGTGGAGGTTGTGGCGGGCCCTCTACACATCCAGTAGTAACGCTACTTGTTAGAAAATATTTGGTTGCAGCAAATTAAAGTCACTGGCAAGTGGCAAAATTTTGCACCTCTTATTGAATAAGCCCCCGGCCAGGTCTCTGTATCCAGCCACTTAATCTGGGCCATTTTAGCTACGCTACAATATCCTTTGGCTAACGCAAGATCCAGAGCTAATGGTATAAACACACAAAGGTACCAGCATGTATACGAAGTATAGGAACATTTAACTTATATCGAACTTGCAGAAATGAAGGAAAACTGAAAAATTGTAATAATGCGCAAGGCGGCTCTCTAAATCACAATTATTACAGCAAATATCTCCCACATCTGTCATTCTCCTTCCATTCCTGCGGCACATAACGTAACCGGAAGTGCTGTGAGGCTAGGTCACCGCGCAAGCTCAGTGCTCCCTCTGACCCGGGAAGCTGTATCTTCTCCTTCCGCCATTTTGGCCTCTGCTTCTTGCGGGTCTGTTCAGTTACCACGTGAACTGACCGGCCAACGTTGTTTTGACAGACCTAGACACCAGAGGACCGCGGGTTATCATCCAGTCGCCGTTTTCGTCTGCTGCAGGTTTTACAGCATATAACGGCTCTGTGACGGTGTCTGTTCATTTAACCGCCGGAACAGCTAATAGGATCCGCCGATCACGGCACGCGGACTGTACTTAGAAGGAAGGCGGGGCGACGAGCGGAAATAAGCGGCTCGTGCAAGGGGCGCAAGATTGCCAAGTGTCACTCTCCGCCTAAAGAGAACGCGCTCTTCAAACGAATACTGGTAAGGGACCCCGTGCGGGCCTTGGGACAGAGTAGGGGGTTGTACCACAAGTATCGTATGGACAGTCGAAATACCTACATGGACTGTAATCCTCTATGGCAGATATGTCAGTGCAGTAGGGAGACGGCTCCTTCGTTTTATGAGATGACTGGTTGCTGTTAGCGAAGAGCACTCCTAGGGTCCCCTGAAATACTGGGATGCCGGAAGTTGTAATGAGCCAGGGAAAGGCTTTGGGTAATATATATTTAGTAATATAATATGGGGTTTCCTTATACTACTATCTGTAGTTTATATCATTCACAGAGGACATCAAGCTAATACATAGACCTGAATCAATAAGTGTATTACTGTTCCTGAGTCCTGCAGCCCTCCTCAGAGTAGTCTTCCTTATGCATATTCACTTGCTAAGCGAATTTTCCTGAACCCCCCCCCACACACACACACCTGTCAAATAAACTACTGGATGACCTGACCATGACATTTCTGTAATGACTGAGCAGGCATAATCCAGTTTTAATTGGCTGATCAGGAAGGAGGGCTGCAGAATTCTGCAAGTTGGAAATTATATAATCCTGTATGGTTTATTTTTAATTCTCATGATGCCACCATATCCCTTATTCTGTTGGTTCCTTGTCTAGAAAAAAATAGTATACTGTAGCTGGCAACCCAAACTTTTACTTTACTGCAGTGGCATGGAAAAACATAAAAATATGTTTGCATATTTTGTTGGCAAACTTGTCTGCGTTTCCTCTAACAATGGTTATATTGTAAATAGAGACATAGTTGTATTCATCATTAATGCTAATCCATTGGTACCCTGCAAATACATGACTATAACAACCTTTTTGCTTGTTGAGCAATATTCATCTAATTTGAATGGTGACATGTTAATGTAGAGTGTGTGTTATTTTAACCGAGACATTCAAAAAGCTCATCTTCTTATAGTAGATAAACAATGGTGGGTTTAACAGATGACAAACATTATTTGGTGTAGGGTGGACATATTGATATCTGGAGCCAGTGTAACAATTTACACTAGCCTGGACTATGCACAAGTCAAATGAGTAGAAACACTTTTCTCATACATGTAATAGAAGGATGTTCATACAGAACATTTAGGTAAGGTTGAATATGTAGGAGGTGGAGAATCATGGTATTTTAATAGACACGGTTTGGTGTGATGGTTTTTATGACATAATGAACGCAAGAAGTGCATATGATAGGCGAACAAGATTTAGTTATGAGGTAGCATACAACCTTGCATAATGTATTTCTGAAGCTGTTGGGGGAATTGTATTTCTGGGTCTTTTGATGGTATCTTGTGTAAAAATAGTTAAGCATGTTTTCACTGGGCATAACTTAAGAAGCAGGGTAGTATACTTACTTTTTAAAAAATCAGGCATTGTTCACTTGACAGGAAATAAACCTGCCATAGTAATGTAATGCTGAAAGCTAATTCACACACAACACTGGATGTAAACAGCAAAATTTTTAATTTACAGTAGTTTTTATGATTCACTCAGTGACTAGTATGAGAAGAAATAAATAGATTATAATTAAATGGACAATGACAATAGTTGAAACCAATTATCATTATGCAATGACTGAAAAGTATATTTTGTATGTTGGGAAAGATTACATTTCAGTCTTTGGCTCATATTTTAAACTGGGCCCTAGAAAAATATATTGACAAGCAATTTCTAGACACTGCCACACTGCAATGTTTGCATCTGTGTTTGCAGTTTTTACTGCTTAAGGGCATGTCCACCCCCAAACTAAGATAACCTTTTCAGTGCCAGACAGTTTTGCAATTTGTCTACCCTTTTTGCCAGAAGAATTTTCAGGATTTTGCACTCATATGGTTTTAAACTAATTTTATCAGTAGGAAACCCCCCATTAAATTAGGAATATTATACATTGTTTTTTTTCAGCACAAGTGTACTTTAGCATGGTATCAAAATTTTTTAACTTTTCTGGAGATTTAATGGAATTATGGGTAAAATATGTAAAAAATTTTAAAAATTAGCAATTTTTCACAGATGTTTCCCGTTTTTACTTACAGTTATCTATCTTCGTTTACGCACAAAAATCTTACTGTTTCATAAAGCTCTGATACTCCCAGATACAACGATACCAGATATATGTAGGTACCCAACTTTTCCGGTACAGGAGACGCCCCCAATCAACTGCACCTTCAAGAATATTACACCAAATTAAAATGTATAACCAACCTACTGACAGTTAACAATGAATATCTACCAAATTAACTAAAATATCCCCACAGTGAGATATTTTAGAACTACCAAACACACCGCAGGATATATGAAGTGGAGGTAAGTTTCGATCAAAAGCAGATACCCGGACGCAGCTCTTCGTCCAATTGTAGTTATTTTCTCACATTTTCCTTTTTTTCTCTCACTGTAAAATCAGAGACAAAATCAAATGCGAATTCAGCTAAAAACGTGGAGGAAAGTTCAAACGCATCTCAATATGAAAGCCAATCCCTCCCGAATAACGGTATGCCATATTCATGGTGTACCCAAGACAATGGCTACCAACTAACCCAAAGTGGGACTAATGCCAATGGCAGTGACAGTAAAAAATTTGCCATCTCTATATTTGAACATTCTGCTAGTTTTTTTACACTAAACACCCCTGTAGCTGGACATACCCCCCAGAAACTATTATTTTTGGAATGTAGACACCCTTCAGCAACATACGCGCTGTAATTCTTTCATTCAACCATCAATGGTATAGTGCAGCTCTTCGTATAATTTCGAACACTACTTCGAGATTTTCTGAAAAATTAACAAAGAAACACTTTCAAAGGTAGAAATCATGCCAAAACCTATGAATGTAAAAAAAGTTACTAAATATTAATCCTCCCAAATGTCCTGAATCAAACAGTATGCCATATGTTGGTTACACACACGGACGTGGGCGAAAAGCCACACAAGTGAGACAATGCACGATGGCTCAGAAACAGCGAAAATATTTAGCCAATTCCGAATTCGGACAGTCTGCAGTTTTTTTTTCCACAAAAACACCCCGTAACTTAGAAATAACCCCCAAACTATATATTCTGAATCTACACACCTTTAGCTATGTAACACTGTAGTTTGTTCATTCATACCATCAATGGTGTGGGTGCAGTTCTTCGTAAAGTTCGCATTTGTCTGAAAAAATGAACAAAAAACAACTTCAAAAGGTAGAAATCATGCCACAACCTCATGGAATGTAAAAAAAAGTTACTAAATATCAATCTCCCAAATGTCCTAATCAACGGTATGCCATATGCGTGGTTACACACGCGGACGTGGAAGCGAAAGCCACAAAGTGAGACAATGCCGATGGCTCAGAAACAGCGCAATATTTAGCATTCCGAATTTGGACAGTCTGCAGTTTTTTCCACAAAACACCCCCGTACTTAGAATAACCCCCACAAAACTATATATTCCTGAAATCTACACACCTTAGCTATGTAACACTGTAGTTTGTCATTCATACCATCAATGGTGTGGGCGCAGTCCTTCGTAGAATTCGCATTTGTCTGAAAAATGAACAAAAAACAACTTCAAAAGGTAGAAATCATGTGCAAAACCTCATGGAATGTAAAAAAAAGTTACTAAATATCAATCTCCCAAATGTCCTGAATCAACGGTATGCCATATGCGTGGTTCCACACGCGGACGTGGAAGCGAAAAGCCACAAAGTTGAGACATGCCAACGTGGCTCAGAAACAGCGAAATATTTAGCCAATTCCGAAATTGGACAGTCTGCAGTTTTTCCACAAAACACACCCCGTAACTTAGAAATAACCCCCACAAAACTATATTTTCCTGAAATCTACACACCTTCAGCAGTACCACTGTAGTTGTTCATTCATACCATCAATGGTGGGGCGCAGTCCTTCGTAGAAGTTCGCATTTGTCTGAAAAATAACAAAAAAACAACTTCAAAAGGTAGAAATCATGCCAAAACCTCATGGAATGTAAAAAAAAAGTTACTAAATTCAATCTCCCAAATGTCCTGAATCAACGGTATCCATATGCGTGGTTAACACACGCGGACGTGGAAGCGAAAAGCCACAAGAGTGAGACAATGCACGATGGCTCAGAAACGCGAAAATATTTAGCCAATTCCGAATTCGGACATTCTGCAGTTTTTTTTCCACAAAACACCCCCGCAACTTAGAAATAACCCCCACAAACTATATATTCTGAAATCTACACACCTTCAGCTATGTAACACTGTAGTTTGTTGTTCATTCATACCACAATGGTGTGGCGCGCAGTTCTTCGTAGAGTTCGCATTTGTCTGAAAAGATGAACAAAAACAACTTCAAAGGGTAGAAGAAATCATGCCAAAACCCATGGAATGTAAAAAAAGTTACCAATATCAATCCCCCAAATGTCCTGAATCAAATGGTATGCCATATGTGTGTTACACACGCGGACATGGAAGCGAAAAGCCACGAAGTGAGACAATGATGATGGCTCAAAACAGCAAAATATTCAACCAACTCTGAATTTCAAACAGTCTGCAGTTTTTTCCCCCACAAACCCCCCTAGCTCAGAAACAACCCCCACAAACTATATATTCCTGAAATGTACACACCTTCGCCTATGTAACAACTGTAGTTAGGTTCGTCATACCATCAATATGTGGGGGCGCAGTTTTTCGTTGAAGGTTGCACTTTTCTGAAAAAATTAACAAAAAAACAACTTCAAGGGTTAGAAATCATGCCAAAACCTCATGGAATGAAAAAAAAGTTACCAAACATCCCCAAAATGTCCTGATCAAATGGTATGCCATATGCATGGTTACACACGTGGACGTGGAAGCTACTAGTCATGAAGTTGAACAATGCACGATGGCTAAAAAACAGACAAACATATTCAGTCAAATCCAAATTACCACAAAACAACCCCAAACTCAGAATCTCCCCATAAACTATATATCCTTGGAATCTACACACCTTCAGGTATGTAGCTTTATTGTTCATTCATACCTTCACTGATGTTGGAGCAGTTCCTCGGAAGTTTGAATGTTTAGCCGATTTTCTGAAAAATTAACAAAAAAACAACACTTTCAAAGTTAGAAATCATGCCAAATCCAAGTAATGTAAAAAAAGTTACCAAATATCAATCTCCCAAATGTCCTGAATCAAACAGTATGCCATATGCATTGTACAACACACGCAGCTTGGAATCGCGTAGCTACAAAGAAAGCCAATGCACAGTGGTCCAATTACAGCAACTTTTTCAGATTTGTCAGACTAAACAACCCTCTTTATTAAAATAACCCAAACTATATATTCTTGGAATCTACACACCTTCAGCTATGCAACGGTGCCATTTCTTTATGCATACCACCAATGGTGTGGGCACCGTTCTGCATAGAATTTCACACTTGTACCAGATTTTCTGGAAAATGTAACAAAATCAATTTCAAGTTAAAAATCATGTCAAATTCCCATGCAATATAGAAAAAAACTTGTCAAGTATCAATCTCCCAAATGCCCGGATTCAAACGGTATGCCATATCATGGTTACACACATGGACGTGGAAGCCACTAGCACAAAGTGAGCCATGCACAAGTGCGTTAAAAAAAAATCAAAGAGCTCTGTAATTTGAACAGCTTACTCTTTTTCAAAGGAAACGCCCTGACTTGGAAATGCCGCCCACAAATAAAAAACCCACTTAATGTCAACTTCCTCCACAATTCCTGAATCAAACGGTATGCCATATTGTGAGTGCAAACAGCGATGTGGTCCCAACTAGCTCAATGGGACGCATGCTCACAAGCCCAATACAAAAAAAATTAAAGTGCTCTGTATTTGAACAGTTTACCCCTTTTCAAAGACACAGCCCAGAAACTTGGAAATACCCCCATGTGGACTAGATATTTTTAGAAACTACTACCCTCACCTCACCATAATGTGCCATCGCTCTACATACAAAAGAGATTCCAGACCATTAATCCATAGAATCCATGCTTTTTGAGGATTTTGGTGAAAAAATAAAATCAATGATTCAAGTTGAGAATCCTCCTAAAACCCACTTGACAAGTAAACCCCCATGAGGGATCATGTTAGGGATAGGGATGAGGGATCATGTTAGAGATAGAGATCATGTTAGAGATAGGGATCATGGTAGAGATAGGGATCAGGTTAAAAATAGAGATTATGTTAGAGATAATGTTAGAAATTGGGATCATGCTAGAGATAGGGATCATGTTAGAGATAGGGATGAGGGATCGTGTTAGAGATAGGGATCATGTTAGAATTAGAGATCATGTTAGAGGTAGGGATCATGGTAGAGATAGGGATCATGGTAGAGATAGGGATCAGGTTAAAAATAGAGATTATGTTAGAGATAATGTTAGAAATTGGGATCATGCTATAGATAGGGATCATGTTAGAGATAGGGATCAAGTTAGAAATAGAGATAATGTTAAAGAAAGGGATCATGTTAGAGATAGGGATGAGGGATCGTGTTAGAGATAGGGATCATGGTAGAGATAGAGATCATGTTAGAGGTAGGGATCATGTTAGAGATAGGGATCAGGTTAAAAATAGAGATTATGTTAGAGATCATGTTAGAGATAGGGATCATGTTAGAGACAGGGATCAGGTTAAAAATAGAGATTATGTTAGAGATCATGTTGGAGATAGGGATCAAGTTAGAATTAGAGATCATGTTAAAGATAGGGATGAGGGACCATGTTAGAGATAGAGATCAAGTTAGAAATAGAGGTCATGTTAGAGATAGGGATGAGGGATCATATTAGAGAAAGGGATTGTGTAAGAGAAAGGGATCATGTTAGAGATAGGGATGATGGATCATGTTAGAGAAAGGGATTGTGTTAGAGAAAGGGATCATGTTAGAGATAGGGATCATGTTAGAGATAGGGATGAGAGATTATGTTTGAGATAGGGATCGTGTTAGAGATAGGGTTCGTGTTAGAGATAGGGATGAGGGATCATGTTAGAGATAGAGATGATGTTAGAGATAGGAATCACGTTAGAAATAGAGATCATGTTGGAGATAGGGATCAAGTTAGAATTAGGGATCATGTTAATCATGATAAAGATAGAAATAGAGATCATGTTAGAAATTGGGATTATGCTAGAGATAGAGATCATGTTAGAGATAGGGATCAAGTTAGAAATAGATATCATGTTAAAGATAGGGATAATGTTAGAGATAGGGATTAGGGATCATGTTAGATAGGGATCGTGTTAGAGAAAGGGATCATGTTAGAAACAGATCATGTTAGAGATAGGGATCATGTATCTCATATGGTGGACTATAGGACGATGGGACATAATGGTTTAGGGAAGATGAAGCTATTGCAATAATAGAGGGAAAGCAAAACATCCCATAGGACAACAGCAGATTTCACAGCATAAGTCCAAACCTAGCGTAAGTTTCTTTTTTTCGCGTTCTATTATTTTAACTACCCGAAAGAAAAAAAAACGGAGATCATCCTAAAATGCAGATTCCGTATGACACCTCCTGTTCGTGCAGTTCGGCGCTCGTTTGCTTTGCCTGGAAGCCAGTGTAGAATGCTAAACGACGAGTGATCGATTGGGACTGATTGAGTTCTTTAGCCGCCATGTTTATGTCAAGAGCAACTAGACCTTTAGGGAGCCCTTTAAATGGTAAGTTATGGAAATACTGATCTTCTACACTCCCGTATAGTGTGTGTAATAGCGGGCTTGTTGTTAGGGTTATGTTCAGTGACTCGTATGGATGGTATCAGCTCAGTGTCCTTCTGGGTTGCCTTTGAGCAGTCCTTATATATCTTGACCCCTTAGTAGCCTGTACTACTGGAGTGAAACACACAAAACCAGCACAGATATATAAGACCAACCTATGTTAAATAAACTGTGTGCAACTAGCCTCTTAGTGCATAAAGGCAATTATAGCAAAGATATTCTGTTACCAAACTAAACTGAAACGTACTACATACATGATATATCCTGAGAGACTGGGACCCACACCTGCTATACATTCAATTTAGCAGGACAAGGAAGAACCCTATTAAATATCAATCTTCCATGTGTTGTGAGTCAAACTGTATGCCACTAGTACAAGTGCACAGAGTTGTGACAATGCACAGGAGAAATTAATGAAATAAAAATAAGGCTATCTTTGTATTTAACAATATACATGCCTTGCGTAACATTCTTGGAAGCCTTAATAATCCCTATGACGATTAGAAAAAATTCCCAGAAAATATCAGTCTTCCACTTGTGCTAAATAAAAAGGGTTCCTTACTTGGAATATAAACACGGAGACATAACCACCAAATACCACAAATTGATTCAGTTCTTTACTTTGAGGCTTTGCTCATTCATTTTGCTTAATTATTTTTTTTTAACTGCTCACTTACAACAACAAACGAATGTCATTCCACTCAAGCACACCACATGTGGCCTGTTTGTGGTAGGTGCAATCCTCTCTACCCCCTACCCTTGGGGTCACAGCATTCAAATAAATTTAAAAGGATAAGACGAGCACACTGCATAAGTATCTTTTTCTTTATTGTGCAGCAAACTTACAATGTTTTGGGTGATCCCGTCCTCAGGTAGGACGCAGTGGATCCCCCGAAAAGTTGTATTATTGCTTCACAATCATACAACAAAGAAACTTATGTAGTGTGCTCCTCTTTTTTTATCACTTACTACAACAGCAGGGCATAGTAAAAGGTATGAAATCAACAGTTTTTTTTAGAATGGAAGAGAATTTGTAGAAAACTAGGCTTGCTTAACATCCTAATAATTTAAAAAATAATTGTATTTTTCTCTGACCATTCCCTTTAAACCAGGGTCAGATGAGTATTTAGACTGTAACTCACACTTAACTGCACAAAATGCTCTTATGTGGCTCTAGCATGTGATTTCAAGTGTCTATACCTTTTTATATGTGTTATAAAAATAATCTTGTTGTTTTGTATTTATATTTCAGGACTTATTCGTACAATGTATACTGCAAGGAAACCAGACTCCTCCAGACCAAATTGGCTACGTGTTAGCTTGGCACTAGGCAGCACTGTAGCTATCTGGACAATTGTAAGTACTTTGTTTAAAATAATTTAGCAAGTTAATGTTCTCTTATAATGCAGCAAATTTAATTTAAAGATTAGTTAACATTTTAGCAGAAAATAAACTTCATCCATGTGTGCCTGTGAAGATTCTCATTCATCCAAGTCATGGTAATTCTGTGGTATTCAGTTAGATCAAATGGATGTTTTGCTAGTCATCCTACTGGCTTTCTCAATTCAGAATGGGTTTTACAAAAATCTGTTGCCGATAAATACCCTGTAATGTCCCAATTAGCATATACCACCAAACAGCAGCTGCACCAACGTATGACAAAAGAACAGAAGAGCAAATTCCTTAGGTCAGGACTCAACCATGTACCTGTATCATAACAAAAAAAGGACATAATGAGACTATGATATGCACCCTTTGTTCCTACAGTCCCTGAAGCAAGGTGGAAATCAGGAGGAATAGCTTGCTTCACCGTCTGCATGAACAAAGATGAGGCAGGATATATTCATTAAAATAATCCAAACACCTTTGCTGCAGTGTTTGTGTGGCACTGTAAATCTGTGCTAATGCTTAGATTATTTACTGGGAACAAAAGACAGCTCAATTCAACCAGCTTGTTTGTTTAAAGGACAATTATACTTACCATTTCCCCGTTCCACTCCTGCAAAGTACCTAGGGTGAGGACCTAAAACACTAAGTCCTCACCTCTGGGTACTTTATAAAAGTCTTGCACTACTTACTTGTAATCTCTCTCGTCGCTTCGGTCCGATCCTCCCCACTGGCACTGTCAGTAACAGTCCGGGAGGCAGCCAATGGGAAGACACGCCTCCTTGCAGAGCGAGTCTTCCCATTGGCTGCCTCGCGACCTGTCACTCAAAGTGCCAGTGGGGAGGATCGGACCGGAGCAACGAGGGAGATTACAAGTAAGTAGTGGGGGGAAAGGAACGAGGAGGAGTTGAGTATAATTGTACTTTAAGTAAGCTCTTTGTAGCAGGATTGTTTTAAAATGAAAGGAAATGGTTACCCAAGAAAAAACTTCACTTCTATTGGTAGGCCACAGAGAGGCTATTAAATAGAGACAACTCTCACCCTTCTATGTACTATGGTTCCAGAGATATATGCTGATAAATGTATTTTCTGTTTATGCTGTTTTTAATGAAAGCCCCACCCCTTTACACTTCTGGCCAATCACACATCAGCACTAAATGCATATTCATTAATGACAAAAAGTGAGCAAAAAAAAATCTTATATACTACTTCTATCAGTAAATCCCACTGCAAACCTCAATCTGTACCAGCTCCCCTACCAGGCTGTCATATTTACTGAACATTGGAAGGTGTTTTACTGCTAGGAAAAGTATTGTAAATTCTGGCATGCATGCATGTTGCCAGTGGGGACAGGGAGGGGAGGCACCATAATTAAAAGAAGGCAAAAGGTTTTCTACTTAGATCACTGGAACCAAAGCACATGGGAAGTTGAGAGTTAAATCTACTTAATTAACTTTTTGTGATCTAGCAATAGGGTTGTAGTTGATTTTTGGGTGAACATTTCCTTTAATGAATAAACCAAAATTCTATGAGAATGTACTTGTAGAGTGATTTTCTACTTGTGTTGCAATAAGTGTACCTAAAGCGTAACTATGGTCTCGATATAGGTGCCCTTTATTAAAAAGAGCACATTCATACCTCGAAATGATTCCAGGATCATGCTTCTAAATGCAGTCTTTTCAAAGTTACCGCGGTATAAATAGTGGTGTTTCCAGCTAGCACATGACCAGCACCATTGCTCTGCCTCCACTGCCAGAGGCACTGAGCATGCCCAGTTGTATCGTACTGCAGTAACAGAGCACCAAACTAACACAACGTGGAGAGCGGATAAGTTGTTAGTGGAGAGACCATACGATAGAAATGAGAGGTATGAAACGTATTCCATTTATTAAACAGTTTGGTACAATGAGTGGTAAAACAAATCAAATCATCAGAAAACATTGGCACATTTTACATGATATGTACCCAGAGGTAGAGGAGTTTAGTGAATATCCTGTTTGCTCATAACGGAGGGACCAAACTATTGGGTCAGTTGTAACATGTAAAAATCAAATTGAAAAAATGAAACAAACAGCCAAGACATGGCTTCCAGTTAGAACACATGGAATGTATAAGTGTTGTAATTGCACACAGTGTACACATGTCATTACTGGTGATAAATTTAAACATCCAGGTATGAGAGAGATTTCCCTCAAAGGGGATGTATACATGTAACACCACATTTGCGATTTATGTGTTAGTCTGCCTGTGTGGCCAATTATACATAGTAGAGACCATACAGAAAATCCTGCATATCCCAACATAAATCCTCTATTGCTCTTAAACCTATCCACCTTCCAGTCCCCAAGCATTTTGAGCAACAGGGACACCAGTCACATCAATATGGTTCTGAAGTAGGTCCCCATGCCCTCAAGGGGTGGGGACAGAAAACTAGGATTAAGTCCCTGGGTGCATAAGCCAAATTGTGCCCAAAGTGGGCACCATTATTTTCTACTAAAGCTTCACAGGTTGCCACTGGAACAATCTTACATGAAGATATCATGAAGTTGGTGGATGTTAGAGAGCTTGCACCTTGTACCTTGTGGTGCCCCACATATGCTCATTAGGGGTTAGGTTTGGAGACGTGCTCGGCCAGTTCAGCATCCTTACCCTCGGTTTCTTTAGCAAGGTAGTGCTCGTCTTGAAGGTGTGTTTGTGATGGTTATAATGTTGGAATACTGCCATGCACCCCAGTTTCCAAGGGTAGGATAGCATGCTTTGCTTCAGTATGTGACATGTTGGCATTCTTTTTTCCTTCAATGAATTGTAGCTCACCAGTGCCAGCAGTACTCATGAAGCCCAAAATCATCACCCTTCCAACACCATGCTTGACTGTAGGCAAGAAACACTTGTCTTTGTACTCTTCACCTGGTTGCCACCACACACGCTTGACACTATTTGAACCAAATAAGTTTATCTTGATCTCTTCAGCAAACTGTGGGCTTTTTTTGTGCATCATCTTTAGAAGGGGCTTCCTTCTGGGACAACAGCCATGCAGACCAATTTGATGCAGTGTGCGGTGTATGGTCTAAGCACTGACACTGACCTCCCACACCTTTAACCTGTGCAGCAGGGAAGGGAATTCATTCCTGACTCCAAATGAATAAGCTTCCATGTGGTAATATCACCCCCAACATGCCCCTTTTATGGGAGGTCCTATGCCTTTAATATATAAAGCACTGGATGGATGGCCTCTTCCCTTATTTTAAAAAGCCAAAGGGCTGGGGGGAAGTGAGAGTGCCTGTTATATGGATCCAGCGCACAACTATGAGAAATGCAAAAATGTCAATGTAACCAAATCATCAAAAATATACTTACCATTCTATTCAATTTACAGTATTAAAAAAAGTTACAGTATCTGTAAAGCACCAGCACTCCTTCACAGTAGTTATTTTTTTGCTGGACATGTTCTTTAAACCCCTCGGGCTAAAGCTGCCCATCAATCTTATAACTTTAGCCCCTGCCACGTCAGTGAGTCCTGCAGACTAAAAGGACGTTGCAAGTACGTTACTAGTGTATGGACAACTGTATTGAGCAGATCAATCCATCAAGCCTCCTTATTTGATAAACGTTTTTTGTAATTTCACTAATTAAAGAGCCATTTTAGCTTTGTGATACTTATATTGAAAGAAATACCTGCTCACTAGTGTCTCATGTTTGGAAATGTTGCCATCATATTTTTAGATTTTTCGTGTTCCCCCTGTCCTTGCTGATGCTGATCTCTCTTTCAGTTTTCCCTACATAACCCCACCCAGAGGGACATTTAAGTACATATTATAACTCTTTTTATAATCAATGAAGTTGAGGCCACTATAGAAGGCGTATTTTCTTCTGTTTAAGCCATTCTGTTATTGATTTACTTCTATGCTTTGGGTCGTTGTCCTGTTGCAACACCCATCTTCTGCTGAGCTTCAGCTGGTGGACAGATGGACTAAAGTTCTCCTACAAAATGATGAACTTGGGAATTTATTTTTCCTTCTATGATAGCAATCTATCCAGGCCCTGACGCAGCAAAGCTGCCCCAAACCATGATGCGCCCACAATACTTCACAGATGGGTGGAGGTTTTGATGTTGGTGTGCTGTGCCTCTTTTTCTCCACACATAGTGTTGTGTGTTTGTTCCAAACAACTCAACTTTGGATTCATATATCCACAGAATATTTTGCCACTACTGCTGTGGAACATCCAGATGCTCTTTTGCAAACTTTAAACGTGCAGCAGTATTTTTTTTGGCCAGCAGTGGCTTCCTCCGTGGTATTTTGGGTTCGTATATTCGAAATCGAGGGTTTATATATTTGATCGAAATCGGCTCTGTTTATTTGATCATTTCCAAAAATCTAATTTCTAAAAAAACTATCAAATTCTCTATAGCTGCCATTTAAATCATGCAAAGGGTAAGGCCAGTTTGCAAATTACCCAGAGCCACAATCACTAAATTAAATTGTTGAGAGGCCAGCGATTGTGGCTCTTTGTTAATTAGTCTCTTAATTTGGGTACACACATTAACAATGAAGCGGCAATAGCGTCATATCCGACGGTATAAGCGCTTTGTTAGTGTGTTGCACACTTTCCAAAACGATTGCGTGGCTGATGAACATTTACAGTTGACCTCATGGTCGTTTTGGAAAAGCCGGAAAATTTCCCTTGGCCGCAGGCGTCTCCCTATATTAAAGTGTAGGGGAGTTGGCCATGGCTGAGGAAAAAGTGCAGTCCTGAGTGCTCTCCCTATGCTTTACATAGAGAGAATGCGCTGGACTGTGTGTAGGGGGATCTTTAAATAAATGAAAGATCTTTCAGATTCTGTCCATCATATTTCAGAGATCAGGAACAGACATCGGGGCAATCAAAGTCTATAGGAGATGTGGTGAGCTAAATTGCATTTATCTTTAGTGTGTACACAGTTTAATCCATTTTGGCTTGAATGAAGGTTTAGGGATGAATAACTTCCTGTGAAAAAGTGCTGGTGCTTCACATATACTGTAACTTTTCCCAGTAAATTGAATAGAATGTATGTTAGCAATCTTTTATTTATTTTTTTTTTTTAGAGGCTTTATAAGTGTGATAAAGTTTGTATTGGCGTTGGAATTTGTCACTGTCAATCACAATGTCATTGATGGAGGTGGGGTTAATAGGTATTTAAACTGTGTAAGAAGGTTATGGTTACACCTGAGGTAGGGGGCAGATAGATCCCTGAAATGTTTTGTCTGTGTGTAATTCGCATAATAAAATTTTAAACAAAATAAGTAGTGTTTCTGGTAGTGCTGCCAACCATTTTAGTATTCCTAAACCAATCAACAAATGCTGATGCCTGGGCCTGCTTTTAATGGCCACTAGTTCTACTGTACAAGTATCTGTCTGCAGAGAGATATTGATGTATAAAGTCTATGTTCAACATTAATGGACAGCAATCGCAAAGACATTGCCAAAGATGGTGCAAGAAGTCAACATTATTTGCTCTGCATTTAGGTCCCCTGAGTATCCCATGTTCTGCATATATAAAATGTAATTATTTTGTGTGGCAATTAAAACTTTGATGCAGCTTTCATTAAAGGATCTCCACTACCTCCACATCAAAAAGAGAGAGAGATTTTCTCGATTTGGAGATGAGTTTATGCTTGTAAGGATCTGTTGTGGCAGTAACGTATTATGAAGTTTAGAGACTGTACTCTTTCATCTGTGGGCAATACATGAATTGTCCCGCTCTGAAAGTTTAGAATGCCATAGCTGAAGGTAGTGAGGGGGAAAACTCATCTCGAAAACTGTTCAACAGTTTTTTAAGACTCATAGGGTGTAATGTGTGAACCAGTAATTCAGCGTTTTCAGTGCTGTAAATTACTTAAAATTACTTAAAATAGAATATCCAAATGCAAATTTTACAGTAAATGGTTTCAAGGATATCATTGTGTGGTGTTTCTGCTAATTATTTAGGGATGGGGATGATTGGCAATATTAAACAATATATCTGAATAATTAAATTGTATTTCTGAGAGGAATAACTGTGCTATAACCATATTATTTGTTTCTACAGCTAATCAGACAGCACAATGAGGATGTTGCAGAGTATAAAAAGCGGAATGGATTACAGTGAATGGCAAGAATGATAAAGTAAGTAATCATGGAATATTTTTTTTGTCGTTGGAAGACAAACATGAAACTTTTAATTTGTTAAATTGATTTTTTAAAAATAATGAAGCAGAACTTAAAATATAAATAGTAATAGAAATTCAACATATATAATTGAGAAATTATGCCTTCTCCAATTATGTTTAGCAAAATATAATGGCAAATCATATCAATAAGATGTGAGAGACATTATGACATCTGCCTGGGACGGTCATTTTACAAAGAAGAAAGAATGGCCAGAGCAGGGAATTTTGGGTGGTAAAACAGCTGCAACCTAATATTTTTTGGATGTGTGGCAACTGGCTAGCAAAGGCTGTTTTTTTAAAGTCTGAAGTAGGCTAAAACATATTTTGGAAATCTATTTTTAGCTAGAATTAAATAAATACATAAAGGATAACATTAAAGTCAGCAGACAATATTGTCTCAATACCCAGATCACATTCACAGTGATACTACAAGCTGTGTCCCGCCATTTCCTATGCTGTGGCTGTTAATTTATTTAATTACCGGTAACCTATGGGTACTAGGGTTCTGCTCCCGTCTATCATGCCTGTGAGTATGCTGTACACTTCTACACATGCTTTCTACTGCACAGCAGGTCATAATAAAATAAATGTCCTGCTCCCTAGAAGCTGGCAGCCAATCACATAGGCCTGTATCTCTGTTACAATACTGTTGTACATTATAAAAAAACTTTTTTTGAAAGTTTATTTCCTATCCAGCAGGAATGGCAAAAATAAAATTAAAATTCCATAAGTCATTTTTTAAATTTAAACTTTTTGATTCTGTTCTGAAAAAATGTTTAGAGACTTTTGCTGGGAAAAGAATGGATGTGAAAAAAAGGCAGTGAAGTCCACTGACTATTTAGAGATATTTAATGTTTATTGCTGGGGTCAAAAGGATCATAAGCATAAAAAAGTTCCCATTGGGTACATATGTCATATGCTACACTGCAGATTTCATAGGAATCTGTAAAACATGTGCATCAAATCACATATACTTGCACTCGATCTAACTCTGCAAGGTAGTTGAATCTAAAATTCAGTTAGATATACATTACCACAATCACTATTACCTCTATTTGCTTAATGTTTTAATGACTGATTCTGCGGGTGACTGAGATGGTTTGTCAGCCATGGGATTGCTTGCTCCTCCACCGCATCATCTAACAGGTCTAGACGGTCTCTGTATCCTATGCACATGCGCATCAAAATTGTGCATGTACATAGAGTACTAAGTCCGTTGGGACCTGTCAGAGGACAGGGTAGAAGAGCGAGCGATCTGGTACCTTACGTTCATCACCGGCTCCTGAACGTTTTATTGAAGAATGGTAGGTAAGATACAGCTCCTTTACCTCCCGTTTTTTTAAAAAAAAGTTGGTATTCAGTTTTATTGACCAGAGTAGATACCCTTTAAGGTCACGTTAACCCATGACAGGGTTATCATGACAGTAACTAATGGCGGTAGGCAAAAACTGTCCACGCAAAAACCGCCACAAGGAATGTACCAAGCCAATAACAGCTCTTTAAGACAGAATTTTTAACGCCAGCAGACAGCTGGCGTTAAAGATTTAGAATGGGTGAACCCCATTCGCTATGCACTGAAAAGTCGCTATCAGCTCTGTGCATTGCCTAGAGGAGACAATAGAGAGCGATACCGGCTCTCTGTGCATAGCCCTATTAGTATAGTATAGTATTTGCGGTTGAATAAAGACATACATCCATCCAACCAATTCGACAATACCTACATTTCCTGCCTAACAGTCGAGGAAGCGGGAAAAAAATCAAACAGTATGAAGGGGAAAACATTCCGTCCTGACTCCAAGCAGTGACCAGAAAGATCACTTGGATAGAAATAGGCAAATTCTGTGACCCATGTATAAAACTGTTTTCATTAATATGGGCCTGTATTATTGCTTTAAATGTATTCTGTATTAACAAATACTATTTTTTTTTCAGGAAAGTGCTTCAAATTGCTGTCATCGTGCTTCAAGATAAAGAATTGCATTCTTCTTGTTAAAAAAAAAAATATATATTGGTTATTATAATTGTTGGCATATTCTGAGCTTTGTTTTCATTTTGTTTAAATCTGCCTCTAAAAATGTAAACCAGAAACAACAGGGCACATTTAGTAATTGCAGCAGTAAATTATGAATTTAAAAAAAAGATTTAAACTTTTGTGGTTACTTTTTTCCCCTTGAAAGAGACCATAAAGTCAGAAAAAATGATTTGCTTTTATCCTTTTCTAGATTTTTAGAGCTGCCTTTTTTGTTCCCAGTGCTTCATTTAACATGGCTAGAGTGGGCATGTGCAGTAGAGAGGAGCTGTGTCTGAGAACAGTTAGCTGCAGCCAATATCCCTGTAATTTTGTATTATAGTAAAGGATACTGCCTTCCTATGGGAAGGTAAGCAGCTCTGGCAGTTATTACTGCTTAAATTAAATAATAAGGTTTTATTTTGCATGTAGGAGTTTGGAGGTATGTGTGTGTGTAAGGATGGGCTTTGGCATTGATTTCTTTATGTCAGGGATGTCTAAACTGTGGCCCTTCCAGGGGTTTTCAAACTACAACAAGAAACACAGACAGCAGTTAAAGGGCATCTATAGTAAAAAAACACATTGCCCCTTTGCAAAGTTAAATTCATGTACTCTGTGCTGCCTTAATCCTATCTCTGTTAGTGACTCTGTTTAACCTTGGTGTCAGATCTGTGTGCAGCACTCCCGACTTCCCCCTCCCCTCTGTTACCTCCTCCATGTCTCAACTCCGGCTAACCGACAAGCTTATCATATGCAGAAGGAGTTAAAAGTTCAACATCCTGAAAAACACACCCACGCACAGTGGCCAATAAAAAGCAAGCTGTCCTGGAAACACGGAAGAAGGAGAACAGTACAGTTTACAATCTCTCTCTTTGTGACCCATCGTCAATCAGTGAAAGCTATTAAGAAGGGGGATCAAGTGCAGCCTTATATCTACCATCCAAGCTACCTCCCTCCCCCTGCTAATGCTATTATCTCTATGTTTATTAGAGAGCAGGGAGGGGGGGATCACGTCACGTATTTGATTGACAGTCCAAGTAGGAGTAGAGGAATGCAATCACGTATTCTTCTAACTGGAGTATCTCAGGACAGAGAGTGAATCTGAAAAAAGTGAACACACTCTAGGCGTTGTGGGGAATTATAGAACACATGGAAAGAAAGAAAAAAAAGTTCATTTTCCCACTATTGATGCCCTTTAACTGTCAGCTGCAGACAGGGTAAGTGCATAGAGCATTAAAGATGTTTTTTTTTCTTTCTACACATAGTGGTATCAGCTGGAGGGGCTGGGATATGTACAGGGTCTTGGTAATTGACAGTAAGTTACTGCCTGGCCATGCCCCACCCTTCTTGGATAACTGAAACCAAGAGAAGGGAAAGGAGTGTCCGATAAGAAGAAGAAAAAAAACTGATTTATTATGTTTGGTGGCAATTAATCCTCATTGCTGTGTGATTAGTTGGAAAATGATTTAGCACAGTTAAAATGCCCTTAAAAGACTGCAGATCATGTGGAAGACCCTAAGTGATGCTTGCTCTGTGAACTTTGCTAATACGACCGATTGATGTATGCCTGTCATCACTGAAGAAGACTACAAAAATCTAATTATAGCTATTATTGGTAGTGTTGCTGTGTGTTAAAACACCACTACATCAAGCCTTTAAAGGGCATGTCCACCCCCAAAACTATAATTTGCCTCAGGGCTGGCCCCACTGTATAATGTAAAAAAAAATCCTTACCTTACACCTCAGCTCCTTTTAGTTCACCTGCAGTGCCTGTCTAAAGTACCCAAAAGTGAAGGTAGGATCTGTCTGTGTGTCATCCGTTCCCTGCTTCTTCCTTGTCCCTATTGAGGAATCTGGCATGCACAGGAGAGCCCCCCCCCCCCCCCCCATCCCTTTGCTTCCATTGTGGCTGCTTGGTGCCCTACCTATAAAAAAACCTTTAAAAGTATTTACCAGTATGCTGTGCTTGTAATACAAGTTTTTCTTCCTTATGATTATAAGGATTTCAGGCATATCAAGTCACATACAGTTCAGTAGTGCTTATAAACAATAACCTGCCAAAGATTTTGAAGAATGACCCAGTCCTTTTATTATGTTGGGCTTTAAAGTTTTTTAGGCTTGAAAGCTAGAAATAATGAACTCTTAATGATTTATCTCTAAATATGCAGAAGCTGTTTTAGTAAGTAATAGTAAGTAAAGATATATCGATCTGAACATGTCTGACATTGGGTATCTACATTTTCCACCTATAAACATGCTTCGTAGCTTTGGATTTCTATTTGACCTTACTTTCTTTTTTTTTTTATATTCATTTTTTTATTTATTGAGCATGAAAAGGCAGGAAATTTGTTACATAGTATCTTTGTATACATTCATAAACAGAGAAAAAAAAAAGTTCAATGTTCTCTTTTTTCAAAAGCTTATTAAATACATTGAATACATTATCTTGTTTAATTCGTTTGGTCCGCTTATATGTTATCTTATACTTGGCTATAGCTCAATAAGTTGTTTTTTTTTACTTTAAGTGAAGGGAAGGGAGGGTAGGGTGGTTAGTTGAGGGGGGAGGGAGGAGGTAATATGGGATAGAGTTGGGGAAGAAAAAAGTCTGGTAGGGGGTAACATTGGGTGAACAAAGCTTTAACATCGTAATTGACCTTTGGAGGTTAGTGTTGCATTGTGTTTACTTAGTTGTTGGTTTATCTTAGAATCGGTTGCTTGGTGTTGGACCGGTAGAAGAGTGTTTTGTTGGTTTATGATAGTTACTTAGATGAATCTTTATATAGAGTCAATAACTTTGGTTATTTTATTAATAGTGGATTTGTTGTTTTGCCATAGCATCCATGCGTATGACACATTCTTATAGCAATCTTTTGAGGAAGCGAAAGTTAGTTCATATTGCATATTAAGATTGATAGTGTTGATTATTTCTGTCCAGGTCGGGATTTCAGGGGTTCTCCAGTATTTGGCTATCTTTATCCGTATAACTGTGAATAGATGTAGCATGATTGTTGTCATATGTTTTGGTAAATCGAGGATATCTTTATTTAGCAATGCTTGTGCTGGGTTAGGTGGTAAGTGCCAGGCCAAGATTGTTGATATTAGGTTGAAAGCCACTTTCCAGAGATCATTTAGTTTTGGGCATTGCCAAAAAATATGTATTAGAGTGCCTTTGTGGCCGCATTGTCTCCAACAATCTTTGGTTATTTCTGGGTTGTATTTGTTTAATAATGCAGGTGTTTTATACCACCGTGTCCTTATTTTTACGTTAGCTTCCCAGTGTTTGACACATTTGGATAGTTTGTAGACTATTTTGATTGCTTTGTGCCATTGTTCGTCTGTGATATGTGTTTGTAGGTCTTCTTCCCATCTTTTGTGGGGAGATATGGTGTCAAGCTCTGGGTCTGGTGTGATCGCTTTATAGTTGATTGTTATTCCTTTTTTGTTGTGTTCCAAAGATAGCCATTTCAGAAGGAATGGGGTGATTTGGGTTATGGTTTGCGGGTTTTTTTGCATTGCGTGTCTCACTTGAAGGTATTTACAGAAGTCTTTTTTATGAATCTGATATTCATTTCTTAAATCCTCAAATGTTTTGATACCTTGTTCATTATATAGTTGTTTTAACTGTGTTAGGCCTAGTGTTTGCCAGGGCGTTAGGACAAGGTCCGGGACCAAGTGTTCTAGTGATGTTATTGGGATTTCTCCCCGTGGGCCTTGATATTCTTCGTGGGTTTAGCATATTTGTCTCCATGTTTGGATAGTTGTGGTTAGAGAGAGATATTTCGGGATATCTGTGTGGGGAGTGAAGTTTTTCTTCGTTGTAATCAGGGCTGCCCCAAGTATTTCTCTAAGAGGGTTGTTTCCAAGTAGGAGTTGTTCGTCTTCTGCCCAGTATTTCTCTTCCGTGTCTGACCACCAGTGTTTTAGTTGGTCGAGTACTGTTGCTTTATGGTAGTCTGAGATATTGGGGATTCCCAGGCCTCCTATCGATTTGTTCTGATATAGTAGTTTTTTGTTTGTTCTGGCTCTGCCTCCAGACCAGATGAATTTTTCAATTATTGTTTGTAGTTTTCGGAAGTATTGCTTTGTTGGTTGAAGGATAATTGTTCTAAATACAAATATGATTTTTGGAAGGAGTGTCATTTTGATGACTGAGATCTTGCCAAACCATGAAAGATTTTGCATTGCCCATTTTTTAGTGAGTGTTTCGGTTAGGTGCAGCAGCGGGGTATAGTTTTGGGTAAATAGTTGGTTGGTAGGGAACGTCAGTTGTATTCCCAGGTATGGTAGTGTTTGATTTTGCCATTGGAATGTAAATTGCTGTTGTAGGGTTTTTTTTGTTTTGGTTGTGATATTTGTTGCTAAGATTAGGGACTTACTTTCATTCAGTTTATAGTATGATACTTGGTTCGCTTCTTTTAGGACTTTAATTGTTGTCGGGAGGGATATTATGGGGTTCGTTAACGTCAGTATGACATTGTCCGCAAAAAGGCAGATTTTGTGGTGTTTGTTGCCTCTTATGATGCCCGTTATCTGTGGGTGCGTTCTGATGGTTTGTGCTATTGGTTCCATCATTTGTGCGAATATGAGGGGAGATAATGGACACCCTTGTCTCGTTCCATTGGTGAGTGGGAATGGTGTTGATTGAAGACCGGCGGCTGAGACAATCGCTATTGGATTGGAGTATAGTGCAAGAATAGCTGTGAAAATATTTCCCACAATATTGAATTTATGTAGTACCCTTTTCATATATATCCAGTTTATCCTATCGAACGCCTTTTCGGCGTCGATAGAGAGAAGTAGCAATGGGAGTGTTTTGTGTTCAGCGTGTTGCATAAGATTAGTCAGTCTTCGGGTATTATCGGATGCTTGTCTGTGAGGGATAAATCCAACCTGGTCTGGGTCTATAATGTCTGGCAGGATGATCTTTAGTCTATTTGCTAGAATTGTTGCATATAGTTTCACATCTGTATTTAGGAGGGAGATGGGCCTGAAATTTTCTGGGGTTGTAGGTTCCTTTCCTGTTTTGGGTATTGTAATTATTTGGGCTATTAGCATTTCTTGTGGAAATCTGCCTTTTTTAGTGGCTTCAATATATGATCTGAGTAGATATGGCAATAGTTCTTTTTTAAAGGTTTTGTAGAATTCGCTCGGAAAACCATCAATGCCAGGAGTTTTTTTCTTTAAGGAGTTTATGCCTTTGTTGACTTCTTCTTGTGTGATGTCTCTGTTTAATATTTCCGCTTGAGTGTTCGAGACTTTGGGTAGCTCTATTTGGTCTAAGAATGTATCTATTTCTTGGGTTGTGGGGTGATGTATTTTGTTGTTTTGTTTTAAGTTATAGAGGGATTCATAGTATTTTTTAAATGATTCTACTATATCGTATGGGTTCGTAATTTTGATTCCATCTTGATATATATATTTGGTCCTGTGTTTGATTTGCTTTCCCTTTAGTTTGTTAGCTAGAGTTTTCCCTGCTTTGTTGTCTGTGGCATAATACCTGGCTCCCATTTTTCTATAGGCGGCTTCAAATTTTTGGACATTTAGATGATGTAGTTCTAAACGTAGTTCCTCAGCCTTTTGTTTAGCTTTCGTGTTTTGGGAATTTATATATTCCTTCTCCAGTTGGTTGATCTCTGTTATTAATGAGTTCTGTTTTGCTAGTTTTGCCTTTTTAAATCTTGAAGCTTCCTGAATTAGTATGCCTCTGATGAAGGCTTTAAAGGCTTGCCAGAGTGTAGTGTCTGTTGTTTCTTGGTTGTCGTTTAGTTTGAAAAAATCTTCGATAATTGCCTGTATTTTGGTTTTGGTTTCAGGATTTGTTAGAAGGTAATGGTTTAGGCGCCATGAGTATTTTGGGATATAGTTGTTGTTTTCTTTGATTTTTATAGTTATGTGGGCGTGATCTGACCACAGGATTGGGCCTATCTGTATGTCTTCAATTTTGGCTAAGGTGTGTATATCAGTCCAACACATATCGATACGGGAGTATGTGTTATGAACTGGAGAGTAGTAGGTATATGTTTTATCCAAGGGATATTTGCATCTCCAGATATCATGTAGGTTAAGTTTGTGTTTGGTTTGAGCAATCTTGCTTTTTTTTGCCCGTTGGGTATTAGTGGAATCCATATCTGGATCTATAATTGCGTTGTAATCTCCGCAGATTAGAATGTTTGAGTTTTTGTTCATTATAAGAGTTTGTATTTTCTCGAGGAATTTATTCTGTTTTCTGTGGGGGGGCATATATATTAATCAGTGTGTATGGTTTGCTGTTTAGCAAGCATTCTATGATTAAGTATCTGCTTTCGGGGTCTATTACTATGTTTATTGGTTGGAATTCTATTGTTTCTTTGATCGCTATAAGTACTCCTTTATTTTTCTTCTCCTTTGCTTGAGTAGATATATGGGTAATTCTTGTGAGTGCATTTGGGCATTTCGTCTTCCTTAAAATGCGTTTCTTGGGCAAATATTATATCTGCTTTGTTTTGTTTGGCTTGGTGCCATAGCATAGCCCTTTTGTATGGAGAGTTCAAACCTCTAACATTTAGGGAAAATATTGTTAGTACCATTTATATGTATAGATGTTTGCTTTGGAAGAAGTTGTTAGAAAGGAAAGACTTGGGGGCATATTAACATAGCGAGTGTTATATATTGGCATAGCGTTATTAAAGCATTTATCAGATTTTATATTCATAATTGCATAAACATAAACATTTGTTGCTAGTAAATCCTTTCCCCTGGCTCGAGGCTGTCTCAATGTTGCTGTAAGAAAAAACATTAGTAGCATTATCGCAGACATTGGTTTATATAGAGTATCGATATGTGAGGTATTCTTTTCAGGACTCTAATTAAACCTGACATTTTGTTTTGCTGATTATGTATCGAATTAACATTTTCGGTGTACAAATGTACAAAGGTCAATCTGAATATATTGTGCAATATATATCTATAAACATTATAACCAGTAACTTTTAAATAAGAAGAAAACATAGTTTAAACAGTTGAGATCTTAACCTGTCGTTGATCTCGTAGTCTTCGGGGTTATCGTATAGTAAAGGGTCAGCCAGATCAGAACCAGATTTAAAGATATAAGTTGGTTCCAGATTGCTATTTTATTAGGCACCTTTGTAGTTATTTGGGAGAGTTTGATGTTGAGCTTCTGGATGAATGGGTTTTTGTTTTATTCCAAGTTTGTTGTAATTTTGCTGGAGAATTGTATCCGGTTCTGGGGGATGAATGTGTTTCGGAAAGGATAGATTCCATTCTTTTAG
The DNA here is from genome assembly GCA_019447015.1 of Hymenochirus boettgeri. NCBI lineage: Eukaryota > Metazoa > Chordata > Amphibia > Anura > Pipidae > Hymenochirus > Hymenochirus boettgeri. Next base: position 104,107,657 of record CM033469.1, on the reverse strand, counting down.
TAGTGTTTCGGCTTCTTGTGGGGTATTTGCAATATGGATGGTTCCGTTTTTCCTGATGATTAGTTTGGTAGGGAAGCCCCATCTGTATGGAATCTGTGAGTTTCTCAGTGTGGTAGTAATAGGTGCAAATTGTCTTCTGGCTTGTAGTGTGCTCGGTGATAGGTCCATAAATATTTGTATGTCCTTGTAAGGGGTTGGCATTCTTGGCGTTTTCCTTGATGCTGACATTATTTGTTCTTTAATATGGAAGTAATGCATTCTTACCAAGGTGTTCCATTGGGTAGATGGGGGGGTTTTCTGAGTCTGTGTGCCCGGTCTATTAAGATGTCTGTTTGCGTTGCTTCGGGTAGAAGGGTATGTAGCAGTTTTTTGAGATATGATGTTAGTTCTGTAGTGTCAATTGTTTCAGGGACGCCTCTTATTTTAATGTTACGTCTTCTGGCTCTATCCTCCGTGTCTGAAAGTTTTAATCGGAGTGATGTTACTTCATCTTGTAGGGCAGAGTGCGAATCTAAGAGGTCGTTTACTGATGAGACAAAATCCACCATTTTGTTTTCCATATGGTCAGTACGCTGGCCAAGGTCAGTTAGTGATTTTTGAATATTGTTGATAGGGGTTCGTAGGTCTTTTTGTAGGGTCTCGTGGAGGGATATCATCATATCTTTTAGTTATTGGTCTGTTATAGGGATATTTTGGACTGGGAATGCTAGTAGGGGATTTCCTACCTCCTCAGTTACAGGTTGCTGGTGGTCCTGTGGTTCAGGGTGTTGCTGTTTGTCCTGGACCATTAGTGGCTGGTGGGTGTCTTGGGCCCTTGTGGGCTGTTGTCTGTGCTGGGTTGTATGGCAAAGGCCTCCATGGGCCTGCTCTGGGGTTGTTTCTGGCCTTGTTTGGTTCATTGGGCTCTCAGATCTCCTCTGTGGGTCCCCCTGTGTCTCCCCTGAGGGTATGGAGTAGCTGTAATGCTCCGGTGCTGAGTCCGGTGTGTTGGGGTTTGAGTCGGAGCTTACCCGATCCGTGCAGGTGAGCGAGCGCGGGGATCCGGCGCCATCTTTGCGGCCCTCGTGGCTGCTGCCGTAGTAGTCCGTTAATTTGCTGGATTCAGGTTTGGTCCTTCGTCTCCCCATGCTGCCTTGGTGAGCGGGGGGTTTCTTACACGTGGGTGTGTGCTGTATATGGGCACTCCCGGTGCCTAAATGCTTTTGTCTGGGTTCTGTTAGCCGGAGCTTTAGGTTTCTACCACCATTCGCTTCGGCTGCCTGGCTCCGCCCCCCTATTTGACCTTACTTTCTAAAGCTGGGTACACACAAAAATGATAAAGGGGTGGTTCTGTAGGTTCCAACGGGATCAATCCTTTATCAGCAAAGTGTAGTGACAAAATGTTTGTTCCAGAGGCCAACGAATGTTCGCAGTCATGACAGCTTTCCTCCCCAGTATATATACTGTAAGACACTTCTCTAATAAGCTGCATTCATTTACATGTAATTGGTAGATTCTGTAACTAAGAAGGTGTTGTTGCCAGTACAAATCACAGCCTATGTAGTCTTCAAAGAGCCTTGATAGCATGTGCACCTAATTGCCACGCCCCCTGACCCCACTATTCATTATCTCTATGCACCTGTTTTTTTCCCTGGTCCTTCCACGGTAGTGGAAGTGCATGGGTTAAGTCCTCTTAATCCTGAATGACAGGCTGGTTTATCCAATGCAAGATGTAGCTCCTCCCCCCTCACCATGTGTCTTTTTCTGTACCTATGTGCGGACCAGATTACAGCTGCTTCCCCCAAAGTTTTTTCCTCTGGTGTCTCTCCCAGATGTAGTGTTGTGCTTGCACTTAGAGTGGAGGGGCCTGGCGGATTCCCATTTCCTCTGCTTGCACGCTCAGTCTCTGTTAGCCCACTTCAGGAAATGGAACCGGTGCATGACGATGACGTCATCACGCAAGTTTTAAAAAGCCGGTTCCACAGCATGTCAGGCGAGTTCAGCGTTTGGACGCTCCTGGTGTGCCCTGCTGATCTCTCCTGTGTAGCTTACCTGCCCTGCACTGGTTTGCCACTGTCACTCACTCCGCTGTCCCAGATCAGTAAATCTGCCAGTAGCCATCACCAGTTTCTCCTCAGTGATCTGTCTAGCTCTCAGGCACATGTTAATTATCTGCTTTTTTTCGTTGTTTCTAGGAGTCCTACCAAGAGACACAGGTCTGGATCAAGGGGGTGAGCAAAAGATACAAGAGAGACCTACCACTCTGAGTAATGTAAACTATTTTCAGTTATTACATTAATCCTTTCCCATACTGACTTTCAGCTCCCCGGTCCATGGAAAACAATCAAGAAAGTCAAGAGAAGGAGAATGTGCCCTGTGTGATAATATAGCTGCTTAAGGTATCAAAATGTGCCAAAATTGCACTAACCCTTTAATATCACTCTCTCAAGACCAAATACACCAAACAATGACGAACGTATTCCAAGCGTCTATGGATACACTTCAAGCCAAAGCTACTGCAGCTACCGTAGAAAAGGTGTCAGAAATGCTTAGAGAGCAAGGTGTTTTGAGACAACTGAACCAACCTGAGCAAGTCCCACCATTATCTCCAGTAGGATCAAAAGGAGAAGTTTGTTCGGAGGAAGAAGGACATGAACCAGAGAAAACACCCAATTAAATCATTTCTCTTTCAGCTTTGGAGTACCTCATCACTAAAATGAGATCTACCTTCCAAATTTCAGATCCTTCTTTAAGAACAAAAGGGGACTTAGTGTTCTCTAACAAATCAACAACAAATACATTCTTTCACCTCCATGAACACATGTTAGAAGTCATCAAATCGGAATGGGAAAACTCAAGACGTTTCAATGTCTCTCAAAATATGTAAAAAAAACTATAATTTTCAGAAAGAAGACTTAAAGACCTGGGACGAAGCCCCTAAAATTGATAACCCTGTGGCAAAGATAGCAAAAAAAATAACCCTAGCCACAGATGACTGGATATCCCTTAAGGATCCGATGGAAAGAAAGGAGGAGGCAGTGCTAAAAAGAACATACATGGCTGCAGGGGCAACAATTTGTCGCACGATTGGCGTCACAAGCATAGCCAGAGCTAATCGCATCTGGATTAAGGACATTTCAGAGTGTTCCTAGATCCGAACTTCTCAAACTAGTCCAGGATGTTAAATTAGCGAATAACTTTATAGCAGAAGCCTCCATGGACATGCTTAAACTTTCCGCCAAATCCATGGCTCAATGCACGGTCTCCAAACAAGGGTTAACAAGTCTGCCATTTAAAGGCAACTTACTGTTCGGACCTGCCCTGGACGAGGTAATAGAGGTAAAAAACGAACGAAAAAGTTACCAAATTTCAAAAGAGTTAGAAAAGAACTTCAACATCATCTGAACAAACACTCAGACAAGCTAGACAATTTCGTCCAGGTCAGCCTTTTTTTCCAAAAGCAATCTTGGAAACAGGACCAGTCCTTTTGAGATACCAAAAGTACCAGAGGAAAAGGGAAAAGACCATTAGGACTGGCAATTTCATCACAAACTAGGAGGGAGACTCTCCAAGTTCGTGAAAAACTGTGAGGAAACAAGACCAGATGTCTGGGTAATGCAAACAATCTCCCAGGATTACTTAATAAAGTTTTCTCAGACCCCACTAAAAACAGTTTTATAACATCATCGGCTCCAAAACAACAGCAAGCAAGGGAAGAACTGATCAAGGTCTTACAAGAACTCCTAGAGCTAGCAGTTACAGAAAAAATTCAGAATCAACATCAAAACCAAGGCATTTACTCTCTATTCCTCAAAAGGAAAAAAACTGGGAAATTTAGGGCCATGCTAGATCTCATGAAGAAAGATCTCTTCGTAAAGAAATCCAAATTCAAAATGGAAACACTCAAAACTTTATCAAACCAGATACAAAGAGGGGATTGGATTATAAAGATCGACCTTCAAAATGCATACTATCATGTTCCAATCCACATCAAACACAGAAGATATTTGAGGTTTCATGTCCTAAATCAGCATTTTTAGTACAAATCACTTCCCTTTGGTCTAGCGTCATCACCTTGGACCTTCACAAAAGTCTTGTCCCCCATAATTGCAAAACTAAGAACTAAGAAGGTACAGATCTTTGCATATTTAGACGATATCTTAATAAAAGCCCAGCAGATAGACAAACTTTAGAAAGAATTCAACATATTTCCAAGACTTCCTAAGCAAACATGGTAGGATATTGAACCTGGAAAAATCAAATTTAACTCCATCCCAAAGAATTCAGTTTCTGGGAATAACAATAGAGACGACCAAGCTCCAGTTACATCTACCAACAGCGATAATCAAAGAAGTGAAGAAACTGTCCAGCTTGCCATTTACAATGGGAGAAGTATGTCAGAAAATTCTGGGGAAATTAGTATCCATTTCACAAGCAGTTTAGTGGGCAATGTTTCACCTCAGACCCCTTCAACTGAACCTTCTCGATCAATGGAACATTCACTTGCCCCCAAATCAACCAATTCTCTTTCCATCCACAGTCAGACAGAAAATGAAGTCAGAACTTTAAGCCAGGTCAAATATATTTCCACTCATGGATCATAATTACTACAGGTGCAAGCCCCTGCAGATGGGGAGCAAGCTGTGACAACCAAGGTATGTGGGACCCCTACTGGAAGAAACACAATCAATTTTCATGGGTCTGAAATCTTTCCTGTTCTTAATTCAAAACCGACCTGTCCAAATACAATCGTACAACATGGCTGTGGTTTACTATCTAAACAAACAGGGAGGTACCAGGAACCACAGTCTATGAAAACAAACGGAAAAGATACTTACCTGGGCAGAAAACAAACTGAGCCATATAAGAGAGAAAACTTATAAGCAGACAAACTCAGACGACATGTAATGAACCCTACGGAGTGGAGCTTGAACAAATCCATCTTTGACCAAATAACCCTAGAATGGGGTATGCCAGCGATAGATCTGATGGCAACAAGGTTCAATACCAAACTACCAAACTTCTGCTCCCAGTACCCGGACAATCATGTGATAGCAACGAATGCCTTTTCTATCAAATGGAACTCATAAATGATGTATCTCTTTCCACCAATCCCACTAATATCCAGAGTTCTCTGAAAGATAGAAGAGGATTGGGCTCACGTAATCCTATCATTCTGGCTGAGGAGGCCTTGGTTTTCGTGGGTACAGAGACTGGCTCAATCTCAACCAATCAAACTCCTAATTCCCAACCTAATAACGCAGGGGAACCTAATTCATCCCAAACTGAGACAGTTGAACCTAACGGCATAGAACTTGAGATCAAGCCTATGAGGGAGGCGGGTCTCTCAACCTGAGTAATCCAAACCTTGATGTCTTCAAGGAAAAAAAACACCTTTGATACATACTACAAAACTTGGGAAATATTCATGAACTGGTGCCAAAGTAAAAACATCGAAAGAGGTTAAAATCAATACCATCCTGGAATTCCTCCAAGAAGGACTGGATAAAAATCTAAGTATATCAACTCTGAGGAGACAAGTGACTGCAATATCAGATAATAAATGGGCATCAGAACCACTGATAAGGTTCTTTAGAGGTATAAAACACATCAATCCATCACATAGACCCTAAGTTCCCCCTTGGGACCTGACTCTAGTATTGAACATGCTACAACAAAGCCTGTACGAACCAATTAATTAAATAAACATCAAAGAGCTCACACTCAAAACAATACTTATAATAGCAATTACCTCTGGACACAGAGTGTCAGAGATAAGAGCATTAAAATGCTGTCCACCATTTCTCACATTCCAGGGAAATAATATAATATTAAAACCAGACACAACTTTTATACCAAAAGTTGTATCAGACTTCCATATTAACCAAGAAATAATCCATACTTCCAAGAATCAACAAACGAAAAACAACTTGATGTAGGAAGGACCCTAAATCAATATATCAGTAAAACCAGTGAATTCAGGAAGACTGAATACTTGTTTGTTAACTTTCAAGGGACCAAGAAAGGTCTTCAACCGATGACCCAAACTGATCTTCATGGATCACGTCTGTGGTTAAACAAGCATACGCTATGGCAGCATCTCAAATACCTGATAAAGTGACAGCGCACTCCACAAGAGCGATGTCTGCATCTTGGGGCTTCCAGGCAAAGGTCTCTCCTTCAGAAATTTGCAGAGCAACCACGTGGTCATCAATTACACCTTCTATAAAGCATTATAAACTAGATATAGGAAAAAATATATCAGAATATGCATTCAAAAATTTGGAAGCCGCAAAACCCCTTAAATAAATTACTACTAAAAGCAAAAAATTGTCTCCCTTCTTTCAATAACTAACTACTTGGTAGATCCCATGCACTTTCACTGCCGTGAAAGGACCAGGGAAAACAGAAAATCAAATCAAACTTAACTGCGATTTTCTTTTCCTGGTCCTGAGACGGCAGTGGAAGTAGCTTCCTCATTTCTTTCTAAAAAATTCCTTCAATAGGTCAGTCGATAAAGAAACAAAGTAAGGGGGGGGCTACATATTTTATTGGATAAACCGGCCTGTCACTCAGGATTAAGAAGACTTAACTCAGGACCAGGAAAAGATTTTCTGCTTGTGAAGGTTTTAAACACTTTTTGCTTTCACCAGTTTCTAGCCATGTGGCCACTCTCTGCCTGCATTAAGAGGTCCACTTACTACACTATTTATTCAGGTATTTCTTTCCCAACATTAAGTCGAAAGGGAACATGCTTGGCCCCTGGGGTGGAGGGGAAGAGCAGAGGGTCAGGTGATGTTACTAAAATTACTGGGAAAAGGTTTGAATATTAACCACAATATAATTTCTCACAGGCCACAACCACAGATGTGATTTAGGGTTAATTTTAAAGGAAGACAGAAGGGCTTTTATGTAACCCTAACTTGTTTGGTGACCACATTTGCCCTTTACGTAGCTTTTATGTGTATCTCTATTTTACTCGTACATTATATACTACCTGCACACTGCAAGGCCATTAATCATTTATATTATATAATAGCCACTGAATATTATAGGAGCAACTGTAACTTTCTATAAGTCACTCAGCTGTGCAGCCCATAAACAAACTAACCAATAAATGGCCAAAATGATTGCAAATACTTTGGTTACGGAAAACAAAATGGCATGCTCCTCACTGTAAGTGGAATAGGCATGCATGTGCACAGCCAACAGGAAAACAAACAGAATGTGAAACTAAATAAATGGAACCATTAAAAAATAAAATGAAAACAGAAGGGGGGGTTAGATGGTGTGCACATAGTTGTCCATTAAGGGCTGGGCTTTTGCTGGGCCATTCCAGAACATTGATGATGCTTTGTTGAGGTGATTGCTTTGTTGATTTTGATATGTGATTTGGGCTGTTGTCATGCTAAAAGGTAAAGTTCTACTTTATATGTTCGAAAGCTTTAGAGCAAAATAGATTGATACGTAGAGCTATGATAGCCTAGTAAAGCACCAGCATAGGCTAAAGAAAAGCAGCTCCAAAACATCATGCTGCCTACATGCTTCACTGTGATAATGGTGTTCTGCCACTGGGCTGCTCTAAGATAAAACAGCAAACAAAAGCACTATTCATCAGGTACATCATTTATAGCCAATTACATTTTTTGGAACCTATATTTCCCATAATTAGCAATTTCTAGGCTGCATGTCAGGACAAATTTTCTTTAGGATAAACATCTCTTTTAAATATGGAAGGATATAATCAATCTAAAAAGCTATATATAAACTTTTTTGCCTGTGTATATTCTGTGATCATTTTAGGTAAATGCAGTTAAAAATAAAGATGTCTTTTGTTTTGGAGGGCAGAATGTTTAAGCCACGTGAAAAGTACTTTTATTTTTGCTGTATTGTGGTTAGGGCCAGGAAACATACCACAGGGTGCTATTCTTACCACCTAAAAAGTATCATGGCAATTCCAAAAATGACGTCTTTTGTTAAAACAAACATAGGCAGGGCTGGATTTCCCACAAGGCCATGGCCTAGGATGCCAGGATCTATAGGGGCGACATATATAAAGTCCTCTGTTTTTACTAAAACATGAATTGCTTACTACAGTTATAGCAGAGACAATGTATTTAAATTTATCTCTTACATCTGGGCAGGCAGCGCAAAAAAATCCAGAGGGGTAAAATGTAATAACTGGTAAAGACTGAACCGGTTTCCCCACAATCAAGACATATTGATAGGTTGTATGTGTCAAATAAATGTGCTTAGATTGTAAGCTCTTCAGGGCAGGGCCTGATGTGAATATATACATGTAATGATAAAGCGCTACGGAAGATTATTATAGTAATAATAATAACCTGCCAAGGGATCGAAAAAGAAACAAAAGTAACTAATCTTCCACCTGGTTACACTGTTATCTCCTAATGTATGGAGAAGGAATATAGTAATGTGCCTTGTGCCTCACTGTGGTAACTTATTGCATTATTAGGACAGAGTTAAAGGGCATGTCCACCCCTTTTGCCAACATTTAGGATATTGTAGGTCTCCCTCCCCCAGTCCCAAACGCCATATTAGTATGTCAAGAAACTCCCCCGATCTTTACTTACCTTCCCTCTATCCTCCGCCGCACTGCCCGGCCTTCTGCTTGCATGGAACTGCAAGCAGAGGGCCGGACCGGCAGCCGCATCCGTGATTGGTTGAGATGCAGCCAATCACGGATGTGGCTGCCGGCAGTTCAGAATGCCGGAGGAGAGAGGGAAGGTAAGTAAAGATTGGGGGAGCTTCTTGACATAATAATATGGCGTTTGGGGCTGGGGGAGGGAGACCTACAGTACCCCAAAGGGGAATTACACTAGGGGGAGGGAGACCAAAACAGGTAGGAGAGGGAGGGGGGAGGGCTGCACTGGGCATGTGCAAATTCACCCGAAGGAGAGACAGGAGGCAGAGTCCTATATGGACTATGCTAGGCTCCTGGTGGACAGTTTTTGGGACTTTGGAGGGGCATAGCAGGGCAGCCATTTGGAGCTGGGATGTAAGGTAAGGATTTTTACGCACTACATAGTGGGGCCAGTAGTGGGTTAACTTATAGTTTTGGGGGTGGACATGCCCTTTAATTTTAATTCAATCCCATATAGTCGATAATTTAATTTGGTTTGAACTATAAAAATCCTTTTTGTAATGATGGATGGTGGATGGTGGTGTTAACATAGATTTTATGGTGGATGCATGGGTATCTCAAAAAAACTTTTTTTTTTAAAAGCCAGTTAGTAGATTGCTCTTTGCGCACACAGTCCAATCACAATGGAGCAAGAACTGCTATTGGCCAATTATATTAAAGGTGTGATTCCCCCTCATGCCATCACACTGTACTGAGGGCAAAGAGGCAGTGACCAGTGGCTATCCCAATGTTAAGCCCAACAAACCCAATTAAGTGAAAACATGCCACTTGTGTGAAACTAGATAGGTGTCAAAAGAGGGTAGCACCTGCTTGCTGGCCTAGAGGAGAAAAAAAGTATAATTCTGGCACTGAACATAGGGTTTCCAGTTACCAGGGGTAAAATGTAATAACTGGTAAAGACTGAACCGGTTTCCCCACAATCAAGACATATTGATAGGTTGTATGTGTCAAATAAATGTGCTTATAAAAAAAAATGTGCTTTATAAAAATGGGTGCCATGTTCATGATTTAAAATGAGCCCTATAGCACATCCAGTGGCGTAGCTAGATATCACATGGCCCCATAGCAAGATTTCAGGTGGGGCCCCCCATATTAAAAGCAGTTTGGCTCAGTTTAACATAACCTGACCAAACTGCAGTGAGTTTTTTTAAGTTTTACCTTGCGTAGTTTAATCACACAAACCCTGTTTGTATTTTACTTACAGTAAACCTGGTGCATCTTTGAAAGGTTTAAGTAAAACAAAAATAGGGTTTGTGGGCTGAACTACTCGAGGTAAACTTTTCTTAGGAGGGTGGACATGCCTGCAGGGGAACTGGATGGGGCACCTTTGGCTCCGGGCCCCATAGAAACTGCTATGGTTGCTATAGTGATTCCTTCGCCCCTGAGCACATCTTTAGGTGCGACTTGTGAGAAGATATATTGCTGAAAGGTTCAGTAACATAACTTACTGAACCCTTCAAGCAGCTTGTAGCCATGTGACCATTGCACTTCCCTGCCTACATTAATAGCTACACCTCAAAAGTCAAGTGAAATTACTCGGTTGTCTGCAGTTATTTCCAGTCTTCGGCAAGCATGCTCATGGCGTGGGCCACTCAAGAAACTGGAATCAGAAAGTGTTAACGTTTTCAGCAATAGAACATCTTTCAGACTGCAGTTACAGATGTGATTAAAGGCTCATTTCAAAGGTTCAAAAACACAGTCCATCTGATGGGAACCAAAGAATACGGCAATGCAAATAAGTTGGAGGAGCACACTATTTCATTTTCAATGGTTTATTAAGCAAGAAGCCATATCCCCCGAAACGTTGTATGTTTTTTGCTTAATAAACCACTGAAAATAAAATAGTGTGCTCCTCCAACTTATTTGCATTGCCGTACTGCTGTTGCCCTTAAGGTGGAGGGCTGGGAGGATTGTACCTATTAATCGAAGGCTGTGCCAAAGAGGGTGTGCTTGAGTGAACTCTACTGGAAGAATCTGAACCAAAGAATACCATTTACCCCATTTTAAACTCCTTTGATCCTTGCTTTAGCAAACCCATTGTAATGTATACAATAATTAGGGTGGATAGATCAACGGAGAACCATGATACATTTTAAAAGCACATGCTTTGCAAGTGTTGCAGTGTTTGCGCCTCAATTTCGCTAATATTTCATTATTGGAGCGCATGCTATTTGCAAAACATTTGACCACATGCTCTCTGATATTGTATCGCAGTGTGGCCACCCACATTGTGTTAGCCTAGCGTGCGTTTCTCGCACACTAACATCACAAAACGCAATCGTAAGCGAATGAGAAATTCGTTAGCGGCCTAGCCCTCAGCAGAATTATTTCAGTTTAAAATAAAACGCAATAGGGTTCTAATCAGCGCTAATACATTCTAAGCGTGTCGTCCAATCATCATTCGAATTGGTACACATGTTGTCTAGAGTATCTTAATAAATATTGTGGAACATGTATTTTGTCCCTCAGTGTATTTCCTCCTGTGACAGCAGATCCTCGTGGTCTGTGTATAGAACCCTTAAGCTGGGTACACACCATACATAGTTTGGCCCGACCGACCGACATTTCAGTGTTTAGGTTGGCTGGGCTGAATTATTGTATGGCAGCTCCGACCGATCGCCGACCGTTCCTTTGTACGAATCGGACAGGTCGGAAAACCATGACCGATTGGTTGCGGCTCTCTTACACGGCTGCTTTTGCCGCGACCGACAGTCCTTCCTCCTGGCCGACCGGTCGGAAGCCTCGAATGGTCAGTCAGGAGGAAAGATTATTAAGCTATTAATTATACAGTCCTTCCTCCTGACGTTCGAGGCTTTCGACCGGTCGGCCAGGAGGAAGGAGTGTCGGTCGCAGAAAAAGCAGCCGCGTTCGACAGTTAGGCACGACCGATCGTGTAGTCCATAGAGGACTGTGCAAATGGTTGTGATTTTCTAACCTGTTCGATTGGTCTTTCGTCCAATTTGGTTGAAGGTTTGGTCGGCGATCGGTTCACAGAAAGCAATCATTCATACCATACAATAATTCGTCCTGACCGAACGACCGAAATACTGAAATATTGGCTGGGTGGAATTATTGTATCGTGTGTACCTATCTTTACAGAGGAATTACTGGGGAATGTTACACAATCCCTTCATGCGGAATGATAAATCAGCAGTGACAGGGAGAACGTGCGCCCTTCCCCGATTACCATGGCAGCTCCCTATCTGACCTTCATCTATATTAGGCGGGTCCGTATTAGACAAGCACTGGAACCATCGGATGGGAAAGTAATCAGCGAGTGTAAATCAGCGAGTGTAAAGCGAGCTGCCTACAAATACAACACGGCCATTCCTTGTATTACTGACATACAACATTCCGCGATAGTTTACAAATCACTCTGGAGATGTGGCTGGTCTGTAGTAATAATAATAATCAATGGACCTACACTTCCCATGATGCCCTCTATAGACTGAGGGATTTACATATGTCCCCACGCACTGCCACGCCCCTTAGTAACGCAGCCAGTGCCGTATGTTGGCCCCTCCCCTAGCCGGCTGTCAGTGGTGCGCGCTGTGTGAGCGAGTTATTCACCTTCTGTTGCTGTGACTGAGACTCGCCATGTATCTGTGCAGAGCTGCCTGGCAGAAGTTGGTACCCATGACCAGGGGAGCAGTGTCTCTGCTCCGCAATGGTGAGAATATTGTCTATGTATTTGCTGTGGAGTCCGGTTAATTTTACTTTGCTCCGGGTCTGGTGCAGGAAGGTTACGGAATGTCATGTGGGGAGATAAATGACAGGAGCCGAGTACAGACACGCAGTAGGAACCTGCCAGCACATCTATAGGGGGAGGGGCACAATTTACAAATCCTGCTGACCCACCTGTCATTGGTTCATGCTGACAGTTGGACACCATAGTAACATTTACACCTACACCTAGATATCTAGTTAGTCTCAAGTTACTGGAATTGTACTGGAAGGATCAATGGGGGGATGACCTGTACTGAAGGAGACCTGAAGGTCATATGCACTGTGTGACTGCAGGGAGAGCCCCCATTCCCCAGTGTATCCCAAACCATTCTGCTGGGCTCTGCATATTGTAGAGAGGGGTGGCTCAGGCTGTAGAAAGTGTCAATGAAGGGCAACATAGACACATTTAAATAAATAGAAAGAGTATAACATGTTTTTTTTTTTATTATTTTTCTCTTTATAAATAAGGATCTGGAATTCACAGGAAGATAAACTAGACAAACAGTATCTAATGTACAAATGTGCATTTTTATAATGAAGTGCAACAGTGAATAATATGCTTATAATACACAAGGCTCTGGCATTTCAGTGGGGACAGAGGTGCAGTGGGGAGAATCTATATAATCAGTCGCTTAGTGATGTCACTGAGTGACTTCCTGTATTCCACTGCCCCTCCCCATTTATCTCTCACTGCCTGTATTAGTAATGTAGATAACAAGCCCTTTTTTGTACAATCACTGACTGACCGAATTACTGTGCTGATAAGGAGGAGCGAGGGACGGGTCAATTATGAAACACAGGAATGCGCTCACTCCTCCTTATCAGCACAATAATTTAGTCAGCGTAACAAACCGGAACAGCACCGGGTGAGAGACAATGTTTATTGTTTTTTAGTTTGAGATAGAAACGTCAGTTAACTGTTTTTATTTACAAAAACAGGCTTGTTATCTACATTACTAATAGGGGGAGGAGACAGTGTGCCTGTGCTTGATTTTTATTTTTTTGTTGGAAACAATATGGAATAATACGCTATCTACGAAATAATATACGGATATTACTTCACCTTGGAGTTCCCTGACCTCTATAAAACACTCAGCCTAACAGCCTCATGTTTTTATATTGTCAGGGAACTCCTCAGTGGTGTAATATCCTTACATTACACTGTAGGTATCGTATTATCCCTTATATACTCTTACACTAGTCACTCAGCTTTGTCACAGTGGATTTTACCTTTTTATATGTTTATATATGGCATGTGACAGCATATATGTGACAGTTTTTGACTAGACACCACTAAAAATACACCCGTAGGAAAATTAACAAATATAGCAAAACCTAATGCAGCAAAATCACACACATCCGAGGAAGCTGGCATTCTAAAAAATATAGTAACCTCAAAAATGATGTGATAAAAGACAACATGCACTTAATGTGTAATAATAATATAGGAAAAGTCACCTTGGAGTCCCATGACTGTGTTTTTAGCCATTGAACTCCTCCAGTACGTCTACATAGTTAAGAGCAAGAGGAAAATTATCTCTTATATTAATAAGATTTACTTGGAAGAATAACAAAATGAAAGCTATTTAAAGGAGAGGGAATTAATTAAATTATAATTTTTAAATATTTTGTGAAGTGTTAACACATCCTAACAATGTAAAGTTTTTGTACAGTTTCTTACCCCCCATCCAATGTACCATTTTTTCCCCCATTTATCTGCAACTTCATTAGATTGATTTCTCATTTATAAATGGTTTGGTTACCATTTGTGAATAATACAAAGTCAAGCTGTTCAAAGTAACCATTCTCTGAAGCTTATTTGTTTAAAGGGTAATTATTCCAATAGACAGAGCACATTTGCAAACATACTTCAAGCTGTGTCTGGTGTGTGTTGCTGTGGCTGCAGGGTTTATGAAATTAACTTGTGAGCACTAGTCAGCTCCCATAATCCACCTTACCTGGGTGACTCCCAGCTAAGCGTAAGCAGTACAATTCACATGCTCCAGAGGTCAAAACAAGGAAGCTGCAGCCCTTCTTTCTAGAAGCTGACAGACAATTATATAAATAGCAAAAAGTCCACTCAAGCACACCACATGTGGTAAGGCCTATTTTTGATAGGTGCAATCCTCTCTACCCCCTACCCAAGGGGTCACAATCTTCCAAAAAACACAATGGAGAGAAGCACACTATTTAAGTGTCCGATTCTTTATTAATAAAGCATACAAAGTTTCGGGGGCTCAGCGGTCCCCTTCCTCAGTTATAACCATATCGCTTTTGAACCATACATACCCTATAACTCCACCCACAAAGGTGTGACTAAGTGATTGACAGATATTGATACATACAAACTCTGCCCCATAAAACATTAATAAAACACATTCAATGATCACAGGCAGTAATAAAAGATCTAGCATGGGTTAAAAAAACAATCAAATACATTTCACCTTTAGTGTCCATGGAGGGTCTGGTATAAATGAGATATTTATGGGTTTGGGTGGTTTAGAGGAATTTAGTCTGATTAATTCTACATGACATTAAGATTAGAGACATAATGACACATAAAGTTTAGATCTTTGTTGAGTCCAGAGTCCCACATTTTTGTATAATTTTACATTCCCATTCTAACCTCTCCTTTTGGGATCTGAAATTTCCCATGAGCACTGTGACTTTTAGGTCTTTCAGGCTGTGTCCTTGGCTGCAGGAATTGTCACCCACAGGGACATCTCGCTTATTGTTGTTAATTGTGAATCTATGAGAGTTAATCATTTGCCTAAGGGTCTGTCCAATCTCTCCTACATACAGTCCTGAGGGGCACCTATAACATAAAATCAGGTATACCACAATGGATGATTTGCAGGAGAAGGTTCCCTTTTTTTCAAACCAATGTTGGGTTCCTGGTATTGGTCCCTACACACCTCCTAAATAAACTGGCGGCCATTGATCATATACCTGAAGGAACCATTTTAGCCACAACGGATGTTCCCCATGATGATGGTATTTCAGCTTGTCTGAGATATCTTCAAAAACTGGACATACCTGTACTGCCAAATTAATGGAGTTTATACTCACCCACAATTACTTCTCCTTCAATCAGGATTTATACCTGCAACAGATGGGTGTGGCAATGGGAACACGATTTGCGCCACAATATGCAAATTTGTTTATGGCAAATTTAGAAGAAAACTTTCTTTCAACATGCCCCATCTGACCCATGGCATACTTCCGCTATATAGATGACATCCTGATCATCTGGACTGCAAGCGAAGAGGACCTACTACACTTCCACCAAAAGTACAATGATTTCCACCCCATTAATATCAAAATGAACCATTCACCTACCGAAAAAAGATTTCTGGACACCATA
Organism: Hymenochirus boettgeri; assembly: GCA_019447015.1. Lineage (NCBI taxonomy): Eukaryota > Metazoa > Chordata > Amphibia > Anura > Pipidae > Hymenochirus > Hymenochirus boettgeri. Next base: position 104,091,923 of record CM033469.1, on the reverse strand, counting down.
ATAAAGATTAAAGGAAACAATACAAACATCCATCTATCGCAGACACCCTAAACACATAAAGAACTCCATTATCTACAGCCAGGGTATAAGACATAACAGGATTTGCTCTGATTCTACAGACAGAAATCTGCACCTGGAATAGCTCAAAAAAGATTTTACAAAACAGGGATACAGTCAGTCAATTACAGAAACACAATTCAAGAAAGCAACAAGCATCCCCAGAAACAACCTGCTACAATACAAACATATCAAAAAGGAGGACCGTATCCCACTGGTTGTTAAATACCACCACCAAATGGAAATACTCTGAAAAATCGCCAAGAAACTCTAACCCATTTTACCAAAGGACGACAGATTGCTAGAAATATTCCCAGACCCCCCCTCTCCTAGCTTACATACAACCACCCAACTTAAAACAACTGCTTGTAAAAAGTTCCCTAACAGGCCCCACACAAAATAGAACATCTCTCTGTTTACAGAAAAAGTGTGAAACCTGCAAGTATATCCACACCGGAGACAGGATACCAATACCAGGAACCCTACATTGGTTTGAAATAAAGGGAACCTTCTCCTGCAAATCATCCAATGTGGTATACCTTATTTTATGTTCTAGGTGCCCCTCAGGACTGTATGTATGAGAGACTGGACAGACCCTGAGGCAAAGGATGAACTCTCATAGATTCACAATTAACAACAATATACGAGATGTCACTGTGGGTGCCCATTTCTGCAGCCAAGGTCATAGCCTGAAAGACCTAAAAATCACAGTGCTCATGGGAAATTTTAGATCCCAAAAGGAGAGGTTAGAATGGGAATGTAAACTTATACAAAAGTTTGGGACTGTGTTCTCTGGACTCAACAAAGATCTAAACTTTATGTGTCACTATGTCTCTAATCTTAAAGGGTATGTCCATCCTTTATACAAACTTTCTGTATATTATAGTCCATGTTCCCCCAGCCCCAACCACTATAATTATATTCTCAGAAAGTCCCCCGATCATTACTTACCTTACCTCTCTCCGTCACCCCACTGCCCCGGCCCTCTGCTTGCACGGAACTGGGACTGGCAGCCACGTCTGTGATTGGCTGAGAGCCAGCCAATCACAGACGCGGCTGCTGGCTGCTCAGAACGGCGAAGGAGCGAGGTAAGGTAATGATCGGGGGACTTTCTGAGAATATAATTATAGCGGTTGGGGCTGGGGGAGCTATATATACAGAAAGGGATTTACGCTAGGGGGAGGGAGACCAAAGCAGGTGGGAGAGGGAGGGGGAGAAAGGCTGCAGTGCGATGGCCAAACTTCTCCCGTAGGAGAGACAGGAGGCAGAGTCCTATATGGACTCTGCTATCCACCTGGTGGGCACATTTTTTTACTGGGGGGGGGGCTACAGGAGAACCATTTGTAGCTAGGATGTAAGGTAAGGATTTTACTACACTACAGAGTGGGACCAGTAGTGGGGGGGGTTATAGTTTTGGGGGTGGACATGCCCTTTAATGTCATGTAGAATTAATCAGACTAAATTCCTCTAAAGCACCCAAACCCATAAATATCTCATTTATACCAGACCCTCCATGGACACTATAGGTAAAGTGTATTCGATTGTTTGTTTAACCCTTGCTAATTCTTTTATTACTGCCTGTGATCATTGAATGTGTATTTACTGTTTTATTTACAACAGCAATTTCCAGGCAGGCATGGGGGCAAAAGATAACATCTGTATAAAGTCTATGTTCTTGTATGTATAAAATAGAGTGCTTAACAAGATTCAGTATTGTATCATGCCTGAGGAAGAAGCCTAAGTGCTTTGAAAGCTTACATTTTCAATCATTTTAGTTAGCCAATGAAAAGTATTATTTTATATCCAAGATGTCTGCCTGTGACAAGGTGATGCACATAGAAATAAACAACATGAGACTGGTAAAAGAGTTCCTTTTGTCACCAAATATAGTACCCAATCAGATAAGATACAGAGAATTGTGAAGAGGAATTGGAAAGTGTTGCAATCTGACAGTGAATATGGGGAGTTATTTGCTGAATTGCCATTGTTTTCATATAAACATTCCATCAGTATTGGTGATCAGATACTTAGAACATATATAAGCCCCCCTGAGAAAACCAAGGATTTACTACTTGGCCCTCTTAAAGCAGGTACATTTCCATGTCGTAATTGTTGTATTGAGTATGTAATTCTATTATTCAAGGAGACCTAATACACCATCATAGAAAGGGCACTAAGTTTAAAATTCATGATTTTGCAACTTGTTCCACTTAAGGGATGATATACCTGTTAAAGTGCCCCTGCGGATGTGGCTATGTTGGTAGGACGGAGTGTGAAGCCAGGATTAGGATTAGGGAACATAGAAGGGATATAATAAACTACAATAGTACAGCCTCTAGGTAGGAGACTCCAGTGAGCAAGCATTCTTTTAAGTACAAAAACTAGATTTCACAATTAAAATGGCAAATGGTTGAAGTGGTCAAGATGAAAACAAGAGTAGGTAATTTTAGAAAGCTCTTGTTAAATAGAGAGACCAGATGGATTGATTTGCTTCAGACATTTATAGGGTTATTCAATAAAAGTAATTTTTCCCCATCCAATCAGATGTTAGCTTTTAAATGTTAAACTAGAAAGGGAAAGTATAAACTTTGAATTTGGCTTGAAAGCCTGCATTTTGGAAGAGAATGTGTGTGTTTGCCAATGATGAGGACATTGTTGTTTTTTACTTACCCTTTAAATATGGTTGTCACATGAATTAAAGGCAGGTCAGTTGGTGTGTGTACTCGTGTCAGGTTGTGGGATAAAAACTAACTTTTTTGGTGATTGGTCAAAATTTGTTTTTTTGTTACTATATTTACCCTTTAGATATGATTGCCACATGAATGAATGGGTACCTGAGTTGACGTATGTACCTGTGTAAGGTTGGAAGTTTAAAAAAAAACGTTTTGGATGATTGGTCAAAATGAGTTTTTTTGACTTTAGTTACCCTTTAAGAATGGCTGTCACAGTAATGGAAGGGTAGGTCAGTAGTATATGTACCTGGGTAAGGTTGGGGGTTAAAAAAAAACTTTGTTGATTGTTAGTCAAAATTGTCTGTTTGACTATAGTTACCCTTTAAATATGGCTGCCATGAAAATGGAAGGGTAGGTGAGTAGGCGTGTGTACCTGGATCAGGTTGGAAGTTAAAAAACAAACTTTTTTGATGATTGGTCAAAATTAATTTTTTTGATCTTAGTTACCCTTTAAGTATGGCTGCCACAGTAATGGATAAGTAGGTCAGTAGGTGTGTATCGGGTTAGGAGGTTTAAAAAAAAAACATTTTGATGATTGGTCAAAAAATTTTTTGACTTTAGTTACCCTTTGGGTAGGGCTGCTACAGTAATGGAGGGGTAAGTTAGTAGGTGTATGTTCCTGTGCCACGTGGGGTTTAAAAAAACAAACTTTTTTGATGATTGGTCAAAATTATTTTTTTCTTACTTTAGTTACCCTTTAAGTATGGCTGCCACAGTAATGGATAAGTAGATCAGTAGTTGTGTGTACCTGTGTCGGTTTGGGGGTTAAAAAAACAAACTTTGAGGGGGTATGACTTTTTTGTGTTTACAACCATAAAACTATCTTTTATTGAGGATAAATCTCAATTATTTTTTTGACTTAAGTTACCCTTTAAGAATGGCTTCTACAGTTCACACATGGATAAGTAGATCAGTAGGTATGTGTACATGGGTCTGGTTGAGGGTTATGTCTTTTTTGTGTTTACAACCATAAAACTATCTTTTATTGAGAATAAATCTAAATTAGTTTTTTGACTTTAGTTACACTTTAAGTATGACTGCCACAGGAATGGAAAGGGTAGGTCAGTAGGTGTGTGCACCCATATAAGGTTGGGGGTATGTGTTTTTGCATGTATGACTATATAACTAACTTTCATGGAGCGATACGCGGTAAGTTTCTTCTGCTCTCCTGTAAGTTTTACTGAAGGACAGGAGGTAAGACATATCGCATTTACCTCCTGTCCTTCAGTTAAACTGGAAACATAAAAGTTTAAAATCACAGTGGACATACCCTTTAAGTATGGCTTTCATGGGAATGGAAAGGTAGGTCAGTAGGTGGGTGTACCTGTGTCTGTGTGGGGGGGTTGGGGTTATCACCGTTTGTATTTATGACCATGAAACAAACTGTTTTGAAATATCCACATTTGAGGATTGTTACCATTATAGTCTATGGGAAAAAATGTCCAGAAATTTGCAGATAACGCCATAATGCTTCCATGGATTCCTTAGCTAGAAGATAGTACACTTCTCTTATATGCCCCGCACGTCTGTACCAAATTTCATGTCTCTAGCTTAAAACTGTGGTAGGAGATGAAGTCCAAAAAAGCAGAATAAAATGGAGGAAGAAGAAGGAGAAATAGAAAGAACAGGAATTTGGCTTTTTCAAGCCAAATTGATAATATCTGGTTTGTTGGGGCAAAATTAGCACCATTTTTAACGATAAGAACTTTTATTGTATCTCCCTGAATGTCCCTGAGGAATGAATGAGAATACGGGACTAGGTAATTTTCTTTGAAACTAAATGGCTTTCTTTGTTGCTAAAACTATAAGGGGACAATATACAGAATGAGATTTTGATATAATGAATTGTTCATAAAGTAACATTATTTAATAAGTAACATATTATTCTTATATATTTTTATACACTGTAATTTATGCACGGTTATATTTCCTCTTATTTCACTTAGGTTACATACTTCCATCTGTGGATAAGATTGGAATGGATAAACTATTGCATAAGCACTTTAAATTTACTGGAATCTACAGACAGCAGATTCTGAATAATTTGGACATTTGAATTAGTTTTATTTTTTTTAATGTATCACACAGATCATATTAGCACAGCACTGAGAGCACTTTGTTGGTACATGAAAGTTTAACACTGCCGTATTGGTAATAGTACCGATTTGTATCATTTTATTTGTATAGTGTAATTTTTTCTAATATTTAATATTTTTACTCAGATTTTAGCACTGATGTTATTACGGTCTTTTTTACACAGTGTTTTATTAATATGTTTTATGGGGCAGAGTTTGTATGTATCAATGCCCGTCAATCACTTAGTCATACCTTTGTGGTGGAGTTATAAGGTATATATGTATGGTTCCCAAGTCAAGTGATATGGTTATACCTGAGGAAGGGGGCCGATGAGGCCCCGATACATTGTATGCTTTGTTAATAAAGAATTGGGCACTTAAATAGTGTGCTTCCCTCCATCGTGTTTTTTGGCAGACAATTATATAACAGCACAGAACAGGGGATTTTAATGTCCCAGGAAGGCTGTAAGCAATTCACACTGGCTAGTAAATAAACTGCAGTCTTATCAGGGACTTTCATACTGGTTTGGAGACGTTTGTATAGAAAATACTTTGTGCTTGGAGACAGTGAATACAGGGTCAGGGGGTGTGGCCAATAAGTACACATACTCACAAGGCTCTTTAAAGGCTACATGGGCTGTGAGTTGTACTGGAAACAACATGGAAGCATTTTAAGTTACAGAATCAGTTTCTCACATGTACTAAGTGCAACTTACTAGAAAAGAATCTTAATGTATAGGTGTTTTATGGAGAAAAGCTTTCACATTAGATTGCAAAAAATTAGGTTTGGTTCTACTTTAATGCATTTCTCGTTAATGCTTCATTCTTGCTATTAGCTGGCATTTAAAGTGCCGCAATAGAATGGCACTTTTGGCATCGCTTGCAGCAGCTGCACGGTTAACTTTCGCGATAGCTACCCTGCCACCGCAACAAAGGAGTTTAAGTCACGCGTCTTTTGACTCCATTTTCAGCATCTGGCCCTCTCTATATTTTTTGTTTGTTATGCATAGACACTGAAGAATTAGATAAGGGACAACGCACAGTTTTTCTGCTTCCCTGTCTTTTTATTTGCAAATTTCTAGGATCCTTCAAGCCGCCACTGCTTATCTGTCATCACTGTTTCTGAAAAAAGCCTTTGAACAAATTAAAATGCATGAGTATATTTGTTTCTTGTAAGAGTGATCTGATTAATTTGCAGTAATTCTGGTGACCTGGAAAGAGTAGTATTTTTTCAGGCTTGCCATTTCTTTTGGTATGTCAAACAACTATACCTGTCAGAAAGCAAACATCTCACTGCAGTTGAATCATTGCTATTTTGATGACCTACCTTCAGTATAAATCTATGATTCTGCTGTACAGTAGAGATGTTCGAAACTGTTGAATTTCGTTTCGTTCTTGAATTTTCAAAATTTGAAAGTTCGAGTTTCGATTTTCGAAAAGGCTATTTTCGAAAATCGTCTATTTTCGAAAATCGTCTACTTTCGATTTTCGGAAATCATCTACTTTCGATAATTATCTACTTTCGATAATTATCTACTTTCGATTTTTGAAAATCATCTACTTTTTATATTCGATAATTGTCTTCTTTCGATAATTATCTACTTTCGATTTTCGAAAATCATCTACTTTCTATATTCGATAATTATCTACTTTCGATAATTGTCTACTTTCGATTTTCAGAAATTGTCTACCTTTGATTTTTGGAAATTGTCTACTTTCGATAATTATCTACTTTCGATTTCGATAATCATCTAATTTCGATATTCATCTACTTTCGATATTCATCTACTTTCGATAATTATCGAATTTTCGATAAACCGAAACCTCAGAAAATTCGGGTTTCGTAAATTCCGAAAGTTTCATCGGGACTTCGGAACCCTCGGATTCGATTCGAAACTGGGTTCTATTAGAACCCACAGTACATCTCTACTGTACAGTAGAATAGGAGTTGTTTGGGTTTTTTTGTTATGGGAAGAGAAACAGTTTAGAAACAAGTGGGTAGGCAGAAAAGTAAATCATTTGTGAGGTTGGACTTAACTTCCCAGAGATATTGAAAACTTTGGAAAGGATAAACTGAAAAATATAAATAAATATTTTTTCCTTGTTCAGCAACAGTTATGATAAATGTTTTGAATAATTTTGCTTTTGTTAAAATGCTCTTGTGTTATGCCACTGTAGATCATTGTTGCAGTAAAAGCAGGGGCATAACTTCCAGGGAATAGCCCCTGCATATGTCAAGATACAACCTTCCCCTAGACAACCACTGTAGATAAAGCAGAGTGGGAGTCACATTATAGTTTTGCTGAGGGAGTTAAAGTGTTGTCTGTGAGTGCGTCTCTGACTTCCAAGGGAATTATATAATAAATTTAAAGAAAAGTTGTAAAAAGAGTGTTCCTTGAAACAGCCTGGGCACTCAACAGAATATGCATATTTTTTTTATTAAAAGGGACAAGAAAAGAAGGGTAGTAACTATAGTGTTAAGGGGTGTAGCTCCATCACCCTCAATATAAAATATTGTCTATGGTGCTCCAACTGTTTGAAGTTTCCATTTCTAACATGTGCTTTTATCCCTAATGCACAGCAGCTCAAAGCAGGGAAGGTGACATGTCCTGCTCCTTGGAAGCTGACCACTAAATCTGTTACAGACACAGACCAGCCTCTCTTATTTCAAGTACAGAGAACCAAGCTTTCACAGTTAACAAACTCTCAAACTTCTCATTTGAAATACAAAAAAATGAGCCTTTGAAGTTTTTCCCAGAATGAATAACAGAAAGAAAAGTCAAGTAGTAAAATCTTAGATGTAGGACTTGAGAACTGAACCTACAACATCATGGAATTTAAAAAAAATGATGTCTTGGGGTGATGCTCTTGTTGGTTTAAATACAAGAGGTAATAGTCCTATAGCTATAGCCCACATAACTTTTCTTAATCATTCTTGCTGGTTAAGAAATACACTCCAGAGGAACAGATGTTTTCAAAATCTTATCATTGGTGAGGAAATTCTACAAAATCATCTGTCAAAAAAAAAAGACAGTGAATTAAATCGGGAAGCATTTTACGCTCATAACTCTATTATATAGACTGGTAGATGTACTAGCAGTAACATGCCATCTTTGGTTGTTATAAATCCAGTTCTTATATGTAAATAAATGTGTCTAATTGGGGTGTTATCTTAAGCTGGGTACACACCATACAATAATTTGGTCTGACTGACCAACATTTCATTGTTTCAGATGGTCGGGCCAAATTATTGTATGGTTTCTTCTGTTGGAAAACCATGACCGATCGTGTGGTCCTCTATGGATTACATGCTTGGTTGCGTGGCTAACTGTTGGACTTGGCTGCTTTTACTGCAACTGAAATCCTTCCTTCTGGCCGACCAGTTGGAAGCCAGGAATGGTCGGACAGGAGGAAGGATTGGAACATGTATGTGTGTTTTATGGGAAGCCTGTTGTTCAGTTAGATTAACTGGATATGAAGTTTGGTACAATGGAGAATACTCTTCAAGATTGGACTGTTGACTTTGAAATCACTGCACAATCTGGGTCCTGGATACATGAGGGACTTTCTGAAGCTGCACCACACCTCTCACAACCTCAGATCAGCAGGTTCCATAAACTTGGTCACTCCCAGAGTGCACCTCAAAACCTTTGGAGACAGAGCTTTCTGTTATGCTGCCCCTACCCTTTGGAACTTCCTATCACACCCAGTAAAGACAGCCTCTTCCCTGGAGTTATTCAAATACAGACTGAAAAGCCACCTGTTTAGCCTGGCATTTCCAGATTTATAGAGTTTCAATCAACCAATTATTGGTCTGAGCCATGCTTACAGCTATGGGATAAAAGCACTTTACAAATGTTATTTGTTGTTGTTGTTGTTGTAGTTCTTAAAGGGTATGTATACTGTATAAAAACTTTAGCTTACAGGATAGCTGTAACTAAAGGTGTCTAATTTTTTTTGTCCTATTCCCCCCATAGCCTACCTTTTCTCCTTAAATGTTGACTTCCTCCTCATCTGAAATGGCATCTTGAGCTCCGCCCCCGTGAGAACTCCATCTTCCTGGGCTCCAAAAGGTAAAGTCTGTGACTACGTGCATGCACTTAACGCCAGTGTGTACGTGGCATGACGTCAATGCATGCGTTGCTGCAAGCATGCATCATCACAACATGACCAAGTGCGTCACATTGACATCACATGCTGCGCATGCGTGCTACAAACGGTCTTTACCGTTTGGGTCCCAGGAACATGGAGATCTCGTAGGGGCCGAGCTCAAGATGGCATTTCAGATGAGGAGCAAGTCAGCAACATTCAAGGAGTAAAGGTAGGCTATGGGGGGGAATAGGAGAAACAGAATTAGAAACCTTTACTTTTAAAGCCACAGCTATCCTGTACCTACCTTTTTTTTGCTAGAAACTTGCTAGTTTCCTCCTCCTGGAACATGTCATGGGTAGGTAGGCTATGGGGGGGAAGAGTTGAAAAATGTATTAGCCAACTTTAGTTTTAAAACAACAGCTTTCGGCCCCACATTGTCTAGAAGAGAAGATCCGGCTCCATGCTTCACTGACCTTAACATAAACACTGGGGACTGTTTTTTCAGGGTGGAATGTCATTTTTATTGGTCCTTTGAAAGAACTAATACCAATAGTTAACCCAGTCCTCACCCCAGCTTCTAACTAATGTTGAGCGTCTAACTACTGTACTGTCCTGTTGAAGTTCAGATCACAGACACGCTGTTCTCCGACTCCCTTTCTTTGCCTGGGGCTTTGCCAATAGGAAGACATGTGTGTCTTCCTATTGGTCAGCTCGTGGTATAAAAGGAAAAATGTAAAGCTTGCTGTCGATCAGAACTTCAGGAGATAAGTACAGTACTTAAAAGCTTTTGAAGATTTCATATCACAATTTACATTCTAGAAAACAATACTGTCTCCAAAACTAGAAGTGATATATGTATAATGGATAATAAAGGGCAACTATTATAAAAAAAATAATTTTCTTTAGCTTTAAGTTACCACATGTAAGTAGCCCCTCCGCTGATGTGTGTGTGTTGTTGTATGCCTTAAATCCAGTTCTTGATTTCCTCAGGCTCCGTATCCCCCTCTCTCTCTTGGGGCAAGGCCCCACTAGGGAGTGCGCAGGAATCATGCGACGCAGCAAAACCGCAACGTCCCATGATCCATGCACGCTACCCTGCGCGTGCGCTGCGATCTCTTTGATGTATCCATATCGCAGCACATGCGAAGCGCACCAAAAATGGTGATCGCATGCGCTGCGAAAAGGATCGGCAGCGCACCGCAGGTAAGCAGACGTAACGGGGCCATCCCCATCCTCTTCTAATGGTGTGCGCTGTTCACAGCGATTTAGCAGCGCACAGCGCATACCAAAATAGGCTAGTGGGGCCTTTCCCTTAACCTCCTTCCATTGAAGCAGTCTTACTATGAGGGCAAGCAGTCACTATAAGGCAGCTTTGGAAGAGGGAAGCTCCCATTATACAATTCACGCATAGCAGCTGTCGCCTGTCCAGTTACACCAAAACTGCAGAAAGCAGAAGCGTTTATGAGAATAGGGCACTATATTTACAGCTGCAATGTAAGATGGTTTGGATTGGATATCTTAAGAAAGTGGAAAGATCCGTTTTCCATTATGGGCAATTTGAAAAAAATATTTCTTTCAGCATAGATACTTTTTAAGCAAACAAAAAACTTAAAGGGACAGTTCATTGGAAATGATCAATATTTGTTAAATTGTTAGTTTGTGTAATGCATACTTAGTTATTCTACATATTCTCCCCCATTTTGAAAAATCAGATGATTTCATACCCTTTACTGTTCCCTGCTGTTGACATTAGTGAGCTGACATTTCAGGTTCTAACGGTCCAACAGCCAATCAGTAATGGCTGTTGGATGGGTCAAAGATGCTGAGCAACTGAATCAACCCAGGTGCTGGGTCAAGGGCAAGACCATAACGGTCTCTACTAGGGGTCCTGCAAACAGGAAGTCAGTATTTCGGTTTGTTATTTATACACAGACAAAATGCTGAATTGGCAGATTAAGGTTATTGGGATGAAAAAATACTGCTCTTTTTTCTGAAAAGCATATGTATTTGCACTGAACTTCCCCTTTAACCTGGACAACCAAGAATTCTGCTTTTAAAGGAGGAGTTCAGTGCAAATACATATACTTTACAAGAAAAATGAGCAGTCATTTTCAATCCCAATGAGCTTTACCTGCCCATTCGGCATTTTGCATGTGTATAATTAATGTTTCCGAAATACTGACTTCCTGTTTGCAGGACCCCTAATAGAGACCGTTATGGTCTTGCCCTTGACCCAGTGCCTGGGTTGATTCAGTTGCTCAGTAGAGATCTGAGCCATCCAACAGCCAATCAGTAGAAAGTACTGTTAGGAACATTCCAAGGAAGTGGTGCATCCTGGGAAGAAGAATGTCAACAGCAGGGAATAGCAAAGGGTATGAAATCAACTGATTTTTCAAAACGGGAGAGAATATGTAGAATAGCTAGGTATGCATAATACAAACAAAGAATTTATAAAATGTTGATATTTTCCACTGACATTTCCCTTTAAGGTAGATCCATATTTTTCTGTGCATCAGCTGTTCAGTCTGCACATATATAAATGAATATGCCTTTACCCTAAAATCAGCCATCTGTCCTTGTTACTCATTGCTTGCGTACACATGATTTCAGGAATTGTTGAAATAACAAGCAGATTAGACACCAATAAGTATAAGAAAGTCTAAATGTATTTATTATGTATTTTATTAGCCCCTGTGCGCCAGATGACATCAGGCAGCGTTCCTGGATCTTCTGGAGAGTCTCTACCTTATTACCTTTTTGTTGGTTGTGCTTTAACTGGTGCTGGAATTTATGTAAGTTGTATGAATATTTCTCTGAAATAATGACTTGTACTCAAATTATATAAATTATGTTATCCTGTTCCTGTTTCTACCTTAAAGGGTAACTGTGGTCTCCAATTTTCCCAAACGAATTGGGGTTATTGCTGGAAAGATTCCGCAATATTACTTCCTGGTTGAACACTTCCTATTTTCAGCCATGTGATCAGCTTGTAGGCATTTGACCAGCCTCTGCTTGCATTAATAGGCCCTTCTTATCAACTGTTGATTTTTTGTTTTATTTTTGTTTATGTACTTTCTGTTTTCCCTAGCATTATTCCCTCATAATTACATCTTTTAGAAAGAATGGCCTCTTTTAAATATGTTGATATATCCTCCTTTGACCTCTGAATTAATTACTGTATACTTGCTATGCTTTTGGAAGCCTCATGGAAACTGCAAATAAGGAACAAGACTTCTGGGTAATTACCATGTTTCCATGGAAGCTTTTAGGAAAGCTATATCTTTAAAAAGACTTACAGCATTCCACAAGCTAAGTGCAAAACCAGAGAGCCAACTACAGACTGGTTTCAGCTTTATTGAGCCATCATCAGTGTAGTGCAGGCCTCTAGTTTTAGTGTGAAGCGCCTATAGACCTACGTCACCAATAAATTAAATAGGATCCTATTTAATTTATTGGTGACGTCATGGAAACTGAGCCGTTTATTGACCTGGTAATGAGCTCTAGTAAGGTCAGAAGAGGCAGCTAGGGTATTAGCATTCAGTCATTGGCTGTGATGTAAACTGTCAAATCCATAACTAACAGTTGCTAACTGGAAGAACCAGGAAGTAGAAACAGGACATTGTGCAGTATTTCAGGTTAGACTTATATATTTCAGATTTCAAACTATTACAGTGTAGGGTTTCGGGGGGTGATTAACCTGTATATACATTTTTATTTGAGGTCTGGACTTGCCCTTTAAGTCTTAACTGAGCATACTTCTCCCAGGGGAAGAGGGTCGGAGCCGAGGTCAGGTGCTGTCACTCAACCAACTGGAAGCAGGAAACTTGAACATTCATCACAAAATAATTTTTCACAGGCTCCAGCCAGACATGTGATCCAGGGCTCATTTTAAGGGAAAAACAGCAGGCTTTTATATAAGCCTAACTTGTTCTGAGACCACAGTTGCCCTTTTAAAGTAATAAATGATTTCATATCTGGGAAGTAGGAAGAGCAGTTTTTAAACTTTCCAGAAACTACCACATTGAAGGACAACAATATAAAAAAAAATAACATCACCCCCATTACATGTCCACACTTTCAGCATCTGAAATCGTTTCCTCCCATTTACAACCGTGCCCTCCCTTAGATATCACACAGCAAAGATGAGTTTTAAAAATAGCATTTGTCATTGGCTGGTGGGAATATCTGTTACAACCTTTCCCCTCCTCCTCTGCCAGTTAAACTAACTTGAAATATCCTGTTGCTAGGATACAGCCTACATAAGGGTGATCAAGGGTGGATGAGTGTTTTTTTTTGCATGCTAGCTTTGAGTGACTGAGGCATTTTTCCCAGAACAAATGTATCAAATTTTATACACAAACATACTGTTTATACTTGTATCAGTTGATTTCTAAACCATTCAAATCGGATAAAATATTAAAATTCTTAAAGGGCATGACCACCCCCCAAACTATATAAAAATTGAACCCACTACGTGTCCCACTATGTAATTTAAAAAAATCCTTTCCCTACATCTCTGCTCTCTATGGTTCTCCTGTAGTGCTTGTCCAAAGTCCAGGAAACTGAAGAGTAGGAGCCGTCTTCCTGCAAAAAGATCTCTGCCTCCTGTGCTGCCTCTGGGAGGTATTCTGGCATGTGCAGGGGTGCCCCCCCCCCCCCCCCCAACTATCTGGATCCATCCGGGGCCTGTCCATCCAGCTAGCGTGAATTCATTTTTCTGTAGTGTACGGCATCCCTGCCTGCCCCCAACTGCTGTGTCATTTTGTTAGAAAAAAATTTAGAATGCTACTTACAACCCTTCGTTCCCGCGGCAGGGGGATTGGCCTCTCAGCCAATCACAGACGCGGCTGCCGGTCCGGCAAGCAGGGAGCCGGATCAGTGCGCCGGGGGATTGAGGGTCTGTAAGTAAATATCTTTTTTTAATATTCTGATATGGTGGTTGGGGGGTGGGCAGGGGTGCCCCACATTATAATTTTTTTTTATTAGTGTGGACATGCCCTTTAAAGGTCAGAGATTGCCAATACAAATTTAGGGTTATTCAATAAAAGTTCTTATCGTTTAAAATGGTGCTTATTTTGCCCCAACCAATGTTGGGGCAAAATGATGTTAGCTTTCAAATGTTAAATAAGATTTGATTTGTTGGGGCAGAATTAGCACCATTTCAAATGATAAGAACTTTTATTGAATATCCCTGATTATCTATTACTTGTCTTACTATATAATTCTTAACTAAAGGTATACCTTTTTGAATTTAATATATTAAATTTTGCTGCAGAAAGCACTCTTACTATTATTTCTAGCAGCTATTTGGAATATCTGTGGTATTCAATTAGATTACGGTAACTGCACTTTAATTCTTCAGAGTGATTTGTACAAAGTAATTCATTGTTTTAGGGCAGTGCCCTTTTTACTTTTCTATTTTTAATGTTTATTCTTTTGCTGATAAACATTCCTTTATTTAGTTGTACCGCACACTTTCTAGAGATCAAGCTAGATTTCAGGATCGCCATGCATACATTGAAAGTAGACCAAAGCCAGAAGTGTCTCCAAAACCATGGCCACCTCAAAGTAAGTTTATAATTGTAACAGTAGTGGTCATTACATGTAAAAGCAAGTTATGACCGCTCAGATTGCCACATGTCACTTCACAATGTTTTTGCCAATTTCATTAAAATAATTGTAATGGTCAGGAGCAAATGACTGCATTGAGCTTCATAAAAGGGGGGCTGTGGGAGCACTCCTGTGGCAAAATTACTTTATAACAAATAGTGGAAGTGCTACTGATCTGACCATAACATTAGAACAAACAAGAAAAGAGATGATCAATGCACATTGACCAGTATACATAAAATGCCCCCAATGTCCAGTCCACAAACTGACATACTGTATATATAAGAAAATAGATGATCAATGCACATTCCTGGGCCCCATAAATCATAATATCTATGCTAGTGCAAACAGTAAAAACATGGGGGGTTTTAGTTACAATTTTATGCATAAAAGTGAAAAGCCTTCCAAACCCGGTATGGAAGGTCCTAACAATTTACATTGGGTCATTTATCTGGGCTTGGTTGCATTTTCTTGGGAAGGTTGTCTCCCTGACCTTGCATTGGATAAGTATTAAAGGCTATTGCTTCCCCCCTGCCTACTGCCTTTTAACAAGGAGGGAAGAGGCCTCTCATCCAATGCATAGTATTCAAGGCTTAAGACCTCCAATTAAAGGGACGTGTTGGGGATGCTACTACCACATGGAAGCTTGAGCTTCTTGTTTGGAATAGTAAAGAGGCAACTAATGGTGCTTCACATAAATGGTATAAAAAGGGTGCAATAATGCTCTTCTTTTGGTTCTGCCTAAGGGCTGGTTCATACAGGTTAATATTTTGTCTTGGTTAATTATTCAGTCCTTAATATGAAGATTAGTTCATCTGTCATCTGTCAAAGGCCCAAAACTTGCTGGTGTGCACCAGATCTTATTTTAGTCTGTTAGCTATTGCCAAAATAAGTTTCTTTCCCCAAGATGGGCCCACTATGTAAAAGCCTGCAGAAGAGACAATCTGTCTTATTTAATAAGGTGCAAAATTTGCCATTGCTGTCAGTTCTACTACAAGTAGAAAACATTTGCAGGCCTATGTAATAAAAACAGCGCAGAAATAATTGTGTACCTCATATTGAATAAGCCCGGTGTCCGAGGATAAATATATATACGCCAATTGAATAAGCCCTGGTCTATTCAAAATGTCTTACTAATGAGAAGTCAGGATCATTTATATTTTCACTTTATTGCTCCTTTAAAACTGAGCCACCCACAATGATAAATTGTTTTAATGGTTTGTTGTGTATAGATTTACTGTATTAAATTCTAGTTGAATTCCATAGGAAACTGCACAATCGATTGGAATTTACCAACACGTCCGCTCGAACGTTCGTCCGATCCAGACGAACGAACGATCGAGGTCGGTCGCGGCGGCCACCACACACCAGCAGATATTTTCGGACGTCCGACCAAAAATGCCGTGCCGGCTGAAAATAACTGCTGGTGTGTACTCAGCCTAAAAAGGAACTGAAGCATCCTTCTGTTATTGTAGGCTTGTACATACAAATGTAAAACCAAATGGTTTACCAAATACCAAATCTGCTTGAGGAACCACCATGGTGTGTTCATATAAGAGAATATTCTTATCATTGCAAAAAAAAAATTGTATTATAGTTGTCCGTTGTAATTAATGCAGTTTTAATGGTGTTTTGTTTGTTTGTTTTTCTTCTTGATCAGGCTCTGGTAAGTAGCACATTACATTCTCTTATTATTTGTCATTTCTTGTACTTGTTGCAGATTATACTGCTTGGCCTTTAACTGTTGCATTTACATTTTACTTTTCATTTTTTCTTCTTCAACCAATTATATAATAAAGCAGTGCTTTGCATTGAATCAGGAAAGTTTCCTTAATGCATGCATCTATTTGCATGTTCTTTATCCATGCATCACACAGCTAAAACACAACCTGCCTGCTTATGACAAAGTGATGTTCATTTCATAAATATATGTTTAAACGATATTTAAAAAAAATGGAAGAAGGGAGGGGAATGGCCGTAACAATATGTAGCAACCTAGTCAGCCTCTGTTCTGAACAATCTATCAATTATTATATATATAATTATGTTTGAAATTAAATAATGTAGACACTATATCATTAAACCCTTCACACCCCTCAATATATAAAATGCTGAGTGCAGGCTTATTTAAGTATGTTATCTGTATATTGATTTATGAAATATGAAATTTCCATAACTTAATGTGAATGGTTAGAAATTGGGGCAAATTACAACTAGTTTTGTAATAAGAAAGTCTTAAAACATAGATCTGAACCTAAGCACGTAAAAAGTGTTCTTATTGCTCAGAACAGATGTAACAATTACCATGTTGGTAATTTACTGTTTTTTGCACAGTTTGCTTTTGCAAAGAACCTTTTTGCTTAACCCCTCCCCGCAAAAACATGAGAATTTCCCCCCTCTAATTCTCATTTTGCTTCTTACAATTTCTAGAATAAAGCCCAATGGAATATCTACTCAAACTTGAACCTATAGGAGCATATAAAGGGACGGTTCTTCTTTCCGTGCAACTTATTTAACTAGTGATGATTTTTGTTTTTGTTTTAAAAATCATTTGAACTTTTTTTTTTCTTGCTGTATTTTAATGTGTTTAGCCCTCTACTTTGGAGAGGAAAGGTAAAATTATGGGCTGTTTTAAAGCATCTTGGTTAAAACTGTAAACCAAATAGTCGGTTAAATCTGGTTGTTTGATTCCAATGCTTGTACAAGACTGTCCAATAAAAAAATGAATTACTACGTTTTTGATGTCTTTCCTTTTTACTTCTGATGAGGATGGGTTTGCACTCAAATACTTTCTAACATATTAGCTAATATTCTGTCCATCTAAAATTGTACTCACAACAAACTAACCAGCTGCAAGTTATTTTGTGTATGCATTACACTGTAACTAACTTTCTGCTTGCTCCTCCAATATCTGCAAAAGGTTTATTAGTTTAATGGACAGTTTTACATTAAATGAAGTGTATTTACAAAGTTAATTATTATAAATTCATAGTATAAAAATCAGCCTATCTTCCTCCTCCTCGTCCCACTATTATTGTTACTGTTTTGGTCAGTTGGAGAGTGGGGGAGCTGGCTCAGGCAATCACCAAATGGAGCATAGTGGCAAAGGACAAGGTGGATCAGACCAAATTAATAATAGGCGGGATACTAATTTTAAAATATACACCTAATATAATGTATAATTGTGCTTTAAAGGGTATGTCCACCCAAAAAAAAAAGTTTTTATATAAGATTCCCCAAGGGCTCCCAGCCCCAACCGCTATATTTGTTTCTTTAGAAAGCCCCCCAAACTCTACTTACCTCCCCTCTTTCATCCGCCGCGCTCCCCTGCATTTTCTCGCAAGCAGAGGGGCGGGACCAGCAGCCGCGTCTGTGATTGGCTGAGCAGCAGCCAATCACGCATGCGGCTGCCGGCAGCTCACTTCGCCGGAGGAAAGAGGAGAGGTAAGTAAAGTTTGGGGAGCTTTATAAAGATAAAAACATAGCGGTTGGGGCTGGGAGCCCAGGGGGAATATTATGTATTAAACATTTTACGGGAGGGGGAGGGAGGGGGAGAAGGACTGCAGTACGCATGCCAAACTTCTCCCGGAGGCCAGGTAACAGGCAGAGTCCTATATGGACTCTGTTAGCCTCCTGGTGGGCAGTTTTTGGGACTTTGGGGGGGGACTACAGGAGAACCCTATGGAGCTGGGATGTGAGGTAAGGATTAAACTACACTACATGGTGGGGCCAGTAGTTGGGGGGATTATAGTTTTGGGGGTGGACATGCCCTTTAAATCCTACTGATTAAGACTGAAAAATAGTTTGTTTTGTTCTAAATTATGAATTCTCTATACTTTCTGCTTCCCTAAACATTTGTGGCTTAATTAAAAAAAAAAGATTAGTTAAAAATGTAAATAGAGTCGTACTTTACATTTTGTCCCAAACTTTTTAGTATAGATTTCTAATAGTAAAAGGTGTTTAAGAAACACAATTATTAAAAATAATGATAAATGTAACCAATTGCATTTTTTATGGGGAGCATTGTAATACCATTTATTTTAATAAGTTCTAGAGGTTTTTTGCAAATTAAAGGACAATTATACTCACCTACCCCTCGTTCCTTTCCCCCCACTCCTGCAAAGTACCCAGGGTGAGGACCTAAAATGCTAAGTTCTCACCTCCGGGTACTTTACAAAAGTCCTGCACTACTTACTTGTAATCTCCCTCATCGCTCTGGTCCGATCCTCCCCACTGGCACTTTGAGTGACAGGTCATGAGGCAGCCAATGGGAAGACGTGCTCTGCAAGGAGGCGTGTCTTCCCATTGGCTGCCTCCCGGACTGTCACTGACAGTGCCAGTGGGGAGGATTGGACCGGAGCGACGAGGGAGATTACAAGTAAGTAGTGCAGGACTTTTGTAAAGTACCCGGAGGTGAGGACTTAGCATTTTAGGTCCTCACCCTGGGTACTTTGCAGGAATGGATCTGGGAAATGGTAAGTATAATTGTCCTTTAAGTTTCAGATGTAGCCTCTAAACTACAAGTTTGAACTTAATCGTCTTAAATTTCTGCAGCGGTTTATTTAAAGTAAATTAGGTAAAAGTAGGAGAGGGCACAAGCTAGCTCTTCATGTGTACTGGATAAGTGAGGCATTTATTGACAGTAAATAGTAATCTCCTTGCAACTATATTTTATCAATCAGTCAAGACTGCAGACATCTGACAGCTTAACTGTCAGATTTTTTTCCAATTCTAGTTTCCCTGTTACAGCCCTTCACATTTAAACCTACACATTTATGCTTTCCAGCTGGGTAGACAAACGTTATGTCATGAAGAGAGCTTTGATCTAAACACGAAGGTCTGTAACATGGAAACAGTCTGAGAGCTGTTAAAGTTTTAAATTGGCCAATATAGTTCTGATTATTTAAAAAAACAATATTGATGTCTAATAATCTGAGAATATAATATAATACATAGATCCGATTGGGAGAAAGATATGACACCAAGCCAGCCTCGGTCACAAACCTTAATCATTATACTTGATATCTTACAAGTTTTATTATTTCTACAATAGATGTGCTGTAAGATGGTGACGCAGCCTTGCCAACTGTATGTTAAATGGAATAGCCCTTTTATGAATAAAGTAAAAATGTTTATATTCACTATTTGATATACATGTTAATTTGCTTAAAGGTGCATTATACTGATTTTTTTCAACTTTGTATTTGTATGTCATAATTGTTGAGTATTCCATACCTTTTAAAGGGCAACTGTGGTCTCTAAAGGGTTAAAGGAAAGCCTGCAGTATTTCCTTTAAAATGATCTGACAATCACATTTCTGGCTGGAGCCTGTGAGACATTACATTGGGGTGAATGTTCAAACTTCCTGCTTCCAGTAGGTGATGTCACCTGACCTCTGCCCCGTCCATCTACCCCAGGGGAGAAGCATGCTCAGTTAAGACTTAATGCTGGGGAACTACCTGAGGCTGAGGCTGGTTACATGACTACAAGCCTGTTCACATGGCTGAAAACAGGAAGTGTTCAAGCAGGAAGTAATATTGCTGAATCTTTCCAGCAATAACTTCTCACAATATTTATCTAGAGATTAGGTTGGATGATGGAAGGCTTTTTATATAATACTTATTAGTTTGGAAGAATTCAAGACCACAGTTACCCTTTAATGTTCCCCTTTAAAAAGTTATAGAAACAACATTGTGCAGAGCTGCAGGGAGGCATAATGAAGTAAACCTAATCTTGCCATGGCTCTTTGCAATGCATTTTTTATTAGTACACTTTACTAATGTTGTAGGTTATGGAATTTCTACCTTCTACAGTATATATATTTTTGTGTGCTCTTTTATCAAATGAAGGGTGCCGACACCTCAGATATTCCACCCTTACAGGAACATAAATCTCAAAAAAATATAATTTGAGTGTCGCACTCCAAACGCAAATAATGTGTTTATTTGTGACCACACATCAATACACACAACATTTCAGGGGATAGGGTACCCCCTTCTTCAGGTGGAGAAGGGGGCACCCTGTCCCCTGAATCGTTGTGTGTATTGATGTGTGGTCACAAATAAACACATTTTTTGCATTTGGTGTGCGACCCTCAATTTATATATTTTTTTAAATTTCTACCTTCTGTTTTTTTAGTGTCAGTGTAATAATCTCTAGCTCCTCCCCCTGTCTTACTCACCTATATCAGAGGAAGAAGGAGTGTCTGTTATAATAGAGCATGGAGGAATCTGTAGTTACTGTATGGTGTATGGTGTACCTTTAAGTTATCCTCACACAGTCACTGATACACTCCCTACTTGAGCTCTTTCTTTTCTGATTTTTTTTGTTGTTGTTGTTGCTGCACATACAAACAAAGGAGAGAAGCCAGAAGCAAAAGTGGTTGTAGCTAACTTAATGATGTAAGATAAAGTTCAAAAAGCATGCCACATACCTTGAAAGTATAACTGGGTAGGTGCAAATTAGTTGTGGACTGCATATTCAAGAGATTTCAACATTTTAGTGCTACTTACACCCCAATCAGCTGCATTAAAACATTGACATTTCTTATAAAATTAAACTGTTTCCCCCTCTCAATAAACCCAATACTTTAGATCAGCTGCAGCTCTGATCGCCACTCTGGTAAAATTCATTCCCAATGCTAAGTCTGGAACCTTGCTATTGGCAGGGGCAAACCCAGGATTTCCAAGGTAGGGATTCCAGAAAGGATTCTTATGAGCAGAAGCACATTGAGCTCACCACCTTAAAGGGCATCTATAGTGGGAAAACTAACTTTTTTTTCTTTCTTTCCATGTGTTCTATAATTCCCCACAACCCGCAGAGTGTCATCACTTTGTTCAGATTCCCTCTCTGTCCTGAGATACACCAGTTAGAAGAATACGTGATTGCATTCCTCTACTCCTAC
Source organism: Hymenochirus boettgeri (assembly GCA_019447015.1). NCBI lineage: Eukaryota > Metazoa > Chordata > Amphibia > Anura > Pipidae > Hymenochirus > Hymenochirus boettgeri. The sequence continues at coordinate 104,070,453 of CM033469.1, read as the reverse complement.
TTGGACTGTCAATCAAATCCCTGTGACGTGATCCCCCCTCCCTGCTCTGTAATAAACATAGAGATAAGAGTATTAGCAGGGGGAGAGGGGTAACTTTCATGGTAGATATAAGGCTGCACTTGACCCCCCCTTCTTGATAGACTTCACTGATTGATGATGGGTCACAAAGAGAGAGATCGTAAACTGTACTGATCTCCTTCTTCCATGTCTCCAGGACAGCTTGCTTTCTATTTGCCACTGTGCGTGGGTGTGTTTTTCAGGATGTTGAACTATAACTCCTACTGCACATGATAAGCTTGTCGGTTAGCCGGAGTTGAGACATGGAGGAGGTAACGGGAGGGGGAAGGGGGGAGTGCTGCACACAGATCTGGCACCATGGTTAAACAGAGTCACTGACAGAGATAGGATTAAGGCAGCACAGAGTACATGAATTTAACTTTGCAAAGGGGTAATGTGTTTTTTTCACTATAGATGCCCTTTAATGCTAGCCACATCTACTTTTAAAGTCTCCTGCCTCCTTAAAGTATGCCTTTTGTGTATAATTTCTTTCCTCTACATTAAAAATGTGGTTAAGCAGTCAACGATAAACGATAATGTACCTCCCTGCCTAGGTTCAAATAAACATCGTTAGTTCGTTTTATTGGTGTTTTTTTAGTGGCTGCAACTAGGAAAATTCTGCATGCTTAAATTACAGCAAAATTAACTAAATACATTTATATGAAACTAGCATTAAAGTAACATCCTCTGGACATTTTTGCTGTCTGAGGTGAAGGGCAACCCCCCCGAGTCTCTGTGCATGCTTCATTTTGTCTGGGTTCGTTCACACTAGGCTTGGTTTTTAACACGACACATATAGTATGCGATAACACAGAGGCATTTATTTTTCTTTACAATTCAATGTGTCCTGTTCCCACCAGTGCATTATGTTTAATAGCACTGCAAACATTGGACAGCCCCATGCATTTTTACACCAATGCTGCTAATACAAGTCAATGGGACTGTGAAGAAAATTGCACAATAACACTTACTTTACAGATTGGTGTGCGATGTCTCCACAATTGTAGGCTGGTGATTTTTGCAAAGAAAATGTGCAAGAACGCACACGCCATATGATAACACATATGTTATCGTGCGTTTTACAGCACTTCAATAGTGTGAACGAAGCCTAAATGGTTAATTTCCCATTACATTAGTTTTAATGTTTTTCTAACCTTAATATGGGCTTGCTTTACTTTCTTTCTGACTGTTTTCAGCTCTTCTACCTTGTTGTTTTTCATTTGAATGCAATTCACCATTTCATGGATTGCAAGCACAAAAAATAACTCCTCAAAAAAGGGGAGTGGACATGTGGTAACAGTGTGTTGTGGTGTAGAATATGCAGCGATATCCCTGCTTGATAAGGGTGTCAGCATTAGTGCCAACACCCACAGACTGCAGCAATGGTGAGGGTAGTTGTGGATGTGCCTGAATGATGTCCTTTTTGGCAATAGTTGTAAACATACATAAGGCAGTGATGCATGTATTTTGCATGTATTTTTTTATCTGTATTGAGAAGCTTTTCAAAATGAAAATCATTCACTATTAGATCTGATGTCTGACAAAATAATATTGCATTATTTTGTTTGTAACATTGCAAATAATATTGTAGCCCCTACAGTGTAATGCAAAGTGTACCATGCTTTTTTGTCTGGAATTGTGCTTTAGGACAAAAGATAAAAAAAATCTACTCTAACCTGTAAGTGCAATATCAGTCATAAAAACTCAAGTTTTATATCTCTGTATAAGGGCTGCACAACATTTTATGTGCACACCACCATTTTAAATGCACCCTAGTCTGTCAAATTAACATAGTAAGAAATCCCTATATACTAGCACTTTGCAGTCACATGTTCTTGGCCAAAAGCTTCTAAAACAAAGTGGTACAATCTGTCCAAGCCAGGAAAACCACATTACACAGCTATATATATGTTACCTCATGAAATCAACTTGTAAATAAAGTATTAAAAACAATCCATTGTGCAATGTTAGATGTTGTGTCTGATTTGTCATGCCATATTTTCCTCAAGCTGCATCATAGATTTTTAAAAATCCTTTAAAAGGTGAGGAGGATGAAAGTAGCATCATGTCTGAGGTCAATGAAGAACCAGCTGTATTTGGTGCTCAGTTTGTAACTGCAGCTGCTGAGGAAACTAAAGGACAGAACACTAACTCTGTAGCAAAACTTATGGAGGAGTCATTAATGGAAGAAGGAATAGCACCTGCTATAGAACCAGCAGCGGAACTGGAGACTGTCTCTATGTCAGGTTAAGATCTATATTGGGTTTTTACTGAATATTAATTTTATATAAAACACAAGGGGCTGTGGGAGCTGTCTTTAGGCAAACTTACTATTACAGTGGAGCTAATCTGACCAAAACATTTGAATAAAAAGAGAAAAGGATGAGCAATGCACATTCCTGGGCCCCATACAATATATGTGCTAGTGCAAACAGATAAACCTTTGTGACTGCTAAGGGGTCTTCATGTGAATACTAAAAGGAAGTGGTAATGTCAATAAAACATCCAATTATGTGCTGTTTTTAAAACATGTGGCAGTCATAGCCAATCCAAAAAGAGTTTTTGTATGCTACACAGGATGTGATGTGTATTGTAATAGACAAATATATATACATCCTCCAGCCTGCAGGTGGTATCAGAGAATAATAAAAGACAAGAAATCCCTGCTTTCTATGGCTAGGAATAGAGGAAGTGAAAGTAGATAGAAGTGTGTGGTGTGTGCTCCTGATGGGACTGATGTTTTTGGTGTGATCCCTTGCACAGTGTGATGTCCTGGTTAAATGCAACACAAGATCCTGTGTATAAGATCCTGTTACCACCTGTTGGGAGAACAGATTATTGGACAGACAATTTACCTTATTGGATACAAACTCTGAGGCAACAAATAAGTGTACAGCAACTTACAAGGACACACAATGTACAGGCCTGGTCAATATTTAAAGTGGTGCACCATAGACAGGGACTACTCCATTACTGCATATGTTACGTGGGGAAACTGTTTATGTTATTAAATCAGTGAGATACTTATTGTTAAATGTAATTAAAACTTGTTTATCTTGTTTAAACTAAGTGCACTGTCTGCTTTGTGCCAGGCAACCAGAGTAACAATGTGTACCATGCTACCCATTATCATTACGTAAAGCAGTAATCTGGTACAAATTAATGGCAGTAGTGCTGGTAATACCATTTATTCTGTTTTCTCTGTATATTTGCTCTTTGTATTAAGCTATGGAGGCTGCTACCGAAAGTATTGATTTAAATCCTCCTCTCCTTATACTTGCAGATGAAATGCCCCAATTAGACTTAGCAGTTGTCAGTTATTAAAAAGTGCTCTGAAGCAAGTTTTTCAACTAGATCTGTATGAAAGAGGATATAAAGGATAAAACTTTGCATGTGTCTATCCATTTCTTTAGGTAATCTGGGAATGAGAAATATTTGTTCAAATAATAACATGAGGCTGGAGGTACCTTCTGTTATAAGGGCTCTATTTCATTTTATAATCTGTGGGGAGCTTTTAGCTCCTTTAACCCCACCTCACCTTAACCTTTAAAGCTAATCCGTATCCTGTGTTTCCAAGTTCTAACCCTATAACAAGTGTAAATCTGGAACTTGCTGTGGTAATTACTAATAAGTATGAAAATAGCATGTTAATCTGGATCCCGTTTAGAGTCACAGGTCACCCAATGGTGCTGTTTAGTTTGAGCTGCACATTGTGGCAAGATTGTCTGGGTCTATTCTCAGACCTGCAGATTTAGTACACTTAGACCCTCTGGATTCTAGCTGGCAGGTAGATGCAATAGGAGGGCAAGTTTGGTAAGATTCATGACTACTACTGCCTAAAGTGACCTATATTATCCTGTCCTATTCCAATAGTGTAATAGCTATGGATGTAAGGGAAAGGCAGGTGGATCACTTGCATATTTAAGCCCTTGGGTAGGTATTGCTTAAGCAAGAAAAATTGCTTTATTCTAGAATGTATGAAAACAAAATTTTCCAGCATTCTGTGCAGCCAGAGAATGCTGGGAGTTGGGAAAAGTTCAACACCCATGCTTTATATCATTAGGCTGTATTGCATCTGTATACATTCATTAGCCAATAGACATAGAGGAGAAACATACTGCTAACAGAAAATGCTGGGAGTTGTAGTTTTCAAACATGTGAAAGGTCAGTGCGAAATGCATGTTTATATGTTAAATTATTAGGGCAATGCTATTATAATAACACAAAGCTGTGAAATACCTTCTGTTATAAGAAGGCTCTATTTTATTTTATATTTATACTCTGTGGGGAGCGTTTAGCACCTTTAACCCCACTTCAACTTAATCTATAAAGTTAATATCTTTATAGTTAAGTATCCTGTGCTCCCAAGTCGTAACATAAGCAGCTATAAATGTGGAACTTGCCGTGGTAAATAATAATAAGTATTATTTAGGGTATCAGGTCACCCAATCGAGTTTGAACACCAGGATTGCATAGGTCTATGCTCAGACCTGCAGGTTTATCCTATTCGGTGTATCTCTCTCTCTCTCTCTCTCTCTCTCTCTCCTAGCAAAAGTGTGACCATTGGTGCTCTCTCTCTCTCTCTCTCTCTCTCTCTCTCTCTCTCTCTCTCTCTCTCTCTGTCTCCTAGCAAAAGTGTGACCATTGGTGCACAGTGGAAATTATGTGTTTGTGTGTTTTGCTATGTGTGGATACAGTGGATATAGAATAGTGGATATAGAATCTTTACACACAGGTATGTTTTAAACTGTTTCTCAGACAGTCACCAGCACCCAGGGGAACCAAATAGGATAATCCTGCAGGTCTGAGAATAGACCCAGGCACTCCTGCCACATTATGTGGTTCAAACTGAACATGCTATGTTCATACTTTAGTATGTTCATAATTAGTATTCACCACGGCAAGTGCCATATTTTAACTTCTTATATCACGACTTGGGATCACAGGATACTGATTGGATCAGGTTTAAAAAGAGGTTTGGCAATTGGGCCTGGTAGAGCTACTGAGTCTAATTGGGACATTTCATCTGTAGGTTCAAGGACAGGAGGATTTAAAAAAATACTATCAGTAGCCGCTTCCATAGATTAAAGGGCTTGTCCACCCCCCAAACTAAACTTTAACCCACAACTAGCCCCACTGAGTAGTTTAAAAAAAATCCTCACCTTACATCTCTGCTCCTTATAGTTCCCTTGTAGTGCTTGTCTTAAGTCCAGGAAACTGAGGAGTAGTAGCTGTCTTCCTGTCCAATAGGTTTCTGCCTCCTCCTTGCCCTCTGAGAAGACAGTGGCATGCGCAGGGGAGCCATTTCCCAACCTCCCTCCCACCCTCCTGATCCCTCTTTGGCTGCCCTTTAATGTAGCGTTAAATTTTTTTGTATATATTGCAGGGCATCCCCTTCCACCCCCAACTGCTATATAGGAAGTGTAAAAATAGAATCTGAACTGTACTTACAGATCCTTGATCTCATGGTGTTCTCTATTGCTGGAAAGCGTGGCTGTGATTGGCTGCCTCTCAGCCAATCACAGCTGTGGCTGCCAGTCCGGCCCTCTGCTTGTTCTTGCGGCAAGCAGGGAGCTTGATCAGGGGCTGTTAGTAGAGTTTGGATTCTATTCTTACACATCTAACATAGTTGTTGGGGGTGGGAGGGTATGCCCTGCAATATATCAAAAATTATATTGAGGGTGGAGATGCCCTTTAATACATAGAACAAATATAAAGAGAAAACATGGAGAATAAATGGTATTACCAGCTCTGCTGTCACCAATTTGTACCAGATCACTGCTTTATGTAATGATTATGGGTAGCATAACACATAGTGGGTTACTCTGGTGGCGTGGCACAAAGCAGACAGTGTACTTACTTTCTTTAAAAAAAATAAATCTGTTTTAATTACATTTAACAGTAAGTATTGCAATGATTTAATAACAAAACATAAACAGTTTTCCCACATAACATGTGCAGTAATAGTAGTAGTACTACTTAGTACTAGTACTAGTAGTCCCTGCCTATGGTGCACCACTTTAAATATTGACCATGTCTGTATATTGTGTGTCCTTGTAAGTTGGTTTACACTTATCTGTTGCCTCAGAATTTGCATCCAATAAGGTAAATTGTACAATAATCTGTACTCCCAACAGGTGGTAACAGGATCTTATACACAGGATGTTGTGTTGCATTTAACCAGGACATCAAACTGTGCAAGGGATAACACCAAAAAGATCAGTAAGGGATATATATATATGTAGTTCAAAAAAGTCACGGCACTGTTTTTTACTTTTGGGTAAAAATTTCTTCATCTGTGCACATTTTATGTTAGCACACATGTGAGTTCTCCAGAAGACATGACAGAATGTGCTGTTTAACTCATCATACGTATTTATTGCACTTGTCTGACTTTTTTGTCAACAGAAAGTTATATTATAGTACCATCTACGCATTTCGGTCATCAATTTTGACCGTCCTCAATGGGTAACCAAAATATATAGCCAAAGCAGATGGTTGCAAAATCATAGATTAAAACATTAATCAATAGCTCTAATCCGTGAATAACCATAAAGATGTGATCATAAGTGAATTAAAACATAATACAAAAAATTACATTTGTCAACCATACAAGGACCAAAGGTCCTAACCATCGCATGGGTGTGACTTCTTAATAAAAAAATGTCAAATGTCAGACTTTTAAATCCGTGATAGTCTAGTATGATATAATCCTGTTTGATCCTTAAAAAATGTTTAAATAGTTAGCAGCAATGTTCTCATACTGTTATTTTGTTGCAAAATTAATTATATTAATAATATTTTATTAATATAATAAGATTATATAAGCAATCTGATCTATGTTTCCTGCCTATCCAAAGTCAGTTACAGACAACTTTTATTTGCTACAGGTTACAATAGCACCGTATTTTAACATTTACAAAAGGGAACTTACATTTACAAAAGAGAGAACTGCTCATTTAAACCCTTGGGATTCAGGGTGGTTTTCCCCTCCCATGGGTATTCGTCACTCCAACAATCTGGTCAATGGCCATCCACTTAAAGGCAGCCAAAGAATGGCCCTTTTCCCTGAAATGTCGGGCTACAGATTGTTCCCTGTGTCTACTGTCTTTTTGGGTGTCAATCCCTTTGGTCCTTACCTTGCTGCTTAACACTGAGTGAATAGAGGACCAATGGTTAGCCATCCGGTCCTTGAGAGAGGTTGTGGTCTTACCTACGTAATACAAGCTGCAGGGACAGGTGATGAAATATATAGCATAAGTGCTATGGCACGACAAATTATGTCTGATGTTGAACCTGCGGCCAGTATGTGGGTGGAGAAAATCCACCCATGTCAACATGTAGCTACACATTTGTCAGCCTCAACATTTATGGCAACCATCTTTTATATGAGATAGTCATGTAGTCAGGGTCTCAATGCTACGTGGTGCTAAATCTGTCTTAACCCAATACATTTTTAAGTGAATGACCACTCATATATGCAAAAATGGGCTTTGTATGCTTAAAAGGAAGGGAGTCATCACTTGTCAGTACTTTCCAATGCTTCATGACACTAGTCCTAATATCTTTACTGTGTGAGGAGTAGTACATGGAGTAGGGAATTTTGGAGGTCTCATTGTTACCAGGGCGTGTGCCTGTAGTCACCTTGTCCCGAAACCTGGATTATGGCCCTGTTTTTTTGGTCACCAATAAACTTCTTATCATAACCCCTTGCTTTTATAGCATGGGGTAGCATTTGAAAAGCACGTAGGTCTCTTCAGTGCTGGTGTGGTTTAGCTACAGGAGTGGTAACGTATGACCATGCTTTACTGACAGCTTGACTGAATTACAGCTTTACTAACTTTGCTTGCACTACTGATATCTACCGCTTCTATGATGCTCCTGTTTGCTTTGTTGTGATAAACTGTATTGGGCTCCTGTACTATCTAGGAGTATAATGCTAATCCCGACCCAGGTGGAAGAGGGTTCCTCGGAAGGGCATTAAATCTTTATCTCCCTTACGTTTTCTTATATGTCATCACACCTGCCTTATCTGCTTTACTGGTTCTAGTTTTACTGGGAACGCCCAGTTTATTGATGTGTCGAAAGGAGGTGTATTTATTCATTTGTACTGATATTGTATTATAGAGATGGGGGTTTGGTATTGATTGAATAAAGATTTGTATTTTGGAGGAACTTTCCTGACTTAGATTTGTCTCTTCATAGCTTATTTGCTTGAAGACCCTCGATTTCCCCCTTTGGATATTAGCTGAATGAGTGCCTCCTATTAGGAGTATAGTGGGTGTTTCTTAGCTTTTTAGCTGTGTTTGCCAGGAAAGACATTTCATCATCCTATAACAAATGAGGTAATACAAATTAAGCACAGGATCACTTGCACAATGACGCATGTCGTTTATATGATCACATGCCCATGTGGACTCGTATATATAGGAAAAGGGACCTTACCTTGAGAATTCGTATAGATGGACATCGATCAGCCATATCCACGGCATATAGAGACAATTATACTGTAAAACCTGTTGCTAAGCATTTTCTGCAAGCTGGACATGAACTATCCTCTCTCAAATATAGGATGATTCACCATGTCCCACTCCTAAGGAGGGGGGAAGGTAGGGCTAGGATGTTATTGCAGAGAGAGACTTACTGGATACATCATTTGGATACTCTCAGTCCAAAAGGTCTTAATGAAAGTTTTTCACTGAAATGTTAAGTAAGATAACTTACCTTGGTAGTATAGCCAATTTATGTCTTAGATATTGGACAAGTGATAGAATAATTGTGGTAAAGACACTAGAATATAAGTGTTTTTAAATGTTCTTAGATTTTTACACAAATCTTAATGTTTTACGCTATCTTAAATATACTGAACTTTAATGCATATGCATATGAAGATTTTGCACATCACAGAGAACATTTACACTTTAAAGTTTAAGCACTTTTAAAATTATGCACTTTAAATAGATGCACTAGAATGTAACTTTAAATATTCAGAGGTTGGAGCGTAACATTATATGTCCATGTTGTTTGCATACCTGTGTGATGTAATAAGAGGCGGAGCCTGTGCACTCCATTTAAGTTTGTTTGATGCACATTATTTATTAGCTTGATAAAGGTCTAAGAAGAAAGACGTTGCTGTTTTATGCACCTCAATAAAAGTGTTTGAAAGAAGTCCGAGTTGTGCACCGTGAAAGTACCTTTTGGAATGTAAATATACAAATAATCCCCAGGGTAGCACCAGGCATTTATTCATGATTTATGAAGATATATAAAGTAAGTTAAACAGCACATTCTATCATGTCTTCTGGAGAACTCACATGTGTGCTAACATAAAATGTGCACAGATGAAGAAATTTCCGAACAGTTTAAAGTGATATAAATCTACAGTGAGAAAGATTACCCAAATGTAAAACACATTCAAGACAGTTGCCAGTATAAAATTTACTCCAAGGTCCAACAATGCTCAGAAAATTCTAAAAAGCCAAGAGCTATGCCTTAGACTACAGGTTTCAGCCTATTTAATGTTCAAATTTATGGCAGTACAGTAAGAGCAAAATTAAACAATATGGCTTCTTAGGGAGTGAAGCCAGTAGAAAGCCTTTCCCTAAAAACAAAAAAACAACTGTGGTTTGCAAAGTTGCATCTGGACAAACTACATGATTTCTGGACAGATGCAAGTAAATGTTTTCCCATAATACACTTACTATTACTATGAAGTGAACCAGACTCAGCATATTGGTGGTGGTGAAGGAGTAATAATTTGGGCTTGTTTTGTAGCCACAGTATTTGGGCACCTTGCATTAGATGCACTACTGTTGAATTTGAGATTATATGTCCAACAGTTCAACAGCTTGGCCAGAATTTGGTCATGTAACAGGACAGTGACCCAAACCTAATAGAAATGCTGTGGTGGAACCTTAAAGGGCATGTCCACCCCCAAAACTATAATTTCCCCCACTACTGCCCCACTCTGTAGTGTAGAAAGTAGTGTAGAAAAATCCTTACCGTACATCCCTGCTCCAAATAGTTCTCCAGTAATTCCCCCCCCCAAATAAAAAAAAAACTGGCCACCAGGAGGATAGCAGAGTCCATATGGGACTCTGCCTCCTGTCTCCCCTCTGTGAGAAGTTTGGCATGCGCACTGCAGCCCTCCCTCCACCTCCCTCTCCCTCCCGTTTCTTTCTCCCTCCCCCTAGCGTGTAACCCTTTTGCTATATTATAGGTATTGCTCCCCCAGCCCCAAATGCTTCCCCGATAGTTACTTACCTTACCTCTCTCCTTCGCCATTCTGAATGGCCAGCAGCCACGTCTGTGATTGGCTGCCTCTCAGCCAATCACAGACGTGGCTGCTGGTCCAGCCACCTGCTTGCAGTTCCGTGCAAGCAGAGGGCTGGGGCAGTGTGGCCAAGGAGAGAGCCAAGGTAAGTAACCATTGGGGGAGTTTCTGCACATAAGATTATAGCGTTTGGGGCTGGGGGAGCAATATGCCCTTTAAAAAGATGGCCATAAATTAATGCCAACAAGCCATGATACACACTGAGGCTGGTTTTGTAATGAGAGGGGGCAGAAATTTAACCACAGTTATGTGGGAGACTGATAAAGTCATATAGAATACCATTACTAAAGTTATTGCTGCTTATAGGGCATTTCCACCCCCAACTAAAATTTGTGCCACTGTGTAGTGCTAAAAGATCCCTAACTTATGGTTGTCTGGCAGGGCCTGATGAAAGTCCAGATAAATGTGAGTATGTGCCTCTCTGTGTGCAATCTTTATCTGCCACTTCCTGCTCCTCTGAGAGGATTCTGGCATGCACAGTGGAGCTTTCCCCTTCACTCCCCCTTCTCTGGATCCGTCGGAGTCGGTGGCTGCATCGATCTATTGGGGTGGGGAGGTAGGGAATGCACAAGGTAAGGCAACTCCCCCAACTCTAAACACTATTAGGGTTATTCAATAAAAGTTCTTATTGTTAAAAATGGTGCTAATTTTGCCCCAACCAATCAGATGTTAGCTTTTAAATGTTAAATAAGATCTGATTGGTTGGGGCAAAATTAGCACCATTTTAAAGGATAAGAACTTTTATTGAATCTCCCTGTATGTTTAAAACATCTAAATCAACTCCTTAATTCCCTCGGCTCCCTTTGCTGCTCATCTGCACAAAAGCTGCAGAGGGAGCTGGACCAGCAGCAGCATCAGTGATTGGCTGAGTCTTAGCCAACCACAGATGGGGTTGCTAGTCTGGTCCTTTCTGTTGTTCTGTGTAGAAGAGGCCGTGACTGAGGGAACAAAGGCGGGTAAGTATATTTAGGATCTGATTTTATTCTATGAATTTTTTTCTTTTGGGGTGGATATACCTTTTTACGGTAGTTAAGCTAGTGGTCCATGGATGGCATGTACTTTTTCACGTTTTTCACTCCTAGATTACATTATTCCAAACCTTAGACTGACATGATCTAATATGATTGACATGTCGTGCCTTCTGCAAAATGAATAAAAGACTTTACATTTTAGTAGTATTTCTTTATTATTTGCATTCTTCTGTGTGTGCTACCATCTTCATAACAAATTAAAGGGTAACTGTAGTCTCCAATTTTTGGGGTTGCATAAAAAGATCCAAAATAAACCCTAAATAACATCTAGAAAGTTTTAGCAATATTACTTTTTTGTGTGTGTGTGAGAAGCAGAGGGTCAGGTGACGTCACTTAACCAACTAGAAGCAGGAAATGTGAATATTCACTGCAGTAACATTTTTCACAGGATGCAGCCAGAGATGTGATCAAGTTCGAATTTTTAAGGAAAAACTGCAGGCTTTTATTTAAAAGGTATGTCTAGCCCCCCAAACAAAATATTCATACTTAATAAAACACCCCCCAAAACCCAGACCTTGCTATGTCTGAACCATTCTGCAAGACTTATAAGTATACTTACCAGCCCTCATTCTCTCGTCTGCCTTCTGCTGCTGTCCCTTGCCTTTTCTGTGCACGGAAGCAGTAGAGAGGGCCGGACTGGACAACGTTAGGCAAACCCAAAATCTGTTGGCTATTGCATTGTTCTAAAATTCCACTATTTAACCCTGCGTTGTTTAACTTAATCACAAGGGAAAACAGAAATGCATTTTCAAAATTGTGCATCTGTAATTTTTGGAGCAGTATAGTGGGGCCTAAGCCTTATGTTATTTGTAATGTCGTTTTCTGTTCAAGGTGAGGATGAAAGTAGCAACACGCCTGAGGTCAATGAAGAGGCAACTATGATTAATGCAGTTCAATCTACTGCAGCTACTGAAGAAAATAAAGGACACAACACTAACCTTGCACCACAAATGAAAGAAGAGTTTTTGTTGAAAGAGAAAGAAGCACCATCTACTACAGAACCAACAGTAGAACTGGATGCTGGTCTGAAACATTCAGGTAGGTGTGTGTTAATTCCAAGGAGGAAAAACACCAACAATGGTTTTGTAGCAGCAATTTTTGCTGTCCATTAACTCTTTCACTGACAGCCAGTTTTGCAATTTGTCTGCCCTTTTTTGGGGGGGGGGGGGGGTTTTTTAATTTTGTAATTTTTCTAGAGACGTTTTTGGATTTTTTGGGTTATATATGTAAAAAACAATAAAAATCAATTATTTGTAGGAAATGCACTTTTACACCGAATTGTAATTTATAAACGCTTGTCAAATTAACTTAAATAAATCTCCCACATATCCTAAATCAAATGGAATTAATTAACAATTAATCTCCCACGTGTCCTGAATCAAATTATATGCCACATGTATAAGTGTACACACAGACATGGCCACTAACTAACCCCAAAAGGCACCAATGCAAGTAGAATTACCAAGCTCTATATAAACAAATCCATTATTATTCACAACCTTTTCTGTTCTAAGAATTTTCACCTTCTTGCCCTTACTGAAATCTGGCTCTGCCAACATGACTCTATTGAGTCCTCCGTTACTACAGGAGGTCTCCGCCTCTCCCATACATCTCGCTCCTCGGGTCATGGCGGAGGTGTTGGCCCCCTTCTTTCTCCCGCCTGTCATTTTAATGTCATCATCCCCCCACCGGCCTTCTTGTTTACATCCTTTGAGGTTCACACTGTACAAATTTCCTACCCTCTGTTGCTACATGTAGCTGTGGTATACAGGCACCCATCCACGACTCCCCCAGCTACATTCCTCTCAGACTTTGAGACCTGGCTTACCTTCTTCCTCTCTAGTGACGCTCCTGTTCTAATTCTGGGTGACTTCAACTGTCACATTGACAACTCTGCTCTATCCTGACCCTCTCGTTTGCTTCACTTAACATCCTCATTCCTCTCTGTCTAATTTTTTGAAAGTAACCCCTACCCGCTTTTAGATCACTATCTTATTACGTTTCTTGCTCAACACTCTCCTTTATCTCTTGACCCTTCTTCTTGTGTGTATGTCTGTTATACCAGAGCAATAGATCTGCCGATGCTGGCTTCTTCTCTCTCATCTAGTCTCTCTACCCTTATGTATGACTCTGACTTGCTTCTTAACTCCTATAACTCTGTCCTGACTAATGCTATTGATTCCCTTGCACCTTGCAACCCCACAATCGCTGTCTCCTGAATCTTCGCCAATATAAGTTTATGGCACATTGCCTAAATACCGCACTTTCGGGATCAAAACAAAAACACTATATGAAGCTTATAAATAACAAGACTTTGCTGACTACTTCATAAATAAAGTAGAGACCATCCGTACGCAGATTCCAAACCCTCAGCATAGCTCTCAGTTTCTCTTACCCACTCCCCCCCTTCTACTGCTCTTGAATCTTTTAGTCCCGTGACCCAGTCAGAGGCCTCTTATCTGCTTCCGTCTCGTCCACTCACTACATGTCCACCCGATCCCATCCCCTTTTTCTTACTGAAGCACCGTAATCAGGCAGTCACACCTATGCTAACCTACCCCACATACTCAACGCCTCCTTGCCATCTGGTATTTTCCCTTCCTCCTTTAAACACACTCACGTGAAACCCATAATCAGAAAAGCCTCCCTTGTCCCTAATTGTCTTGCTAACTACCGCCCCGTCTCACTTCAACTGATTTACTGGACGTACTGGACCCCTTGAAATCAGGGTTTCATCCTGGGCCATCCACGCAGACAGCCCTGTGCAAAGTTGGGAATGACCTTCAGGCTGCCAAAGCCAAAGGCCACTTTTCTATTCTCATCCTTCCCGACCTCTTCTCATTTTCCCACCTAACTATGTTGCTAAAACCTGTTGCTTTTTTCTTTATAACATTGCAAAGGTCAGTAGATCCTTTCTCTTTCAACTACTGCTATGCTTACCCATGCTCTCATCCTATCATGTCTGGATTATTATAACCTTCTACTTTATGGTCTTCCTGCTTCCCATCTTTCTACTCTTCAGTTCATACTTAACTCTGCCGCACACATTGTCTCGCTCTCTAATAATTGGGATATTAAATCCCCTCTCTGCCACACATCTACCTGACTCCCCATTAAACAATGCATTATCTACAAAATCCCTTCACTCTTCTGCTCCTTCTTATATTTCTTCTCTTGTGTCCCCATATGTCCCCTGCCTGTACCCTCCATTCATCACAGAACCATCTCTTATATAGACCCCCCACTCACACTGCCTCCTCTCACCTTAAACCTTTTTCTCTTCTGGCCACCGTCAGAATTCGTCACCGAATTCTATTCCCCTCTCTCTACAGTACGTCAAGAAACCTCAATAAACAAGTTTAAATCTAACCTGTCAAGCTATCTCTCTGAGCACAGCACAACATAGGACTGTTGATACTGCACCAGTTATTACTTTAGCACTTCCACCCTTTCCTATGTATCTGTATGTTACCCACCTAAGTAGATTATAAGCTCTATGGGGCAGGGACCTCTTTCTTCATGTTACATGTTTTAAGCACTTGTATATTAAGCGATGCTCATACTTTATATATTTATGTATTTATTTACTGTCCCCCTTGTATGACTTTTGGATTCTATATTGTACAGCGCTGCGTCCCCTAGTGGCGCTATATAAATAAACATATACATACATACATACATACAAGTTAAAACATTAACACCTGTTTAATTGAAAGCATTCTGGCCTATTGCAACTGTAATAAAGCATTGAAAATGCCTGTTAATCATACTCAATATATTATTGGCTCAGAATATTCTGTGGAATCTAATGTTTTAGAATCGCAGGGAACAGGATGTTTTACTTCCTAATCATATTTTTTTTGTCAGACAGACAACATAGGAAACATTATTGCAGATTTTAGAAAACTTTTTGCCCATCAACAGTTACTTGTTTTTAATTCTTTTTTTTTTTTATATTTAATTTCACAGACTCTTGTTGCATTGAATACTGTGACAATAAATTATGTTTTTATGTTAAAGGTTTTAGAACTATTACGTTTTTGCATGCCCTGTAATTTTAATAGTTTTTTTTTAGATTTTTCCATTGTTCATTTTAAAGGTGATGAAACTGAAACAATTAATGTGTCGGAGGCACCTAAAGAGATGGATATAAGTGATAAAGATGAAGCTATAGGAGATGCTGTTGAAGAAATGGAAAGACAGGAGCCAAAGCCTTTAGTATTGGAAGAGGAAGAACTATTAATCATAGAGTCGGCCACAGAAGTGGAAGCTGAGCAATTGCAAGGTTAAGATGCACATTTTACTTTTTATATTAAATTTAATTTATTTTCAGTGTTATGTATAGTAAGTTTTTATTTTTATATGACAGAGATTCACATACAGTGCATGTTCTAACCACGTTCGAGTAGACAGTGTTAAAGAGTACTTATCCTTTTATTATTTACATTGTCTTCCCATGTTTTCCCAGTAGGGAAACAACTGTCTAAATAAACCTGGCTGCCTGGTTACAGCTGCTTTTGAAATTACCCAGGGAACTCATTATTTTAATTATCATGTTTTAAAGCAGACATATGCAACATTGTAGGTTAAACGCCTTTTCTAGATTAGCATAGTGATCATGATAACAAAAAATAAAGCAATAAAAGTAATAGCAAAAGGGTGAAGAGGAAAGAAGTTGTCACAAGAGAATTGGAGAGTTATTGTTATATTTTTTTACACTGCATAGTGGGGCCATCACTGGGGCAAATTTTAGTTTTGGGGGTGGACATGCCTTTTAAGTAGTAAAACTGGGGTTTAGGGAGCACAGTAACATTAACGTATCTGAATAATTTTCTGTACTCTTTGATGGGGACTGCATCATCTATATAAAATCTTCAATACAATACCGCACCCAGGCTTTTCAAATGCAGAAAATGTTTATTAGTTCAATAAATCATCCGTGTTAATTATTCACAGCAATGTTTCGTGGATGCTAGTGTCCCCTTCATCAGGCATTCACAAATGAAAAAAATGCAGTATATCCCTACTGTTCATAAATAGGCAAATTTAGGTGGAAAAAAACAGGAAATTGATGTAAATGACAAATGGGTGAGATGCAAAGAAAACTTAAGCAGAAGGGTTATCCTGATAGATTGCTAGCTAGGGCGCAGGCCTTCTGTACTAAGGAGTTACATGATTGTAAGGAGAAAAAACTAGGGACCAACATAAGAGGATTCCTTTGGTGATGAATTATGCTATAGGGAGTGATGGAAATGCACGCATTGTCCACAGTAACTGGCATTTGTTACAAAGGGCCAGTTAAAATGATATTCCTGAATTTGTTGAACCTCCTCTGGTATCATATCGTAAGGAACGTACTATAGGTAACTGCTTAGTGAGATCCCAATATAGCACACTGCATGTGTGCTATTTTATCACTAGCATCCCCATAACGTTGCTATGTATTATTATTATTATTATCACTTGCAAAGTGCATTTAGTAAATAAATCATTTTAAAATATATGTTTTTGTATGCTTTTATTTTTCTTCCTGTAATTGATTGTGGTGAAAAATTTGTATATAATATTTTATAGAAATGTCTGGAAATACTGATGCCATTACACTTTTCTCTCACTCCATTTTCGTGTTAAATGCAAGTTTAAACTGAAATGGCAAAAACCTTTAAGAAAACAATCTATATTTTCATGTGTACAGAGCAGAATGATAATACCACATCTGATCTGTCAAATAAAGCATCAGACCTTCTACTAGAGGAAGTTGTAGCCAATATTCCAGAGGAAATAGTTGCAGCGTTGGAAGACTTTCCAGAGCTTTCTGGGGAAAGTGGTGAAGAGCCAAACACAACAGGTATGCATTGTGATATTAATGTATAGTATGGCTTAAGGCCATGCAAAAGGGATCACAAAAAACCTGACATACCTGGGGAAGTGATATCATCTTAAATTTGCAATTATCGCGTTCAGTTCCAAGTCTCAGACTGAGGGAGGGGCAGGTTGGGCCGTACCTGACAAATGCAAGTTTTAGTATTTCCAGCAATCTATTAAAGGGTATCTGCACTCATAAAATAGACTAAGCTTTTTTCCCTTTAATTGAAGAACAGGAGGTAAAGAAGCTATGTCTTACCTCCCATTCTCCAATTAAGGAGACAAGATGAAACTCAGAGTACTTCAAAGTACTACAGAGAACCTCTGCTGTACCTCTGACAGATTCCGACTGACCTTTGCAATGTATGGGCATGTTTGTACACTGCAAAGACACGTTAGGACCTACCAGAGGAACGTGATCGCAAGTAAGTACTCTGACTTTACTCCTTTGTCCTGATCATTTAAATGAAAAACAGGAGGTCAGACATGGCTCCTTTACCCCCGGTTCTTCAATTAAAAGGAAAAAGCTTAGTCTATTTTATGAGTGTAAATACCCTTTAAAAACTCAGGGGTGCAGACCTAATGGTTCATGTCACTTTGGGTGCTTAAATGGGGGGGAAGGAGTCAATAGAGGTGTGCATTTTCTATGTGTTTCTTTTTCTTTCTGAAGCCAAACATTCATTTGAAGTGATGTTTTTTGGATTCATACAGGAAGCCATGAGGTAGCTGAGGCAGAAGAGGTTTCTACAAGCTCCTAAATGTAAGAGGATTGAAAAGATGCAATTAGAGAATGTATTATGGCATAATCTCTTTTGTTGCCTGTAATATATTTATAATTGACCTGTTATAAAGGCACAAGTTTTATTTTTTTATCAGTCACATTTACTAAATAATATATACCAAGGGAATTACCAAACTTTAATGCAGTATTTATAAGAAGTAAGAAAGTAAGTAAAATTTATTTCAAAATATTTTAGAAATGTTTTTATTTATGTTTAGTAATTTTATATACAGCACATGACTGGGTTGATATCAAGATATGCAGTGTTCATTTTTAACAATGCAGCGCCTGACAGGAAACATGTTACTGGTGGTACCTCTGATCACTTGTAATCTTAGCTAGAATATTGCAGTCTCTGGTCTGTAATTGCCTGTCCTCTGCTTGTGCCTGAGGTCTGACCAATGGGAAGACACACTTGGGCACCCCTGCCTGCCATATACTAATACTATAATTGTTGGCATCCCTAAAACTGGTGTTTTGGTAGTCTTTTTATACTGTTACAAATGTTACTGATTTAAGCCGATTCCCTTTTTGAATCTATCAACACCAGGGACCATCTCCTCTGCTGTTGCCCAGGCCCAGTGTGGTCCAACACAAACTTCCAGGTTCATTGAAGAGCTTGGGCACTCCCAATGGATCATGGAGGAAAGAAAATCCCCCCCAGTAGGGCAAATTATCAAGACTAACCGGCTTAAATATGCAAACTGTGGAAACAGAAATAGGTGTCGAGTAAATAAGCATTAATGATAATATTTTTACGTTTCTCTTTAAATTTAGCTTTATGATTGTAATTTTTACTTAATTACTTTCTTTTCTTGTTGTTTCTTACAGAGAAAAACATTTATTTTTAATGTGAATTTGTGTTACTTCAAACAGAACACCAGCGCCTGCCTTAAACTTGGACAAATTTAACAGCCTTTCCAAAAGCCTTAAGTGTAGACTCCACTACTACCTCATGTTCATTCATTTTCCCTTGCTGTGATGGACTCTTTATATTTTCTTTCCTTGTGGCCTCTATTTAAACATTACGGGTACTGAAGTGAATTAGTGCGTGATAAAGAAATACAAAGCTTTCAGCATTCCACATAAAACCAGCTAAAGGATCACGTACATGTTAATAATTTTCCATATATTGGCTTTATTTGCTTGCTAAACTATCTGC
Source organism: Hymenochirus boettgeri (assembly GCA_019447015.1). NCBI lineage: Eukaryota > Metazoa > Chordata > Amphibia > Anura > Pipidae > Hymenochirus > Hymenochirus boettgeri. Next base: position 104,051,224 of record CM033469.1, on the reverse strand, counting down.
CTTTTACTATGAAAATTTCTTATTGTCAGGGTCTCGGGTTATTTTGGTACTCTTACACTTTGGTTTTTTATGACCCCCTTGAAAATCAAAAGGATTTGGGAAGCGAGTCAGAAGCTAGTTGTCCATGTTGCTATTATTTATCATTTGTAATAAAACATAAATGCCTATAGTATTAAGGAAATGTTACTGTTGCTTCTGTTTCTAGATATGGATTCTGTACAGATAGTATTAATTCAGTGATCAGTGCAACTGCAAGTCATAAACTGGAAAACCATTTTATCAATTTCACTGGCCCCTACATCAGGGATGTCCAACCTATGGCCCTCTGGTATTCTTTGGCTCTTTAATTTCCAAACACCACAGGTTGGACATCCCTGCCCTATATTTTCAGTAAATTTACACATATAACCTGAATTTAAAGATAAACATATGGCTTGGATTGGGGAACATCCTTTAATGTGTATTGGGAATTCTGAAACCTATTCCTATGAGTAACTCTGGGCTTTATTCATAAGACACCTAAATCTCCATCAAGGGTGCTCGTTGATATCCATGTGTTAATAGCTCCTTGTGAAATCCTGTTAACCAAGTGTCCTCTTGCTCATACAATGTTTTACATCCTTTTAATGTGCAAAAAAACTCTCAGGGAGATTCAATTAAAGGGCATGTCCACCCCCAAAACTAAAATTTAACCCCTTACTGGCCACATCAAGTAGTTTAAAACAATCCTTACCTTACATTCCTGCTCAAAATAGTTCCCCTGCTGTGCCCCTCCAAAGTCCAGGAAACTGCTGTGTAGGAGCAGTGTGTGACTCATGCTGTGCCTGAGACTTCCTCAACCTCATCAAGGTTGAGGCATGCTCAGTGCAGCCCTCCCTGCCTCTCAGCCAATCACGGACGCGGCTGCCGGTCCCGCCCCCTGCTTTCAATTCCATGCAAGCAGAGGGCCTGAACACTGCAGCAGGGGAGAGAGGGCAGGTAAGTAAGAATCAGGGGACTTTCTAACAATTAAATTAATGCGGTTGGGGCTGGGGGAGCATGCCCTACCACATATCAAAAGTTAAATTTTGGGGTGGACATGCCCTTTAAAGTTCTTATTGTTAAATGGTGTTTCTACTTTTTATACTCACTGAAACAACTTTACATTTTCTGAAACTACAATTTGAGACAAGTGCTTGGTTTGTCATTAAATTATTAATGTTTAGTGAGTGCTCCTAATTCCCCCCAACCCCATCCTCCCTTACTCACTGCCTTCTTGTAGTGTCCATGACACTTATAAGTTCTGCACAGCCTCACCATGGACACTGCTCTGATTACACATCTCCCCCTCCCTCCCCCTTTTTTCTGTGCTGATTCTCTTAAAGGGCATGTCCACCCTGAAATCTATCTTTTTCTATAAGGTAGGTAAAAGCTGCCCACCCCCAACCGCCATAATATATTTTTTTAAATATGCCCCGATAGTTACTTACATCCCCTTCTCTCCTCTTCCGTCTTCTATCCAGCTCCCTGCTTGAGGAAGTTGCAAGCAGGGGCTGGTCCACCATCTGCATCTGTGATTGGCTTAGACGCAGCCAATCACAGACGTGGCTGATGTCATCGAAGACGCCGTGGGAGAAAAGGGTCCGTAAGTAACTATCGAGGCATTTTTAAAGAAAAAATAATATGGCGGTTAGGGTTGGGCAGCTCTTACTTTCCTAACATAAAGAGGTTTTCACGGGGGGGGGGAGTTCTCCCCTGTGCATGCCTCAAACCTTGATGAGGTTGAGGCAGAGAGAGGCACCGGAAGAGTCACTGACAGCTTCTACACTGCAGTTTTCAGGACTTTGAACAGTCGCTGCAGGAGAACCATTTAGAGTAGAAATGTCAGGTAAGGATTTTTTTAAACTACAGAATGTGGCCAGTATGGGGTTAAATTTCAGTTTTGGTGGTGGACATGGCCTTTAAATGTTGCAGAAAGTGTGCTAGCAAGCAGGTAAAAAGGAGGTCAGGCATGGGTCACATATTATAATTTCTGCTTCTGGAGTGACAGGTCTTTCCCTGTAAATACTGTGTTTTGAAATGATGATTTTTCAGAATCTACAGCTCAGATTTAAAATCTGGGGAAAGTTTTGGAGCAGTGGGATCTAGCAAACATTTGAAAAATCATCTAATTGGGTTGGGTTGGGGCAAAATTATCACCATTTTTAAAAGAACATTTATTGAATCTCCCTGAATATTTGTTATTTTCATTTTCTACCATTTTTTTCTTTTTAATCCTTTCAGTGGCAGCAGAAATTTCACATTCTGTGTCAGAATAATGTATGATTTTGCTTTCATTTCATTCAGCCCAGAAGAAATAATGAACATTATATATGTTTTTGTAAAACACAAACTGTACTTTAAAGGGCATGTCCAGCCCTAAACTAAAAACTAACATTTAACCTTCTACTGGCCTCGCTGTGTAGTGTTCAAAAATCCTCACCTTACCTCTCTGCTCCAAACGGTTCTCCAGTAACGTCTGTTCAAAGTCCCAGAAATTAAAGAGTAGGAGCCATTTCTGGTGTAATTTGTTTTCGCCTCTAACTATTCCTTGTAGAGGTTTCTATGAGGGCAAGCATACTCAGTAATCACTATGAGGCAGCATTAAAAGAGGGAATTTCCCATAATGCAATTCACATTATTTGCATGAACACTGTCTCCATTCTAGTTATAGCAAAACTGCACCTAGCAGAAGATATTTCAGATTTGATTTCTAAAGATAACTATTTTTTTCAGTATAGATGTCCTTTTATACCTGTTACCTTAAAGGAAATGTACAGAAAGTGTTTGCAATAAACTTTGATTTTTGTTGCAACATTTGAAAGGTCTTTTTACTTATGTGCATCCTGCCACAGGAATGGCGGCAACTAAAGAGTTACTATGTTACATAAAATAGTAACTCTTTAGTTGCCGCCATTCCAGTCAATTACCCAACCATTCTCTTTCTGTGTAATGAGGTGTCCATGTTAAGTTTTCCTGGCTATGCAAGGCTCTGAGGCAATAGAGAAATAGTTTCCCTGCTCAGCACAGAACAGGAATAAACTGATGCATTTGTAAGCATATTTTTATTTTATAATAAGCTTATATTGTAAGTGGATATATATTTAGTCATTAGATCATCTCATTATTGGGGGATGCTTTTAGTAAATGTAATTAGCAGGGCTGCATTCATTACAACCTGGTTGTATTTACACTGCATGTTTTCAATATACAACCCCTATCCTATACATCTGCCCTTAGCTGTTTGAGAGTGCTTGTCAGGGAATGGTGATACTAATAGTGCAACTACATAGGCAATAGGGTTAGTCACTATTTTGCAGGCTATTTGGCCTAAGGAAAGCAATTTCAGGCTCTGTAATCAAAACACTATTATTTTCATTTATCTGTTATATCAACATTTATGTGCAGTTTATGGACTGATATACAACAACACCATAGGTATGAAACCCAGAAGCTAAAAAATATTCATTTTGTCAGTCCTAAACAACCAGCCATCTGCTTGCAAATCGCTAACCTAAATACAAAGGCAAGACCTGCTAGTTTGACTGCTGATTACAAACTGAGCTTCTCTGAAGATTTCATGCTGTTTTATAGTGTCTCATAAATAACCCCCCAAAATCTGATTGGTCTAGATACAATCTTAAATCTGATTGGATCTTGGACTAATCAGATATTGGGGGTGGGGTTAGGAGTCACTACAAATAGTGAATGTTCAGTAAGGAGAGCTAGTTTCAGTTTTGCATTTCATCTGAGGTGTTATAGCTTTGTTTTGAGGCATGTACTGGGCTATAAGCTTATAGAGTGATTCTGCCTGGGTAGCTTGAAAGGGCAGCCCTTAGTTCAGATGAATCTCAATATAGTTGTCAGTATTTGGCTTTCTGTATCTAAGGTAAAAAAAATTCCAGTAAAAGTTTGGTTTGTTGTCCCAACTAAATATTCAACAGGAGATCTGAGTAAGAGAGCTATTGATATATTGGAATATCTGGTTCCGATATTTCACCAGAAATAATCTCCAGTAATAGAACAGAGGGAGATTATTTCAAACCAGTCTAGAGAGCAACATGGTAATCAAATGGATGTCAGAAACACATGCAGCAAATCTGAGTCTGAATAATTGCAGTGTATAAGCAACCAGTCTGTAAAAAATGCAGCTCTGCTTGTAACAACTGTTGTATCTTACTATAAAGCAAACAGCAGCACTCCATTCCAAGCAAGGAAATGCCTGGGTGCCATTCAAGAGTTTCAAACCTGTGAGTGCCTTTGTATTTCTGTGTGTGTGTATATATATATATATATATATATATATATATATATATATATATATATATATACTAGCAAAAGTGTGCCCGTTGGTGCACAGTGGGTTTTTTATGTGTTAATTTATTTAGTTTTTCTGGTGGAGTGTTAGTTACATATATTGATTAAAAATAGTGTAAGCTACCCACCACTTACAAGGCCCTCCATTTAGGGTAGTCCTATCTAAGAATGACATTTTAAGTAATAATGCTGTTATTTGTAGTGTAATTATTATGTATTAGATACCTTTTTTTCCTAATGATAACTTCCCGCGGCACTTGGAGCCTTCCCGGTAGTTCGTCTTCCAGGGGTAGTTGGGCTAAAAACCAGGCTCCCAGGCCCCGCCGCGAGTGTTGGGAGGCTCCGGGGCTTCCCGCGGCACTTGGAGCCCTTCCTGGTAGTTCCGTCTTCCAGAGAGAGAGAGACAGACCCGTGCTGTCAAGTTGTATACATACAATACTGTACCACATTAGGGTGAGGCCCACCTGAACGACAGGAATCGGCACAAAATCGCGAGCGTTATCGCACCGCGATTGTGGTGGGATTCTTGCGCGTTTAGGCTAGTTCGCGGTTTGCGCAGCGTTTTTGCCTTTTCACGTTATGGACACGCATGCGTTAACGCACCAAAAATGGTGAACGCATGCGTTACCATAAAGCGAACGGACGCGCAATCGCTGCGATCGGAATCGCGCGGGAATTTTTGCGTTCCCGCGATTCCATTTTAGCGAAAATCGCGGGCGCAAACGCGCGAAAAACGCGCTAGTGTGGCCTAGCCCTCACTGCTCCTCCAGCTAATCCCCAGGGCTCTCAAGCAGGAACAGGCAGCGTCTCAATACCTAGCAACAGCAGGGATCACCCACCATTTCTATAGGCAATGCCTTCTCTCCCAGTTAAACGGAACACTATTGGCTTTTACCTGGATTACGACCAATGTGGAAGCGCTTTGTTAGATGCTGTAATTTACACACATGCGGCAGTAAGGAGGAACCTGGTGCTTGTTTAATATGGGGTATTCCTATACAATCGGCCACTATTACAGTAATGGGACAATTTATAAAAATAGTACTAACCTGGCAGCTGATCATCGTGAGCACTGCTGCTAACAGAATAAGAGAAAGAGACACAGAGAAAGAGACAGAGAGAGAGACAGACAGACAGAGAGAGACAGACAGAGAGAGAGAGAGACAGACAGATAGAGGGAGAGACAGAGGGAGAGAGAGAGAGACAGACAGACAGAGAGAGAGACAGACAGACAGAGAGAGACAGACAGAGAGAGAGAGACAGACAGATAGAGGGAGAGACAGAGGGAGAGAGAGAGAGAGACAGACAGACAGAGGGAGTTTTGGGGGTGGACATGCCCTTTAATTAATAAATGGAGAAAGGGCTATTTTAACCATTATGCAAAACCCTTCTGATGGACATATCTCCATAGACTACAAGCACACTGCTTGCTGTACAATACACTGTATCATACAGATGCAAATGCACAAACTTGTTAAAGGACCAGTATCCCTAAAAGATGATTTTCACAACAAAAAAAAAGCAAAAAGTCCAAAACAGCACAAATATGAAAACCTTACCTCCCCTAAATAAAACAGTATTACAAATGCATGGGTGCACACCTAAAATTAGGAAATGACTAAAAGACTCAAAATTAGATTCTTGCTCTAATCCCATGAAGTAGAAAAAGCAATTGAATGTCAATCTCTTTATCTCAGTATCCCATTCACATATATAGGTGCATGCAGAGACACTGCTAGCAAACAGACTAACTTTTTGTTATAACTTTCTTCGGTGCTCTACATATACATTTTAAGCTAAAACCCATTTATATTAAAAATGCCTCAAACTATAGTAACAGAGACGTTTAGTTTTAGTGATACCATCCTCGGATTTGTACATGCAGAATTCCTTACTATGTCAAGCAAAATCAAACTTATTGTTCACTGCAAACTTGTTATTTACATCACAGGGTCTACAATGCCCAGATTTAGTGTTGTATAACCAAATAATCTTATCAGTGATGACAAAACAATTAAAACTGATTGCCATATATCATATTAGTAGTTTGATACCCGATATGTATAGATGCAAAATAAATATGTGGTTTCAAGTGAAACAGTGCAAGACATTTCATATGCACCAAAATACACTCAGCCAGATGCACCAAGAGGCGCTGTGGCTGAAAATGGAGTTAAAAGACACGCTAACAGATGTTATATCGGTTGTGCCGGCTGCATGGCTAACGCAAAAGATAACCGCGTAGCCGCCACAAGCTATGTTATATTTTTACATTCTATTGCAGAACTCTATTGCAGCTAGTAGCTGGTGTTAAAGTGCCAAAATAGAAAAACAGCTGATATCGATGCTCCGAGAGCTGCTATCGGCATATAACATCATTGGGCTGTTTGCACGGGATTGCCGATAGCGGCTCATCCTGACTGTGTCAAATGTATTGCTTACAAAAGCCCAATCCAGTAATGTAATATCAGTACATTATTAAGGTAAAAAATAATTGGTAGAAATGTCATTTAAAATTCCCCAGTCCTTCACTAAATATATTATTGGTATTGGTTTATTGACAGGTGGCAATAATGAAACTCTACAAGCCTCCCTTTTTATTTCTATTTACTGGGAGATGAGTGTAGCCAACAGATACAAAGTTTTTTCACACTTACTGATCCATGAAAATCCACTTCAATTTCAGTAATGGTACCAACTTATGTAGTATGGCTTGCACTGGTTGTTGAGGCTCAGTTTTCCTTAAAATCAGGGGGCATTTGCTTTGACAATTCCACAAGAACATTAATACAATAAACAGAACACTGTTTATATTACTGAAAATGTGTTTACGGGTTAATTCCTTGTGTTTCTTCATAGGTTTTGGGAAGACAAATGGTTGAGGGGACAAAAGGGGCACTTTAACTGTGTCTTTCAATCATTCCTGGACAGCTGATTTTGAATTAAAAAAAACTATTCTTTGCCACCATAATGGTGGTTATAGGCGCAGCACTACCATGTATCAGACGATTATCGCCCCATGTATGGTGCCTGCTGACGAAATTGAGCTGGCCATATTGGCCCAATTTTGTTATCGGGATGGGCAGAATTTTCGGCAAATCAATATTACTGCCTGCAATTTCATGATCTGTGGCAGAAAGAGATCATAAGACATATTATCAGAGGTGGTGATTGGGTAATTTCCAATCATCAGAGGTCATCCAGTCTGCAACAGTGGTGGGAAGTCATATGAACAAAACTTATTCTTTCTGGCGAGCTTGTATTTCTTAGAGAAAATGGGCCTTACTGTTCTGAAGGTTTTAATTAAAAGGTCCCAAATTAAATTATCTTATAATAACTGATAGAATGTGTTTCCAACAAAAGACTTTCCATGCCCTTTTTATTTTACTGTGAGTTAAAATCCCTTTGTTTTACCTCATTCAAAATCCTATCCTACTTTCATACAAAGTGTTTAACAAGTTATATATGTTTGGCCCAAGGTGTACATCTTTAAAAGCTGAATAGACAAAACAGCTAGAAAGCTGAAGGAGAGGTGGGCGAAAAGGAGCAAAAAGCCCTCCAATGGTCATAAAAATGGAGCAGAGCCTTCTTCTAACAGAAGGTATCTTGCAGTCTCATGCTATATGAATAGCATTGCCTACAAAATCTAAAAAACAAGAAGTAATTTCTTACTCCCAGGTTCCCCAGAGAAAGGCAGAGTGTCACAGGACGCCCGTGTGAGGTTGTGGGAAATAAGGCAAACCAGGCCACACAAGCTCTTTTACAATTGAAGGAGCTTTATATAACGCACCAGTACTAAGCACAACCTTATCCTACCAAGCAAGCACTGTACTTGGGATGCAGTTCCTGGGATCTCTGGGCTCCACTGCCTTGGCTTCAAACTGCTGGGCTTCTGCTGGTCTGCTTCGGCCTTCCAGAGACCCTTGCTCTCAACCTAAGGGAAAGGGTAGTGTGTCACAGCTCTGAGATGCTAGGCACTGCCTAAGCATGTGTCCTAGCTCTGTTCTCCCTTGCTCAGCTTTCCCTTCTGCCAAGCTCTAGTCAGCTTCCTCCTCCAGGCTAGCCTTCTGTATCCCTTGCTCTCAAGCTAAGGGGCAGGATAGAGTTAATCAGCTCTTAGCTACAGGATACTGCCTCAGCATGTATCATAGCTTTTCCTTTGTTTATGTGCTTCCCCCTGTGGACTAAAGCTGCTCTTTTTATTCCCACATTCCCTTTGAAGTGCAAATGACCAACCTTCAACCAGAAGCCAATTATCAGGCTTGTTGACCAGCAGATCAGTCAGCAATTACTCAACTCAATCCTATTGCCCAAACCTGATGGCAGCGGAATAATTAATTTACAAAAGGCAATCCTAGGAGTTTTACCCATTGAGCCATCTTGTGTACAACGGACTAACTGCATTTTCCCAACAGTGTGCTTGATACATTTTACATATACATTAATTACATGGGGTATAACACTGGGAGAGGTGGTGCCTGGATAAAACATGTTGCATTATTTATTAAAGACTGGGCAGCACTCTCTCCCTTACATAGAATTGTGTAAAAGTAATAAAGACCCCTGGTGCTCCGTCACACAGAGATACACAAAATTTCTCTGTTATGTCCTATGGCTAATGCATGTGTCCAGAACCACTGGTTTATTAATATGCAATACAACCTATGGTATAGAGCCAATCATCTGATCTGCATGACTTGTTTTTATCTTGTTGGTCTTATAAGTGCAAGATACAAATTCATGGCTCTATGGGGTAGGACTTTTGAGCACAATAGACAAGGCTGCTATATAGCTTAAGGAGAGGTGGGCCAAAATAAGTAAAAATGGAGCAGAGCCTTCCTATAACATAAGGTATCTTGCAGTCTCATGCTATATGAATAGCATTGCCAAGAAAATCTAAGAAACGAGAAGTAATTTCTTACTCCCAAAGTAAAGGGGCGGAGATATGCAAAATTTAAAATTGAGATTCATTTCTAGCATTCCATTGTTTTAAAATTTTGCACGGTGTAGTATGTATATCTTTGCAGACATGATACCATTGCTTGTGGATTGTGTTGATTTGTGTCACAGACCTAATCAGCTCAGATTACCTGCCTGTTGATTGCATTCAGATATGAAACAGACCTAATCAGCTCTGATTACTTGTTTGTGGATTGCATTCAACTGTGTCACAGACCTAATTAGCTCTGATTACCTGTATGTTGATTGAATTCAGATGTGGCACAGACCCAATCAGCTCTGATTACCTGTCTGTTGATTGCATTCAACTATGCCACAGGCCTAATTATCTCTGATTACCTTCTATTAATTGCATTCATATGTGCCACAGACCTAATCAGCACTGATAACCAGCCTCTTAATTGCATTCATCTGTGTTGTAGGCACGGGTTTTAAAACTCACGGCACATGCAGATACTCACATTAATAGATATTTGTGCAAACTTTTAAGCCAAATTTAAAGTTTAGCCCTGATTACCTGACCTGTCTGTGGATTGCGTTGAATTGTGTCACAGACCTAACCAGCCCAGATTACCTGTCTGTGGATTGCATTCAACTGTGTCACAGAACTAATCAGCTCTGGTTACCTCCTGTTGATTGCATTCAGATGTGGCACCGACCTAATCAGCACCAATGACCAGTCTCTTAATTGCATTCAGCTGTGTTCCAGGAGCATGTTTTGAAACTCACGGCACAAGCCAAATTTAAAGTTTATGCTTAAACTTAAGTTTTAGATAGTTTTACAGGATTACAGGATTACACCAGCACGGCCAGGAATGGGAGTGCGGGTAGCGAGGGTGGGATCTTGGGGGGAGGGGGGCATTGTGGGGAGGTGTATTTGTGATTCTTTAGAGAATCTGGAGTTTGCTAGTTTTCTGTAATTTTCAGCTTATAATAAACTTATAGGATATTTTGTATTATTTATATTTTATTTCTTTTTCTAAAACTGTCACTAAAAAAATGAAAGTTTTTGCTCGCTAAACTAAACACAGTGGAAAAAGATTGCCTTAGCTGTAGCAAACAATGCCAGGCTGCAATGGCTAGAGCTAGCAAGATAATGCCTTGTATAAAAAGGGGGATAGATTCAGATATATGGAGTATAGAGGGAGGGGAGGGAGGGACAGGGGGGTAGATACAGGGAGGGTGGATAGATACAGGGGGGGCAGGGAGGTGGGGGTAGATAGGGGGGTAGATACAGGAAGGGGGGGATGGGGGTAGATACAGGGAGTATCTACAGTAGAGGGTAGATGAGTGAGTGATTGAGTGAGTTGGTTGTGTGGTGCCTGTGCTTTTTTTAAAAAAAATTTAGGCATTATGTGTTATGTGCCTTATGAATTATATGGAATAATACACTACCTACAGTGTAATATAAGGAGATTACGCCACCTCGGAGTTCCCTGACCTGCCACAGGAGTGCCACAGGAGTTCTCCCACACCCCCCCTTTTGTGATTCTCAGGGAGGTGAGAAAAGGGCCACCTCTCTAATGAGGCAAGGTGAAGCACATTACAGAGCAGCACCCTGTAGGGAGGCAGCAGTTTTGATGGCGGGGGGGGGGGGGAGGTTTGTCCTGGCAACATGATTTTTCCATGAGCATGGGTCCCAGATGCCAGGGGGGGGCAAAAATGCCATTTGTAAACTTGCAGGGGAAGCCATGATTTTCATTGCACAACAGAATGCAGCTACAACTCCTTCCTGTCCTTACTGACTGTCAATTAATTTAATCAAAATCAATGTTTGTCAGCCCTGCAGATCAAAAATCAATGGTGGAATCATTTACAAGTCACTGTGGGCCCCTTATACCAGTCACTGTGGGCATCATTTACCAGTCATTGTGAGCATTATTTACCTGTCATGTATATAAAGCCCCTCCCACTTCTGGACAAGCCACACCCCACTTCCGAACAAAGCATCACCCACTATCAATCATAAAACCACACCCCTTCCGGTGGCGAGGGGCGGCAGCATTTGGATTTTTTTTTTCAGGTGCCAAAAAGTCTAGAGAAGGCCCTGGGTGAGAATGCTTATTCCCACCTCCCTGTGACTAATAGAATGCTCAGGGGACATTGGAACTTACCTTAGCACCGCTCCACTCGCAGCCGCTCTGCCCAATCGCGCTCCCTATCTTTTGTATTGGCGCGCATGCGACTAAGATAGGTGCTTGTTCAGGACAGCGCGGCTGTCAGTGCAGGAGCAGCGGTAAGGTAAGTTCCAATGTCCCCTGGGCGTTTTTATTATTCACAGGGAGGTGGGAATAAGCATTCCCAAGGAATCCCAAGTCTTGGTTTAACCCATTGTTTTTGGAGTCAAATAACAGAATCATTTTGGCTTCAAATGTTTTTCTATCTTGGTTGCTGCTGAAATGTCCCTTCAAGATCCGGACTTGGAGGTTTTCCATGGAGTGTCCAGGTTTAGGAAAATTATGCCCCTTAGGCAAACAGTATTAATACATTTACTGTAGTTCTGGTTGATACCCTCGTCTTTTTAGCTGTTTTTTCTTTTTGTCTTTCTCTGTATCATCTGTTAGGTGGGGTGAAAAAGGAGGGTGAAAAGGCTGGACTTCATGGATGTATGTCTTTATTCAATAAAAAGTAGAGTACTGTAATATTTTTAATGGACTAAGGGCTAGGCCACACTGCTGCGGACTTGAAGGTTTTCCATGGAGTGTCCAGGTTGAGGAAAATTATGCCCCTCAGGCAAACAGTTCTTATTGTCATTATGGAAGGTGATGCTACTTCTGTGGGAGTCCATCCTCCCTAAATTTCTGTATAGCGTATTTGCAGAGGAAAACATTCTGTAGTATGAAAGTTAGTTTACCAGCTATGATTTACATAGGCCCTAAAAAGGATTTAAGGACCTACCAATAGCAGTAAAATGTGAAAATGGAATTTTATCCACTAGATGGCAGCATTATCCAGATCAGGTAAAAAAATGGAAATATACTAAAAATCATATATTGGCACTTTCTGTACTTTTGGGACATAAACCAAAGCAGAAGTAATCTTAAGACACTTCTGTTGTGTTTGACAGACTGTTATAAGACTTTATTAAAATGTGGGATTGATTTAAAAAATTCATTGTACAGAGGTAGCAATACAAAAAAAAAATTATGGAAAACTTAAGACCTCATTTGTTTGTGCACATTCCCCTAACTGGGCAATAGTTATTCATTATATAGCAGCATGTTTTCTATTTACTATGCAAAGATGTATTGGTATTTCCTGAGGTGAAAAATAAACTAAAACGATGAGTACTGTAGGATAAGGTGAACTAACAGTTCATTTTTACAGACAAGCTTACAGATGTGCTGTACCCTGTGTTATTTAGCACTGCTTGACCTAAGGAAGAGAGAAGTGTATCTCTCGTAAGCTTGTCTATAAAAATTAAGGGATCACCTTATCCTACAGCACTCATCTTTTTAGTGAGACTAGCACGGCTACAACCAATTTATCTGCAACTATGGAATATGAACTCCTATTATGGCCTAAGTTATGTTACATTAATGAAGCATCCCCCATCAGGTAATACCAAAAAACTCATTGGATCTATTTTCATCAAACCTCGATAAAAATCATCCTTCTCATATGTCAAGGACTGTGGGCTATTGTCAGAATTTTGTGTTCTCCAAAGTTGTCCGGGCCACAGGTAAGTGAGAATTTATCTGGCCTGGAATAGGAGTACCGTCTTTACATCCCTGTTAGCACCCCTGTCCACACTTGACATTGCTGATTAGGAATATAATGTTTTGCTACAGTAAATGAAATTCTCTTACAAATTTAAGGTATAGACCTTTAGGCTGGGTACACACGAACGGATGTTTTGGTCCGATCGAGCGTTTGCTACTAGTGAGAGCTCAGCCTGGGACAAATCACTGTCGGTTGAGCAAAAGTGTCTGCAGCTTTGAGGGAATCCAATTTTGCCACTGGGGGCAAATTTCAATTGTTTGTAAAAGATATCTAGGACAACTTAGAGGTATATGTAGGTATAGTTTTATTTATAAAGTGGCAATTGGGGATACAGCTAAAGTATGTACACTTTTATAATACAAAAAGTCATACAAGGGGGGAAAAATCTAAATAAATACATAAATTATGTGCATACATTGTAAGGTGAACTGTGGTCTCTATACAAGTGAATTTTATTAGAAAGGGCACACTCCTGTTTCATGACTCCAGGATCATGCTTCTAGCTGCAGTGTTAACGCGGGGCAATCCAATGTTACCTCACTGGTGGTGCCAGCTTTTTATATGCTGCCCAAGAATCATAAAAGATTTGATATGGCCGCAGAAAGGCCTACTAATTCTAACTCTCAACCATCTTGTAATTTTTATGGCCTTTTATTAGATGTTAGTTATATGTTAGCCACATATGATGTGGAATCTCTACATATGAAAATTGGTTATAAAGCAATATAAGGACTGCTTTTACATACATCTGCCCTTAGGGCCAAGCGCACACAGCTGCATTTTTTTTTGCGTTTGCGCTTGCGTTTTTAAAAAATCATTGAAAACGCGTCAACGCAAAAAAACCACACGTTTTTCAGTGCGTTGCGATTGCGATTTGCGTTCTGCATTTTTAATCGCAATTGCATGCGTTTTCCTATACTTATTGAAGAAATCGCAAACGCAAAAAATTCGCACATGAAATCGCATGCGATTGTGATTGCGTTGCAGTGTGGCCGTGCCCTTAGAGAAATACTGAATGGTCCTAAGAGACTTGTTATTTTTGTCACAAACTTACCTGCCACTCTAGTCCCGCACTGCTCTGCACTTCCAAGTGGGCGGGAGACGTCACGACGTCCTGGACCCGGTGCCCGATTGTAGAGTTTAGGTACCCCTGGCTCTGTTACTCACCTTGCTACTCATCTCTCCTGTATCCAGTGACTTTCTTACCTGTTCTGTGAAGTTACTTACCTTGTCTGTTGCAACATCTTGGTATCCAGTTCCCAGCAGCACATCCAGCATACAGTTCCCAACAACATCTTGGTATCCAGTTCCCAGCAGCACATCCAGCATACAGTTCCCAACAACATCTTGGTATCCTGTTCCCAGCAGCACCTTGGTTTCAAGCATACAATTCCCACCAGCCTTGTCTGCTCCAGAATCCAAACCTACAGACCCTGGTCTCCTCCTGAAAGCGTACCTGTGAGTAACCTGGCTGTCCAACCGGATTTGTTACACAACAGATTTACTTAATGGTAATTAACTCCAGGTTTGGATTTGGTCTTGGTGACAGTAATGAGAGGCTCTAATATTAGGTTTTATATAGTCTGAGGGATCTAGAGATCTGTATACCCAGATATTTAACCCTATCTGGTCGGAGTGGATTAGTGATTGTATTAATTTATGGAGTCTGATATAATTTTGGTTAGTATTATCAAATCCACCTGTAAGAGGGAGATTGGGAGATATGAAAATTTCAGGGCGGGATAAGCCTTTTACTGGTTTTGGTATGAGGGCTTCTGACACAGAATTGAGTAGAGTACCTTCCATAAACATTGCATTATATAGTATAAAGCTAGGTACACACAGTACAGATTTCTGAAAGATGACAGACAGGATCTGCAAGATCCTGTCTGCCATCTTTCAAAGATCTGCATACACACAGTCCCGAGCGTTCTCCCTATAGGGAGTCTAGCGCGGCCGATGGAAATTTTCGGCCTTTCCCGAACTAGCGTACGGCCGACCCGATCATTCAGCGGCCGCGCGCTCGTTCGGGAAACGAACGTACACACAGTAACGATAAAGCTCCGATACCGTTGGATCCGACGGTATCGGGGCTTTATCGTTACTGTGTGTACCCAGCTTTAATAGCTTGGGGGCTAAAAAGTCAATGTAACGGGAGTAAAATTCTACTGAAGTAGGTGATCAAAGACGTTTGTAACTTGTCGTGGGTCATCTTACCTGGGAGATATGTTCGTGGAGAGAGATATTTATAGGAGGTTTGTATTCGTAGTAAGCTAAAAATGCCAACAATCTCCTGCATCCTCCCCCCCAACTCATGGATTCTAAAGGATTGGAATTGTAGTTTCTTATTTGCTTTGGCTAGAAGAATTTGATCAGTGACTTTAGTTAGTAGTTTTAGGGCTGGGTGTTTTTGGGGGACGGGTTGGTCTGAAAATCCTTGTTGGCCTATTTAAATTAGTTATACCTTCTTGTTCTGTTGCTGCTGAGGTATGTTTAACCTTGTTTGTGGTTTTGGAGAGAATGGTACGGGCATGCAACTTAAAGTTTTCCCATATTATTATAAGGTGGAAGCTTGGTTGTTGATTTGAAAGAATTCTTCCCACTCTAGATTTAGATCTTTATCCTTTGGGAACAATTTAAACCAATATGGGTTAAGTTTCCATCTCGCGGGTTTCTGGGGTTTTCCCCAGTTAAATGTTATTCAGCAGCATGCATGATCTCTTGTGGAGTATCTCATTTCTTTTACATCTGAAAATAATTGTGTATGGACTATAATTAGGTCAATTCTAGACATGGTATTATGGGTGGCTGAAAAACATGAATAGACAATATCTTTTGGGTATTTTGTTTGCCACACATCACATAAGTTCAGGGATGACGGTAATCTACCAAAAGGGGTAAGGGGGTCTGATGAGGGTTGCCAAGCACCTGGATGAATTTTATCCAAAATCACATTGGGGTATGTGTTAAAGTATCCCATCCAGATCACCAGGACACCCGGATGGGAGGCCATAAATTCTATTACTGTTTACACTGCTGTCATAGAAAAGACAGGGAGTAGATTAATGGTTCACTATGGTATCAAAAAATGAGTTATAATCAGAAATAAGTAATTTCAATGTGTTAGGTAAGTTGTTTGAGTATGTTGGGGGTCTTTGCAGGCTAGGTGGGGTATCTTTAGTGCATAAGCACAGTCCGGAAGTAATTGAATGTAGTTGGCAGGATATTATGGAGAAACAACATAATGGTACACTTTCGTGTCTTTGTAGTTTCGACATTGGATCCCTGGAATGGGTTTCGGCATCAGACTTTAGGTGTGGTGCCTTGGTGGGTTAGGATAGCATACTATATGTGGTTTTAAAACTGGTCTGTGGTGGCATTCTCCAGCCTCTAACTAATGCAGTGCTTCCTCTGGTGTAGACAAGATCCTGGTAGTGCTGGGTACAACATGGCATATTTGTTGTTCTTGTTTCTGAGTTTACTTTGACCTCCAAGAACTTTGCTCCTTGTTTTTGTACACCCAGGGAGAAATGGGTCTAAGCTGTTCTCTTGTGCAGCACTGTATCCCTATAGTTGAGGGGTCTAGCAATAAAGGTGCGTGGTGGTGCTCCAGGTTGTATGGGGTGCCTTTTCCACTGCAAAAAGTTTGAAAAATGTATCCATTTCATGTTCGTTGTAGCAAATCTTCCAGGAACTTTGCTGGATCGGATCCCTCTGCATTTTCTGGCAGACCCACGAGCCAACATTGTTTCTTCTTTGCTTGTTTTCAAGATCGTCATGTCATGCTTGCAAAGCTTAAAATTTATGCGCAGGTAAGGAAAACAGCCCTAAACAGTGTCGATCTCTGAAACCCAGGTACTTTTTCTTATATGGCAACTGTCTTGCTGTATTATTTTAGCAGAGAACTTAATTTATACAGCACCCAGACTGGTGTTCTGAATGGTAGGAAGTTCGATTCAGTTCAGAGACTAGGCAGGAGCTGAGAAATATTATATGTAACAATAAAAGATAGTTTACATTGCAAACCTATTGGAGGATATTCTAACTGGGAAGGCTAGTGGGAGAAGGTAAAAAGGGCTAGGCCACACTATTGTGCTTTTAAGCGCAATCCGATTGCCCTTTTAATTTTTTAAAAGCACACAGTAGTATTGGGCTATGGGGGTCGCCCCAAATCTCTGTTTGTTTCTGCTGCTCTTAGAGCGCATGCATTTTTGCTTCAAATAGGATGAATATATCCAACAACAAGTAACAAGTAAAAATGAAACCGAGGGTCACATTCCAGGTGAATAACTTAATTTTATTTGTGACCACACAACGTTTCGGGGGTTACATGCCCCCTTCTTCAAGTGATCACTTTTTAAATGCATTAAAACGGTGAATTTGTATTTTAAAAGAACATGCTTGCTAAATCCTGTTTAAATTGAATATTTATGAAATATAGTTATGGTTGCTTGTTTTTTCTACTAGGTAAGCTGAACAAATCAAGGTCTGAGGTAATTGTTTTCTGTGTCCCAGATTAAAATATACACTCCAACAATTACCTTTAAAATGTGCTGAAATGTCTGTAGCCCTGCAATTAGTTTATTTCCTCTCTTTAAATTAAAAAAAATGTAACAATATATCAGGATTGTAAATATGTTAGCAGACCCTGTACAGCACATTGTTTATCTGTTGTATTCAATTAGATCAACTGGACTTGAAGTTTAGTTCTTGAAGACGTTTCGCTAGTCATCCGACTGGCTTTCTCAATTCAGAATGACTTGTACAAGAATCTGTGGCAATTATGTACCCTGGAAAATCCCAATTAGCATATCACAGCCAGGTGTTAAGGGCGTGATTGGATAGTGGCTAAGAGGTGTTATAGGAACGCCCAGAGTAAGGTGTTAAAACAGCATTGTATACGGCAGACATTTTTTACATGTTTTAACACCTTACTCTGGGCGTTCCTATAACACCTCTTAGCCACTATCCAATCACACCCTTAACACCTGGCTGTGATATGCTAATTAGGATTTTCCAGGGTACATAATTGCCACAGATTCTTGTACAAGTCATTCTGAATTGAGAAAGCCAGTCGGATGACTAGCGAAACGTCTTCAAGAACTACATTTCAAGTCCAGTTGATCTAATTGAATACAACAGATATACCATGACCTGGATGAATGAGAACCTTCACAAGCAGCACATTGTTTAGTTTTTAGGGGGGATGTATGTTAAAGATAAATGATGTCAATATAATATCACATATGCTGCAACATATTAAATATTGTGCAGAAACATCCCCCCCCAAAAGGTGCATTTGCAGAAACAACATAGTGCAGACCTGCAGGGGTAGGAGGATGAAGTGAACCTGATTTTAGCACAGCTATGTGCAATGCATTTCTCACCTTATTAAAGAGGAACTGTGGTCTCCAAACAAGTTGAGTTTAAATAAAAGGCCAATTTCCTACCTTTAAAATGAGCCATCAACCACCTCTCTATGTGCTCCACAGCTCAAGATATAAAGAAATGACTGACCAGAAAGTTAATGGGTGGGAGGCTGACATGTCCCTAAGGCTTCTCTTGCACAGTGCCGCTGGCGAGCACAGCCTCATTTTGCTGAATATTGTTGGTATTGGAACCTATTAGACAAGGCACAAAATTTCCATTACCGGCTCCCTTTACTACAGTAGAGGGAGCCGATAACATGAGACCATGTATGGGCACATTGAGCAATCAGTATTTATAAAAAATACATGGAACAATCACTCCTGTGTACTTTCTATATCTATAATACAATGTTAACAATCAGCTATACAAACACCTCCAGGATTTCCTAATGCCCATATTCCTGATCACTAAGCTCCATCACAGTGTAGCAGGTACAGTAAGTAATGTATATAAACCCAGTCTCAGCAATCACCTCAGGCAGCTGCAGGGTTAATATTGATACATATCTATATACTGCTGTCAATCACAGGGCAAGCTGGATACATTTTGGAACATACAAATGCTGCTTCTCACTTAGCAATGTAACAATCTATATAACAAACTATATAACACCAATGGACACCAGGAGAAGTGGACCAGCAGACTGCACTGAGCAGGCAGAAAAGGGGGGATGCCAGGCACCAGTAACCCCTCCCTAAACATGCCCCTTTAACTAGTAGAGGACATGTATTTTGATAACTAGGAGGTTACTAGTACAGGACATGGATTTTGATAACTAGGGGTTACTTGTTACTAGTACAGGATACAGGTTTGATAACTAGGGGTTACTAGTACAGGATATGGATTTTGATAACTAGGGGTTACTTGTTACTATTACAGAATATGGGTTTGATAACTAGGAGTTACTAGTACAGGATATGGGTTTGATAACTAGGAGGTTACTAGTACAGGACATGGATTTTGATAACTAGGGGTTACTTGTTAATAGTACAGGATATGGGTTTGATAACTAGGGGTTACTTATTACTAGTACAGGATACAGGTTTGATAACTAGAGGTTACTAGTACAGGATACGGGTTTAATAACTAGGGGTTACTAGTACAGGATAAGGGTTTGATAACTAGGGGATACTAGTACAGGATATGGGTTTGATAACTAGGGGTTACTAGTACAGGATATGGGTTTGATAACTAGGGGTTACTAGTACAATACACGGTTTCATAACTAGGGGTTACTAATACAGGATATGGGTTTGATCACTAGGGGATACTAGTACAGGATACAGGTTTGATAACTAGCGGTTACTTGTACAGGATACAGGTTTGATAACTAGGGATTACTAGTACAGGATACAGGTTTCACAACTAGGAGTTACTAGTATAGGACAGCATATGGTTTTGATAACTGGGGGTTACTAGTACATGACACAGATTTGACAACTAGGAGTTACTAGTAAAGTATACGAGTGATATCTAGGGGTTACTAGTACAGGACACAGGTTTAATAACTAGGGGTTACTAGTACAGGATATGGGTTTGATATCTAGGAATTACTTGTACAGGACACAGATTTAATAATTAGGGGTTACTAATTATCTTCATTCTCATAGCCTACTGGACCCCTTGCAGTCAGGGTTTCATCCTGTGCACCTCCATAGAAACAGCTTTGTGCAAAGTTGTGAATAACTATCAGGTTGCCAAAGGTCAGTTTTCTATTCTCATCATTCTCGACCACTCCTCTGCTTTCGACACAGTAGTTCGTTCCCTCCTAATGCAAATTCTTCACTCCTTGGGCATCCGGAATGACAAGCGAAATAGATTGTAGCCACTCACCCCATAAGAATGTTCAATAAAAGGCTTGGATCCTACTCCACTCCGACTTAAGTGGCAACATCAAATTCAGCATCAACATCAAAAGTTTCCTTTCACTTGTTTTTGTTCATGCTTTATAAAGGTGCACGCAGCTCCAAAACACGTTGCACGGAATAAAAGTGTTATTTGCAGTTTAATCTCTGTGTGTGGCTCGCCTACATTCTTTTGACCTGCGGATTTGATGTTGCCAGTAGGAGTAGGATCCGAGCCTTTTATTGAACTTTCTTATGAGGTGAGTGGCTACAATCTTTTTCGCTTGTTATACTTACCGTCTAGTAAGATCTCACATCCCCTTAACTGCTATACCATGCTTCAGGACGAAGCAAACACCCCTGCAGAGATTGGTGTTAATACTTTTGCCTACAGCAACTAAGAAGGTTCTTCAACCCCATGTTGTTCTACCTCTATACTATTTCCCTTTGAGATGTTATTAGCTCATTTGGTTTTAACTACTATATGCATGGCAATGATTCTCAAATATACTTTTCCACCTCCACACTTCCTGATGCATCTTCGACTGAATCCTCATGGATGGACAGTTGGACACTGATGCATCAAACTAAACCGAAAACAGAAGTAATAATTTCGCCACCTAAACCTGGTCCTATCCAACCCTTTTTAATGCTGTTGACAACACCCCCATTTACCCTATTCGGTCGGCATGTTTCTTAGGGAACATTATTGATTCCTTTCTCCCCTATTCTAATCAATGTTGCTAAAACCAGTTGCTTTTTTCACCATAATATTGTGAATATACGTAGATTCTTCTGACTACTACTCTTCTGACTACTGCTATGCTTATCCATGCTCTCGTCCTATCACGGCTGGACTATTGTAACCTTCTGCTTTCTTGTCTTCCTGGTTCCGAACTTTCTCCCATTCAGTTGATACTTAACTTTGCCGCATGTATTGTCTCACTCTTTAAGAATCTGGAAATTAAATCTCCTCTATGCTGCACATCTACCTGGCTCCCCTTTAAATAACGCATTATATACTAAATCCTTCTCTTAACATTTAAATCCCTTTGCTCTGCTTCTTATAGTACAGGTCACGGTTTGATAACTAGGGGTTACTAGTACAGGAAATGGGGATTACTAATACAGTACACGGTTTGATAACTATGGGTTACTAGTAGACAACACGGGTTTGATAATTAGGGGTTTCAAGTCAGGACACTGTTTGATAACTAGGGGTTACTAGTACAGGATGCAGTTTGATAACTAGGGGTTATCAGTACAGGGCATGGTTTGATAACTAGGGGTTACTAGTACAGGAAATGGTTTGATAAATAGGGGTTACTAATACAGGACACAGTTTGATAAATAGGGTTTACTTATACATGACACGGGTTGATAAATAGAGGTTACTAGTAGAGGACATGTGTTTGATAACTAGGGGTTACTAATACAGGACACAGTTTGATAACATGGGGCTACTATTACAGGATGCAGTTTGATAACTAGGGGTTATTGTTACATGACATGATTTGATAACTGGGGGCTACTAGTACAGGACACAGGTTTTATAACTAGGGGTTAATATTACAGGTCACGGTTTGATAACTAGGGTTACTAGTACAGGACACACATTGATAACTAGGGGTTACAAGTACAGGACACAGGTTTGATAACTAGGGGTTACTAGTACAGGACACGGATTGATAACTGGGGGTTACTAGTACAGGACATGGATTGATAATTAGGGGTAACTAGTAGAGGGGGCAAATTTGATAACTAGGGGCTACTAGTACAGGATACGGGTTTGATAACTAAGGGTTATTATTACAGGACACTGATTGATAATTAGGGGTTACAAGTACAGGACACGGGTTTGATAACTAGGGGTAACTAGTAGAGGAGGCACGTTTGATAACTAGGGGTTACTAGTACAGGACAGAGTTTGATAATTAGGGGTTACTAGTATAGTCCCTGGGTTTTAGCACATTTTTAGCACATTTTAGCACATTTACACTTGCCCTGTAGTTTGTGACCAACTTGTCCTCACACATCAACATTAATGCTTATAGAAAACAAATTATGCTTATTACTTGATTATAGTATAGTTTAACATATTTGAGATTAAATAGACATACGTCCATCCAGTTCAACCTACTCAGCATTACCCACATTTCCCCCCTATCTGTTGATCCAGAGGAAGGCAAAATAACCCCAAACCACCAGAGTTATGAAGGGGAAAAAAATTCCTTCCTGACTCCAAGTGGCAATCGGAAATATCCCTGGATCAACTCTACTTTATATATCAATACCAGTAACTTGCAACATTCCTTGCTTTCTTTCGAAACTGAACAATGAACCTGCCATAACAACGTCCAATTGAAGAAATTTCCATAGTTTTACCATTCTCACAGTGAAAAACCCTTTCCGAACGTGAAGATTAAAGGACAACTTCACCCTCATAACAACATCATTTAGAAAGAATGGCCTCTTCAAAATATGTTAATTATATCATAGTTTGTCCTATGAATTCATTACTGTATGCCTGCTATGCTTCTGGATGCCTCATGGAAACTGAGCAATTTAGAAACCTGTACTGAGCATTTACTGAGCCTGGGCATGCTCAGAAGAGGCAGATAGGGGATTAACATTCAGTCATTCGCTGTGATGTCAACTGTTAAATCCATAACTGACAGTTGCTAACTGGAAGAACCAGGAAGCAGAAACAGGGAAACAGGACATTGTGCAGGATTTTAGGTTAGACTTATATATTTCACATTACAAACTATTACCGTTTAGGGTTTTGGGGGGTGAATTACCTGTATGGGTATGGCTGGACTTGCCCTTTAAATTTCTTTTCTTCAAGTCTTAAAGGACTATTATACTCACCTTCCCTCCACTCCTCTTCGTTAGTCAGTACCTTCTACCCAGGGTCCACTAGGTCCTCCCCCTGGGTTCGCTTAACTCTCCGCATATACTTACTTACATGCTGTTCCAGTAGGCCCCGCCCCTTCCTCTCCTTGTGCGATGAGACCAATAGGAAGGCACACTCGTTGCAGAGCGTGTCTTCCTATTGGCCTTGTCACTGACGGGGAGGAGGGGACGGGGCTCACCAGAGAAGCGTGTAAGTAAGCATATGCAGAAAGTTAAAGGACAATTATACTCACCTTCCCTCTCCTCCACATCTTCGTGCAGTAGCTTTTACCCAGGGTGAGGACCTGAACCGCTAGGTCTTCACCCCGGGATTCACGAAACCTACATCAGCTTGTTGCAGCAACGCTGCTTTGGTAGGCTCCGCCCCCTCCCCCCCCCCCGTTGGCGACGAGGCCAATAGGAAGGCACGCTTGCGGGGTGAGGTCCTCACCCTGGGTAAAAGCTACTGCACGAAGATGTGGAGTGGAGGGAAGGTGAGTATAATTGTCCTTTAAGCGAACCCAGGGGGAGGACCTAGTGGACCCTGGGTAAAAGGTACTGACTAAGGAAGAGGAGTGGAGGGAAGGTGAGTATAATTGTCCTTTAAAGGATGTCCCGTGTCCTCTGACATGCTCTATTGGTGAACAATGCCCCAGTTAGTTTGTTGTATGGCCCGTTAATGTATGTATACACAGTTATCATATCCCCACACAAAGATTTAATAATAACAGGATTCTCTTAGACCAGGGATCTAAATTGTAGTTCAAATGATCTAGTAGACACAGGGTACTGGGAAATAACAACGATCTGCCATACCAGCACTTCCACTACTTCGCCATCAACTCTCTCAAACAACACCCGCTCCTTAGCGCCTCCCCCTGACCGCCAATGGCCCATCCCCCTGACCGCCAATGGCCCCTCCCCCTGTTTCTGACACACTCCCTGTGTATCTCCCTCTCGCACACACACAGTGTCTCTGTCATACTCCCCTCCTCTTTGCCTCTCTCTCACACGCACAGTGTTGTCACTGCTTTGGCTCAAGATCGGCGCGACCCCCTACCCCCTTCCCTACCGGACACGGGACCGGGCTCGCTGTTGGCCAAGGTAACGGACACAGTTTACGACACCGTATTGCTGGCATGTATACGTTGTGAGCTGCAGGGTACAGGGGGTGGGTGCGATGTAGTAGTAGTAGGCATCTGGGAGTCGGGCATGAGGGGAATCCCAGGCAGCGGCAGACATGATGGTAGCTCCCATTATATTATTAGGGAGGGGTGGAAGGTAAGAGCAGCATCGCTCCATGGTTGGTCCGTCCCTACTATACTGTTATTCAGCGCCCCGTTTACTTCGCTTTTATTGGCGGGAGCTTTAAAGAACATTGCACCCCCACCCGGAGACGCATAGAGGGGGTTAAAGGAGTCCGCCACCCCCTCCCTTACCATGTCCGGCGGCACCAGCCTGTGCACAGGGGATAGGAGGGGAGGGGGTTGGTAGCTTGGTGTCATCAGGGCCTACATGTTTGTTGTGAACAAACCCAGTTACATGGGAGGAAGAGTTGGCAATGCCCGTACTTCTCGCCGTTTGCACGGGGTCGGTGGTCTGTTGGCAGTGCTCACTAGTAAATCCTAGATGTGCCTGACTGATAAACAGCCACTTACTGGAATACTGCGACACCCCTCACAGTACACACACACAGTACACATACACTACACACAATATAAACATAATTCTATGCTGACTTTTTTATGGTTTACATCACACATATTGCTTACGTAACTTCATTTATATTCAAGGCTTCATCATAAGCTCAAGTTTTGGTAATGTATGGCCTTAGCTCACATTGGCTTTGAGTCTGTGTATCTTATCTAAGAAATATTTAAAGGAAATCGAACACTGAAATTTAAATCCCTTCCCCAGTTGTGGTAATGGTTCTGGCTATGGTTCTCAAACTTTCCCCCCCTCACATCAAACCTGTGTACTTAATATTGTATTTAATTAATTTATGCACTTTGTGAGGTATGTATATTGTGAGCAATATGATTATAATCCGTGTGCTGTAAAGTTACACTACAATGACTGCTTTCAAATGTTATCTTTATATACATGTTTATAGTATAACCTAATATTGTAAGTTATACTGGAGAAAATATTTCCAACCACTAAAAATGCGATGCACACCAGGATTGAAAAATCCTGTGATAGATGCATACAGCACTGGGCTTATATACTTATTTCTACAGCTTTACTGGGTTTTCCTACAGATTTCCTGCTATTGTAATCCTATGCAGAGTGTGCGTTTGTCCTAAGTATGAACGTTCTTCTGTTTAGGTCCTGTGTAAAGAACAACTGAGAACTGCTGATTTAAAATGATGTATCACTTGTTTTGCATAGGAATTCCTTTCCAAACCCTGTACATTATTGCATTTTAATACCTGTATTTACAACCTCTTCCCCTTGTTTCGTGAAGTCTGCCATGCTCAGTTTAATTTTCCCAGATATGATTCACTAATCATTTAAAGGATATGTCTACCCCCCAAAATTTATTTATTTTCTGTGGCCAATATTTATTTTCTGTGGCCATAAAACCTCCCAGAACCCAGACCTAAAGTTAAAAAAAGAAAAATACAGCTTCTATAGCTTCTTACCAGCGCTTGTTCCCTCAGCCGCCTTCTGCTTGCTTCCGTGCCTTTTCAGTTCACTGAAGCAAGTGAAGGGGTCAGACCATCTGCGTTTAAGCCAATCACAAGAGCTGCTGCCAGTCCGGCCCCTTCTACATGCTTTTGTGCATGGAAGCAACCAGAAGGCAGCTGAGGGAATGAGGGCTGGTAGGTATGTTTAGAAGCTGTATTTTTAACTTTAGACCTTGCGAAGTCTGGGTTTTGGGTTTTTGTATGGCCACAGGAAAATAATTGGGGGGTGGACATATCCTTTAAAGGGCATGTCCACCCCCAAAACTATAATCCCCCCCGTAATGGCCCCCCCCACCATGTAGTGTAGTGTAATCCTTACCTCACATCCCAGCTCCATAGGGTTCTCCTGTAGACCCCCCCTAAAGTCCCACCAGGAGGCTAGCAGGACTCTGCCGGCTACCTTGCCTCCGGTAGATATTTGCCCTGGTATGCAGCCCTTCTTCCCCCTCCCTCCCCCTCCCGTTTTCTACTATCCTCTCTCCCTCCGTTCTAATACCTCCCTAGCATAAAACCCTTAATATGATGTTCCCCCATGTCTGGCAGCCCAACCGCTTATTTTATTTCCAAAAGCTCCCCAAACTCTTACTTACCTCTCCTCTTTCCTCCGCTGCACTGAATGACCGGCAGCCGCGTCCGAGATTGGCTGCCACTCAGCCAATTCACAGACGCGACTGCCGGTCCCGCCCCTCTGCTTGCATTCTCGCAAGCAGAGGGCCGGCAGTGCGGCGGAGGAACGAGGGGAGGTAAGTAAGAGTTTGGGAGGCTTTTGGAAAATAAAATATATGCGGTTGGGGCTGCCAGACATGGGGGAACATCATATTAAAAACAATTTTTAAGGGTGGACATGCCCTTTAATTCGTAGTACCTTAACTAAAAAGCAGTGTGTAAAAGTGAAAGTAAATGTTCTGCTGTATCAAAAACTTCTAATATGATTAAGAACATTACTTACAGCCCCTCGATCCTCCGGCACACTGATCTGGCTTCCTGTTTGCCGGAAATTGCATGCAGGGGTCGGACCGGCAGCCGTGTCTGTGATTGGCTGAGCGCTGCAGGAACAAAGGCCTGTTATTAGCGTTCTAAATAATATATTTTTTGTAGAAAATGACACGGTGGTTTAGAGCTGGCAGCAATGCCTTACACATCAGAAAATGGAATTACTGCTAGGTGGATGGATGGATCCGGATGGTTGGAGGGAGGGTGAACAGTCGAAACGAACAGCCGATAGTCACGCGTGTGTATGCGATCTGTCAGGATTTAGATGTAAATACCCTCAAATTAAAGCTTACAGTCTGCAGTTAAAGCACATGTTTGTTTCATTTCAAATCCATTATGGTTGTGTATAGAGCCAAAAATGTTAGAATTGTGTAGATGACCCAATATTTATGGACCTGACTTATATTTGTATACATTTTTTGGTGTATTTTGTTTTGTACCTAATATAAGTCAGTGCTATACTTTATATGCATTTATTGGTGGCCATTTAAATGGTAATAGTGAGATTGCACACACATGCACCTTTCCTATATGTATTATTCTATACCCCCACCTCATTGGTAGCTCCTAAAAACTCAATGCAATCTCCTATGAAGACATATATATATATCAAAAGTGTGCCCGTTGGTGCACAATGGAAAATATGTGTGTGTATGTTTTGCTATGTGTGGATATATAATCTTTACACAGGTATATTTTAAAGGAGAACTAAACTTCAGTTTTTCAGATCCTAATGTGAAAGTTTTTCTCCCCAGAACACCTACACGTTGAAAGATTCTTCTCTAGTTATTTGCATTTAGTAGATATGAGTAATAGATTCTGTAACAAAGGAGGCTTCCATCTTGTTGCCAGTACAACTCATAGCCCATGTTGGCTTCAAAGAGCCATGCCCCCTGACCCCAGCATTCACTGTCTCTATGTGCAGAGTTTCTAGCATCTCTTTCTAGTGAAAGATAAAGCCTCTAAATGTACCTGGAATCACAGTTGATTTGCTGGTGGCGCACCATGTAAATGCTTTGTGTTTAGAAACAATCAGACCGAGAAGTCGCAAGTTCAAATCCCCTAGCTTACTTATGAAACAATATAACATGGTCTACTGCCTGAGTTTAGTGCTTTTTTTGTTTGTTTGTTTCCATGTTTCTAGAAAAATATGAAGTTTCTACATATGTACAATCTTTATATATAGCAGCTCTGTTATCTATTTACCAACCAGTGTGAATTGCTGACAGTCTTCCAGTAGCAATACAAAACAGTGTACTGATTTTACTGACATTTACTTCTATTGATTGAGAGTTCACCTGTGGCGTGCTCTGCTAAAGTGCTGGGTTAGGAAAAAAAAAAAAATCAGATTATTGGGACACAGGTTCGATTCCCCATGTTCCCTTTTTTTGTTTTTATTATGTGTCTAGCAAAAGATAAAGACTCTACATGTACTAGTCCATTACTTATTAGCCCTTGTGGCCTCGTGGTAGAAAGCTTTCTTTTTAGAAAGACACAGAATAGAAGGTTGCTGGTTCGATTCCCCATACTTACTTTTATTTTTTGCTGAAATGTTAAATGTTCTGTTTCTTTCATCCATGCTAGCAAAGATTACTTTTCTTTTTTGTATGTAAAGCATAGGAATTTATCATTGTTAGGGACAGGAGCATTTCTAATGTGTTTACACAAAAACTGCACTGGTATCTGTGTTCTGTGTCAGAGGGAGGGAACTCTGAGCTGTAACATGATTGGCTGTCAGCTTCCAGGAAGCAAGACTGCATTTTCCTGTGAAGTGTCCGGCGGACACTTAGTTGGTTGTTCCCAGATAAGGTGAATTATGGGAGCTGACCCTTAGTACACACAGGTTATTTTCATAAATCACCCAGCATCCACAGCAAAGGGAGACATGAGACACAGCTTGTTGTTCGTTTGTGAATGTGCTCTCTCGATTGGGACAATGTTGTCTTGGGACTTTAGTTCTCCTTTAAACTGTTACTCAGTCACCAGCTTTCCAGAGGAACCAAATAGGATAATCCTGCAGGTCTGAGAGTAGACCTAGGCAATCCTGCCACACTGTGTGCTTGAAACTAAACATGCTAGGTTAATGCTAGTGTTCTCCCTAGGGTCTTTTAGCCAGACGGCCCACCCAGCTACTTTGTCATGCCACCCGGCTGGAAAAAATTCCTTGAGAGAACACTTGTGATTTAAAAGAATTAAGATGTAGGTTTAATACTGTATATACTCGAGTATAAGCCGAGGTACCCATTTTTACCTCAAAAAGTAAGAAAACATGATTGACTCGAGTATAAGCTGAGGGTTGAAATTATGATCACTACTGCCTTTTAATACTGTACTTATTTGCCCTTTAAATGGACAGCTGTAGTCTCATACAGTAACAGCCAAATCCAGTATGGCCATTACTGTATGGGAACTCTGCTGTCCATAAAAAGCCTCATTCCTTGGCACTCCAGATGTTTAGAAAATGACAACTCCCAGCATGCTTTAGTTGCTGGGAGTTGTAAAAAAAGGAATGAGGCTTTTTTTATGGACAGCACCCCCCAGGAAAGGCCCCCATGTTCAGTGAGGTAAGTAAGAGGTTAGTAAGAGAGGTAAGTACTCACTCGGGTCATAGTAAATAATTGTGAATTCTTTCCTCCCAATCCGGAACACTTGCTTCTAATATAGGTTAGCTTGTACATAGTGATCGGCAGCCGGAGAATTCACAATTATTTACTGTGACCCGAGTATAAGCCGAGGTCGGGTTTTAAGGCTAATTTTAAAGCCTGAAAACCTCGGCTTATACTCGAGTATATACGGTAGGTGCCAATATGTCAGTAAAAACTCCCGCCAACACTGCCCAGTCCAGACCCTTTTTAACACTTGTAAGATTATTTTATACTAAGAGATGAGTACTGTAGGATAAGGTGATACCTTTTTATTATGGACTAACTGTTAATTTTTACAGACAAGCTTTCGAGAGATACACTTCTCTCTTCCTCAGGTCAAGCAGTACTAAGAAACACAGGGTACATTCACCATCTTTAAAGTTGATAGACTCTAAAGATGTGATGTACCCTGTGTTTCTTAGTACTGCTTGACCTGAGGAAGAGAGAAGTGTATCTCTCGAAAGCTTGTCTGTAAAAATTAACTGTTAGTCATAATAAAAAGGTATCACACTTATCCTACAGTACACATCTTAGTATATGCTACTGGACTAATACGGCTGCAACCATTTTATCTACAAGATTATTTTAGCACATGTTAACTAGCTTTTCCAAGATCTCCATGGCCACAAAAGGGTGGCACATGTGATTGTGCTGCCATGTTACATGGGTTACCTTCAGATGTTGTGGAACTGCAACTGCCTGCAAATGTTGACAAACTACAACTTCCTGCATTCTACAACCACGGAATGCTGGGAGTCATAGTTTTCAAACATCTAGTGGGACAAAAGTTAGATTTTCTTGACCTATATACCGTATATACTCGAATATAAGTCGACCCGAGTATAAGTCGAGGTACCTATTTTTACCTGAAAAATTAGTAAAAACTGATTGACTCGAGTATAAGTCGAGGGTAGAAATATGGTCACTACTGCAAACCTCTAATTGGCTAAAGTTATTAGGAAATGATCATGAATAAAGAGGAAGTCCATGTTTTTTTTTAAGTACCGTATTTATTTCAAATAAAAATCTGTTTTGTAGCCACTCAGGGACCACACTAAAGCAACTCAGGTACCACAAACATACCGATACCCATAACTAATTGTATGAATATATACCGGTACATACGTTACTACCATTCTTTAAACTAGCACTGCAATTGGGTAATGGGCTTAGCAAAACAAAAACTATATGCCAAATATTTAACTGGGAAACCTTTTTACTGAATCAAGTTCAATGGCTAAACCGCAATATAAAACATTTTTAAAATCCTTCAAAATCAGATTCCTCATCATCAGTTTGTGCAAACAGTGCCTCAAATTCAGCTGGTGTAATGTCATCTGCATAGACATTATCATCACATCATCAATATTTACATCTTCATCACTGCTGCTGTGCTGAAACAAAACATCGTCTCTGTACCATCCATGGCATTACTTATACCGCATCTCTGAAAAGCACGTTGGATGATGTCTTCTGGAATGTCCTCCCATGCATCTCGTACCCACTTGCTACTATTTCTATGTCAGGCTTCATAAGATTTCCACTTTTTGTCAATTTGGCTTGACCGATGACATCCATTCGTGCCACATTTTTCGCACACGGTCCTTAAAGGGTTTGTTTATAGACACATCCAGAAGCTTTAAAACCGATGTTAGCCCACCTGGAATAACAGCCAAGGTTGTTTGAAAGACTTAGCCATTTTTTTGACATCTTCACATATATGGGCTCTAAACATATCCCAAACCAGCAGTGAGGGTTTTTTCTTTAAAGCTACTCCGGTCGTCCAATCCAAATCTCTTCAAGCCATTTTTTTGTTCCTTGTTCATCCATCCAGCCTTTAACATGTGGGAACCGTGATTGCGGGGGGAATTTGGCATTTTTAGGCAAAGTCTTCCTTTTAAATATAATAACAGGCCGCAGCTTGACTCCATTGGCCAAACATGCCAGAACCACTGTGAAATGATTTTTTTCATTCCCTGTCGTTCTAAGGAAAACAGTTTTTTCTCCCAAGGATGCCACGGTCCTGTTGCTTGGAAGATCAAAAGTCATTGCTGTCTCATCCATATTCCCAATACTTCCAAGGTCATAATTATACAACTTTCTTTGTTTTATAATGAATTAATGGAAAGACATGACCTTTTCTTCCAAATTTTGTGGTAACTTTTGTGAAATCTTCGTTCTCTGTCGCAAGCAAAGTCCAAACCGATTCATGAAGCGGGTACACCATCCAGCTGATGCAACGAAGTTCTCAATACCCTCTGTTTTATATTTCTCATCTTTAACCATTTGAAGGGCACGTAATCGGATTCCCATGCGTGTTACACAGTATCCATTTTGACGACATTCCATAACCCATTTATACAAGTCAGTCTCTAGAGCCCCATGTGAGGTTGTTAAACCACGACAAGCCTTTTTTGACTTTGGCATCTTCTCCAATTCAGTCTTCATTTTTCGCCAGTCTCGCACCTGTTTTTCATCAACGCCAAATTCCCGGCCTGCAATGGAATTATTACTTTCCTCTGCCCTAGACACAACCTTCAGTTTAAATCCAGCGTCATACGATCTGCGTTTTTGCTTCCTTCGATCAACCGCTTCTAAGAAATAAAGCAACATCAATGATTGTAGCCCTACAAGCAACCACAATAAAAAAGTTGCTCCTGCCCACCACTAAAAATTCAGTAACACCCCAATTCCTTGCCACTCCAGATGTTTGGAAACTATAACTCCCAGCATGCTTTGATTGCTGGGAGTTGTAGTTTCTATACATCTGGAATGGCATTCAAGCTGGAATGGAATTCAAGCATCATTTAAAAGGTACTAATGTAATTAATGTAATGTAATGTAATATACAGAAGATACCAGTATCACACCTCTAACAGGAGCTTCAGCACTCCCTGTAGGCTCCTCCATTCTGCCAGGATTTGAATTGCCGGTGCTGTCAGCCACGCTCCGTGCGTGCGCGCTTACGTTGCGAGCGCACGCATGGCCTCACTTTGCCGATCCCGTCTCCCTTCTGCTCCCGTCTCTTCCTCTGCCTCTCTTCCTCTGGTGTCGGGCTGTGTCCTGCGGCGCTATGAAGTTAACCTGAAGTTACCGGTAATTACATTTATGGCTTCCTCATCCCCAAAATAGCATTGACTCGAGTATAAGTCGAGGATGGTTTTCAAGGCCTATTTTAAAAACCAAAAACCTCGGCTTATACTCGAGTATATACGGTAATGAGCTTGATGCACTGGCAATATTCTGGCAATATTCTTGACCTTCCTCCTTAGCGACTTAGCTAAGTTCAGCCCCCGAATAATGAATGTAATAATTAGTAAATCACCCCCAAACCCTAAAACTGCAATAGTTAGGCTGGGTACACCCGGAACTGGAAAACCGGGATCGGGACTGTTGGTAAATCACGCCTGATCGCGCGGCTCTGTATGGGACCGCATGATCGGTCGCGCGCAGTCGGTCACTGCCACTATTTCCGCAACAGACAGTCATTTGTTCCGGCCTGGTTCTCGCTAGTAGCGAACGCTCGGTAAGGACGAAAACTCAGCTGCTGTGTACTCATATCTAGATTTGTAGGACACATTTTTGGTTTATTGATGTCTAAGAAATAAAAATAAGTAATGTTTTTATACAAGGGTTCCCTGAGATACCGTATTAACCTTTTATAAGGAAAAAAGTTGAGAAACACTGGTAAGGCCCATCACCTGCGGTGAATTGTTTTATAAATAGGGATATTTATAGATTCTAGATCTAGAAACATTGATCTAGTCCAACCTTTATACCTTTCTCTTTAAACTTACCCAACAGTTGATCCAGAGGAAAGCAAAAAAAAAAAAACGGCTAAGAAGAAAAAACAAAACAAAAAACAACCCTTCTGACTGCAAATGGCAATCAAAAAGGATGCCTGGATTAACTAGAACTATAGTGTATGTATTATTACCACTAGTTCTCAATATATTTTAGAAACTTTTCTAGGCCACTTTTAGAGCTATTCAATGAACTTGCCATTACCACATCTACTGGAAGACAGTTTCACTGTTCTCACTGTAAAGAAACCTTTCCTAACCTGAAGATTAAACGTATTTTCTTCCAATCTTAGGCTGGGTACACACCAGCAGATATTTTCGACTGACCGTTTGATCCCCGGCACGGTGTGGGGGGCCGACCGCGGCTGTTCTTGATCGTCCGGATCGGACGTGTCGGAAAATCACGATTGATGGTGCGGTGCTCTATGGGACCGCACGGTCGATTGAACGAAATTTTGGCCGCTGCCCGTTGATATGACCTATTAGTGAACAATGCACCATAGATTTTACTATATGGCCCATTAATATATTTGTATAAAGTGATCATATCTCCACAGCCATTAACATCACAGCCAATGACCAAATGCTAAACCGCTAGCTGCCTCTCAACATATTTTAAAGGGGCTTTTCTCTTAAAACAAGGAATTTTGAGGGAGGAGTTATCATTTAAAGCATTTCAGACATGATATTGCGATGTGTCTAGTACTGTGAAACATGTATGTGGGCTCTGATGAGAGGCACTGTCGATTTGTGGTTTTTGAGTTTGGAAACAAAATAAAGGCATGTCCACCCCCAAAACTGAAATTTAACCCACTACTGGCCCCACTGTGCAGCATTTAAAAATCCTTACCTTACTCCTCTGCTCCTTTTAGTTGTCCTGCAGTGCCTGTTCAAAATTTCAAAATGTGTAGAGTAGGAGCTGATTGAGTCATCCAGTCCCTGCTTCTTGTCCTCCCTGAGGACTCTGGCATTCACAGGGGAGCCCTTCCCCCCCCTCCCTCGATCCCTTTGGATCCATCTTGGCTTCTTCACCCCCTACGTATAAAAGCTTTTGTTGTAGCATAAACCACCCCTATCCGCCAAGTTTGTTTTGTTAAACAAGCAGCAGAAATGTACTTGCCCTCCTTTGTTCCCTGGGCTCTCTGCATTGCCGGCAGCCACGTCGGTGATTGGTTGCCTCTCAGGCAATCACAGATGAGGCTGTCGGTACAGTCCCTGCTTGCAACTTCCGGCAAGCAGAGGGCCAGGAGCAGAGTGCTGGGGGAATGAAGGAGTGCCACATCTTTTACAAAAGAAGGTTGGGGGTTTGCTACACTACAGCAATGGGATTTACCTATTATCGTCAGTGTTTAAGGGCTGTTCCCGACCGATCGGAGTGCCAGCGAACGACCACAGTCTGCATTTCGATCGATTGGAAATGATGGAAAATTTCCGGTATCGTCTCCCTTTCCTTTAAGTAGAGGGAGCCGATACTATCGTGAGGGGATGGATGCATACCGTGTATGGGGATAGATCGGGTCCATGTATGCTGTTCCCACAGCATTTGTGCAGACATATTCCAATGTGATCTGTCAGCACACATGCTGTGGAATCGCATGTGTATGGCCACCATTATACTGCTGTAAGTTTGGATAGATTAAGGCTAGAAGCACGATCATAGTCATTTAATTAGTGTGCTCTTTAATAGAGGGCACTTTGCAAGGCAAGTATATCTACTTGTTTATCAAGACCTGTTTTTCTTATATTTTTATGTGGTGACAGAACTCCTTAGTGACTTTTACATTAAATTGTTTATTAGCCTTAGGATAGGAGACTAGTGTTCATGAAAAGGTGAATATTTAACATTGTTGGCTATTTATTAGAGGAACAAATCCTTATTTGTCATTAGTGGCCAGTAGGAAAAAATCTAAGCCAGTTTGAACTTTTTTTTTTTGTAGCGTATTTGTCAATAGAAAACCCTTTAAGGAGAAAGTTTCTAGGTGCATTGGCTACCTTACTTCCAGGGATTATCCAGCCCTGAGTTAAGGTTCGTACACACTCTCAATTTCCATGCGAGCAAAGACCCATGACGGCGGAGCGCTATATGCAACGAATGGCCGTTTCAGGCGAGAATCGTCTGAGTGTATGTGGTCGGTCGGGAGTCCTTAGTTGATCTGTCTGGTGGATCGCGAACAACCCCCGACCAAACGCATACACACACGGACGATTCTTGCCCGAAATGGCTGTTTGTCGCGTGTAGCGCTCTGCTGTCAGGGTTCGCCGCTCGCTCGGAATTGAGTGTGTTTACGAACCTTTACTGAATAAATTATCTTGAGTTTTGATTGCGCGTTTACCCTGTCTAGTGTTTATTTATTCTGGCCTGTTCAGTACAATATTTTTACCATTCTAACATTTTTGTTATGTTGTACTTTGAAAATATATTGGGATACAATTTCAATGCTTTCATTACAACATCAGATTCTAGTCAAATTTGATTACAATCTGTCATAGTATTGTCATTGTTTTTTTTAGCTTATCCATGATCCCTGCAGAACAGTTTCCCCAGTATAATGGGGAAAAATCCTTCCTGACTCAAAATGGCAATCTGAAAAGATCCTTCAACCTAAACATTTATTAATACCAGTAACTTTCAATGCTTTTTAATTTTAGAAACTTATCATGCCCTCTCTTAAAACTACCTTATGAACTTGCTTTTACCACATCCTGTTGGAAGAACCTGCAAGGTTCTTCCAACTGTCTGTTCTTCCATCCTGTCTGTCATTTTTCAAAGATCCGGGTACACATAGTCCTGAGCATTCTCCCTATACACAGCATAGGGAGAACTTTCGGGACTGCATATTTCCCATGCCGAGGGGAATATTTGGTCATTTCCGCACGACCATGAGGCCAACGAGAACGTTCAATGGCCTTGCAAATGTTCAGATATGATAAAGCTATCGCATACTACGGTATTTGCGCTTTAGAATTGCTGATACAATTTGATGTTTTCAAAATGCAATGCTGTGTTCATTCATATACACATGCATTTCCATTCTATATATATGAACATTCAATGTGCTATTGTGTTTTGATCTGGATTTAATTTGAATGTAGCCTAAAGCTGACCATACACTACCTCTGCACTACACCGGTTCTACATTAGATCTGAGATGAACATTGAATCAGTTGACATGTGGAGAGGAGCAGTTGTTTTTACTGCTGACGATCCTGCAATGTTTCCTGCCTATATCATGTTTTTTATTTTAATTATTATAATTATGATTAAACAATTGTGTTCAAAATGATTGTGGCATGTGTTTGTCGGAGTGCTGACAGTTCGCAGTGTGGCTATCTTAATTCGGTTAAATCTACTTAAATTTTTTATTAGGTAATATTTATTCTGCTGCCACAGAAACATAAATAATCTTATAATAGTCATTCTGCGTTGTAGTTGAATTAATCATTAGGATAAAATGCATTCTTGTTTACTTTGTATATCATCTAACTTTTTCTCCTGCATCCTTCTGTTTCAGACATAAAGTGCCAGAGGAAAGTTGTTATTGTAGTTTGAGTTGGTTGACAATAATTGGAACATTTCTTGGCCAGGCCAACAATCATTGAGAGTAATTTCCCTAATTTGATAAAATTGGAGCAGTCCAAAAATAAGCAAGCTTACATTTTTTTGGAGCATCTCAAATTCCACTCTGCTGAAAATATGTATTTTGCCAAAGTTATTCATGGTTTTTGCCTGCCTAAACAAATTTGGTAAAGGCTGTGCAAGATTTAGTGACATTTAGTCATTTTGGGTAATGTTTGTGTGGAATAAAGGAGTTTAGAAAAGGAAACAGCTCCTGTTTTATGGTCAAAAGTAGGTTGAAGTTTAATTCCTATAGATTTGAGGGGTCTCTTTCCATCTTGATATTTCATATAACTAGTAGCAACATGGAGGCCTAAAGCAGTTACTGTTGCTGCTGTTGTATCAACTGTATCAAGAAGTGCAGATTCACATTTAACTTTATTAATACAAATCCTGATTTAAGTTGTATAGGTTTCTAAAATTAATAAAAAATGACTGGTATACATATTGTGGGTGATTCAGACAGTTGCAGCAGAAATGTTAGGCTTTCTCTGGAACTTAACTGTTAGAGAGGGATCATGGGTAGACTTAACAGATGAACATATGTCTTTATTCAACCTTCCCAGTATTCTGTGTACCCCAATACACATTTTATTACCTAGTCGTATTCTACATATTCTCTTCCATTTTGAAAAATCAGTTGAATTTATACCCCTTGTTATTCCCTGCTGTTGACATTAGTGAGCTGACATTTTAGGTTCTGTAGCAGTCCTTCCTCTTCCCAGAATGCACACTACCCTGGAATGTTCCTAACCGTAATTTCTACTGATTGGCTTTTGGATGGGTCAAACACGCTCAGATCTCTACTGAGCAGCTGAATCAACCCAGGTGCTGGGTCAAGGGCAAACCTTAACGGTCTCTAATAGGGTTCCTGCTAACAGGAAGTCAGTATTTTGGAAGCATTTATTTATACACAGACAAAATTCAGAATGGGCAGGTTAAGGTCAATAGGATAGAAAAATACTGCCCTTTTTTCTTAAAAGTATATGAATATGCACTGAACTTTCCCTTTAAGGAAGGGGGAATACAGTAACAATGAAACTGAAATCAACTGGAGGATTTCAGTAGTAAGAAGTTTTGATATTAAAAGTTGTATCTTTAGGTGGCCATGCAGAAAGGTAGGATTTCCTACCTCCTGTGAAATTGAATAAAACTATATATTTAAGTGGTTACTAATCAAATATATTAAATTAATGATTGACCCTTCTCTTCAATCACTTGTTATTTAGTTTTATTTGTTGAGGAATTATCATTATATTATGGTATTATAAAGGAAATGCAGCATGTAGACTGTTCCCTTAGTAACACACTGTTTACTGGTGAATGTAGCTGTCCATTTGTGTCTTCTTGGTGGAAACTAATTACCAAGGTTGTACTTTCTGCTGCACCTCATTTGCATGGGTATACTTTGTGTGTGTCTTCATGTTTGTTTTGTTTTGTTTTTAGCCAGAGCAATGTTAATTAAAACATGAATCCATTTTAGGAGCCAATAAATGTACACAAATTTATTGTGTTATCCCCATAGTTCTTGATGATTCAGGGATCTTATCAAATTGCCATTTGGAGTCAGGAATGATCTCTCTCCCCCCCCCCCCCTTTTTTTTTTTGCCTACCTTTGGATTATCTGTTTAGCTATGTACAGATATATGATGTGAACTGGCTGAACTGACTAACATATGTGTATGGCCACTAGGTGGGGTGTCTTGGTGAGCCCCAACAAACCCACATATATGGCCATTAGGTCGGGTGTCTTGGTGGTCCATAACGGCAGATCAATGAACTATGCCCAGTGGAACAGCCACACATGCATGATTATTGGCTGAAATGGCCATCCATCTGTTGTCTTGATGGGCCTTTTAGGTAGGGATCATGTATCAATTAGGACTAATTACAAATATTTCAGCCTGACAACTAGTTGTAGATAAAATATTGCATTACATGTGTTTAACACAGAATTAAAATGCAAATAACCTAAAATTAAAGTTGCTGGTTTGTTTGAGGGTGTCTTCTAGGTTTTTATTATAATATACCTCCTATACATCACTTTATAAAACTAGTGCCTTGTAATTTATTAGCTATTATGCTTCATGGATTCTACTACTTAGGAGAGGTTTCCGTTTTGCTAAAGTCATAGAATTTCCGGTTGGTTTCCTGTATTTCGTATTTTTTTTTTCCCATTATGTCAGCATTTTCATGCACACACTTTTTTTTTAAAACGCGTTTTATTATCGTTTCGAATACATGTTATGTGGTACATACATATATAAATAAAAATAAAGTATATTGTTACACAGATAAGGTAGTACCATGAGTTACTGAGTTATTTTTGCATGGAAGTCCTCCAGCAGGTTCAATTAAACAAAATAAACTATATACATTACAAAATTAACAGCTACGGTAATCTATTCATTTCTAGTTTGCCTACCTGCTTATATTCGAAAAGGAAAAGGGCGATGAGGGCACTGAGTTTGATATAGAACTATATAATATAGTGCAGCTGCTAGTCTGACACACACCCTTGTCTGCTCCATGTGAAAGGAAGTGTAATCTGAAAAAACTTTGTCTGCTACACAGGACATGATGTGTATTGTAATGGACATATACACCAAAGCTCCTCATATACTACCTCCAGCCTGCAGGTGGTACCAGTGGGTAAAGACAAGACATCCCTGCTCTCTATGGCTAGGAGGAGAGAAATGTGAAAATAGATTGTGGTGTGTGCTTTGGAGTGATATTGAATGTAACCCCAGATCCTGTGTTTAAGATCCTGTTACCACCTGTTGGGAGGACAGATTATTGGACAATTTACCTTATTAGATACAAACTCTGAGGCAACA
This sequence comes from Hymenochirus boettgeri, assembly GCA_019447015.1. Classification (NCBI taxonomy): domain Eukaryota; kingdom Metazoa; phylum Chordata; class Amphibia; order Anura; family Pipidae; genus Hymenochirus; species Hymenochirus boettgeri. The sequence goes on along the minus strand of CM033469.1, from coordinate 104,011,454 downwards.
GATAAGTGTATACCAACTTACAAGGACACACAATATACAGGCCTGGTCAATATTCAAAGTGGTGCACCATAGACTAGGACACTCCTGATTACTTCATGTTATGTGGGGAACCTGTTTATGTGCACCGTCTGCTTTGTGCCAGACCACCAGAGTAACCCACTGTGTGCCGTGCTACCCATTATAATACCATAAAGCAGTGATCTGGTACAAATTGGTGGCAGCGGTGCTGTAATACCATTTATTCTCCCTGTTTTCTCTGTATATTTGTTCTCTGTATTAAGCTATGGAGGCTGCTACTGAAAGTATTGATTTAAATCCTCCTGTCCTTTTACCTGCAGATGAAATTCCACAATTAGACTCAGTAATTCTACCAGGCCCAATTGCCAAACCTATTTTTAAACCTGATCCATTTGATGGGGTAACTAGGGAGTGGACTGATTGGCTAGAACAATTTGAATTGGCAGCCGCTATTAATGGTTGGGATGAAGGTGCTCGCTTGCAAGTCCTTAGCCTTTTGCTTAGTGGTAAAGCCAGGTTGGTATACCAAGGATTTACTGTAATACTGAAATAAAAGAGCAGTTATTAAAAATTGCTCTGAAGCAATTTTTTTCAATTAGATCTGTATAAAAGAGTATATAAAGGATAAATCCATTTCTTTAGGTAAACTGGGAATAAGAAATGTTTGTTTATATGTTAGACTATTAGGGAAATGCTATTATAATAACATGATGCTGTGAGGTACCTTCTGTTATAATATGAGGTACCATCAACACTTGCCGTATGAATACTAATAAGTATAAATCTAGCATGTTTAGTTTCAAGCACACAGTGTGGCAGGATTGCCTGGGTCTGCTCTCAGACCTGCAGGATTATCCTATTTGGTTCCTGTGAAAGCTGGTGACTGTCTAAGTAACAGTTTAAAATCTACCTGTGTAAAAATTCTATATCTATGAAATCCACACTTAGCAAAACACACACACATAATTTCCATTGTGGGCACACTTTTGCTAGTAGATCTATAAATAAGAGAAAAGAACCGTCCTTTATTGATAACATTAAACATATGGACATATATTAAAAACATTTAAAAAAACATTGTAGATCCAGTGTCATACCAATACCGGTCTGGTGTAGGGGAAAGTACAGGCAAGGGGTGTTTACAACGAACGCGATTCGCTCTTGACGCCAGTGCATGGAGCTTCCTCAGTGTGGAACGTGGATGCTAAAGGATGGTGCTGCAGTCTTTTTCTATTTATATACCTGCTTATATTCAACAGTTGTGTGGAAGCCAGATCGCTGCCTGGGTCCATGTCTGGGGTTGGTGTCACAGTATAGCTCCTTGGGGACTAAAAGGTCTCCGTATACTTATCTGATGGGGATACTATCAGTCAAAGGTCAGATTAATGTATCGGGGGATTCTAGCCATGTATTCCAGATTTTGTAGAAAAGGCTAGGACAGTTTCTGTGTTTGTACATGATCTTAAGGTAGGGTAGATCTTAGTTTGATCCTTGTTTTAAAGGATAACTGTATTGCCTCAGTGCATTTTTTTTAAGTTGCTTTAAAACGAGTAAAGGTATGTAGCCCTCAGCATACATTTATTTACTGATTTCGAGTCTCTCTCTGCCTTCAATTAGCCATGCTGTGAAGGGGGTGTAACAATTTTGTCTGCCTCTAACTGTCACTCAAAGGTAGCATGTGAGAACTCCTCCACCCACCATTGATCAGCTTGATTATGTAGGCTGTATCCCAGCAATTTCAAGAGGAGGAGAGAGGTTGTAACAGACATTCATACCAGCCAATGACAAGTGGGGGCTTGGGGGCTTTAAATTACATCCAACACAGTATTATTGTTTTCCTTGCATAGAATAAAGGGGTCTGCAAGAATGCGAGTTCTCCACCAGACCACACATCTTCCTCCATCAGACCAAATAAGCAGGTTGGATGCAGAGGTTGGATAGGATGAGGTGTTAGTTCCTTTAGGAAGCGGAGAATTTCTGCCCAGAATGGGGAGATTTTGGGGCATACCCAGAGGTCTATAAAGTCTGCATTTGTTTGGTGACATTTGGGTCAATTTGAGATGTTTGTGTTACCAATATGTTTTAGTTGTTTGGGAGTATAGTAGGCTTGATGTATAATGTTGAGTTGGATAAGTTTATTGTTGACTGCTGGTGAGATTATGGCGTGTGTCAATCCATTGTTCTTCTGGGAGGGACCATTTGGACTTGATTTGTTCGATAGTGGGTAACGATTTGGCTGAAAGAAGATGTGTGTATAATTTTGAAATCAACCCTCCCTGGGTGCGTACAATACCTATAATAGGGTGTTTTGATATTGTGTCGTAAGAGGTAGGGAAGCTAACTTGCATGGTTTATCTGCAGGTAACGGAAGTGTGCTGTGTTTGGGAGATTATATTTAGTCCGTAGGTCGGTGAAGGGAATCGCCTGATTATTTCGTATTCGGGTTGCCCAATAGCTGAATTCCCCAATCTTTCCATTGCTTTTGTCTGGGTAGGGAGTCTAGTTCTGGGAGTAGTCTGTTGCCCCACAGAGTGTGTTCAAAATAACCTTGTTTTTGAAGGAGGAGATTGGAAAGGTGTCATATTCTAGTGGCTTGCTTATGTAGAGTTGAACCAGGTCCTATTATATGTAGTTTGGGGGCTGTTAGATAGGCCATGTAAGGTTCAGTGAGGTAAGAGGCTATCATTGAGTCTGATGCCTTAGGGGGTGTTATAGGATTAACCCAACATTGCAAATGTTTAAGTTGTGCCGGACAGTAGTACAGCTGTAAGTATGCACACGTTTAGAAAATGTACAAACGGAGTTAGCTTTCTTAAACTGTAAAAATTGGCCAGGTATATTTTTCCCTGACCTCGATCTCAGAAATATAAAATTTCAAACAAAACTGGATGTAGTGTGTATTTGACTGTGAATACTCATGTGGGTAAAACCTCTCAATTTTACAACTTTTGTTAGAGTATCCAAAGTGTATCACATTCGGTCTCCGCACTCCCCTTTAACAAAAAACTGATGATGCTGGGTGCTACTATAAGGCCATAGCCACTGGCCAATCAATCATCCATGGTAAGAAAGCAATATATAGCGCACACCAGTCTTTAGCAATATTCAGTGTATTTATTCACACATGTAACGTTTCGGTACTCTATGGTACCTTCTTCAGACAACATCTTCAGATGTTGAGTGAGTATCTTCACCCAGAAAAAATTGTTTTTCTGTAGTGTAGGGCACCCTAGCCCACCCCCAAGTGCCATGTTTGTTTTGTTAAAAAAGCAGCAGAAATGTACTTGAATTGCTTTGTTCCTCTGGCGCTCTGATATCGGACCTCTGCTTGCCGGAAGTTGCAAGCAAGGGCCTGGCTGAAAGGCCAATCCAGATCCAGAGGAAGGCAACCCCCCCCGACTAGAATTATGAAGGGGGGGGAATCCTTCCTGTCTCCAAATGGCAATTGGCAATATTCCTGGATCCTTTATGTATCAATACCTGTAACCTGCAACATTCTTTGTTTTAAGATACTCATCCAGTTTTTTTATTGCATATGCAAATGAGGCCTTAGCAATCCTTTGTAAAGAGAGAGAAAAACATTTTTCTCCATTGAATCCATACCTCTCTTTATACAAGACAATATATTGCTGGCTCTAGCTGTTGCTGTCTCTAGCAACCTGTTTGTTATGCACCAAAACTCAAAAATCCTTGTGCTACTTATACTATAAATGGCTCTGTTAGAAAAGGATCTTTAAAGGACAATTATACTCACCTTTTCCCCGATCCACTGTAGCATAGTACCCAGGGTGAGGACCTAAAATCGCTAAGTCCTAACCCTGGGTACTTTCCCTAACTCTTGCACTACTTACCGCAAATCTGCTTCGCCGATCCACACTGTTCCACCTCTCTTCTACTGTCAGTGACAGTCGCGAGGCAGCCAATTGGAAGACACGCCTCCTTGCAGAGCGTATCTTCCTATTGGCTGCCTTGCAATCTGTCACTGAAGCAGGAAGAGCGGAGGAATGGAGCGATCGGCGAAGCAGATTTGCGGTAAGTAGTGCAGGAGTTGGGAAAAGTACCCAGGGTGAGGACTTAGCGATTTTAGGTCCTCACCCTGGGTACTATGCAGCTATGGAGGAAGAGGAGAGAGGGTGAGGTGAGTATAGTTGTCCTTTAAGCCCAAAATGCATCACCTTACATTAATCAACATTGAATCACATCTGCGACTTAGCAGTCCAATGTGTCAATCTTTCTAGATCCACCTGCAGCAATTGCACATCCTCTGAAGCTTTTAAAGGGCATGTCCACCCCCAAAACTTAAACCCCCCCCCCCACTACTGGCCCCCACAGTGTAGTAAAATCCTTACCTTACATCCCAGCTCCAATGGTTCTCCTATAATCCCCCCCCCCCCCCAAGTCCCAAAAACTGCCCACCAGAAGTACTGCAGAGTCCATAAGGACTCTGCCTCCTGTCTCTCCTCTGGGAGAATTTTGCCATGTGCAGAAGAGCCCCAAGATAGTTCTTGCTCCCCCAACCGCATTAGTATTATTGCATGAAAGTCCCCCGATCGTTACTTACCTTCCCTCTCTCCTTCGCCATTCTGCACTACTGGCAGCTGCGTCCGTGATTGGCTTCCTCTCAGCCAATCACAGATGCGGCTGCTGGTCCGGGCCCCTGCTTGCAGTTCTATGCGAGCAATGGGCCGGGACAGTGCGGCGAATGAAAGAGGGAAGGTAAGTAACTATCGGGGAACTTTCTTGCAATAATACTAATGCGGTTGGGGCCGGGGGAGCAAGAACTATCATATGGCAAAATATTTTTTTTAATGGTCGACAAAAAAACACCAAAACCTTGCTGACAATATCCACTACCAAATCATTAATAAACAGATTAAATAGAAGTGGCCCAAACACAGAACCCTGTGGCTCTCACAACTTAAGTCAATATTGATGAAGCCCCATTAACAACGACTCTGCATTCTATCCATCAACCAACTTTCTATCTATGTACAAATGTGGCACCCCAGCCCAACAGACCTTCACTTATACATTAGTCGCCTATGAGGGACTGTATCAAAACCCTTAGCAAAATCCAAGTATACTACATCTACTGCTATGCCAGAATCCACATTCCTACTCACTTCCTCATAAAAGTCAAAGATAGTATGACAAGATCTATTCCTCCTAAATCCATGTTGATTACTAATTATAAGGTCAATCCTTGAAACATACTTAAATTAAATTTTCTAGTATCTTCACCACCACTGAAGTTAAACTTACAGGCCTATAATTACCCAGCTGTGAATATCTACCCTTTTGCAATATTGGCATTACATTTGCTTTATCGCCATCCTCGTACTAACTTATTCCCATTAATAAATGGAGTCACACTTTCAGTCTTCATCTTCTTACTATTAATATAGTTTAAAAAATGGAAGGGTAATGATTTGTTCAGAAACCCTAACTCCTTTATTAGAGTATCTCCGCCCCTAAAATAATCTTTTTCTGTAGTGTAGGGCACCCCACCCCCAACTGACGATTTTACTTTTGTAAATCAAGCCCCAGAAACATACTTACAAGTTCTTCTTTCCCCCACATTCAGCTCTCTGCTAGCCAGAAGCAGCAGAGAGGGGTGGGACTGGCAGATGCGTCTGTGATTGGCTAGCCGGCAGCAAATCACAGACGCGGCTGCCGGCTTTGCAGACAGCCGGTGGAATGAAGGACTGAAACCTCCTGGGCACAGACTACTCCTGCTCTTCACTTTTTGCAACTTTGGACAAGCACTGCAGGAGAACCAAAAACAGCAGAGGTGTAAGGTAAGGATTTTTTAAACATTACACAGTGGGGCCAATAGTGGTTTAGTTTTAGGGGTGGACATGCCCTTAAATTGCTATCTTACAAACTTTAAGTTTTTATATTTCTTAAAGGCCCATTCCGTTTCTTCTCAAAAGTTTTAAATTCTTTTTCTTCCTATTCATTTCCCTCTTTGCATCAGAATGAAGCCGCATGGATGCAGACTTAGTTTTTTACATTTATTTCCAAAGGGTATAAATTTATATATTAAATGGCTTAAAATCCCCTTAAAAACAGTCCACTTCTGTTACCTGACAATACCGTATATACTCGAGTATAAACCGTCCAGAGTATAAACAGAGGTACCTAGTTTTAGGGAAAAAAGAGAACGCACATATTGACTCGAGTATAAACCGAGGGGGTAGTATTTGCCACTTAAGATGTTTGGAAACTACAACTCCCAGCATGCTTTATTGCTGGGAGTTGTAGTTTAACATCTTAAGTGGCAAATACTTACAAATAAGAGTAAAACCTTCTTTATTTGTGCATATGTACACCGGGTGTACATATGTGCGCCGGGTAGTGACATCATCCGGATGCGGGTCGCGCGGCCGCCGGACAAGGTAAGTGACAGGTTGGCTCGAGTATAAACCGAGGGAAGATTTTCAGGCTTTTTTTAAAGCCTGAAAACCTCGGTTTATACTCGAGTATATACGGTATATCATCCTAGTTGACATGCTGAAGAGCTACTTTTAACCTAGGAAAAATTGCATTTGTGAAATTAAGTCTTTTTTTTTTAACAAAGTGCACTTTTGCTTTTGCTAACCTACTGTATGCTAAACGACACTATTTCATGGTCTCTATTCCCTAAGCATCCAGTTACCTTTATATCTATAACACGCTCCACAATGTTAGATATTACTAGATCCAACTTTGCTCCTTTTCTAGTAGGAACTTAAACCACCTGTGAGAGAAAATTATCCTGCAGCAAATTCAGGAACCCATCACCCTTTTCTGTGTTGGCAGTTTAAATACGCCAATCAGTGTCAGGGTAATTGAGGTCCTCCATAATCGGAACACTCGCCAAATTTGCATCCTTGGCATCTGCATACGATGTTGTGTAATGTTGACTCGCTTTCTCCCTGCTAGCATTTGGCAGCTTGTAGCTTCAACTCTTGTTTAACACATACTCCTCCCTTTTTCCTATTTTCTCTATCATGCTTAAACAAGGAGTATCTTTCTAAATTTATAGCCCAATTGTGAGAATTGTTCAACCATGTTTCTGCTATACCTATTGCATCAAACTTTTCAGTCTATTCCATTAGCTCCATTTCTCACATTTTGACAGTCTGGCTTCTCACATTTGCAAGCATAAATTTTAAATTATGATCCTGTCATTTATTTATCCATTGACTGCCTCTCGGCCAATCACAGACGCAGCTGCTGATCCGGCCTCCTGCTTGCAGTTACGTCTGGCAGAGGACCGAGATCGGTGCGCCGGGGTAATGAAGGCATGTATGTACCGTTCTGAGCCTTTTTATAACAAACAAACTTGGTGGTTTGGGTTGGGATAGGGCCCTCTACTTCATATAAAAAGTTGATTTTTAGGGTGGAGATAGCCTTTAATATACATGCCTCCCCATGCCATATGCTAGCCCTATCTCGCTTTCCACCCACCACTGGCCAATCTACACCCTGCTTAACCCCTGTGATATCTATCCCAGTGAGACTGATATTACCCCCCCCCAGCCTAGTTTAAAACCTCCTCCAACCCTTTAGCCAACTTCTTTCCCAAAACAGCTGCACCACCGTCAGTGAGGTGCAATCCATCACTACTAAAGAGCCTTTAGTCAACAGAAAAGTCTCTCTAAAAACCCAAATACTTCCTCCTTACACCAGCCTCCTCTTAGATACACATCAATATTCCCAAGATCCCGCTGCACATGGCTACGGTAGTATTTCTGGAAACACTACACTGGAGGTCCTTGCTTTTAACTTAGATCTTTTTTAGAACTAAGATCACCTGGCGACACCCAATAGTCTGTCCACACGATCCACCACATGCTGAACCCTAGCACCAGACAGGCAACACTTAGTTGGGCGTGTAGGGTCTTGGCGGCAGATGACCATATCCACCTTTTTAATAATGGAGTCCTCTACCACAACCCCCTGCCTAGCCTACCGGACCCTAAGTTCTTCCTCCCTTGTAATAGAGATGGTGGTCCCCTGGGTGCTCGAGGGATTAGCCTACTCCATACATACTAATATTGAGCTGTCCTCCCTTACTTCATCATCAAGGATGCAAATCTGTTGGAAAGGCCAAGCTGGAAAGAAGCAACCCTTCCCTCCCCAACTTCCCCTAGTAGCCCTTACAAAACTACCCCTCCTTCAACCTTCCCTGCCCCAATTCCAACCCCCCCCTATACTGGCCCCAGCTAGTGCCTGCTGTCCCCCCAGGTTTGCCAATCCCGGCAATGCTTTAAGCTGCCCCTTAGACTCTAGTGGTGTTTTCTATAACTAAGTCTCAACAAGTAGCAACAAGGATATACAAACACTTGGGCTGGCAGAGTGGGCCAAAAATTTAAATGAATGGTGGACATAACTGCTGTGAATCAAAGGTTATAGGCGTGTAAATTTCCAGTTCGAGAGGAGACACAGAAGCGCTACATATGTATGTAGTGTGATCTCTGCTTATAAAATAATATGGGAGACAGAATCAATTGCTCTTGTGGATTGGGGTTCATAGCAACTTTTATACGGATGTAGGACAGTTTGAATAACTACAACAGTAGGACTTGTAATAAATAATAAGCTTGTCAGCTGAGTGTTCAATTCTTTGTAAGGCTGGGTCTCAATTTTTATACAGTAGCTAAAATAATTTTTATAAAGTAAGTGATACGAAAACTGGATTGCGTTGCTCATAGTGGGGCCTAGCCCTTAAAATTACAGCAGGATCTATCTAGACTAGACTTAGCAGTAAAAAGAATGATGCTTCCTGCTTACACAGTGAGCTGTGACATCAACAGCAAGCCCCTGGCTTGAGCATGCCCATTTGTATTCTACTGCAAGGACAGAGTATCATCAGCTGAATTACAAGCCCCATCCCGAACTTCTATATCATTTTTAAAGCTAGCCACATGCTAAGTGTCCAAAAGGCTGAGGAAAGCACAGATATTAATTGCAAGCCTGTAGCTTTAGACAGGCTTCTGTGACAGGCATTAGCCAAAAAGCAGAGTAGGAAGAGACTTTAGAAGCCTATAACATTGCATTGGCAAAAGCTAGAAATATGTTTAAAAATGTACGAGAGAGCAATATGCTTGTGAAGGTTTTCATTCATCCAGGTCATGGCATCTCTGTTGTATTCAGTTACTTCAGGGGGTTCGACACCAACTGTCTGCTATATACAATAATGTTTTAATTCCTTTAACCTGGTCAGTTTCTAGAACACCCCTTAGCCACTATGCAATCAACACCTTGCATTCTGAAGGTACCTAACACCTGGCTGTTATATGCTAATTTTGACTTTCAAGGGTACTTATTGCTAACAGATTCTTGTACAAGTCATTCTGAATTGGATGAATCGCACGCGATTGTGTGCGCTTTTCTTGTGCGTTCGCGTTTTCGCTGTTTTGCGTTATGGAAATGCTGCGTTAACGCACCAAAAATGGTGAACGCATGCGTTACCAAAATGCGAACAGATGCGCAATCGCATGCGCATCGGAAGTCGCGGGAATTTTTGCGTTCCCGCGTTTTCCATTTTAGCGAAAATCGCGGGCGCGAGCGCAAAATGCATGCGCAAACGAGCGAGATAGGAATGTATTTATTTGTATATATTTCGACTATATCCTACACTATGGTTTGGCAAATCACAGGAGCCAGGTAGCCAACGAATCTTGAAATTTACTTGGCAACTATATTTTTTATAGAATTTTAAATTAATGTGTATGGAGCTGGCTACCAAGAGAAGTTTAGATTGGGTTTTAAAAATAATTGACTGGCTCATAATGTAAGACAATTTGTCTACCCCATTACACTCATTTTATTAATTTGTTCCTTAATCTGACATTAATATAATCTGTTGGCCTTTTGCTCACTGCTGATATAATGGTAATTCAACTTAATTAACAAAAAAATGCATTTTTCTGGTCTAAAAGCACTAAAAAGCTGCTATATCACTTGGATTTTTAAAGGGCATCGCATCTACGCTGAAAAAATGACTTGTGCAGAAAATGTATAGTAGATATTCTACCCCCTACTGTAAATTATAAGACTATTAGATGTGACATCTGATATCCATATAATAGTAATATACATAATCTTTTATAATTTACCCCTTATCCCCGTTAATTTTAAAAGGACACTATACTTACCCCTTCTCCCCGTTAATTTTAAAAGGACACTATACTGAAAAAATTACTATGCCTCATCTTAAAGAGGAACTGTGGTCCAAAAATCACTAGGTAAATTGATAGGAAATGCTCTCCTGAGAATTTTTTTGCAATTTTTTATTGTTTATCTTGCATAGTTTTTAAAATATTTACATTTTTGTGTGTGATATGGCAGCAGCATCACCAGGTCTCCTGCACTTCCTGCTCTGAAACTGTCAGTGGATGACCAGTCAATCTGCCCTGTGTCTCCTCCTCCCCTGCTCCTCTTGCAACTTTTAAAGGTAGGAAACTGGCCTTTCATTTAAACTTAACTTGTTTGGAGACCACAGTTCCCCTTTAATCTATAATTTAATACATGTAAGTAGCACTTTCTGATTTACATGTGTTGCTGCATGCCTTCAATCCTGGTAAAAATAATGATTGTTTTGCCGTATTAGTCCAATATATGTAGTAAAAAGTAGAGTACTGTGATACTTTTAATGGACTAACAGTTTATTTTAGTAGCTTTCGAGGGATCAACCCTCTTCCTCATGTCAGAGCAGTACAAAATATACTGAGGAATGAGAGGGGGTAATAAAATAGAGAGATAACAGTATACTAGGGTGGGCAACCAAATGGAAAGGAGAGAGGTAACAGGGGGGATGGGGGAATAGTAAGGGGGCGATGCTGGATGAGAGAAAAGCACACTGAGAATATGCACACATTGTATACCATCCACATATTGTTCTACATACAAAAATATTCAACAGTTATAGTGGTCTAGGAATCCCAAGTCTTGGTTTAACCCATTGTTTTTGGAGTCAAATAACAGAATCATTTTGGCTTCAAATGTTTTTCTATCTTGGTTGCTGCTGAACTTTCCTTTCATGATCTAGACTTGTAGGTTTTCCATGGAGTGTCCTGGTTGAGAAAAATGATGCCCCTCAGGCAAATATTGTCATTATGGTTGGTGATGCTACTTCTGTGGGAGTTCATCCTCTTCTGTAGTTATATATATATATATATATATATATATATGCATCTATACTGAAAAATAGGTTATTTTAAATTGTCCATAACTGAAAACTATAATTCTTCCCAACCACCACTGTTTCATTTTTTTCTGTTGATCTGCCCCCTATTTCTTTAGATATCTAATCTAAAACTTCTTGTATTTCAGATGTCAATCAAGTTCCTTGCTCGCTAAAACTATTCTTCTGTGAGTAGTTTTACTGTAGCTGGAATGGTGACTGAGTTTTGACAGTTGGAATGCTGTGTGCAGGCTTGACAGTGGGTTTGTGGGGAAAAAAAGTCAGGTCGGATGGAAATGGGAGTGGTTAAAAGTGGGAGGGGGGATACTGCTCCTAAACAAAATGTGTGCTGGATTGAAGGCATGCAACAACACACGCAGATCAGAGTACGTGCTTCTTACATGTATTCAATGATAGATTAAGATGAGGCAAAGTCATTTTTTCAGTATAGTGTCCCTTTAATATTCATTCATGGTATAAAAAAAACATAAATACACGTACATGTATATTCCTAATTTATAAATTCATATACCATTAAAGATCAAATATCAATCATCATATAATTTATTAAAGTGCAATTATGAGACAACAAGGTGTAGTGTTGAGTAGGTTTCTTTGTGGTTAATCAGTATATGATGTCCTTAATAAAGTTTTCATAATTGTAAAGTGCATGCATGATTACAAAAAGTGTTCATAAATACATATATACACGAGTAAACAATTCCTCAAATATAAATATGTTCAAAAGGTGCTTTTTGTAAGTACTTGCAGCTGTATGGAAGAAAAACCTACCGTATATACTAGAGTATAAACAGAGGTTTTCAGGCTTGAAAAAAAGCCTGAAAATCTTACCTCGTTTATACTCGAGTCAATCCTTCTGCCTTGTCCGGCGGCTGCATGATCCGCATCCTCAGTGCGCTTCCGGATGACGTCACTACCCGTTGCCTCTCACTTTGCGGCGCTGAGTAGTGACATCATCCTGAAGCGCAGAGGATGGGGAGCGAGCGGCCGCCGGACAAAGTAGGAGAATACCACAGGAACACCAGTGCACACAATACTTACAAATAAGAGTAAAACCTTTATTTGTGCATACTGTATGCACAGATAAAGGAGGATTTACCCCTATTTGCAAGTATTGGCTTCTGCAGATGTTTGAAAACTACAACTCCCAGCAATTAGAGCATGCTGGGAGTTGTAGATTTCAAACATCTTAAGTGGCAAATACTAGTAGGGATTACTGTGTGGGATTTAAAGGGCAAACTAAGCAAAAACAATACGGAATCAGGAGGATGGTATCTATCCTTTAAATAGACAGCAGAATTCCCATACAGTAGTCCCATACAGTAATAACCATACTGGATTTGGCTATTACTGTATGGAAATTCTGCTGTCCATTTAAAGGGAAACTAAAGCCTCAAAACAATACAGAATCAGAAGGCAGTAGTGATCATATTTTCTACCCTTGGTTTATACTCGAGTCAATCACTTTTTTTTCTCCTTTTTCGGGTAAAACTAGGTATCTCGGTTTATACTTGAGTATATACGGTAACAAAATGCAGATATTGCATCAATCCCTAGTTTGTATTATATAGTTAGTTTTTGCTGGGTCCTAAAAATGTATCTATTTGATCATGTTACAGTTCCCTTATGTATTAAGGTAAAATGGAATACTGAAATTGAAAGTGTTTATGTATATTGTCCTTCACATATGAGAACTCGCGAATTGCATAGCGGTAGAGCATTGTGAGTACACTTGGGAGGAAGCTCAAGGAGGATGTGGAAATGGACACTCCATTATCACTAGTACTGTTTTATAAAATGTAGGCTATATGTCATGCTACTTAACACGGTAATCATGAATACATTGTGGCCCTATCTTTAAAGGGAAAATATGGTCTCCAATTTTTCCAAACTAGTTAAGGTTATAAAGCCTTCTGTCATACCTTCAAAATTAACTCTAAATCACATCTGTAGGTAAAATTTTTAGTTATTGTTGGAAAGTTTCAGCAAGGTTACTTCCTAGTTTCAGCAATGTTACCAGCTTGTATCCATTTAACCAGCCTCAGCCTGCATTAACAGGCCCCTTTTCTGTAAATTTTGTTACCCATGTGTGTTAAGGTATTTTATGTTTTCCCTAACATTAAGTCTGAACTGAGCATGCTTCTCCTCTGGGGCAAAAGTCAGGTAACTGAAAGCAGGAAATATGAACATTCTTCACAATATAATTTCTCACAGGCTGCACCAAGAGATGTGATACAGCGCTCATTTTAAAGGAAATTTTTATTAAACTTTAAAGGACATATCCACCCCCAAACTAAAATTTAACCCACTACTGGCCCCACTATAAATCCTTACCTTACATCCCTGCTCCTTATGGTTCTCCTGCAGTGCATGTCTAAAGTCTAGAAAACGGAAGATTAGTAGCTGTCTTCCAGTCCAAAAGGTTTCTGCCTCCTCCTTGTCCTCTGAGGGACAGTGGCTAGCGCAGGGGAACCCTTTCCCCCCTCCCTCCCACCATCCGCCGTGTGGAACTTATTTTAACATTCTATCAAGATGGTTGTGGGAGGGCAGGCGTGCTCTACGTTACATCATTTTTTTTTAAACTCTATCTAAAAGTCATTGAAAATGTTTGGCAATGTCAAGAATGTCTAATCCTCTGAACTAATTATCTGTGGTTTAGATAATCAATATACATCTTTATGTACCAGTAAATGTGGCTTTAAAGGGCATGTCCACCCCCAAAACTATAATCCCCCAACTACTGGCCCCACCATGTAGTGTAGTTTAATCCTTACCTCACATCCCAACTCCATCTGGTTCTCCTGTAGTCCCCCCCCCAAAGTTCCAAAAACTGACCACCAGGAGGCTAGCAGGTCCATATAGGACACTGCCTGCTACCTGGCCTCCCGGAGATTCCTGCCATGCGTGCTGCAGCCCTTCTCCCCCTCCTCCCCCTCCCTCCCTCTCCCTCCCGTTCTACTATCCCTCCCTAGCACAAATCCCCCTAATATTCTGCTCCCCCATGTCCCCCAGCCCCCACGCATGTTTTTTTTTTTAAAAAAGCTCCCCAAACTCTACTTACCTCTCCGCTTTCCTCCGCTGCACTTAATGACCGGCAGCGCGTCCGTGATGGCTGCCGCTCAGCCAATCACAGACGCGACTGCCGGTCCCGCCCCCTTGCTGCATTCTCGCAAGCAGAGGACGGCAGTGCGCGGAGGATCGAGGGGGAGGTAAGTAAGAGTTTGGGGGGCTTTCTGAAAAAAAAAATATGCGGTTGGGGCTGGGGGACATGGGGGAGCAGAATATTAAAAATTTATTTTAGGGGTGGACATAGCCTTTAAGAGTAAGTGTATTCTTTAATGGACCTTTTTAATAAAAAGGTCTAAACTTATAACGGAGCTATGACTGCATTTCAGTCTATTTGAGAAAATTACTTTTGTGGTGGCTTGGTAGATGTTGGCCTTTCACTCCAGATGTGCCTGATACTGACCCAATGACTGGGGAGTGGTGGGAATTCTGTATGGAGCTGTGTGGCTTAGCACCTGTGGCGGTAGGTATGAATATCTTATTTCATGGTTACTCAAAAGTCATACCTGCTCCTAGAACATAGTATTATAGGTTGAATAAAGACATACATTTATCTAGTCCAACCTCTTTAGCTGACCCATGACCCCCGCCTAACTGTTGATCCAGAGGGAGGGGGAAAAGAAAAAAAAATGCATGAAAGCAGAGGGGACTCCAAATGGCAATCTGAAAGATCACTGGATCAACAAGAACTATATGTATTTATTTCAATAGTTTTTAATATATTTTAGTCTGGCCCATTCTTGCAACTGGTAAATAAACTTGCAAATGTAGTAAATAAACTTGCGAAGTGCTACTGAATTTTATTTTAATTACAAAACAAATGATATACAATTAAAGTATATTTACTTTACTTGACACCCCTAAGTTTGAATGGAAAACTCAATATGGTAGGTTTAGCCACACCTAAGAGTATTTACTCCCTGGCTCCAAAATCTCCTTCCCATTCATTCCCTTCCTATCCATATTCTGTCTTTATCTCTGCCTCTCATCTTCCATCCAATTACCAGTATTCCTTCACGCTCTACCAGCACTTACAAAATGTTGTTCCTTTCCAAACACCCCAGTAAACTTCAGTACAAATCCTTAGCCCACCTCTGTTTATTATTCTCCTTCTTGCTGCTGGGGATATTGCTCCCAACCCTGGACCCTGCAACATTTCTATCTGCGGTCGTCCTCGTGTTTCTACCCCTTCTGCTGTAATCTTTGTAATATTATAACTGTCCCTACTCTTTCACCTTCGCTTCTTCCTTTTTCCTGTGGTCTTTTTAATACACGCTCTTGTACAAACACACCTTTATTCAGACCCGGAAGAAGCCGTTGCGCTAGGAGCGCGAAGGTGAAATGCGCGTAGGTTGTATGTATGTACGTGGGGAGACTATCCAGCGTCCGGTATACGAGTCAGTGAAAGATGTTAAACGGGGGAGTCCTGAACCGGTTGTAGATGGACTTGTAATTCTACTATCGAGATCGTGCTTCCAAGTACTTACCATTGGGTAAAGAGTGTGGTCCGTCCCAATTCACGGGTCCTGGCTTCTCACGTAAGTCCCGATCGAGTATAGCAATAATGTTTCCCGCCTGGCTGTGATAAGTCTAAGTTACATGCAGGAAGAGTATTAAATGTGGATATATTCAAGTTGCTCGGTACATCAGACTGACGCTGGACAATGGTATAGGCATTTGGGGACGCCCAGTGCCGATATGTTTCTATTTATTGTATTGTTTTAGTATACAGTATTTGAGTCATGTAGGTGGTTTTATTGTTGTCTTAACATTTCACATGTGTGGATAGGGGTGGTAGGGGTTAATGTGTAATTTATCTATTTGGATGTCAATAAACAGGTTTGCATATTTTTGGACCTCAATGCGTTAGTGCCTTTATTAAAGGGTCTTTTTTTGTGAGAGGACACATTTTGTGCCCTCTTCCCTTTATGGTATGTTTACGTTTTTACCCTGATAGGCACCGCTAAATAGCGTTTGTAATGGTCCTAGTAACTCCAAGGAACTGTGCCACATCAGACCAATTATAGTCACACCTTTATTCATGACCTGTTATGTTCTAATGCCTTTCATCTCCTGGCTGTTACGGAGACTTGGATCTCCCACCATGATACTGCAGTCTAAGCTCCCATTACGCATGGTGGCCTATCTTTCTCTCATTCGCCTCGTTCCTCAGGACGGGGTGGAGGGTTAGGTTATCTCTTTTCCCCTATCTGTCGCTTTAAACTTGTTTCTCTTTCGCCCTCTGTGGCTTTTTCCTCATTTGAAGTCCATGCTGTCCAGCTTCTTCACCCCTTATTTCTACGAGTAGCAGTAGTATACAGACCCCCTTCTGCCTCAGCCCCAGCCACTTTCCTTACAGAGTTTAAACCTGGCTCTCTATTTTTCCTCTGACTGGCTCTAATTCTAGGTTACTTTAATTGTCAGATTGACGATATGAAGCAATCCTGGCCCTCTCGCTTTCTCCACCTAACTTCCTCCTTCTCCCTCCAGCAGTGGACCAACACTAGCACCTATAAGGACGGTCACTTCCTGGACTTGGTCTTTACTAAAAATCTTTCTGTCTCTCAGTTTGCTAGTAACTCCTTCCCACTCTCTGATCACAATCTAATTACTTTTTCTACCACCTACACTCACCTCTCCTCTGACACTCCATCTACTGTCCTCGTTCGCAACACCCATGCAATAGACTTTCCGGCTCTATCCTCTTCTCTCAGTTCTAGCCTCACTGCTCTCATGTCTCACTCTAACCCTGACTCCCTAATACATTCCTATAACTCTATCTTATCCACTACTATTGACTCCTTTGCCCCCCTACAAACTCACAAACGTTGCCGCGCTATCCCGTCCTTGGCTCAATTCAGATACCAAGTTCCTACACCGCTGTACTCGTGAAGCTGAGTGGCTGTGGAAAAAGTCTCGTAGACTTTAACCACTACAAACTCATGTTGTCGTGTCTTAATTCGGTTCTTTCGGCAGCTAAACACTCCTACTTTAGCACACTTATAAACAATAACAAAAATAACCCACGTCGTCTATTTTCACTATTTAACACTCTCTTGCAGCTTTGAAGCTTCTCACCTTCTTTTGCCTGCCCCACCGCCTGCAGTTCTGGAGTCTTTCACCCCTGTCACCCATTCTCTGAAGTCTTCGACCTCCTGTTGTCCTCGCCACTTACAATGTGTACCCTTGATCCCATGCCCTCCTTCCTACTCAGACACTGCGCTAAAATACTTCCCCCCACTCTTTCTCACATTTTTAATTCCTCCCTGACCTCTGGGATTTTCCTGCTGCCTTTTAAACATGCGTGTGTCAAACCTCTTCTTAAAAAGCCTCTCTGGACCCTACCTGTTTCTCAAACTACCGCCCTGTCTCCCTTTTACCATTTGCATCAAAACTCCTTGAACGTCTTGTCTCTACACGCATTACTAAATACCTTAATGCTAATAACTTATTGGACCTGTTACAATCCGGATTCCGACCGGGTCATTCAACTGAAACGGCCCTCT
Organism: Hymenochirus boettgeri; assembly: GCA_019447015.1. Lineage (NCBI taxonomy): Eukaryota > Metazoa > Chordata > Amphibia > Anura > Pipidae > Hymenochirus > Hymenochirus boettgeri. The sequence goes on along the minus strand of CM033469.1, from coordinate 103,993,670 downwards.
ACAAAGTCTCAAATGACCTACAAGCTGCTAAAGCCAAAGGACAGTTCTCGGTCCTCATTCTCCTTGACCTATCGGCTGCCTTTGATACTGTGGACCACTCTCTTCTTATGCAGATTCTATATTCTCTGGGCATCTGAAATCAAGTTGCGGCGTGGTTGTCTTCTGATCTCTCTAACAGATCTTTCTCTGTCTCTCAGGAACCTTGCTGTTTTCCATCAACACCATCTCTCTGGGAGAAAAAAACAGTTCTTTCGGTTTTAAGTATCACTTATATGCTGATGATACCCAAATTTACTTGTCCACCCCCGCACTAACCCCTGAAGTTCTATCCCAAATCTCTAAATGTCTGCGCTCTATTTCTTCCTGGATGGCGCACTGCTGCCTTAAATTCAATCTATCCAAAACGGAATTAATCATTTTCCCCAATAAACTGGAAATATGGTCATTAACCTAGTTGAATCTGCACGCTGCCTTGGACTAATCTTTGACTCCTCTCTTTCTTTCCATCATCACATTAACAATGTCGCTAGGACCTGTAGTTTTCTCCTTCGCAATATTGCCAAGATCCGCCCTTTTCTCTCTCTCCACTACTAAAATGCTCATCCATGCCCTTTTAATCTCCCATCTTGACTACTGTAACATTATACTACTTGGACTCCCGGCCTCTCATCTCTCTCTCCTCTCCAGTCTATCTTAAACTCGGCAGCTCAGATCATCTCGCTCTCCTCCAAAAGAGAACCCGCAACCCCGATACTTCAGTCCATAGGGTGGCTTCCCATCAAAGAATCATGTTCAATACACTAGTTTTAACCTTAAAATCTCTTCGCTTTACTGCACCTCCCTACTTTTCTCTTGGTCCCTTATGTCCCAGGCCGTGCTCCTCGCAAGGAAATCTTCTCCACAGACCCCCAACTAACACGGCTGCCTCCTGCCTTAAACTATTCTCTCTTGCTGCTCCCTACCTTTGGAACTCTCTCCCTCTTGCTTCACATCCATTAATACTTTCAAATCTAGACTGTTATCCTACCTTTCTGAGCATCAGTAGAAGAAATGATTGTTAGCCCTTTTAAGCACTTTGTACCCCCCCCCCCACTTGTATCTGTATGTCCCTCCCATTTAGATTGTAAGCTCTTCGGGGCAGGGATCTCATTCCGAATGTGTCAAGGCTTGTTGCACATGTTTTTTAAAATCGTTTTATTATGGTTCCAAAATATTTAGATAAAAAATAGTTATTGACAATACATTCAGTAAATTACAGGGTGTCTGAGTTTGGAATTAGGTTAGTCGATGTTCTCAGTATCTATAGTTATATTCATTAGTAGATATACAATATCTTGGATCTTCCAAATAAAAATTAAACTGTAACAATAAACAAAAAGAAAGGGAAAAGAAAAATAAAGAGAAAGAAATAACATAAACACTTGCCTATTGTCATTTCTGCTTAGTATTAAGCTTCTGCTCATCCATCGGGTCGGTCTCCCTCCGCCGGGGGCTCCCGCATATATGAGTATCACTTGGTGCTTTATATTATACCTAGGTTATAGTATTGGGTGATTCCAGCCAAGTTTCCCACATCTTTTGGAATTTGTCGGGGCATTTCCTATGTTGATATACATTTTTGAGATATGGTAGATCATTATTGATCAGTTTAATCCATTTTTTGGTTTTTGGGGGTTTATTAGACAACCGTAGAACAGTGTAGCCCGCAGGAGAGCCCCCTCGGCAGTAGACCAGACATCCTCATCAATAAGTCCGAACACGCACAGTTCAGGTGTGGGCCGGATGGGCCCCAGTGTGATCGATCTCAGAGTGGTAAGTACCTCTAGCCAGAAGTTGTTTACTTTACGGCATTCCTATACGAGATGCAGGAAATCAGCCTCTGGGTGGTTAAACTTGGGGCATACGGAGGTTCGGTTAGTATTTGTGTTTTAACTGTTTGGGTGTGTAGTATGTTTGGTGTAAAATCTTGAGCTGTATTAACTTATTGTTTGCTGCCGGAGAGACTTGGGAGTGCGCGCTGAGGACCTCAGGCCAGAGTCTCTGTTAACCTGGTAATATGGGGACCATCTTGATTTAACTTGTTCTAGTGCAGGTTGCGATCTGGCATTAATTAGCAGGTGTATAGTTTGGAGATTATACCTTTCAACCCTGATGGCGGATATGCCAATTGTCGGGTGTTTTGATAGTTGTCAAATGTTTGGAAGGTGTTCAGTGCTTGCAATTGAAGGAATCGATAGTGTAGTGTGTTTGGGATTTATATTTATCTTGGAGTTCTTGAAAGGGTATTAGCTGTTTGTTCTGTATTACGTAACCAAGTGTGGTTGTTCCCATTCCCTTCCCTTGTGGGTTTTGTTATTCCAGAGCGGGGTGTGTTCACAGAATTCACTGGGTTGGAGTAAATGGTTGGCGAGGTTCCATACCCTAAGTGTCTGTTTGTGTAGAGTGGTGTTGGGTCCATAGTGTTGAGTTTGGGGCTGCGAGGTAAGCCATGAATGGGCTTGTGAGGTATAGCGACATCATCATATCAGATGGGGTAGGTGGGTTATCTGGGTTGACCCAGCACTGTAGATGTTTCAATTGCGCTGCCCAGTAATACAGTTGGAAATTAGGCATGGATAATCCACCCATTTGTTTGGGCATTTGTAGGATAGCAAACAAACAAATGTACCCAGGCAGCAGGTCCTTAAGTCTTCTCAGCAGGCTCAGATTGTGTAAAGGGTTCACCATTCCCTTACAAACTTCCAAATAGCAACAAATTGTCACACAAGAGCCAAAATAGGCATGTGCCAACCGTGATTTATTGGAGATACCAGCACGACATGTTTCAGCACCTGAGGAAAGACCACACTGGTCTGAAACATGTCGTGCTGGTATCTCCAATAAATCATGGTTGGCACATTTGTAGGATAGTTGTTTTGATTCTTGCTTTCCTGTTTCCCCAGATAAAAGAGAGGATAGGCTGTTTAGTTGGGAAAAAGGACTTGGAACGTAAACCAAGAATGTTTTTACGTAAAGTATTTTGGCAGTAAGAATATTTTAACTAACTGCACTCGTCCCCATAGGTTGAGGGAAACATGTTTCCAGGCAGTGACTTTTTCCTTACATGTTCTATAATGGTGAAATGTTCATTGTATAAATTGCTGGGAGGATTTAGTTAACTATACCGAGTTATTTAAAATGGGGCACTGTAGGTATGGGTATATTGCTGGTTATTCTGTGTTTGGGGAACTTATCTAGTTGTATAGGGCGGACTTGTCCCAGTTAATTGTTAGACCAGAGTGTGTTCCGAATATATTTATTATCTCAAATGCTGTTACAAGTGGGACTCTGGGGCTTTCTAAGTACAGTATTATATCATCGGCATAGAGGCCCATGCGTTCCTCGTACCGATTTAATGGAAGCCTCGTACTTTGTATTGGCTCTAAGACTAATAGCAAGGGGTTTCTATCGCTATCGCAAAAAGGTAGGGGGATAGGGGACATCCTTGTCTGGTGCCTCTCTGAAGTGTAAATACTGATGATACCCGTTCACTGATTTGAGCTGTAGGGTGTGCATACAGTAGTTTAACCCAGTTGATAAAGTTGTGCCCAACCCCAAAGCTCCTCAGTATTTCCCAGAGAAATTGCCATTCGACGGAGTCGAAGGCCTTGCGGGCATCGAGTCAAAGAAGGATCCGCTCACCAACATTATCATGGTTGAGTTGTGTTTGTATGATTGTGTGGCGTAGGTTGATTGTGGTCGATTTGTTTGGCATGAATCCTGTCTGGTCGGTATGTATTATGGATGTGATAAAACGTTTTAGTCGTTGTGCTAGGATTTTTGCCAAGGTTTTATAATCTGCCGTCAGCAATGAGATCGGGCGGAATGATCCACAGTCTTGGGTATTTTTTCCTGGCTTAGGTATAACCACTATAGTGGCGTTGTATAATGATGGAGGTAGTGACCCTGTTGTGAAAGAGTTGTTTTACATCTCTAACATTGGGAGTCCGATCCTGGTGTTTTCCCATTAGCCACCTCTCCCATGGCCTGTTTCAGTTCTTCGGGTGTTATGGGGGCGTCTAATTGTGTTATTTGATCGGTTGTGAGTTTAGGGAATTGTATTTTTCTAGGTATTGAGCTATTCCCTGACTTGTACTTGTGGTTTGATGTATAAGCTTTTGGTAGAAGTCATAGAATACGGCTAAGATCTGGGGGGTTGAGTATACTAGTGTTTGTTATGTGTTTTGTATAGCCAGTATAGTGCTCGTTTGGAGTGTCTTTAACCAAATTTAGAGTTTGGCTGAGTGCCCTCCATTTTCGAAAAAATTTTGCTTGATAAAAAATTGCTTGCAGTTTGCCTTTTCTATTTGTATGTTGTTATATAAACGTTGTGTCTGTAGCCAGTTAGTTTTGGTTGTCAGTGTTTGTTGCTGTATGTAATCTTTTTCAGCCTGTAGGAGTTGGGTTGTCAGTATTTTCTTGAGATTGTGAGGTATGCTAATGTATGAGATTGTTGACTGAAGTCTGCCTCTTAAATATGCCTTGAGTGTTTCCCACACATTTTTGGGATTGCTACTCGGGGGGGTTATAGTAAAATTCCTCCAGTTGTTCCAGGATGTTGTCCGTGGTCGGGATTTGGGTGAGCCAGAAGGGTTGAATTTCCATATTTTTGTTTGTGAAATGGTGTTGGGGATATTTATTTGCATCAATATCGGTGAGTGGTCTGAAATTACGCGCGGGAGGTGGGATATCTGTATAACTAAGGGGGCTGTTTTTTTGGCAAGGAAAATGTAGTCTAGTCTGGATAGTGAGTTATATGTCGCTGAGTGGCAGGTGTATTCTCTAGTATTCGGGAATCGGTGTCTCCAGATATCTATCCATGTCCACAACTCTGAGTGAAGCTAGCGGTGTTGTATTCAATGAATTTGGGCTGGTAGGGGTCGGTATTGTGTGTAGGCGGTCCTTACTTGTGCACATGACTGCGTTAAAGTCTCCCATACAGATAAGATGGGTGTCCGGATATCTGACCAGTATCGGGGTGATACTCTCTATTACTTTACGGTGTTTGGGGATTGTATATGCCAAGTATGAGTATTGGGGTGTTTTCTACTTCAATTAGGGTAATTGCATATCTGCCGTATGGGTCAGTTTTGGTCATGTGGATCTTGTATTGAAGTGTTTTCCTAACCAGAATGGATACCCCTCTTGAATAGGTCGAGCAGACACTGTGGGCCGCCCATCCAACCCAAGGCTTCTGAACCGTTCTAGTGGTTGTGCGTATTAAGTGGGTCTCCTGCAGGCACACTATATCCGCTCTGTGTCTGTTAATTACTGAGAATACTTGGGCGCGCTTATTTGGATGGTTGAGTCCCCTGACATTCCAAGATAGTAGTTTGAGGCCGGTGGTGCTTGAGTGTGGATTGCAGGCAGCCCCCGGCTTCAGGCCCCCAACCCCCCCCCCCCCGATCAGGACCGGGCGGATCTCATCTTCTGTATATGTATGTAATAGGCAATAAAACAGAACATAGTTAAATATTATCTTAATAACTTGATTTAAACAAAACATTGATAAACTATTCTTATTTCCAATTTTCAACACTGGACTATGTCGTCCAACCAATTCTGGCCACCGGGGGCAGTATTGCCTCCCGTGTGATCAGCGGCCGGGGGGAACTGAGTAGTGTAGAACAGACGCCCAGACGTCTGGGGGGGGGTTGTTTATTGTAGCCTGCAGACTCTGTAGGACCCATCGTCAACTACATGGGTGTGCCGTTTCGGATTGTCTAGGGGAAAGAGGGATCCTATGTGGGGAGGGGCGGCAGGGCAGCAGCTGGGGGGGGGGAGTAGTTTCCGTGGGTGTCAATTATTCCGTTTATACTCTGGTTATTGGTCTGTATAGCCTCATACTCAGACATTAATCATTAATGGGGGGGGGGGAATGCTAGAGATATCCATCTACCAAGAACATTTTAAAACAGTTATAGCAGGTATATTTGTGCACACAATATTATAAGTTCAAGATCAGTTTGCATTTAAAATACTATTATTTATACATTCATTCCTCCCAGGCCCCCCAGCTAGACCCCCCGACTCCATTGATCTGTCCAGACATTCTAGTGGTCTGCCTGTATATATTGTGTTTATAGTTAGTTGGTCGGTTTGCTCAAAAAAACATTTGAAAATTGTAAGTGCAGTTCGTGAGGGCTCGACTGTATATATATCTGGTTAGGGCACTGTACACGGGGGTGGTGACAGTTCCTCATGCGGCATCTCAAACTATATACAGTATTTATCTGTCCTGGTATATTTCCCTTCCGGTATGGGGGCTGGGGGGTTTCCATCTCCCTCCATATGGTGTACCTTTCACAGGGGTATGTAGTGTATACTGAGTGAGCCTTTGTTCTTATATCCTATGTACTACCATTGGGGTTTACTGGGCCCACCGGGTGCACGGTAGGTTCCTCTAGGGTGGAGTGAACAAAGGCACTTAGAGCATAGAGCTGGGACCAAAGTTTCGGATCCAGTAGCAGCAGTAGTGTAGAGGGTACCGTTAATGTACATAGTGTGGCCCCGTATAGTTTCCCAGAGGCAGTTCAGTAGTCGGAGCATTTTGGTCAGTGGTGGGCACCAGGGTATTGTCCAGACTCATATCAGGGCTTTCGGGAATACTTTGTTGTTTGGGTAGTGTAAGCTTCCCTGCTCCGCCATGTATTAGCCACACGCTGGTGCGTATGATAGTGCCAGTCAATGGGTAACTCTGTGTTGTGATAGGCATTTTATATGGTGTCAGCCCTCCCCAGCCGGTCAGGGAGAACCGGCACTTGGTTTACAAATCAGGTTACATTAAGCAATACTTGCGGTTCAGATTAATTTCTGGCAGATGGTCCGAACTGTGTGTCCATCCAGTGTGTGGCTTCCACTGGTGAGTCGAAGAATTTGGTAGCATTGTTGTGTTGGACTCGAAGCCGTGCCGGGTATAGCATAGCATATGGCAAGTTCAGGCCCCTCAGGCGATGCTTGACTGCCATGAACGTCACTCTCTTATTTTGCAACTCCATGGAGTATTCCGGGAACAGCATGACCACAGCGTTTTCTACTTGAATTTGTCCCTTGAGCCTAGCCAGGTGCAGTATACTGTCCCTGTCCCAGGCATTTAGCAGTCTGGCCACCATAGGAGGTCCCGGTCTCGAGCCAGGTGGGGGCAGCCTCGCAGGGACTCGGTGGGCCCTCTCTATAGTGAACACCAACGACATGGCGTCCGCCCCAAATGTATCCAGGATCCATCTGGTAAGGTAGGCCTTAGGGTCCTTACCTTCTATACCTTTCGGGAAGTCCCACCATTCTGACGTTTTTGGTGTCGTGCTCTATTTTCCATATCATCAGCCCTAGCCTGCTGCACTTTAAGCTGTTGCCGCAGCTCAGCTATCTCGGTAGTTTTCGGGTGGAGGGTGTCTTCTGCTGTAGATACACGGCCCTCCAGGTCCCCCACGCGACCTCTCAAGGTCTGGAAGTCCTGTCTAAGGAGGTCGACATCGACCCTCACCTCCTCAATCAGGACGGTGAGGGATGCCTTAGACTCCTGTATGGCAGCGAGGGTTTTTTCGGTCGAATGGCTGGGAGCCGATGTGTTCGGTTGTTGCGCAGTCGGGCCTGCAGTTGCTCCGTCTGCCTCGTGTTCGTCCGGCGGGTCCGGGTCTGCGGCCTGCTCCTGTTGTTGGTGGGCAAACTTCCCCAGTTTCTCGGCGAAGTTAGTTTTTTTGCTTTGTTGGGAGCCGTGTTTGGTCATACTGGTGCAGTTTGTCCTAGTTGTAGCTGTTTTTGATGAAATACTTTGGCTGCAGGTGCTTTGCAGGATGTTTAACTGGGAGAGCTCCAAACCCCGCGTCTACTCAGGTCGCCATCTTGGCCACGCCCAAGGCTTGTTGCACTTATATCAATTTATACATAATTTATGCATATATGCTTTCTTAACCGATGTTTGCAATTGTATTTAATTTAATTTTTATCTGTGTAATGGCTTGCACTTATCCCCTTGTTTGTATACTCTGTATTTTTTAATGTACAGCGCGGCGTACCCAAGTGTTGCATTATATATAAAGTTATAGATACATATACAATGCAAATAAGAAAAGTAAAGGCTGCATACAAGGCCTCTAATTAGATAAAAGGACTGTGTCAGGGGATTGGGTTTGATTATGCCATAATTCTTCATAAAGATGGAGTTAATTTAGTATTAAAAATCTTCTTACTTTGAGACACTACCAGGCACTTCTGCCTTATTGGCACCAAAATTACCAAAACTGTTACTAATTATCTTGTTTATAACTTTTTATCTTATGGTCTTTTGTGACTGGTACAGCTTCATTCATATAAAAGTTAAAATTTTATATGAATTTCAATCATCAATTTTCAAATCAAATCATCAATTTAAAAAACTTCCCAATCTGGGCATGTGAAGCAGCTCTCCCTTTATAATTGTTAATTAATGTTTAGTTTGTGAAACCATATGTGAATTGGCATGCTTTCAATTGTAAACCTTTTTTTTTATTTTAATTCTAGTCTTGCAGAAAAAAGGTACAAATTTAAAAAACATCAGATACTGAAGTATACCAGGACTCGGGGGATGCAATATGACTTCTGCTGCAGTCGATGGTGGAGGATTGGTGGGAGTATTGGTTGGCAATGGAGTGGAAAATTTAGAACAGGTGAGAATCTAAACTATTAATGCAGAATACAAACTTCTGTCATTTTTACTGTAAATTGTGGTCTTTGTTATTTTATATTTACATAAGTTTATTTGACATAAACGTTAAAACTCTGCCAAAATATTGTGTGTATGTTGTCACAATAAAATCTCACATCTCCCCTTTGGTATGCGCACATGATTTGTTATTATGTCAAATATGTTCAACACGTAGAGTGGTACATGGTTCCATGTGACTGCACCCTAAGCATTCTCTACATTTGTTGTGTGGTTGACTTATTTCTACATATACATGAGTCAAGAGAATGATCTATCAGTGTAGATTGCTTTCTTCTGTTTTAAAAGTCCCTGGGTACATGGATGTTAAAGAAGTCTGATGATGTTATAAGCAGTGCAAGCAGGTAGGAGAGAGGTCTAATAAATAGAAAACTCTTATATGGAGACCACAGTACCCCTTCTGCTTAGGGGGACATTTTCTAATCCTTATGCCACCCTACTCCTTTTTTTTCCATTTGGATGAGATAGATATATATCCTTTTAATATTGTATAAATATACCATAACAAATTACACTACAAAATGTATAGTACTACTGAATTTTATTTTAATTACAAAACAAATAATATACAATTAAAGTATATTTACTTTACTTGACACCCCTAAGTTTGAATGGAAAACTTAATATGGTAGGTTTAGCCACACCTAAGAGTGCTAAATATCACTGGATTAACAAGAACTAGATGTATTTATGTCAATCATTTTTAATATATTTTAGTCTGGCCCGTTCTTACTACTGGTAAATGAACTTGCCAATACTACATCTGGTGGAAGACGGTTCAACAATTTTAATGTTCTCACTGTAAAGAAACATTTTCTAACCTAAAGATAAAACTTCCTCAGACTAACTAATAGAAACGTCACTAATAAATTAGTCTGGTGTGTCCAGCTTTTTCAATTTTCCTGTATGTACACTGTTGGCTACAGTCTTGGAAGCACCCAGCAAATAACTTTTTTGAAAATATTAAGTTAAGGTGTGCAGGATCTTTCTCCTTTTTCTCTGTAAAGATAAAACTTATTTTCTTGGCCCATTAATGCATGTGTATAAAGTGATCAAATCCTTGTGCATGTGTCTCTTCACCAGTGTAGTAAAGCCGTCCAATTAGTCTGCAAAAAAAGCCTGTAATTTTCCCTATTAATACTGCACCACATATTCCAAATAAGCACTTACCAGTGTTTTGTATAGAGGGAAAATAATATTTGTGTTCCTTAAATCTATTCCACTGTTTATACAAGACAATATCTTGCAAGCTCTAGTCGTTGCTGCCTGGCAAAGTTTACAGCTAAATCAAATCTTTTTCCAACTTAAGATTGACCCATTTATAGTATAGCCAGTTTAGGGATTGTTAAATACCAAATGCATCACCTTACATTTATCAACAAATATAAGATGGTTAGGGGGCTTGGCTTGAATGTTGGAGTGAGCGGATGTTAGGCGGAGGGGCTCCGGTACCTGAGACCCTAATACACTTAAAAACAGCCTACATATCAGACTCCATGGGCAAAAGAGGCAAGACGGGCAGGCAAAACACCGAAGTGGAGAACAGCGGCCATGGGACAACTGGGGGTGGAGGATCACTTCACTTTGCAGCCTTCTCCTGCAAGCCTTCCAAGATGGTGCCAACCCGGGAGAACACCACACTGCAAGGCCTCAAATCCACCTCACCTCAGCAGACCGCGTTAACACTCCTACCATCAGAGGTCCAGGGATGCTGCACCAGCCACCACCCAGCTCCAATTGGGCGGATGCTCTACCTCCCCTGTCAAAAGGCCTGTTTTAGAGACCCACAAAAAAATGGCCTGCTACAGACACACCACCCCTGCATCTTAAGGCACGGATGACATCATTAAAGACTGCTCTTGTGAGTACACCTGCCCTTATTACACCTGCCACTGACTGGGACTTAAGCCCCAGCTAGCTCCTCAGATGAGGACAGCCCCAACCTACATTTCTCCCCAGAGGTCTCCCCTCACACAGTGCACCATACAGAGGGAATACATATGGAGCATGGGGAAACCTTACAGGCTATACTAGCAAATATACCTACAAAAGCAGACTTTACCACTTTATCACTGCAGTTAAAAGATAGATGCTGAGAAGAAATAACAGTAATCCACTGTTGAAACCTTGGAAGCCACCCAGCAACAAGTTCAAACTGAAGTGTCCCAATTACATGACTTTTGCTAGTCCCAAGATAAACAAATAAGGGAGTTTTACCGCCTATTAAAAGTAGAAAGCCGTGGCAGAAGGAACAATCTTCGTATATGCAGCCTCCCAGAAACACTTCCAGATACTCAACTAAATAAAACTCTTGTGGATATATATCTAGGTATCTTGGGCCACCCTACAACCCCATATTTTATTACAGACAGAGCTCACCATGCCCTTAGCCCACAATCCACTACAGCCCCCCTTAGAGATGTAATTTGCCGTATACAATATTACACCCACAGGGAAGACATTCTTGCAAAACTTCTTAATGCTCCAGGATACAAATATGAGGAAACAATCTTACAAATATTCCCAGATTTGGCCCCCGCTACCCTACAAAATGATGTCAATTAAAACCATTACTAGTAGAATTACAGAAAGCCAAAATACCATACAGATGAGGTTACCCTTTCCATTTAATAGCCAGACATAATGAGGATCCACCTAATTTCTGTAATGCACTCCAAAATCATTTTGTCCATCTCCCAGACTGGATTCCTATTCCTACCTCAAAAATCTATATATACTAACAAAAGTGTGCACATTGGAAATTGTGTGTATGTTTAGTATTGGCTGATTGGAGATACTAATTGGACATACACCACAAAATAATGTATTTAGTATGCTAAGGGAGGGGCATTTAGAGTGGGACAAGGTAGGTCTGTAAATGGGGAAATGCTGATTAGGGCTGCAAAACATGGAGAACCTATTAGCTTAGAAAGGAGGGGTAAATAACATACCTCAAGTACAGCACCCCGCACATAGAATAAAAACCTGTATTTTAGGAATCAGTAATTGAGGAACACAATCTCCACAACAACTATAATCATCACACTATATAGTGGGCAGGTGTAAAATGCCTATAACGCACGCATGCTCACGATAATGTGAGTATCGAGTATGAAAGTTAAAAAAGATAGCTCTTGTACTATGCCTATAGTATAGATAACGTTTATTAATTTGTTAATAGTGGCATGTGCTTGAACAATACAAATTGATTGGATGTTACTGACATGGCACTTTCTTTTAGTGTCCATATGGAGACTCTTTAGCACTCTTAGAGGTGTCGCTAAAACTTCCATTGTGACTTTTATATTGTAACATGGGGTGTTGGGTCAGTAAGTAGCGTTTTTTTAATTGTGTATAATTTGTTTAAAAAAAACCAGTGAAATATAACTCACTATTAGTACTATACTTGCTATAGTTTTGTTTTTATGGTCATTTAAATTAAATAGTACACACATGTATTCACCTTTCTTTTATGTAACACTGTTATATACCCCCACCAGCGCCACCTCTTGGATTGTACTGGAAGTGTCAGTGCTTTAGAAATGCATGTTAAATACACATGTAGTGCTATATATCAGATAAGGCAGATATTATCATCTTATATTTGTTGCATAACTTAATCACATTGTTGTTTATCTATTTGTCCTGGTGAATTTATACATAAGATATTTATATCCAGGGTTTTGATTTAAAAAAATATATTTATCATACCATTATATACAGTGTTATAGTATAGTCCAAACACCACAGTGAATTACAACTGCTGTGCAGAGTTTGAATCTTTCAACCAATAATAAATCAATAGGATTTTCTATAATTAAAGTTATTATTCTGTCTTTCAATACTCACCCTCCCCATTGTCTCACAGCTGTCACCAGGGAGTCTGTTAGAGAGGGATGACTATCACTGGGAGTGACAGAGCCATGCAAGGTCCTTTTATCATAAACAGACATCACTTCCTGTCTAGCAAACAGAAACTGGATTATCTCTCCTAAAGGAAGTCTTATTTCTTTCTATGGAGAAGGGAAGGGGGAGAGTGAATGTGTTGTCCACATGGAGATTCTTTAGTAGTCTTAGAGGTGAGACTAAACCTACTATATTGAGTTTTGCATTCAAACTTAGGGGTGTCTAGTAAAGTAAGTATTCTTTGTTAATTGTATATCATTTGTTTTGTTATTAAAATGTCAGTAATAGTACTATACTTTACATAACTATTGTTATGGTGATTTTAATTAAATAGTGATAATTACACACATACATATAGACCTTTCCTATATGTAATAGTGTTTTATACCCCCACCTAATTAGTTGCTTCTAAAAACTCTGTGCAATCACCGTAAAAATAGAAATATATTTATATAATATATATAAGGAAATATCCCTTTCCTCATATTTTTACAGACATTGGATTGAGTTTTAGGAGCTACCAATCAGGTGGAGGTATATAACACTATTAAATATAGTAAAGGTGTTGTATGTATGTGTGGGAAAACTATACTATACTACTAACTACACTATGTGTGTACTTTTTCACTATTCATTTAAATGGCCATAAAAAACAAAACTTTAGCAAGTATAGTACTAATATAGTGTGTTTATATTTTACTTAGAAAACAAAATATATACAATTAAAATACGATACTTACTGACCCAACACCACTATGTTACAATACTAAAGTCAAAAAGGAAGGTTTAGCCACAGTCTTCATATGGAAACTAAAAGGAAGTGCCATGTCAAAATCATTTTGTAATGTTCAAGCACGTGCCGCTGTTAACAAATAAAAAAAAAAAAATCTTTACCATAGGCATTGTACAAGAGTGATCTGCTTTTTTTTACTTTGTAAAATAGAATACTCATATTATAGGGAGCGTACGTGTGAGCTTGCGGGCGAGCATTATAGGCATTTCATACCTGCCCACTATATAGTGTGATGATTATAGTTGTTGTGGAGGCTGCGTTCCCCAACTGCTGATTCCTGAGCTATAAATTTTTAATTTGTGTGCCGCGGTGCTGTACTTTTTGTGAAATGTCATTTACCCATTCTAGGTAAGCTAATAGGATCTCACTTTCTAGCAGCCCCAATCGCGTTTCCCCTCTGTGAGGCCTACTTTGTCCCACTTGAAATGCCCCATCCTTAGCATGCCAAATACATTATTTTCTGGTCTATGTCCAATTAGTCTCTCCGATCAGCCCATAGCTAAACATACACACACATAATTGCCAATGGGCACACTTTTGCGTGTGTGTTTGTATATATATGTATACTAGCAAAAGTGTGCTCGTTGGTGCACAGTGGGAAATATGTGGGTGTATGTTTAGCTATATGTGGATACAGATGATATAAAATCGAACGCATCTCAAAAAAATCTGCAAAGCGGAATTCCCTCAAAATCCGTGAATCCCGGAAATCCGTCGCAGAACTGGGTTCAGATCAGCGATACGGTTTATCTCTATTCTTGATCTATTTATCGTAACATTAGCAGTAGAGTGTTATAGTTCAGTAGAAACATCACAGTGAAATACAACTGTTGTGCAGAGCTTGAATCAATTTTCCCTGTTAAATTTCCACCCAATAATAGATCAATAGCAGATCCATTGGATCATTCTATAATCAAAGTTATCAATCTGTCTTTCAATATTCACCCTCCCCATTAAGGCCGAGGCTACACTACAACGCACCAAATCACGCACCCAATTTCGAGCGTAATTGCACACGATTTTGTGCGTGATTCTTGTGTTTTCGCTTGCGTTTTGCGCATGCAATTTTCCATTACGGAAACACATGCGTTAATGCACCAAAAATGGTGACCATATGCATTACCAAAATGCGAACGGATGCGCAATCGCATTTGCATCAAAAATCGCGGGAAATTTTGCATTTCCGCAATTCCCATTTTAGCGGAAATCGTGGGCGCCACCACGAGCAAAAATGCGTGTGCAAACGCGTGAAAAACGTGCTAGTGTGGCCTAGCCCTAACTCACAGCTGTCACCTGGGATTCTGTTACAGAGGGATCACTATTGGTCAATGTGAGGTCCTATAAAGAACCCAGACTATCCTGTCATGTTTCAATCTTATTTGATTTTATCAGTTCAGGACACAGGTTCATGGCTTCTGTGGAGTCTATTGCTTAAAGGGGAAGTTCAGTGCAAATACATATACTTTTCAGCAAAAAGAGCAGTACTTTTTTATCCTAATGACCTTAATCTGCCCATTCAGCATTGTGTCTGTGTATAAATAAATGCAACCGAAATACTGACTTCCTGTTTGCAGGACCCCTAATAGAGACCGTTTTGGTCTTGCCCTTGGCCCAGCGCCTGGGTTGATTCAGTTGCTCAGTAGAGATCTGAGCATGTTTGACCCATCCAACAGCCAATCAGTAGGAACATTCTAAGGAAGTGGTGCATCCTGGGAAGAAAAGGACCGTTCGAACCTAAAATGTCAGCTCACTAATGTCAACAGCAGGGAACAGCAAAGGGTATGAAATCAACATTTTTTTCAAAATGGGAGAGAATATGTAGAATAACTAAGATGGCATTACACAAACTAACAATTTAACAAATATTGATAATTTCCACTAAACTGTCCCTTTAAATAATGTAATAAACCATAAAAAAAACTCACTTCATTGTCTCAGAGAAGTGAACATGGAGATGTTTTCCTTTCAGTCCCCCTATCATATATAGCAGGGATAAGCAACCAGTAGATCTCCAGATGTTTGAAACCTTTAACTCCCAGCATTCCTCTACAAGCACTCAGTAGTTAGGGAATTCTGGGACTTGTAGTTTCCAAACATCTGGAGATCTACTGGTTGCCTATCCCTGATCTATAGATATCTCTTACTGTCCAGCAAACAGCAGCTCTCCTTTGTTTCTAATGAGAGGGGAGGGGTGGGATGAGAAACTGTCACGTGTTTTACAAAGGAAGTGACATATAAGTCTTGCAATTTCCTACTTGGATACAAAAGGTGGGAAGTGTCACTTCATCAAACAAGGAGGAATGGGTGAGAAACTTGTCTAACGGGACCCTGACCCAGCCAGTAATGGAAGTCCTTGCTAAGGGCTTGAATTTTGCCATCACTCCTAAAGCTATCCCTGTGGTGGATATTATAGCAGCCACAGAAGCCTCAATTCACAATAATAAGGTACCACAGAGTGAGGCAGAACAACTTCGCCTTAAAGGGACTGTAAACTCCCCAAAATAATTCTGTGCCATTTGTTTCTATTATTCACAGGGAGGTGAGAACGCATATTCTCACCTCCCTGTGAATAGGACGACGCTCGGAGGACCTGGAACTTACATGACCCGCTGCTCCACTCGCAGCCGCTCCTTCACTGAACATCTTTTCTCTCCCGATCGCGCGCCCTATCTTTTGTATTGGCGCGCATGCGCCTAAGATAGGGTGCGTGGTCGGGACAGAGCGGCTGTCAGTGAAGGAGCGGCTGCGAGTGGAGCGGCGGTAAGGTAAGTGCTAGGTCCCCCAAGCGTCCTATTATTCACAGGGAGGTGAGAATAAGCGTTCTCATATCCCTGTGAATAATAGAAACGAATGGCACAGAGTTATTTTTGGGGGAAGAGGTACAAAACAACAAAATGGCTTTCTTGGACTGCTTGTAGAAGTTAAGGAAAATGGTAAACTGGAAGTAGAGGTTTACAGAAAACCACACACACAGATCAGTATTTGATGTTTGACTCCCACCACCCTTTAGATCACAAGCTGGGTGTCATCAGAACCCTGCAACACAGAGCTAGAACATCCCCACTAGCACAGAGATGAAGGCTAAAGAAATGAAACATCTCAGGGGCCCTTAAAACTTGTGGATATCCAGACTGGGCCTTTGTCAAAAGAAGGAAAGAAAGAACACGAATGCCAACAGTGAAGGGAAAAGCAAGACAGGAGGAGAACATTGTCATCCCATATGTAGCAGGGGTCTCCGAGAAATAAAAAGAATTTTCAAAAAACACCGTATCCCTGTCTGCTAAACCGAACAACACACTGAGGCAGCAATTGTACATCGAAAGACCCATACCGAAACACAAGAAAGCGACATCATATCGCAGTGCAGTGAGAATGGTCTATTTGTATGTGGGGGAGACCAAACAGCAACTGCATCAACGTATGGCCCAGCCAGAAGAGCCAATTCCTCGGGTCAGGACTCAGCCGTGAACCTGCATCTTAAGGATAAAGGACATACCTTTGAAGATTGTAATGTTAACATATTGGCAAAGGAACGTGACTGTTCAAGAGAGGTGTTAAGGAGGCCATTTATGTGAAATAAAGAAACCAAGCCTAAATAGAGGTGGGGGGGTTCGACACCACTGTCTGCCATGTACAATGCTGTTTTGACACTTACTCTGGGCGTTCCTATACCACTCTTAGCCACTACCAATCATGCCCTTAACACTTGGCTGTGATATGCTAATTGGGATTTTCCAGGGTACATAATTGCCACAGATTCTTGTACAAGTCATTCTGAATTGAGAAGCCAGTCGGATGACTTCGAAACGTCTTCAAGAACTAACTTCAAGTCCAGTTGATCTAATTGAATACAACAGATATACCATGACCTGGATGAATGAGAACCTTCACAAGCAACTTCCTACTAACACTTTCTACTTCCTACTAACACTCAGAAAATGTTTTGATTGGCTAACACTGCTGTCAATCTAATATTAAGCACACCATTGGATACAACACTAAAAGGGAAGTAAGAAATTTGTTCCTTTGTAAGCTTCCATTGCCTCCCTATAAAACTTCCTGGGGTGTGGCTTAACAGTCCATTTTGAAGATTCCATTACAAAACAGGAGTGGGGACTACTAAGTACTTTATTTATAGATTTTGCCTTATTTACATTTCTATAGGTTCATGTGATAACTTGGAACACCTACCTTACTCTTCTGGCATTTTTATGGAATGGCCAACTCCAATGGAAGGCTCCTTCCTCCACTCCCCATTGCCGGGCTAGATAAGTGATCAGTTGTTACAGTGGTGACTACATCCAAGCCTACTCTGCTGCTTATTCATTTGTGCAGTCCCAAGCAGCATCGTAACTTAGTCTGCCTGCTATAATAGCGATCAGCTGTTTTTAAACAGATTATCGCACCTATCTTAGTAAAAGTGAGCCCAATCAGCTGTTTAAAAAAGCTGATTGTGGTCTAGCAGTCATCTATAGTTACGCCACTACTTGGGACAGCACAATGGATAGCAGCCATCTTGGATTCTTTATAGTCACCGGGGCCCCCAAACAGCCAGAAGGGATGAATTTGCCCCACGGGCCTGAGTTTGAAATCTTTGTGTTATAAGTAGGCTTTATTTCATTTTATACCTATGGGGTGCTTTTATCTCCATTAACAACATCTCTCCCTATCCCATATAGCCCAATCACTATTCTGTGCTGTCCAAATCCTATAGTGGTTGTAAATGTGGAACTTGCTGTTGTAAATACTGAATAAACGCCCAACGTTTCGGAGAACGCTATGTCTCCTATCACCTGATGAAGGAGACATAGCGTTCTCCGAAACGTTGGGTGTTTGTGTGACAATAAAACGA
Source organism: Hymenochirus boettgeri (assembly GCA_019447015.1). Taxonomy (NCBI): domain Eukaryota; kingdom Metazoa; phylum Chordata; class Amphibia; order Anura; family Pipidae; genus Hymenochirus; species Hymenochirus boettgeri. The sequence continues at coordinate 103,975,379 of CM033469.1, read as the reverse complement.
ATTCTTCTGATTAACAGTGTGCGCTTCCATCAACCTTTGTTTGCTAGGGTCTCAGGTTGTCCAATGGTGCGGCTTAGTAAGAATTGCGCATTGTAACAGAATTGCCTGGGACTGTCTGCATGTCAAAAGATATGGAGGGTATGTGTTTACTACTACTAATGTTATGTTGTGGGATGGCCTAGGTGTTTTTTAGGACTTTCAGACTTAGACCATTTGAGCCTCCCCCTCGATACTTGCTGGGATTGCAAAGGGTTAAGAGGGAAAGGTTTAATAATGGTTCCTGATGCCTACTGGCTGAAGGGATGTATAGCCTCACTCTGGCCCTACAGCTAAAGGGAATGTCCACCCCTCCACACACAAAGCCTTACCTGCTTTAAAACCCTTGATAAGCAGGACTTCGTTTCCTTGAAACTTCCAATTCTGCTCCAGACAGATATTATACTCACATGCTCCTCTTCGCTTCACCGCCGCGTCTCTCCTCTTCTGGGCAAGGCAGTCAGTGTCAGCCGTGACAGTGACGTCACGGCCAATCACTGACTGCCATTCCCGGACAGTCCCCACAGTGCTGCACAAGATACAAAAAACACCGCAGCCGCAGTGGAGACTGAGTGAGCAGTCCGGAAGTGGCGGTGGAGCGAGGAGCTTGTGAGTATAAGAACGGTCTGAGAGCCGAATTGGAGTTTTCAAGTTAACAAAGCTCATTGGGTTTTTTAAGGCAGGTAAGACTTTGTGTGTGGAGGGATGGACATTCCCTTTAACAGCTATGGCCATAAGGGAGAGGCAGACAGATCCTGAACCACTTGTATGTTTTGCACTTTGTGTTGGTATCACTAAAGGCATGACCCTGAGCTTTCTATAAAAATAATAATAAAAATGGTGCTGTTTAGGTTGAATTGCACATTGTGGCAGGATTACCTGGCAAAACATACACACATCATTTCCACTGTGCACCAATGGGCACACTTTTGCTAGTATAGTATGTATATTTATAAATATAATATATATATATTGGGTTTTTTTTGGCAGGAGGAGTTCAAGTGACTGAATATCCTGCAGTGATTGTGGAGCCAGTTCCAAGCTCGACTGGAGCAGGATATGCTGCACAGTTTTGGTGTATGATGATGAAACCTTCATGATCCAGGATGTTGCAGAGAACATGAGGTGGAAACAAATCTGTAGAAATAGGTAAGGATCATTATTATTATTATTTTTCCCATTTGGATATGCAGAAATTTTACACCACATATGCAGTAATGATAAACTAATATTCCAAAAGTGATCCACTTTAAAGGGTATGTACACTGGCAAATTTGTTTTCCCATTATTGGAAACTATAATTCATCCACCTATGACAGTATAATTAGTTTGTTGATTTGCCCCTTATTTCTTTAGATGTCCAATCTGAAACATCTTGCATATGAGCATTTTTGCTGTAGCTGGAATGTTTTAACAGTTGGGTGTACTGTTTGCAGTATTGATATTTGGTATGGGGGAAAATGGTCAGGTCACTGGTCAGAGCCTGAGCAAAAAAGTACTTTATTGAAGGCATGTGCAACACACATCTTAGAGTAAGTGCTACTTACAGATATTTATTTATAGATTAAGATGACGCAAAGTAATTTTTTCAGTATGCAATACACTTAAGGGCAAGTCCAGCCCTCAAATGAAAACTTACATACAGGTAAACCACCTCCCAAACCCTTAAACTGTAATAGTTAGAAAACTGAATAAATAATTCTAACCTGAAATCCTGCACAATGTCCTGTTGCTCCTGTTTCTGCTTCCTGGTTCTTCCTGTTAGAAACTGTCAGTTATGGATTTGACAGTTGACATCACAGCCACCAAATGAATGATAATTTTCTAGCTGCCTCTTCTGAGCATGCTCAGGCTCAGTACGGCCACTAAATTGCTTAGTTTACATGAGGCATCCAGAAGCATAGCAGGCTATGAATCAGAGGACAAATTAGTATATATCAACATATTTAAAAGAGGCCATTCTTTTTAAACATGTTTTGTGAGGGTGGAGTTTCCTTTAATAATAGTAGAAGTCAAAATGTTAAATCTGTTTACTGTTCCTTTACTTGTATTGTAATACTAATGAAAAAGAGGAATACAAAAGTGGTTGCAGAAATACATGTTACATGTGCTCCCAATTACATTATTGTAAAATACATATAAAAAAAAGCAAAAAGCATTTCTGCAATATCTGTTAGAAGCTGTAGATGTAAAATGAATGTACAACCACAAACTTATGTTGGAATTCTTGTTCACTCCCAAGTTTGTTAGTACTATCTCTGTCAATGACTTGTATTATCCATTGACATAAAGTGGACATCTACCCTTCCTCTCTACATGGTGATTACTGCTTCCTGAACTTTTCATACTCTCATCTAAGATATGCCTGAGTGTATTTATTTCACACAGATGTATCTTTGGTTAAATCCAAAATAAGTATTTTATGGGTTATAACCTGGACAAAATGTGATTTAAACCATGGTTCTTTAAAGGGTATGTCCATCAAAAATTTACTTTCTTTCTAACTGTTTTACTGAAGAACAGGAGGTAAATGCACTATTTCTTACCTTCCGTTCTTCAGTGAATCTTGCAGGAGAGCTTACCGAGATTGTTCCAGCACTGACAGAGCCGCGGCCGAAATCCCTGACGCTTCCACTCTCCTTAGCACAGTGTGCCATGCGCGCACAGCACAAAGGGCTGGAGATGCGTTGGAGGCGTCAAAGATTTCGGCCGGCTCTGTTAGCGCTGGAACGATCACGGTAAGTTCTCCTGCTCTCCTGCAAGATTCACTAGAACGGGAGGTAAAAAATAGTGTATTTACCCCTGTTCTTCAGTAAAACGTTAGAAAGAAAGTTCATTTTTTGATGGACATACCCTTTAAAAGATTTAAAAAAAAAAAATTACAATAAAAAAACTATCCTTATAAACTGTCCAAAATCGCTGCTTTAGTGTATTCCTTGCTCCTGAATTTGGCTAGCATAGCTCTAATTTTGCCACCTTTTATTATTGTGCAAGTTTTTATTAAAGTGAACAATTCCTTTAATGTATTGATTGAAGCCCGGAGGTTAAGGAGCAATGCCTTACCTCCCATTCTTCAATCAATTGAGCAGGAGCCAGGGATGAAGGAAAGTATATTTACCATTAACCAATCCACGGCTGCAGAGAAGAAAATCTCTGACCGCTTCCTGGTTCTAATCCACTATAGTTTGTATGCGTGATAATAAGCACTATAGTGGATTAGAACCAGAAAGCTGCTGGAGATTTTTATCTCTGCAGCGGTGGATCACGTGAAAGGTAACGTGGTTTCACATTATGTGAAAGTCAGAAAATGTATGTAACTAGTCGGGGCCTTCAAAACTCTTTTTGGACACTGCAATTTTTGTGACATTAATAAGCAACTTTATTTAGATTATTGGAGCAATCCAGAATATGACTGAAATATAACATACTTTTTGGTATACATATACAGTACTTAAAATGGCCTCAATATGAAACACATTGTATATTAATAGAATACATTATCTAATACAGGGCTGTCAAATGCAATCACATAAGGGGCCAAAATCAAAAAGACAAAGTAGTGGCCGAATTTTATTTTTTTTGAAAGATACTTAGCAGGTCAGGATTGGGACTCTGTCAGGCTTGTGCCTATGCTGGTTCTTGGCAAGGATGGGTGTGAAGCACACTGTTTTGGATTGGGACCTCTGCCTATGGGGCAATCATTGTCACACCCTCCCTCCACTCCTCATTTCCAGGCTAGATAAGTGATCAGTTACAGTGGTGAACATCCAGCCTTACTATGCTGCTATTCATTGTGTGCAGTCCCAAAGCATCGTAACTATAGATCTGCCTACTATATATCCCGATCAGCTGTTTTAAACAAATGATCACACCTATCTCAGTAAAGGTGAGCCTGATCAGCTTTTTAAAAGCTGATTGCGTATCTAGCAGACAGATCTATAGTTATGCCACTACTTAGGACTGAAGGGGCCAGGTTTGGCCCGTGGGCCTTGAGTTTGACACCTGTGATCTAATAGATTGTTAAAGGGTATGTCCACCCTTAAAAAAAATTTTTCACCAAATATTCCCCCTGTCCCCCCAGCCCCAACTGCTATGTAAGTATTATTAGAAAATGCCCCAAACTTTACTTAACTTCCCTCTTGCCTCCGCCGCGCTGCCAGGCCCTCTGCTTGCGTAAATGCAAGCAGAGGGGCGGGGACCAGCAGTCGCGTCTGTGATTGGCTGAGCGGCAGCCAATCACGGACGCGGCTGCGGGAGTTCAGTGCGGCGGGGGCAAGAGGGAAGGTAAGTAATGTTTCGGGCATTTTCTAATAATACTAACATAGCGGTTGGGGCTGGGGGGACAGGGGAATCTTTGGTGAAAAGGGTTTTTCACTAGGGGGAGGGAATCCTAATCGGGAGGGGGAGGGAGGGGTAGAAGGGCTGCAGTACGCATGCCAAACTTCTCCCGGAGGCCAGTAGGAGCAGAGTCCTATATGGACTCTGCTATCCTCCTGATGGGCAGTTTTTGGGACTTTGGGGGACAGTAATCCCATACAGTAACCCCCAATACCTTTCCACTGTAGATGTTTGGAAACTACAACTCCCAGCATGCTCTACGTGCTGGGAGTTGTAGTTTCCAAATATCTATAAGGAAAGGTATTGAGGGTTCCAATATGGGATTACTGCCCCCTCAGAGCCCCCTAGTTCATTGTTCTGTTACCTGGGAAGTGTTCATTCTTTAGTCTTCACCTCTCTGCCGGCTGCTGCTTGCTCCGCATCTGCCCTCCTGATGTCTCTACGAGTAGTGATGCCAGCAGGAGATGCAGAGTGAGCAGCAGCTGGCAGAGAGGTGAGTGGGTTAGTGAATCTAGTATAAGTTTTCGATTTTCAGGCTTTTTTAAAGCCTGAAACTCTCGGCTCACTCCCAAAAAAAAAAACGTTTTCAAAATTTGTATATTAAACCCCCCCCCCAACCCCACTTTCGCGTTATTGTAGCTTCCAAAAAGGCTCCTAAACTTACCTGACCCGGTCCCTTGCAGTCAAGGTGCCACCCCTTGCTCGTTTCTAGCTCATTTCAAGCAAAAACAGACTTTGCACAGACAGCCTTTCTTCTTGTCGCATCTGTTAGGCAATTGTGTCACGTCACACCCTTAACTGACAGCCGCAACCAGGAATCAAGTGGCTTTGAATAGCAAGGCAGTGTCGGAGCGGCCAGTGTGGACATGCCCTTGAATACAGGGGCGTGTATGGGGGATTACTGGTGCCTGAATCCCCTCTTTTAGTCTGCCCTGTGCAATCTGCTGTTCTATTTCTCCTGGTGTTCATAGACTGTTACATAGTTTGTTACATAGATTGTTACATTGTTAATTGAGCTGTGAGTGAGAAGCAGCATTTGTATGTTTCAAAAATGTATCCAGTCTCCCTGTGATTGACAGCAGCATAGAAACTATATCAACATTAACCCTGCAACTGCCTGAGGTCATTGCTGAGACTGGGTTTATATACATTACTTATTATATCTACTGCATAGGATGGAGCTTAGTGAACAGAAAGAGGGATGTTAAAGGGTAACGTGGGTCTCGACTTCTTCCCAAACTAGTAAGAATTATATAAAAAGCCTTCCATAAAACCTTCAAAAAAAAAACATAAATCACATCTTCTAGATAAAATTTGTGAGAAGTTGTGTATATATTATATATCACGAAGTTATGGTTCCATATATTCTTTATACCGAACAATCATTCGATGTGCCCATAAATGGTCCAATGTTATCGGCTTCCACTCTGAAGTAAAGGGAACTGGTATGGAAATTTTTCATCTTGCCCGATAGGTCCTGATGCCGAAATATTAAGCAAATTCTGTCAGATCGACCGTCCGTATCACAGCTCTGACTTTAAAAGAAATAATGAATTAAGTGTGTATTTCTCATAAAAACAGGACATTTGTCCCAATCATTCGTTGATGTCGAAACACTGTGGTCTTGGCGAATGTCTCCTATGGACTGCACATCGGCAGTGAATGTCCAATCGCCCGAGTATCTGATCCACAGCAAACTAGTGACAGACATTGGTCGCTGCCGAAACCCCTCAGATTTTTCGGCACAGAAGGCCGATACATAGAATTATCAGTTGGTTGGGCAAAAAATCTGCTTGTGTGTACCCACGCTTTAATGAATATACTTAATAACAAAGTGAAGGAGATATCTGTATTGGCTAACTGTCATAATAATTATGGAAAGTAGAGATATATCCACGTTATTATTTGACATATACAATAGAATATTTGGATGTATTTGGTTATGAACTCCTACAGGGCTTGTTCAGTGATAACCCATTCAGGGATCCCGCCTTAAAAATCCTGCGCTTGCCCTACTTTAAGACCATATATTCAGACCTGGATAATGGGAAAATCTAAACATATTGTGGCTAGGTAGATTGAATGCTTTTAAATGAACATTCTTTCTAGGATTCTGTATCTTATTTTGATGCCTTTTACTTGGTTACTAAAAGCTTATGGTCTACAAAACCCCTTGAAATAAAAAAACTATAATGGATAATTAAGGGTATCTCCACTCGTTTTTTCAAGTTTTGGTAATCCAGTTCTATTGAAGAACGGGAGGTAAAGGAGCTGTACCTTACCTTCCGTTCTTCAATAGAACACACAGGAGACTGTGACAAGCTAAGAACTTGCTCCGCTCGCTCCCCCGGCGCGTAGTTTGACGGTCCCGACGGACCTGTCTTCTATGCGCATGCGCAATCTATGCGCTAGAAGACAGGTCCGTTGGGACCTGTCAGACCAAGCGCCAGGGGGCGAGCGGGTAAGTTTCTTAGCTTGTCACCATTCTCGTGTGTTCTATTAAGAACGGAAGGTAAGGCACAGCTCCTTTACCTCCCGTTCTCAATAAACTGGATTACCAAAACTTGAAAAAACGAGTGGAGATACCCTTTAAGTCTCAAGGAGGATTACATTTTCCATTACTGTATAAATATTATATATCTCCTCATATGACATGTTTGATCACCTGGCACAGTATTTTACTAGATGGTTAACTTATAGAAAGGATTTACTCTACCCCACCATTTTGACATATAGCTTGGGTTCTATCCCAAAAAAGGAAACTCACCAAAGCTGTTCCAGTACATTAATAACCCTCAAAATCTGGGACTAAAATTATATTATGAATTACACTAAGACTCCCTCATGGCTACAAACTGGCTATTAAGGTTGCTATTCAAAAACAAGGTGAAGAGTCACACTCCAGTGAATGTATTTAATAGTAAACCACAAAATTACAACATTTCAGGGTGTTACCCCTTCATCGGTGATCACCATATGATCCCAATCAATAACCTCAGATACTGACTTGGCTAAAATGAGAGCAATAATAGAGATCTGACTGAATCAATGTTTGAGATTCCTTCCTATATGAAGAAGTAATAGTGGAAAAGCGATACAATACAAATACGGAAAAACAAACAAGGGAAATGAATACTTTGAAGATAAGAGAAAGACAAAAGGTAAGTAAATAAAAAAAGGGTGTACATGCCCTTTAATACTGAGAAAATCAGTTTAGCCCCAAAATTATCAAAACCAAAGGGTAAATTGTAATTTCTAAAAGGGTAACTGATAAATAATAAAATACAAAAGAATGGTCTGGCATCATGGGTTTTGAAGCTCTTAAGACTGATGTACCATCCACTCCTTCCTTCCACTGATGGTCCTCTCTACCCTCTCCAATGTGCCAATGCTTCTTTCATATCATCTGGACACCACTGGCAAGGGGGTAGAACGAAAGTGAATTTTTAAAATTCTAGTTCAAGTTCTTGTTCCCCTTTAAGACACTCTTTCATTAAGGTACTTACATGTAAGAGTAAATTATTTTAATATTAAAGGGGCATGTCCCCCCCCTCTTTCACAAATCATTATATAGTAGGACACCCCAGCTTTTACTTAAGTTTAACAAAGATTCTCCCAGGCTGTGTAAAGCTGCTTACAATCCCATGCTCCAGCTTCGGCTCCCAGATACTTCCGGGTAACGGCAGTCAGTCACGGCCGTGACAGTGATGGCTGACTGCCATTCCCGAATGAGCCTCTGCTACTGCTGCTCGGGCACGTGCACAGCAGCAGAGGCGTGGGCTTACCGGTGCTGGATTGTGGGTTTGTAAGCAGCTTTACACAGCCTGGAAGCATCTTTGTTAAATGTAAGTAAAACAAGGTGTTCTACTACATACTGAATTTTTGAAAGAGGGGTGGACATGCCCTTTAAAAGACAACTCTGAAGCCAATTTGCTTTTTATGGTTAGTCCCTTCCATAGAAAGCCAAGAGATATAAAAACTCTAATCCTGGTCTAAGTAACAATTGCTTACTTATTAACAGAGGTGGTCCGGGTTTATGAAACCCCCAGACCCTTCGGTTCACAAATTTGTACATGGATCAATGCAAGATATAAACACATAAGCAGGTGCTTACCTGTACTCCCAGGTACCCAGGTGCAAGGTGCCCCAGGCTGTCGCTTTAGTCCAACATCCGTGGATACAGTAAAGAAGAACGTAGCCCGCATCAACCGGACCACAAGGAAGGAAAACCAGGACTAAGTAGTTAGTGAACACATGGCTTAATTCCACTCTGCCTGAGCGTTTCGGACCAGGCTGTCCTTAATCATAGGCATCTATGGTACCTTCCATAAAAAATACTTTAAAGCCAACAACATCTAGCGAATATTTAGAATTCAATTTGTTAGGGAACCTCTATCCTTAAATTCCTGGAATTTGTATTCTTTGACACCAGAAATTTGGTATTTTTTTTTAATTTTGTAAGTGGCGTAAGTAATTTAGGTATTGCCAGAACTATACATAGAGAGAGCCAGAAGCTTAAGTTAATCTTATATTTTATGCTTACATTTTGCTGGTGTCATCCTTTGGTGTCATTTTGTGTGTGTTTAGAACAACAGCAAATTCTATGATTTCTATCCCCAAAAGTCTAATAATGATGTCAGGTGGGAGGGGCTTGGCATAATATGAGTGTTCCATGCCTATACCCACACAATTTCAGCCCAAACAGAAAATACCAACAAAAAGAAAACAAAAATAGCTAAAGAAACTGTTGGTTCTGTCATTGTTTCAGACAGGAATCGTGTTGGTTTAAAAGATTATGCAATCCCTTCTCATACTGGTCACAAATGATTACCCAATAGACAGGAACGATTGTTCTGTATATACTTTACACGGAGTGATTGTTCTGTCCATAGACGGAATGATCTTTATTGGCTCCGGCAGGATTTACTTAAAGGATAACTATACTCTAAAAATTCACTCTTTAAAAATGTAAAGTACCTGGGGCAGGGAGGTAAGATTGATTTTTCTTACCTCACAATACATTTCATTGAGGAGATACAGTACGTACAGTTTTTATTTTTTTAGGTTAATCCTGTACTATTCCTGTATTAAAGATGGCTCTGAAGCCAGGAGGAAACTGGCAGAATCAATTTCTTTGGGCTGTGCTCCTCACAGAAACAATATTGGAAGGTAGGAATTACCGGTCCTATTCCCTGTCCCAAGTACTTTTCTTTTAACGGTTTAAAAAAAAATCGACCGTTCTCCTTAAATAATGTCCATGTGTATGGGCACCTTACTAATGTGTTACATCTATACACTGAAGAGTAGAAAAATATTCATAAACTAGTTTCTTAAAGCAATAAGTTCAGTCACATTTTGTCTACTATTTTCACCCAGTGGGGGTGCAAACAGCACCCCTATTTCTGAGCAATAGCAAGGTAATATTAAAGTTTAACTACCATTAACATTTTTTCACTCAACTGAAAATAGATTAGAATATTCAGCATAGAGTATTTGGATTCAGAGGTGTCCTAAACCCTGGTTTCCAACCTGAGCGACGCTAGTGCGCCACCCCCCAAACAGTGGCCATTCCACTGTTGTAGCCCCAACATGCCCTGCCGTGGCCGTAAAAAAAAAAAAATCACAGGTGAGCCGCTTGCGTGTCTGTGGGTTGGGCATCACTGTCAGAAACTGAGGAGTCTATAAGTTGAGTAAAGATTTATGGACTGACTCTCTAGCCCTGGAAACTACGGAAACCTCCTCTTCTACAGTACTCCAGAACTACAATGTACTTGTCGTGTCTAAAGTACAAAGTGTGAAATCGCTTAGGGAGATGGCAAAGAAGACTGAAACAACTGCTGAATAAGACCCGCAAGTTGAAGTATCAAGGCTTATCCAGAAAATGCCTAGGATGATTTGTTTGATTTTATCTGCAGAGAAATTCACAATTTTTCATGTACCAGATGTGTGGGGCTTTGGCTGGATCTCAAAGGGACACGGGGAATGAGGGGAATGTTAGGGAATGTCCATCATTTAGGGGTACTGTTTACTGTTGCGGAATGCAGTCATTAAATGGCATGTCCACCCCTTAAAGTACAACTCACCACCCCAACAACTCATTCTACCCCATACAGCACCTTCTTTTCTTATGCAAAGGATAGCAACTCTGCCTGCCCACCAACCCAAGGCCATAGTTGTTGATTTCTGAGTGAATTCCAGATGTTAAGTGACAGAAAAACACTGTTAAAGGGGAACTGTGGTCTCCAAACAAGTTAAGTTTAAATGAAAGGCCAGTTCCTACCTTTAAAACGAGCCACCAATCACCTCTCTACAGCCAAGATATACAGAAATGACTGACCAGAAAGTTATCCCTGTGAATAATAGAAACGAATGGCACAGAGTTATTTTTGGGGGAAGAGGTACAAAACAACAAAATGGCTTTCTTGGACTGCTTGGTAGAAGTTAAGGAAAATGGTAAACTGGAAGTAGAGGTTTACAGAAAACCAACACACACAGATCAGTATTTGATGTTTGACTCCCACCACCCTTTAGATCACAAGCTGGGTGTCATCAGAACCCTGCAACACAGAGCCCTTTAGATCACAAGCTGGGTGTCATCAGAACCCTGCAACACAGAGCTGAGAACATCCCCACTAGCACAGAGATGAAGGCTAAAGAAATGAAACATCTCAGAGGAGCCCTTAAAACTTGTGGATATCCAGACTGGGCCTTTGTCAAAAGAAGGAAAGAAAAGAACACGAATACCAACAGTGAAGGGGAAAAGCAAGACAGGAGGAAGAACATGGTCATCCCATATGTAGCAGGGGTCTCCGAGAAATTAAAGATTTTCAAAAACACCGTATCCCTGTCTGCTTTAAACCGAACAACACACTGAGGCAGCAATTGGTACATGCGAAAGACCAATACCGAAACACAAGAAAGCACATCATATCGCAGTCAGTGAAGAATGGTCTGATTTGTATTGGGAGACCAAACAGCAACTGCATCAACGTATGGCCCAGCACAGAAGAGCCAATTCCTCGGGTCAGGACTCAGCCGTGACCTGCATCTTAAGGATAAAGGACATCCTTTGAAGATTGTAATGTTAACTATTTGCAAAGGAACGTGACTGGTTCAAGAGAGGTGTTAAGGAGGCCATTTATGTGTAAAGAAACAGCCTAATGAGGTGGGGGGGTTCGACACCAACTGTCTGCCATGTACAATGCTGTTTTGACACCTTACTCTGGGCGTTCCTATAACACCTCTTAGCCACATCCAATCAGCCCTTAACACTTGGCTGTGATATGCTAATTGGGATTTTCCAGGGTACTATTTGCCACAAGATTCTTGTACAAGTCATTCTGAATTGAGAAAGCCATCGGATGACTTGCGAAACGTCTTCAAGAACTAACTTCAAGTCCAGTTGATCTAATTGAATACAACAGATATACCATGACCTGGATGAATGAGAACCTTCACAAGCACTTCCTACTAACACTTTCTACTTCCTACTAACACTCAAGAAATGTTTTGATTGGCTAACACTGCTGTCAATCTAATATTAAGCACACCATTGGATACAACACTAAAAGGGAAGTAAGAAATTTGTTCCTTTGTAAGCTTCCATTGCCTCCCTATAAAACTTCCTGGGGTGTGGCTTAACAGTCCATTTTGAAGATTCCATTACAAAACAGGAGTGGGGACTACTAAGTACTTTATTTATAGATTTTGCCTTATTTACATTTCTATAGGATTCATGTGATAACTTGGAACACCTACCTTACTCTTCTGGCATGGTTATGGAATGGCCAACTCCAATGGAAGGCTCCTTCCTCCACTCCCCAGTGCCGGGCTAGATAAGTGATCAGTTGTTACAGTGGTGACTACATCCAAGCCTTACTCTGCTGCTTATTCATTTGTGCAGTCCCAAGCAGCATCGTAACTATAGATCTGCCTGCTATATAATGCGATCAGCTGTTTTTAAACAGATTATCGCACCTATCTTAGTAAAAGTGAGCCCGATCAGCTGTTTAAAAAAGCTGATTGTGGTATCTAGCAGTCAGATCTAATCAGCTGTTTAAAAAAGCTGATTGTGGTATCTAGCAGTCAGATCTATAGTTACGCCACTACTTGGGACAGCACAAATGGATAGCAGCCATCTTGGATTCTGTATAGTCACCGGGGGCCACAAACAGCCAGAAGGGATGGATTTGGCCCACGGGCCTTGAGTTTGAAACCTGTGTGTTATAAGTAGGCTTTATTTCATTTTATACCCTATGGGGTGCTTTTATCTCCATTAACAACATCTCTCCCTATCCCATATAGCCCAATCACTATTCTGTGCTGTCCAAATCCTATAGTGGTTGTAAATGTGGAACTTGCTGTTGTAAATACTGAATAAACGCCCAACGTTTCGGAGAACGCTATGTCTCCATCACCTGATGAAGGAGACATAGCGTTCTCCGAAACGTTGGGTGTTTGTGTGATCCAATAAAAACAGAATTCTTCTGATTAACAGTGTGCGCTTCCATCAACCTTTGTTTGCTAGGGTCTCAGGTTGTCCAATGGTGCGGCTTAGTAAGAATTGCGCATTGTAACAGAATTGCCTGGGACTGTCTTGCATGTCAAATAGATATGGGAGGGTATGTGTTTACTTACTAATGTTATGTTGTGGGATTGCCTAGGTGTTTTTTAGGACTTTCAGACTTAGACCATTTGAGCCTCCCCCTCGATACTTGCTGGGAGTGCAAAGGGTTAAGAGGGAAAGGGTTAATAATGGTTCCTGATGCCTACTGGCTGAAGGGATGTAAGTAGCCTCACTCTGGCCCTACAGCTTAAAGGGAATGTCCACCCCTCCACACACAAAGCCTTACCTGCTTTAAAACCCTTGATAAGCAGGACTTCGTTTACTTGAAAACTTCCAATTCTGCTCCCAGACAGATATTATACTCACATGCTCCTCTTCGCTTCACCGCCGCGTCTCTCCTCTTCTGGGCAAGGCAGTCAGTGTCAGCCGTGACAGTGACGTCACGGCCAATCACTGACTGCCATTCCCGGACAGTCTCCACAGTGGCTGCACAAGAATACAGAAAAACACCGCAGCCGCAGTGGAGACTGAGTGAGCAGTCCGGAAGTGGCGGTGGAGCGAGGAGCTTGTGAGTATAAGAACGGTCTGAGAGCCGAATTGGAAGTTTTCAAGTTAACAAAGCTCATTGGGGTTTTTAAAGCAGGTAAGACTTTGTGTGTGGAGGGATGGACATTCCCTTTAACAGCTATGGCCATAAGGGAGAGGCAGACAGATCCTGAACCACTTGTATGTTTGTGCACTTTGTGTTGGTATCACTAAAGGCATGACCCTGAGCTTTCTATAAAAATAATAAATAAAAATGGTGCTGTTTAGGTTGAATTGCACATTGTGGCAGGATTACCTGGCAAAACATACACACATCATTTCCACTGTGCACCAATGGGCACACTTTTGCTAGTATAGTATGTATATTTATAAATATATATATATATATATATTGGGTTTTTTTTGCAGGAGGAAGTTCAAGTGACTGAATATCCTGCAGTGATTGTGGAGCCAGTTCCAAGTGCTCGACTGGAGCAGGGATATGCTGCACAAGTTTTGGTGTATGATGATGAAACCTTCATGATCCAGGATGTTGCAGAGGAACATGAGGTGGAAACAGAATCTGTAGAAATAGGTAAGGATCATTATTATTATTATTTTTCCCATTTTTTGGATAGATGCAGAAATTTTACACCACATATGCAAGTAATGATAAAGACTAAATATTCCAAAAGTGATCCACTTTAAAGGGTATGTACACTGGCAAATTTGTTTTCCCATTAGTGGAAACTATAATTCATCCCAACTATGACAGTATAATTAGTTTGTTGATTTGCCCCTTATTTCTTTAGATGTCCAATCTGAAACATCTTGCATATGAGCATTTTTGCTGTAGCTGGAATGTTTTAACAGTTGGTGTACTGTTTGCAGTATTGATATTTGGTATGGGGGAAAATGGTCAGGTCACTGGTCAGAGCCTGAGCAAAAAAAGTACTTTATTGAAGGCATGTAGCAACACACATCTTAGAGTAAGTGCTACTTACAGATATTTATTTATAGATTAAGATGACGCAAAGTAATTTTTTCAGTATGCATACACTTAAAGGGCAAGTCCAGCCCTCAAATGAAAACTTACATACAGGTAAACCACCTCCCAAACCCTTAAACTGTAATAGTTAGAAAACTGAAATATATAATTCTAACCTGAAATCCTGCACAATGTCCTGTTGCTCCTGTTTCTGCTTCCTGGTTCTTCCTGTTAGAAACTGTCAGTTATGGATTTGACAGTTGACATCACAGCCAACAAATGAATGATAATTTTCTAGCTGCCTCTTCTGAGCATGCTCAGGCTCAGTACAGGCCACTAAATTGCTTAGTTTACATGAGGCATCCAGAAGCATAGCAGGCATACATTAATGAATTCAGAGGACAAATTAGTATATATCAACATATTTAAAAGAGGCCATTCTTTTTAAACATGTTATTGTGAGGGTGGAGTTGTCCTTTAATAATAGTAGAAGTCAAAATGTTAAATCTGTTTACTGTTACTTTACTTGTATTGTAATACTAATGAAAAAGAGGAATACAAAAAGTGGTTGCAGAAATACATGTTACATGTGCTCCCAATTACATTATTGTAAAATACAATATAAAAAAAGCAAAAAGCATTTCTGCAATAATCTGTTAGAAGCTGTAGATGTAGAAAATGAATGTACAACCACAAGTAGCTTATGTTGGAATTCTTGTTCACTCCCAAGTTTGTTAGTACTATCTCTGTCAATGACTTGTATTATCCATTGACATAAAGTGGACATCTACCTGCTTCCTCTACATGGTGATTACTGCTTCCTGAACTTTTCATACTCTCATCTAAGATATGCCTGAGTGTATTTATTTCACACAGATGTATCTTTGGTTAAATCCTAAAATAAGTATTTTATGGGTTATAAACCTGGACAAAATGTGATTTAAACCATGGTTCTTTAAAGGGTATGTCCATCAAAAAATTTACTTTCTTTCTAACTGTTTTACTGAAGAACAGGAGGTAAATGCACTATTTCTTACCTTCCGTTCTTCAGTGAATCTTGCAGGAGAGCTTACCGAGATTGTTCCAGCACTGACAGAGCCGCGGCCGAAATCCCTGACGCTTCCACTCTCCTTAGCACAGTGTGCGCATGCGCGCACAGCACAAAGGGCTGGAGATGCGTTGGAGGCGTCAAAGATTTCGGCCGTGGCTCTGTTAGCGCTGGAACGATCACGGTAAGTTCTCCTGCTCTCCTGCAGATTCACTGAAGAACGGAGGTAAAAAATAGTGTATTTACCTCCTGTTCTTCAGTAAACAGTTGAAGAAAAGTTCATTTTTTGATGGACATACCCTTTAAAAGATTTAAAAAAAAAAATTCAAATAAAAAAACTATCCTTATAAACTGTCCAAAATCGCTGCTTTAGTGTATTCCTTGCTCCATGAATTTTGCTAGCATAGCTCTAATTTTGCACCTTTTATTATTGTGCAAGTTTTTATTAAAGTGAACAATTCCTTTAATGTATTGATTGAAGCCCGGGAGGTTAAGGAGCAATGCCTTACCTCCCATTCTTCAATCAATTGAGCAGGAGCCAGGGATGAAGGCAAGTATATTTACCATTAACACAATCCACGGCTGCAGAGAAGAAAATCTCTGACCGCTTCCTGGTTCTAATCCACTATAGTTTGTATGCGTGATAATAAGCACTATAGTGGATTAGAACCAGAAAGCTGCTGGAGATTTTTATCTCTGCAGCGGTGGATCACGTGAAAGGTAACGTGGTTTCACATTATGTGAAAGTCAGAAAATGTATGTAACTAGTCGGGGCCTTCATAAACTCTTTTTGGACACTGCAATTTTTGTGACATTAATAAGCAACTTTAGTTAGATTATTGGAGCAAATCCAGAATATGACTGAAATAGTAAACATACTTTTTGGTATACATATACAGTACTTAAAATGGCCTCAATTATGAAACACATTGTATATTAATAGAATACATTATCTAATACAGGGCTGTCAAATGCAATCACATAAGGGGCCAAAATCAAAAAGACAAAGTAGTGGCCGAATTTTATTTTTTTTGAAAGATACTTAGCAGGTGCAGGATTGGGACTCTGTCAGGCTTGTGCCTAGTGCTGGTTCTTGGCAAGGAATGGGTGTGAAGCACACTGTTTTGGATTGGGACCTCTGCCTATGGGGCAATCATTGTCACACCTCCCTCCACTCCTCATTTCCAGGCTAGATAAGTGATCAGTTACAGTGGTGACTACATCCAAGCCTTACTATGCTGCTATTCATTTGTGCAGTCCCAAGCAGCATCGTAACTATAGATCTGCCTACTATATATCCCGATCAGCTGTTTTTAAACAAATGATCACACCTATCTCAGTAAAGGTGAGCCTGATCAGCTGTTTAAAAAGCTGATTGCGGTATCTAGCAGACAGATCTATAGTTATGCCACTACTTAGGACTGAAAGGGCCAGGTTTGGCCCGTGGGCCTTGAGTTTGACACCTGTGATCTAATAGATTGTTAAAGGGTATGTCCACCCTTAAAAAAAAATTTTCACCAAATATTCCCCCTGTCCCCCCCAGCCCCAACTGCTATGTAAGTATTATTAGAAAATGCCCCAAACTTTACTTAACTTCCCTCTTGCCTCCGCCGCGCTGCCAGGCCCTCTGCTTGCGAGTAAATGCAAGCAGAGTGGGCGGGGACCAGCAGTCGCGTCTGTGATTGGCTGGCGGCAGCCAATCACGGACGCGGCTGCCGGGAGTTCAGTGCGGCGGGGCAGAGGGAAGGTAGTAATGTTTCGGGCATTTTCTAATAATACTAACATAGCGGTTGGGGCTGGGGGGACAGGGGGAATCTTTGGTGAAAAGGTTTTCACTAGGGGGAGGGAATCCTAATCGGGAGGGGGGGGAGGGGGGAAGGGCTGCATACGCATGCCAAACTTCTCCCGGAGGCCAGGTAGGAGGCAGAGTCCTATATGGACTCTGCTATCCTCCTGATGGGCAGTTTTTGGGACTTTGGGGGGACAGTAATCCCATACAGTAACCCCCAATACCTTTCCACTGTAGATGTTTGGAAACTACAACTCCCAGCATGCTCTACGTGCTGGGAGTTGTAGTTTCCAAATATCTATAAAGGAAAGGTATTGAGGGTTCCAATATGGGATTACTGTCCCCTCAGAGCCCCCCTAGTTCATTGTTCTGTTACCTGGGAAGTGTTCATTCTTTAGTCTTCACCTCTCTGCCGGCTGCTGCTTGCTCCGCATCTGCCCTCCTGATGTCTCTAGCCGAGTAGTGATGCCAGCAGGAGATGCAGAGTGAGCAGCAGCTGGCAGAGAAGTGAGTGGGTTAGTGAATCTAGTATAAGTTTCGATTTTCAGGCTTTTTTTAAAGCCTGAAACTCTCGGCTCACTTCTCCCAAAAAAAAAAAAACGTTTTTCAAAATTGTATATTAAAACCCCCCCCCCCCCCCAACCCCACTTTCGCGTTATTTGTAGCTTCCAAAAAGCCTCCAAACTTACCTGACCCGGTCCCTTCCAGTCAAGGTGCCACCCCTTGCTCGTTTCTAGCTCATTTAAAAGCAAAAACAGACTTTTGCACAGACAGCCTTTCTCTTGTCGCACTGTTTAGCAATTTGTGTCACGTCACACCTTAACTGACAGCCGCAACCAGGAAATCAAGTGGCTTTGAATAGCAGAGGCAGTGTCGGAGCGGCCAGTGTGGACATGCCCTTGAATACAGGGGCGTGTATGGGGGATTACTGGTGCCTGGAATCCCCTCTTTTAGTCTGCCCTGTGCAATCTGCTGTTCTATTTCTCCTGGTGTTCATAGACTGTTACATAGTTTGTTACATAGATTGTTACATTGTTAATTGAGCTGTGAGTGAGAAGCAGCATTTGTATGTTTCAAAAATGTATCCAGTCTTCCCTGTGATTGACAGCAGCATAGAGAACTATATCAACATTAACCCTGCAACTGCCTGAGGTCATTGCTGAGACTGGGTTTATATACATTACTTATTATATCTACTGCACTAGGATGGAGCTTAGTGAACAGAAAGAGGGATGTTAAAGGGTAACTGTGGTCTCGACTTCTTCCAAACTAGTAAGAATTATATAAAAAGCCTTCCATCAAACCTTCAAAAAAAAACCATAAATCACATCTCTAGATAAAATTTGTGAGAAGTTGTGTATATATTATATATACACAGAAGTTATGGTTCCATATATTCTTTATACCGAACAATCATTCGATGTGCCCATAAATGGTCCAATGTTATCGGCTTCCACTTCTGAAGTAAAGGGAACTGGTAATGGAAATTTTTCATCTTGCCCGATAGGTCCTGATGCCGATAATATTAAGCAAATTCTGTCAGATCGACCGTCCGTATCACAGCTCTGACTTTAAAAGTAAATAATGAATTAAGTGTGTATTTCTCAATAAAACAGGACATTTGTCCCAATCATTCGTTGATGTCGAAACACTGTTGGTCTTGGCGAATGTCTCCTATGGACTGCACAATCGGCAGTGAATGTCCAATCGCCCGAGTATCTGATCCACAGCAAACTAGTGACAGACATTGGTCGCTGCCGAAACCCCCTCAGATTTTTCGGCACAGAAGGCCGATACATAGAATTATCAGTTGGTTGGGCCAAAAAATCTGCTTGTGTGTACCCACGCTTTAATGAATATACTTAATAACAAAAGTGAAGGAGATATCTGTATTGGCTAACTGTCATAATAATTATGGAAAGTAGAGAATATATCCAACGTTATTATTTGAAACATATACAATAGAATATTTGGATGTATTTGGTTATGAACTTCCTACAGGGCTTGTTCAGTGATAACCCATTCAGGGATCCCGCCATTAAAAATCCTGCGCTTGCCCCTACTTTAAGACCATATATTCAGACCTGGATAAATGGGAAAATCTAAACATATTGTGGCTAGGTAGATTGAATGCTTTTGAAATGAACATTCTTTCTAGGATTCTGTATCTATTTTGATGCCTTTTACTTGGGTTACTTAAAAAGCTTATGGTCTAACAAAACCCCTTGAAATAAAAGAACTATAATGGATAAATTAAAGGGTATCTCCACTCGTTTTTTCAAGTTTTGGTAATCCAGTTCTATTGAAGAACGGGAGGTAAAGGAGCTGTACCTTACCTTCCGTTCTTCAATAGAACACACAGGAGACTGGTGACAAGCTAAGAAACTTGCTCGCTCGCTCCCCCGGCGCGTAGTTTGACAGGTCCCGACGGACCTTGTCTTCTATGCGCATGCGCAATCTATGCGCATAGAAGACAGGTCCGTTGGGACTGTCAGACCAAGCGCCGGGAGGCGAGCGGGAAGTTTTCTTAGCTTGTCCACCAGTCTCCTGTGTGTTCTATTGAAGAACGGAAGGTAAGGCACAGCTCCTTTACCTCCCGTTCTTCAATAAAACTGGATTACCAAAACTTGAAAAAACGAGTGGAGATACCCTTTAAGTCTCAAGGAGGATTACATTTTCCATTACTGTATAAATATTATATATCTCCTCATATGACATGTTTGATCACCTGGCACAGTATTTTACTAGATGGTTAACTATAGAGAAGGATTTACTCTACCCCACCATTTTGACTATATAGCTTGGGTTCTATCCCAAAAAAGGAAACTCACCAAAGCTGTTCCAGTACATTAATAACCCTCAAAATCTGGGACTAAAATTATATTATGAATTTACACTAAGACTCCCTCATGGCTACAAACTGGCTATTATAGATTAGCGTATTCAAAAACAAGGTGAGAGAGTCACACTCCAGTGAATGTATTTAATAGTAAACCACAAAATTACAACGTTTCAGGGTGTTACCCCTTCATCGGGTGATCACCATAAGTGATCCCAATCAATAACCTCAGATACTGACTTGGCTAAAATGAGAGCAATAATGAGATCTGACTGAAATCAATGTTTGAGATTCCTTCCTATATGAAGAAGTAATAGTGGAAAAAGCGATACAATACAGAATACGGAAAAAACAAACAAGGGAAATGAATACTTTGAAGATAAGAGAAAGACAAAAGGTAAGTAAAATTAAAAAAAGGGTGTACATGCCCTTTAATACTGAAGAAAATCAGTTTAGCCCCAAAATTAATCAAAACCAAAGGGTAAATTGTAATTTCTAAAAGGGTAACTGATAAAATAATAAAATACAAAAGAATGGTCTGGCATCATGGGTTTTGAAGCTCTTAAGACTGATGTACCATCCACTCCTTCCTTCCACTGATGGTCCTCTCTACCCTCTCCAATGTGCCAATGCTTCTTTCATATCATCTGGAAGCACCACTGGCAAGGGGGTAAGACGAAAGTGAATTTTTAAAATTCTAGTTCAAGTTCATTGTTCCCCTTTAAGCAACACTCTTTCATAATAAGGTACTTACATGTAAGAGTAAAATTATTTTTAATATTAAAGGGGCATGTCCACCCCTCTTTCACAAAATCAGTATATAGTAGGACACCCCAGCTTTTACTTAAGTTTAACAAAGATTCTCCCAGGCTGTGTAAAGCTGCTTACAATCCCATGCTCCAGCTTCGGCTCCCAGATACTTCCGGGTAACGGCAGTCAGTCACGGCCGTGACAGTGATGGCTGACTGCCATTCCCGAATGAGCCTCTGCTACTGCTGCTCGGGCACGTGCAGCAGCAGCAGAGGCGTGGACTTACCGGTGCTGGATTGTGGGTTTGTAAGCAGCTTTACACAGCCTGGAAGCATCTTTGTTAAATGTAAGTAAAACAAGGTGTTCTACTACATACTGAATTTTTGAAAGAGGGGTGGACATGCCCTTTAAAAGACAACTCTAGAAGCCAATTTGCTTTTTATGGTTAGTCCCTTCCATAGAAAGCCAAGAGATATAAAAGACTCTAATCCTTGAGTCTAAGTAACAATTGCTTACTTATTAACAGAGGTGGTCCGGGTGTATGAAACCCCCAGACCCTTCGGTTCACAAATTTGTACATGGATCAATGCAATGATATAAACACATATAGCAGGTGCTTACCTGTACTCCCAGGTGACCCAGGTGCAAGGTGCCCCAGGCCTGTCGCTTTAGTCCAACAATCCGTGGATACAGTAAAGAAGAACGTAGCACCGCATCAACCGGACCACAAGGAAGGAAAACCAGGACTAAGTAGTTAGTGAACACATGGCTTAATTCCAACTCTGCCTGATGCGTTTCGGACCAGGCTGTCCTTAATCATAGGCATCTATGGTACCTTCCATAAAAAATACTTTAAAGCCAACAACATCTAGCGAATATTTAGAATATCAATTTGTTAGGGAACCTCATTCCTTAAATTCCTGGAATTTGTATTCTTTGACACCAGAAATTTTGTATTTTTTGTTAGAATTTTGTAAGTGGCGTAAGTAATTTAGGTATTGCCAGAACTATACATAGAGAGAGCCAGAAGCTTAAGTTAATCTTATATTTTATGCTTACATTTTGCTGGTGTCATCCTTTGGTGTCATTTTGTGTGTGTTTAGAACAACAGCAAATTCTATGATTTCTATCCCCAAAAAAGTCTAATAATGATGTCAGGTGGGAGGGGCTTTGCATAATATGAGTGTTCCATGCCTATACCCACACAATTTCAGCCCAAACAGAAAATACCAACAAAAAGAGAAAACAAAAATAGCATAAAGAAACTGTTGGTTCTGTCATTGGTTCAGACAGGAAGATCGTGTTGGTTTAAAAGATTACATGCAATCCCTTCTCATACTGGTCACAAATGATTACCCAATAGACAGGAACGATTGTTCTGTATATACTTTACACGGAGTGATTGTTCTGTCCATAGACGGGAATGATCGTTATTGGCTCCGGCAGGATTTACTTAAAGGATAACTATACTCTAAAAATTCACTCTTTAAAAATGTAAAGTACCTGGGGCAGGGAGGTAGGATTGATTTTTCTTACCTCACAATACATTTCATTGAGGAGATACAGTACGTACAGTTTTTATTTTTTTAGGTTAATCCTGTACTATTCCTGTATTAAAGATGGCTCTGAAGCCAGGAGGAAGACTGGCAGAATCAATATTCTTTGGGCTGGTGCTCCTCACAGAAACAATATTGGAAGGTAGGAATTACCGGTCCTATATCCCTGTCCCAAGTACTTTTCTTTTTAACGGTTTAAAAAAAAAATACGAACGTTCTCCTTTAATAATGTCCATGTGTATGGGCACCTTACTAATGTGTTACATTCTATACACTGAAGAGTAGAAAATAATTCATAAACTAGTTTCTTAAAGCAATAAGTTCAGTCACATTTTGTCTACTATTTTCACCCAGTGGGGGTGCAAACAAGCACCCCTATTTCTGAGCAAATAGCATAGGTAATATTAAAGTTTAACTACCATTAACATTTTTTCACTCAACTGAAAATAGATTAGAATATTCAGCATAGAGTATTTGGATTCAGAGGTGTCCTAAACCCGTGGTTCCCAACCTGAGCGACGCTAGTGCGCCACCCCCCCAAACAGTGGCCATTCCACTGTTGTAGCCCCAACATGCCCTGCCGTGGCCGGTAAAAAAAAAATCACAGGTGAGCCGCTTGCGGTCTGTGGGTTGGGCATCACTGTCAGAAACTGAGGAGTCTATAAGTTGGAGTAAAGATTTATGGACTGACTCTCTAGCCCTGGAAACTACGGAAACCTCCTCTTCTACAGTACTCCAGAACTACAATGTACTTGTCGTGTCTAAAAGTACAAAGTGTGAAATGCTTAGGGAGATGGCAAAGAAGACTGAAACAACTGCTGAATAAGACCCGCAAGTTGAAGTATCAAGGCTTATCCAAGAAATGCCTAGAGGATGATTTGTTTGATTTTATCTGCAGAAGAAATTCACAATTTTTCATGTACCAGATGTGTGGGGCTTTGGCTGGATCTCAAAGGGACACAGGGAATGAGGGGAATGTTAGGGAATGTCCATCATTTAGGGGTACTGTTTACTGTTGCGGAATGCAGTCATTAAATGGCATGTCCACCCCTTAAAGTAACAACTCACCACCCCATACAACTCA
Source organism: Hymenochirus boettgeri (assembly GCA_019447015.1). Lineage (NCBI taxonomy): Eukaryota > Metazoa > Chordata > Amphibia > Anura > Pipidae > Hymenochirus > Hymenochirus boettgeri. Next base: position 103,951,860 of record CM033469.1, on the reverse strand, counting down.
TTCTACCCCATACAGCAGACCTTTCTTTTCTTATGCAAAGGATAGCAACTCTGCCTGCCCACCAACCCAAGGCCATAGTTGTTGATTTCTGAGTGAATTCCAGATGTTAAGTGACAGAAAAACATCTGTTAAAGGGGAACTGTGGTCTCCAAACAAGTTAAGTTTAAATGAAAGGCCAGTTTCCTACCTTTAAAACGAGCCATCAATCACCTCTCTACAGCCCAAGATATACAGAAATGACTGACCAGAAAGTTAATGGGTGGGAGGCTGACTTAGGACATTCCTGAGGCTTCTCCTGCACAGTGCTGCCGGCGAGCACAGCCTCAGACTCTATGCTGTGTGAAGCCCTAACAGAGAAGGTAAGGGAATTTACAGACCTTCTCTTTCACTGTGTGAAAAGGCTGATTCCACAAAGTTTTCTGGAGGGGGAGAGGGGGGGTGTCTGAGTAACCCACAGCATCTGTGGGCCACATGGGGCAGTAAGATCATGGGCCAGTAAGATCATGGGCCATGGGGGGCCCTTCAACTGGAGGGACCATGGGGTTCATGAGTGGGAGGGACCAGGGGGGCTGCAAAGGGGAAAAGGAGACGCAGGACAGATTGACAGTTGAAGTGCAGGGGACCTGGTGTTGCTGCTGCCATATCACATACAAAAATGTAAATCTCTTCAAAACTATGCAAAATAAACAATGGAAATAAATTGCAACAATTCTCAGGGGAGCAATTCCTATCAATTAACCTCAATTTACGTAAAGTCATTTTTGGACCACAGTTCCCTTTTAACTGATAAAAAACAGACCAGAGTAAAAACTTATCACTCATGAATCTAGTCTAAAGTGGCTTCCTTTCTCAGAAAGATTCTGCACCTGTTCAGCTGTGTAATGGTCTTAAGGGGCGATGCAATATTGTAAGTTGACGCAGCTTACCTGTCCGAGTACCCGAGATTCATTTTTCATCGCCCCCGTAGTCTTTTATTCATACATGCAGAATTCCTGATGCAATATTTTAAAAATAAAATAGATATTTTTGCATTTAAAATGTTTTGAAAGGAAAAAAAATAGAATAACACCATGCAGTGTTGTAAATCCTGCCCAATACAAAAAAAAATCCACCAATGAATAATTCCCCATATGTCCTGAATCAAACGATATGCCACATGTATGAGTGCACACAGACAACATCCAGTGTCTAGCCCCAAAAGAGAGCAAATACAAATAAAAAATGTAGTTAACTCTGTATCATAACAGATTCCTGTTTTTTGAAAGTTTGAAACCTTTACGACAAAAAAATGCCTACTAAATATTTCCCTCCTAAATTAAATGTTAACCACTTGCATCAGGGCACACATAGATGTAGCCACCAAATAGCCCCAAAAGGAAACTTTAAGAAAATGTTTTGTCCCCCCTGGCTAATCCTCAAGAAACCACACATACTACACAACCCCAACGATACATTTTTGAAAAATACATAGTCATCTTTATAGGGGTGGCATTTTCTCAATTAGCTCTCCAGAATGAAAAAAAAAAAGATTGAATGTTGCCAACCAACCCATCAAATATCATCTACTACTTTTTCTACATAAAAATGCTGGATGGGACTCTGCAAGGTACAAATATCCAGGAGGAATGCAAAAAGGTAACTGGTAAAAATGTGAAACAACCATGAATTAAACAGTTTTCAGGTTTTCACACTAAAACCACGTTACTTTTGAAATATATATTTTTTAACACACCTTAAAGGGCAACTGTGGTCTCCAAACAAGTTAGGGTTAAATGAAAGCCTGCAGTATTTTCTTTATAATGAGCCGACACATCTCTGGCTTCAACCTGTGAGAAATGATATTGAGGTGAATGTTAAAACTTCCTGCTTCCAGTAGGTTGAGTGACATCACCTTACCTCTGCTAGCCCCTCTGCCCCGGGGGAGAAGCATGCTCAGTAAAGACTTGATGCTGGGGAAAACAGGAAGTAACTGGGGGAAAAATTGACAGTTGAGAAGGGGATCCTATTAATGCAGACAGGCTGGTCACATGGCTGAAAACAAGAAGAGTTCAAGCAGGAAGTAATATTGCTGAACCTTTCCAGCAATAACTTCCCATGAATTTTATCTAGAGATGGGATTTAGGTTTTATTTTGAAGGTGTGATGGAAGGCTTTTTATATAATTCTTACTAGTTTGGAAGAATTGGAGACCACAGTTACCCTTTAACCTATGAATTGATGCTGCTCTCACCATCACCACCATGCTCTTACATCATTTTTGCTACTTAGAGGCGCCAATTCTTTCATTCATATATGGAGAACTATAGATGCAGATTTACATATTTATAAGAAATTACTTTCCTCACTAAAGTCCCTAATCAATGTCAGTCTGATATATATCCATACCCAACATGTACAGATGCACAGTAATATGCTGTCTGCAAACACCTTCTTGCTCCGTTTTTCTGCGCTATTTTTTGCAGAAAAATTATTGCCTTTTCAATTGAGTCTTTAAAGCTGTGCAAAAGCTTATGACCAACCGCAAACGTTTTCGCAATGTATTACTGGTCGCAAAGTGGTTAATACATTGTGGGAACAAGTGCAGGTAGTTTGCGAATGTGAAATTTATTGCATCTCCCCAAAGTTTTGCATTGGCTCCCTAAGTGCACACCTTGCATTTTTTTGAAAATGAAAAATCTTGTGCAATTTTGGAGACCATCCTTAGAATCATACATACAGAATTTCTTATGCAGGGCAATGAATGAGAATCAAAATTATCGATCAAAGTAATGCACTATAGCCTACGCTAATCAGATTGATGTTGGTTTATGACAGCAACATGTGTTTGGCAATATGATAATGAAGTTCCACAAACTTTTCTGATTAGGGCTGGGTCTCTGACATGCAAGTCTGTTTAAAAAAATCTTTTTCAATCCTAAAAAGCCACTGTTTTTTTTTTTTTTTTTCATAGTGGTAATTGTGCAAAAACAATTGCATTCGGAGATAAGGTACAGTTTAATTTGAAATCAATGGGCAGCATTTATTTTTGCAAATCCTCCGAGAAATCAAATCTAATGAAAATGCAGGCAAATTTGAGAGAAATATTAAAAACATTAACTTGTAAGTCTACATTTGTGCAAGGGTGTAAATATTTTTCTCCCTTTGATTCATTTACATTTCGTCTTGTCCATTTTATATGTAGATTTGTGTGCATGTCTTGTTTTGTAGAAAATACAAGCAACTACAGAAAAATCAAGGAAATCCACAATTTAAAAAAGACACAAAAATGCAAACAAAAATATGTCAAGCAAACACAATAAATAATAGATTTGGGTAATTTTGTGCGTAATAAGAAAATACAGGCAAATAAAGGAAAATCACGAAATAAAAAAAATATACAAATGTCTTTGTGTAAATCTATTTTTAAGTGTGTGTGTTCACCATAGAGAGAGTTGTCCAGAGGCAGGTGCCTAGCGGTGGCTGAGATGTAACTGGTCCCTATGACCCCATAATGATTCATATGCGCAGCCAATTCGTTCATTGTACCTGAGGGGATATGGACTTTGTTGGTCTCACCAGTTTACTGAACCACTGATGGGGCATGTGACTGATTGGTAGGTGTGCACACTGCTCCTGTGATGATCAGGCTCATGTGAGTATTTCTGCTTCACAACTGCTTAGGGTTTGTTTGGCTGGTAGTTTGCATTACAGCAGTTGTCTTTTTGCTGTAGGTGAAATGCAATCACACCCCCTGCACTGCTGACACCATACTCTTCATTGCTTGCTCTCTTTGCTTTGCTCCTAGAGTGATTGGTTCACATGAACAATACAAAATTAAGTCCTGCTCTTTGCCTAAAGGTTCCGATTTAGATGTGTTATACTGGATCCTGACACCTTCAGTGAAGCTAGCCTTTCTTTTGTGGGCATGACAAAGGGTTGCAGCAATGTTTTTTTATCCCTGCAGAACAATATTACCCTGCATAAAACAATATATATATATTTGGTTTCTTTCTGTAACTTCAATTTTCTTTAAAATGCATAATTATATAAGAGATGAATTGAAATGAATGAAGTATTTGTTTTGCCCTTATTGTGACAATCATTTGTAAAAAAAACATGACTCCAAACTAACCTCCAGGCTAGGCTATTTAATCAAGAAGGAAACTGATAGTCCTAAACCAAACACATCATCTGGTTGGAGTTGGACCACAAAGTGAAGGTAAAGCAGCCATCAAGTGCTCAGCACCTCTGGAAACTCCTTCAGGACTGTTGGAAAACCATTCCAGATAACTACCTGTTGAAGATGATTTATAGAATACTAACGGTGTGCAAAGCTGTCATCAAGACAAAAGCTCTACTTAACAACTGTTTTAGTCCATATTATGGAAAAGACCACTCGCTTAGTTAATTAGAAATGGCAGTCCATTATTACTCTAAGACGTGTCAATCTGAAAAATGTCAATCTTTGAATTTAGCCTGAAGCACAGTTGCAAAAACCAGACCAGATGCTGTGATAAATCTGGCTCAATAACCAGGGATTAATTATGCTTTAAAAGATGTGTTCATTAAGCTTATCAGTCTCAGAAACCGAAAAGTAAACGGCGTCCATGATAAGAGCCCACATGGATGCTTTATGCTTAACGGCATAAAGTTGCAGCTATATCTCAACATCAACTATTCAGAGCCGACTGTGAGAACCAGGTCTTCATGGTCAAATTGTTGCAAAGAAGCTGCTACTGAGGAAGGAGAAAATTATTCTAATTTTTAATCCTATTTGGTTTGTGGAAGCATCATTTGTTTGTTTTAACACTTGTTTGTTAACTGTATTACATATCTGTTCCTTCATAGTTTTGATGACTGTTAATTTACAATGTAGAAAATAAAAAAAAATTGCATAAAAAGGTGTCCAAACTTTTGAATGGTACTGTACCTTTAAAGAGAACGATGACGTATTAAACCCGCCTGACCCTACATGGTGTTACAGTTGATGTTAAACACACGCCCTTTCTATCGACACTTAAAGGCCAAATCCACTCCTCAAATTGTATATATAGAATTGTGAAAAAAATTCAATATTCTGTTTATTTACTTGTTAAAGAAAAGATATAAACAAAAGTGTGTTTTTGAACGAAGGAAAAAATATGGAGACTGACCCCCTAATAGCTATTGTTACCTCTTTTAGCTGTAATTACCTCTGTAAGACACTTCTTGTAGCCATCTACCAGTTTCTGACATCGGTCAGAGGAATATTTCTCCACTTCTCAATGCAGAATTTTTTCAGCTTCAGGTTTTTTTTTGTGTGTTTTTGCATGTAAAGCTGTATCAGGTCACTCCAAAACTCTGCAATTCTTAGTTTTCAGCCAGTGTTTAGTGAATTTACAGGCATTTTTTAAGTTGTCACTTTGCAGGGTCCAGTTCAGCTTTAATAGTCTTACAGATGGTATGTTCCTCAGGCATCCTATGATTCATAGGATTCATGGTAGATTATATCGGGGAGATTCAATAAAAGTTCTTATCGTTAAAAATGGTGCTAATTTTGCCCCAACTAATCAGATCTTATTTAACATTTAAAAGCTAAAATCTGATTGGTTGGGGCAAGATTAGCACCATTTTTAACGAGAAGAACTTTTATTGAATCTCCCTGTATGTCCTTTGTACTCATCTCTTCAAAGAACATTATTCCAGAAGTCCTGGTCTTTCTCTCTAGCAAACTTCAGTTTCGCCTTGATGTTTCTAGCTTGCACATCTCCCATGTTAGTTGTGCAGCCCTTTTCTAATTGTAGAGGTATGCACTTTCAAGAGCCTGCTGTAGGTTCCATGATAAGATTTTAGGCTTTTTGGAGACTTCTTTTGAGAATCCTGTGTGCTCCCTCACTTTAACACTCAGGAGCACACCAAACTAAATGCCTGAGGGCAAATCATTTAACACTCAGGCGCACACCAAACTAAATGCCTGAAGGGCAAATTTCCTTCAAAATCTCCTTTCTAAATGTGTGCAACTAATGTAATATACCTGTGTGTGATTTGAGCAACCAAATCACCAGATATGGTGATGGCATTTTTTTTTGTAGAATTCCATTTTACAGAAGATTTTGAGAAGTCTCCCAGTGTTGGTAAAATTGAGATTAAATGTGCGTATGTCAAAGAAAGTTACAAAAACACACAGGCTTTTAAAGGGTGTCTTAATTTTTTCATATTAAGACTAAGGGCTAGGCCACATCAGTGAGATTTATACACCACCCAATCAAGATTGCAACCCAATTGCTTGTTTAAAAGAGCATACTCTAATTGGCCCATACCAGGTGCCCTTGGGTGGTATGCACTGCGATCGTAGATCAAAGCGCATGCGATCACCATTTTTGGTGCGATCCGCTCCAATCCCCAAAAATGGACAGAGAACGCAAACGGCGTCCAGTGCGTTTGAACCGGGTGCGCCTTGGCCTAACCTTACATTCTTAATATTTCTACTCCCTGGTTAACAACTGTCAGTCATGGATGTTGCAGTTGACAGATGCTGCCTCTGAGCATGTGCAAGCTTGTAGCTTTCTGTTCAGTCTGAATTCCATGCACATCCACTTAATATATTTGTTGTAGGTTCTTAGTGCCTGCAATAAGTCACTGACCATTTATAAATAATCTTGTATATAATACATGTGTGATATTTTATAATGGGAGCTGCAGTGGTATATATCCTTATAAAAATCACTCAGCTATGTCACTAAGTGACTTATTTTTTTATATCCCACTACTCCGCCCATTCCAGTGTTCATGCCTGGACAATGACTCAGCATTTTTTGCCTTGTTTAACTTCACTAACAGAACCTGCTTGAGCTGCTTCCGGTCACTTCATAACCAATGTCTTTCTCCTCCTCCAGAAAGATTTGTTTAACCACATAGATGCTGGGCTGGGATGTTCCTTTCTACAGGGTTTAAGTTACAGAATGTATCATGGGGGATTTAAGGTGGAAATAGGGACAAGGGTAGAATTTAAAATGTGAATGGGGTGAAGGAATCCAATACTTATGTATTATAAGAAATAATGCGCCACTTCACAATATAATATAAGGACATTATGCCACCTCGGAGTTCCCTGTCCTGTATAAAAGCACTCGGCCTAGGGCCTCGTGCTTCTATATGGTCAGGGAACTCCTCGGCGGCGTATTATCCTTATATTACACTTCAGGGGGTGCATTATCCCTTATATAATATATCGCTCACACCAGTCTTGCAACAAGTTAGAGTTTATTAAACTTAATGAAAGACATCATAACACAAACATATTTCAGTGCTAGATGTAACATTTCATCTGATGTGTTTCGTTAAGTTTATAGGAACACAAAAGTGAATAAAAACTTGCTTTTATCCTTTCTATATTTTTAGTGCTGCCAGGAACTTGATCCCTTTTTGCTCTCAGTGCTTCCTGTCACTAGATCTCCTCATGTTCTGTTCAGCTCACTCTTAGTATGGATTTCTGCTATCTCTGTATCCATCCCCTTTCAAAACTGAGGCAGAGTATGGAGCATGTGCAGTGAAGATTATCTGTGCCCTCATCCAGCCAATAGCATTCACCCAGTGATTGTGTTATAGTGAAATTGCTTTACTATGGGAAGGTAAGCAACACTGGGAGCTGTAGTAACTGCTTGAATAAAGTAAGATTTGCTTTTAGCTGTAGGACTTTGAAGGTGTGCGTGTGTCTGGGGGGTGAACTTTTGAGACCTTGGCAATTCAGTAACACAGACAGCAGCTAACTGCAGGATTTAATGTTATCTGCAGGCACAGAAAGAGCACAGAGCAACAGATCATTTTTATTCCTTTTCGGGATTAGACATGCAGTGACAGAGAAATAAGCTTTACTTTATAGAATGGATAGTTTCTACATACAGGGGGAGGGGGCCGCCTTAAAAAAGTAAAACTCTCAGAGCTAAAAAAAAACAAGTGATAGGAAGGTCAGAGAAGAAGAAAAATTTTTTAAAAGTGGTGATAATTAGTCCTCATTGTGTGATTAGTTGGATTACATGTTCTTTTACTAAACCCTAAATTGTTGCAAGACTCTGTGGCGATATTTTATATGCAAGCTTTGTAGCTGGTAAAAAAAAAGAAGAAAAAAAAGGTTGGAGAGGAAATGGAAACCTTTTGAGAGGCATAGTAGGATGGGGGAGAAGAACCTTACGCTGCTTAACAGGTTAGTCTGGCATGTCATAATTTTAACTAATGTGGTTTTGAGGTTGATTTACCTAAATATCATTTTTAATTTGAGGGGTCAACATGCCTTTTAATGAAAACATGTAGTTAAAAAAGAAATAAGTAGGGGTTCTATGGACACCTTAAAGGGCATCTGTGTTCTTTGAAAAAGTTAGCCGATGAGAAATCATATTGCAGAGAAATTCAAGCTCACTTCTTCCAGAAGTTTGAGTTACAGGGGGAGATGGGGACATTGTTAAGGAATTTCTATTGCTCAACCTTTCCAGCAAAAACAAGAGACATAATGTAGGGTTCATTTTTAAGGTACTACAAAGGGGTTTGTATATAACCCTTACTTGTTTAAACCATCGTTCCCCTTTAAAGGGAAAGTTCTCCCATCAAATGAAAAATCATAAATAGGTAAATCACCCCCCAAACCTCAAAATGACAATAGTTGGAAAGTTGAGAGATAAGACATTGTGGATATTAAGGAATGTATTTTATTGGATAAAAATGCAAGCTTTCGAAGCACTATGATACAATACGGAATCTTTCAATGCACACTGATTTATACACCAAAGAACAGAGACTAACATTGTACAGAAATTTTGGAGTTGTAAGACTAACCTGAAAATGCTTTGTGATGGTTTGTTCTTTCTGGTTCTACCAGTTAGCAGCTGTAACATTCAGTCATAGATGTTAGATGACATCACAGCCATTGACTCAGTGCTTTAACCCTGTTTTTACATTCACTGGGAATAATAATAATGTACTGACACCTTCCAGCGAGGGTACCTACTAATGCATTGTCACCACCTCAAACGTGACAAAATGACAAAAAAAGCATACAATTGAGTGGTTTTCGCCATGATGTATATCAACATACGTTGATAAGCAAAATGGCAATATGTATATCAACCATTTTTTCTCACCGGTCGTTTCTGCTTTATAAATAGAGTCCAATTCAGTCCTACTGCAGTGATAGCTTAAAGGATTGGTTTAACTCTCATAGTTAACTTTGTCTTTTAAGCTTTAAGTGAAGAATGGGAGGTAAACTAGTTACAGTGATGTGAAAAACTATTTGCCCCCTTCCTGATTTCTTATTCTTTTGCATGTTTGTCACACTTAAATGTTTCTGCTAATCAAAAACCGTTCACTATTAGTCAAAGATAACATAATTGAACACAAAATGCAGTTTTAAATTATGCTTTTTATTATTTAGTGAGAAAAAAAACTCCAAACCTACATGGCCCTGTGTGAAAAAGTGCTTGCCCCCTGAACCTAATAACTGGTTGGGCCACCCTTAGCAGCAATAACTGCAATCAAGCGTTTGCGATAACTTGCAAAGAGTCTTTTACAGCGCTCTGGAGGAATTTTGGCCCACTCATCTTTGCAGAATTGTTGTAATTCAGCTTTGAGGGTTTTCTAGCATGAACCGCCTTTTTAAGGTCATGCCACAACATCTCAATAGGATTCAGGTCAGGACTTTGACTAGGCCACTCCAAAGTCTTTTGTTTTTCTTCAGCCATTCAGAGGTGGATTTGCTGGTGTGTTTTGGGTCATTGTCCTGCTGCGGCACCCAAGATCGCTTCAGCTTGAGTTGACGAACAGATGGCCGGACATTCTCCTTCAGGATTTTTTGGTAGACAGTAGAATTCATGGTTCCATCTATCACAGCAAGCCTTCCAGGTCCTGAAGCAGCAAAACAACCCCAGACCATCACACTACCACCACCATATTTTACTGTTGGTATGATGTTCTTTTGCTGAAATGTTGTGTTATTTCTACGCCAGATGTAACGGGACACGCACCTTCCAAAAAGTTCAACTTTTGTCTCGTCGGTCCACAAGGTATTTTCCCAAAAGTCTTGGCAATCATTGAGATGTTTTTTAGCAAAATTGAGACGAGCCTTAATGTTCTTTTTGCTTAAAAGTGGTTTGCTCCTTGGATATCTGCCATGCAGGCTGTTTTTGCCCAGTCTCTTTCTTATGGTGGAGTCATGAACACTGACCTTAATTGAGGAAAGTGAGGCCTGCAGTTCTTTAGATGTTGTCCTGGGGTCTTTTGTGCCCTCTCGGATGAGTTTTCTCTGCGCTCTTGGGGTAATTTTGGTCGGCCGGCCATTCCTGGGAAGGTTCATCACTGTTCCATGTTTTTGCCATTTGTGGATAATGGCTCTCACTGTGGTTCGCTGGAGTCCCAAAGCTTTAGAAATGGCTTTATAACCTTTACCAGACTGATAGATCTCAATTACTTTTGTTCTCATTTGTTCCTGAATTTCTTTGGATCTTGGCATGATGTCTAGCTTTTGAGGTGCTTTTGGTCTACTTCTCTGTGTCAGATAGCTCGTATTTAAGTGATTTCTTGATTGAAACAGGTGTGGCAGTAATCAGGCCTGGGGGTGACTACAGAAATTGAACTCAGGTGTGATAAACCACAGTTATTTTTTAACAAGGGGGGCAATCACTTTTTCACACAGGGCCATGTAGATTTGGAGTTTTTTTTCTCACTAAATAATAAAAAACCATCATTTAAAACTGCATTTTGTGTTCAATCATGTTATCTTTGACTAATAGTTAACGGTTTTTGATGAGCAGAAACATTTAAGTGTGACAAACATGCAAAAGAATAAGAAATCAGGAAGGGGGCAAATAGTTTTTCACATCACTGTATGTCTTACCTACCATTCTTCACTTAATATAACAGGAGAGATGAGCAAACCTACCCGCAACGTAATCCACTGCTGGCTCCTGACAGGTCCCAGACACTTACGTCTGTTATTAAACAAAAGCACGCATATGCGAACTCGTGCTATAGTTTATTTACAGCCGGAAGCAGTTGTTACTTGTCTGAGGTTTCAATGGTGAATTGTGCTGCAGGTACGTTCTTCTCCTCTCTCCTAGTACATTAAGTCAAGAAAGGGAGGTAAGAAATAGCTAGTTTACCCCCCTTTCTTAGCTTAAAAGCCAACATTCACTTTAGGAGTGAACTAATCCTTTAACAATCTTTTATAAATATGGCCCTTAAGCTGAGGCCACAATGTGCCAGATGGCAACCCACATAAAGAGCAGGTGTTACCCGACGCTTGTGCTGTGATCCGCGCTATGGAGTGCAGGCAATCCGCAAAAAAAAATGTGATTGCATGCGTTCTGGAAACCGATCACATTGAATGTAATGTGGCCACCTACATTGACATGCACTGCTGCGATTCTCAAGCGCCAACTGATTGCAACAACAAAAATATTTTGAGTGATGCTCACTAGTACTGAAACAAACAAAAACTAAAGACTAGAAAAACCAATATTTTTGAATGGATCTCCGATATCCATTTACAAATACTTTAGTAATATTGTCGTTACACAACAGCTTTATTATAGTAGAAAGTAAACTGTGACCAGCAGCTCATCATAGTTTACTTCCGCTGGACCACAGGGACTCCTTTTAAAGTTGTCCATACATTGGAACTTGCTTCCTGAACGATTCCACACCATTCAACACTGTGTTGGCAATGATCTGGAACTTAAGGTGTTAATTTTGTGGAATCTCTGCATTGGATTTGCTCAATACAGATGGGTGATCAAGGGGGGGGGCATGTGAATGGTGCCCCCAGATCATTCACCGCACACACAGCTAGGTTTTTTTTTTGTTTGTTTGTATTTGTACTGCACTCTCTAAGCTTGTATTAAATTGGACTTAAAGTTTACCTCTTAGCCACAATGCAATCACACCTTGCATTCAGAAGGTCCTTAACACCTGGATGTTATATGCTAATTGGGACTTTCCAGGGTACTTAATTGCTAACAGATTCTTGTACAAGTCATTCTAAATTGAGAAAGCCAGTCGGAGGACTAGCAAAACGTCTTCAAGAACTATAAACTTTTAAGTCCAGTTGATCTAACTTGGGGATTGGCAACCAGTAGATCTCCAGATGTTTGTAAACTAAAACTTCCAGCATTCCTCTATAAGGATTCTGGAGTTAGAGAATGCTGGAAGTTGTAGTTTTCAAAATATCTGGAGATCTACTGGTTGCCTATCCCTGAAACTGAATACAATCGATAAACTATAACCTGGATGAATGAAAACTTTCACAAGCACTTGTATTAAATGTTTATAATAGTTATTGGTTACAAGGTAGATGGGTCTAAATAAATAAATAAATAAACTGGGTAATAGTGATAATTGTTCATGAAACATTATTCAGACTATTCAATATTGCCAATTTGCTGAGAGATTAGTTACGGCTTAGTACAGTATAGTACTTGAGGTTTAATAAAGACATCCAGTCCAACCCATCATCTAGCAATATCCTCATTTCCTTCCTAAGTGTTGATCCAGAGGAAGGCAACCCCCCCCACCAAATTTATGAAGGGGAAAAAAATTCCTTCATGACTCCAAGTGGCAATTGGAAATTTCCCTGGATCAACTCCACTTTATATACCAATACCAGCCTTTTTTTTAAAACTGTCCAATGAACCTGCCATAACAATGTCCATTGGAAGACAATTCCATAGCTTTACCGTTCTCACAGGGAAAAACCCTTTCCTAAACTTTTTTCTTCAAGTCTTAAGGGATGTCTGCGTTTCCTCTGACATGCTCTATTGGTGAACAATGCTCCAGATAATTTATTGTATGGCCCCAGTAATCATATCCCCACGCTTGCCTTTTCTCTAGCGTAAATACTTGTAACTTATCCAGTTTCTCTTTATATTTTCATATTCAAGCTCCCCAATCCCCTTAAGTTAGTTAACAAGGCCCCTCTCTGAACCCTTTCCATTTCAAAGATGTCCTTTTTGTACACAGGATTCCAAAATTGCACTGCATATTCCAAATAAGGCCTTACCAATGCTTTCTAAAAGAGGGAGAATTACATTTTTCTCCCATGAATCAATACCTCTCTTCATACAAGACCATACCATGCTGGCTCTGGCTGTTGCTGCCTGGCACTGCTTGCTACCTTTGAGTTTGTTATCCACCAAAACTCCAAGATCCCTTTCCAACTGAGAATCCCTTAACACAGAGCGATTTATAGTATAAGCAGCACAAGGATTTTTGAGTCCAAAATGGTCGACAATGTTTTGTGTCATTGGCAAGCACAGAAACCTTGCTGACAATACCCACTTCCAAATCATTAATAAACAGATTAAATGGAAGTGGCCCCAACACAGAACCCTGTGGCACCCCACTTTAGTACTTTAGTCCATATTGATGAAGCCCCATTAACAACTACACTCTGCATTCTTTTCATTAACCAGTTTTCTATCCATGCTTTAGCTTATACATTAGTTGCCTATGGGGGACTGTATCAAAAGCCATTGCAAAATCCAAGTATACTACATCTACTGCTATGCCAGAGTCTAAATTTCTGCTCACTTCGTCATAAAAGCCAAGCAAGTTAGTTTGATGATCTATTCCTCCTAAATCCATGCTGGTTACTACTTATAATGTCAGTCCTTGAAACATACTCTAGTCTAGAACATGTTCCTTATTACTTTCCAGTACCTTCCCCGCCACTGAAGTTAAACTTACAGGCCTGTAATTACCCGGCTGTGAACGACTACCCTTTTTGAATATTGGAATAACATTGTCAGGAACTTACCTGCCGCTCCGCTCTTCTGGGTGGGCGTCATGATGTCACGACGGCTGCGCTGATTGTGGCATTTTTGCTACCCCAGGCTCCGTTACTCACCTCTCCTGTATCTAGCTATTTCCTTTCCTGTTCTGAGAAGTTACTCACCTTGCCTGTTCCAGTAAACCTCCGTAACTTGCCAGTTCTAGTGGAGTCACTTACCTTGCCAGTTCCAGTGGAGGCAATTTGCCAGTTCCAGGGGGTTACTTTCCTTGCCTGTCCCAGCAGCATCTTGGTATCCAGCTCCCAGCAGCTCATCCAGCATACAGTTTCCAGCAGCATCTTGGTATCCAGCTCCCAGAAGCGCATACAGTTCCTAGCAGCATCTTGGTATCCAGTTCCCAGAAGCACTTCTAGCATACAATTCCCATCAGTCTGCTCCTGTATCCAAACCTACAGATCTTGGTCTCCTCCTGAAAGCATACTTCTGGTTACCCCGGCCATCCGGCCAAATTTGTTACAGTACAATTGGGCCATTTGCTGCTGGACTTGCTCCAGCTTCCGTTACTACGCCAGTGCCATCTGTTCCTGCCGAACCTGCACTTCATAGAGAGCCCTGCATACCTTCACCTTCCCGCTTTGACGGTAATGCCCAAGCCTGCCGAGGATTCTTAAACCAGTGCCGGATTCAATTTGAACTTCAAGGGGAAGTTCAGTGCAAATACATATGCTTTTCAGAAAAAAGAGCAGTATTTTTTCATCCCAATGACCTTAATCTGCCAATTCCACATTTTGTCTGTGTATAAATAAATGCAACCGAAATACTGACTTCCTGTTTGCAGGACCCCTAGTAGAGACCGTTATGGTCTTGCCCTTGACCCACTGTTAGGAACAGTAACAAGGATGTGCATCCTGGGAAGAAGGACTGTTAGAACCTGAAATGGCAGCTCACTAATGTCAACAGCAGGGAACAGCAAAGGGTATGAAATCAACAGATTTTTCAAAACAGGAGAGAATATGTAGAATAGCTAGGAATGCACAATACAAATTAAGAATTTCTAAAATACTGATATTTTCCACTGAACTTTCCCTTTCAGCCTTTGTCAATGACCGGGCCAAGGTTGGCTATATCATCGCCTTGCTTTAAGTTAAAGGGCATGTCCACCCTTCTAAAAATTTTTTTAGATAATATTCCCCCTGTCCCCCCAGCCCCAACCGCTATATTTTTATTATCAGAAAGTGCCCCAAACATTACTTACCTTCCCTCTTTCCTCCGCATGCTGCCAGGCCCTCTGCTCACGAGAAAATGCAAGCAGAGGGGAGGGACCGGCAGTCGTGTCTGTGATTGGCTGAGCGGCAGCCAATCACGGACCCGGCTGCCGGGAGTTCAGTGCGGCGGAGGTGAGGGGGAAGGTAAGTAATGTTTGGGGCAATTTCTGATAATAAAAATATAGTGGTTGAGGCTGGGCTGACGGGGGGAATATTATATAAAAAGATTTTTACACTAGGGGGAGGGAATCCTATCGAGCGGGAGGGGGGGGGGGGCTCTTCTGCGCATGGCAAAATTCTCGCGAGGAGAGACGGGAGACAGTCCAATATGGTCAGCAGTACTCCTTGTGGGCGTTTTTTTGACTTTAGGGGGGGATAGCAGAAGAACAGATGGAGCTGGGATGTAAGGTAAGGATTAAACCACACTACACAATGGGGCCAGTAGTGGGGGGGATTATAGTTTGGGGGGGGACATGCCTTTTATAGCATTGGCCAGGGCCTCCCCTTGTATGGGAGAAGAAGATCCCATACTCAATAATATTACTGCCTCTTGGAATGTTCTGCAAGATTTTTTGACGTGGTCTTGGCTGCTCATCCGCTTGATGCAACTCCGTGAAGGTTCTCGTTCAGTGGGACAGTATGCCATTGAATTTCGTACTCTTGCTGCGGAGACGTCTGGAATAACAAAGCACATTGCTGCAGGAGCAGCAGGGAATTCATTGACTCAACCTTGCATTCCAAATTGGTCTTCCCCTTTTCATCTGCAGCAACCTCTACAGGTCCTGGCTATAGACAATAAACCTCTGGCTCGGAATTCATCTCCCAGTCTACCTTTTGAAGGCCTATTCCATGTTGGCATATTTCATTAAGAATGTTTAAATCCTTTCTTATGATCCAAAGTACATCTGCCCCACTGATCCTCTGACTTCCATGGCTCCGGTTACACAACCCTGCTTAGACTGATCTAACAAGAACTTAAGGGTAACTGTGGTCTCAAATTCTTCCAAACTAGTAAGAATTATACAAAAAAAACTAAATCACACTCTAGATAAAATTTGTGAGAAGCTATTTCTAGAAAGGTCAGCAAGTAAATTCTGGTTGAACTCTTCTGTTTTCAGCCCTGTGACCAGCCTTTGCCTGCATTAATAGGTTCCCTTTCAACTGTCAATTTTTCCCCCAGGTACTTCCTGTTTTCTCAGCATAAGTCTAACTGAGCATGCTTTCCCGGGGCGGAGGGGTGTGGCAGAGGTTAGGTGGTGTCACTCAAACCTACTGGAAGCAGGAAGTTTGAACATTCACCCCAGTGTAATTTCTACAGGCTCCAGACAGAGATGTGATTGTTGGTCATTTTGAATCATATACTGCAGGCTTTCATTTAACCCTCACTTGTTTGAGACCACAGTTGCCTTTAAGTCTTGGAGTCCTTTCTGTTTTGTAATTGCCATCTACTTCCCTGTTAATTGCTCCGCCATTAAGGGCTGGGGCTTGCGCAAACGCAAGAACATTATTTGCAGTGGTTCATTCAACCTTCTACCTCCCCTGTTGGAGCTGGTTTCTTTTTTTCTACATCCCTGCATCGACTACCGGGGTATAAATACGATCACTATTAAAAATCCTATCTCTACCAGATCAAAGGGGCTAAGATATTCACCAAGCTAGATCTCGAGGGGCATACAACCTATCGTATACGCTAGGGGGGCGAGTGGGAAACTGCTTTTAACACTCGGGATGGACACTGAGTATCTTGTAATGCCCTTCGGTCTTTGTAATGCCCCAGCAGTATTCCAAGAATGTCAAGACTTTTTCCGTGACCTGTTAGGAATCTCAGTAGTCGTAATCTTGATGACGTTTTAATCTTCTCACAAGATTTACCCTCACATCGCCTCATGTTAAACAAGTGTTACTAAGTCTAAAAGAAAATAATCTATATGGCAAAATGGAAAAGTATCTTGAATGTTCTCAAGTATCCTTTCTTGGCTAAATTGTGTCCGCCCACGGTTTCCAGGTGGATCCTGCTAAAGTTTGGCCATTCAATGTTGGTCTCTTCCAGTGGGAACCAAAGCCATTCAAAGATTCATCGGCTTTGCCAATTATTACAGCAATACATCAAAGGGTTCTCTTCTATTATTTCCCTATTAGTCCTCATCAAGAAAGATGGTAGGATGCAGGTTGTCCCTGCAGCCCTTGAAGCCTTCAGACAAATCAAGGAAGCTTTTGCCTGTGCACCAGTGTTAGTTCATCCAGATCCTAGCTTTCCCTTTTTCATGAAGTTGACACCTCTGACATGGGTGCGGGAGCCGCCCTTTCTCAAAGACAAGGCATCAAAGGGAAACTCATCCTTGTGCTTACTTTTCTAAAAGGTTCGGGACTTCTTGCCATCAAGTTGCTCAAGGAGTGGCGTCATTGTTAGAAGGCACCTCTTTACCTTACTAGCCTTACCAATCATAAGACCTTGTGGTCTTCTGCAACCCCTACCCATTCGTCCTGACTTTGGAACTATTTATCTATGGACTTTATTGTAAACTTCCTCCTTCCAAAATGAACAGTTATTTGGGTAACGGTAGACCGCTTCAGCAAAATCGCCCATTTTGTTCCCCTTCCCAAGCTTCCATCTTCAGGGGAGTTAGCACAATATTTATTGCATATTTTCCGCCTTCTTGGACTTCCTTCTGAAATAGGTCTGATAGAGGTACTCAATTTATTTCTAAATTTGAAGAACTCTATGTAAATCCATGGGTATTAAGTTACAGTTTTCTTCTACTTACCACCCGCAGTCCAATAGGGCTACTGAACGCACTAATCAGTCTCTTGAAACATATCTTCGTTATATCTGTTGTATTCAATTAGATCAACTGGACTGAAATGTAGTTCTTGAAGACGTTTCGCTAGTCATCCGACTGGCTTTCTCAATTCAGAATGACTTGTACAAGAATCTGTGGCAATTATGTACCTGGAAAATCCCATTAGCATATCACAGCCAGGTGTTAAGGGTGTGATTAGATAGTGGCTAAAGGTAGAGTGTTATAGGAACGCCCAGAGTAAGGTGTTAAAACAGCATTGTACATGGCAGACAGTTGGTGTCGAACCCCCCCACCTCTATTTAGGCTGGTTTCTTTATTTCACATAAATGGCCTCCTTAACACCTCTGAACCAGTCACGTCTTCGCCAGTATGTTAACATTACAATCTTCAAAGGTATGTCCTTTATCCTTAAGATGCAGATACCCGGCTGAGTCCTGACCCGAGGAATTGGCTCTTCTGTGCTGGGCCATACGTTGATGCAGTTGCTGTTGGTCTCCCCACATACAAATCAGAGCATTCTTCACTGCACTGCACTGCATATATGATGTCGCTTTTCTTGTGTTTTGGTATTGGGTCTTTGGATGTACCAATTGCTGCCTCAGTGTGTGTTGGTTTAAAGCAGACAGG
The DNA here is from genome assembly GCA_019447015.1 of Hymenochirus boettgeri. NCBI lineage: Eukaryota > Metazoa > Chordata > Amphibia > Anura > Pipidae > Hymenochirus > Hymenochirus boettgeri. The sequence goes on along the minus strand of CM033469.1, from coordinate 103,933,438 downwards.
GATACGATGTTTTTGAAAATTCTTCTTAATTTTTCGGAGACCCTGCTACATATGGGATGACCATGTTCTTCCTGTCTTGCTTTTCCCCTTCACTGTTGGTATCGTGTTCTTTTCTTTCCTTCTACTTCTTTTGACAAAGGCCCAGTCTGGATATCCACAAGTTTTAAGGGCTCTCTGAGATGTTTCATTCTTTAGCCATTTATGTGAAAATAAAGAAACCAAGCCTAAATAGAGGTGGGGGGGTTCGACACCAACTGTCTGCCATGTACAATGCTGTTTTAACACCTTACTCTGGGCGTTCCTATAACACCTCTTAGCCACTATCTAATCACACCCTTAACACCTGGCTGTGATATGCTAATTGGGATTTTCCAGGGTACATAATTGCCACAGATTCTTGTACAAGTCATTCTGAATTGAGAAAGCCAGTCGGATGACTAGCGAAACGTCTTCAAGAACTACATTTCAAGTCCAGTTGATCTAATTGAATACAACAGATATACCATGACCTGGATGAATGAGAACCTTCACAAGCAATATCTTCGTTGTTACATTTCCTATACTCAGGATAATTGGTCAGATCTTCTGCCTTGGGCTGAGTTTGCCCATAACAATGCACCTCATGCCTCTGGAAAATATTCTTTTCTGTGTGTCTTTGGAACTAATCCTAGATGTTTCCCCCAAGATTTTCTTTTCACACAAGTACCCGCTGCCAATGAATGCTGCCCAGATGTCGGCTATATGGCATTCTACTGAAGTCTGCCTTCGGAAATTTGCTCTTGTACAAAAAACTGCAGCTGATAGGAGACGTAAGGAACCTCCATCTTACTCTGGAGTGTGGCTCTCTTCTGCTCATATTAATCTACATGTTTCCTCCTCCAAATTGGGACCCAAATTCATTGGTCCTTTCCCTATTCTGGAATTGGTGGGTCTGGTTGCTGTTAGTCTCCAGATTCATTCCAACATGCGGATTCCTAATGTGTTTCATATTTCTCTCATCAAACCAGTATGCACTAATCAATGTTCCACCCCTCTTCTACCTCCTGCCCCAATTTCTGTTGATGGTCAACAAGAATTTGAGATTGCGAAAGTATTGGACTCTTCAGATGATCTCTTCAGTATCTGGTCCACTGGAAAGGTATCGGTCCAGAAGAAAGAGCCTGGATTAAACACTCAGACCTGCATGCTCCTCATCTGGTTAAGGCTTTTCACAGGAGTTTTCCAGACAAACCTGATCAGGTGGCCCCCCGGAGAGGTAGGGTACTGTCAGGAACTTACCTGCTGATCCAGTCCCATTCCGCTCTGCACTTCCGGGTGGGCGGCTTCGGAGACTTCATGACGCCACAACGCTGGCACGAGGATTCAAATGCCGGCGTCCTCCTGGACCTGGCACTCGATTGTAGCATTTTTGCTACCCCAGGCTCCGTTACTTACCTGTCCTGTATCCAGCAAATTCCTTTCCTGTTCTGAGAAGTCACTTACATTGCCTGTTCCAGTGAACATACTTACCGTGTCACTTTCCTTGACAGTTCCAGTGAGTTACTTACCTTGCCATTTCCAGTGAAGTGACTTTCCTTGCCTGTCCCAGAAGCATCTTGGTATTCAGCTCCCAGCAGCTCATCCAGCATACAGTTCCCAGCTGCAGCTCGGTATCCAGCTCCCAGTAGCTCATCCAGCATACAGTTCCCAGAAGCATCTTGGTATCTAGCTCCCAGCAGCATTTCCAGCATACAATTCACAACAGCCTCTTCTGCTCCTGTATCCAAACCTACAGATCTTGGTCTCCTCCTGAAAACGTACCTGTGAGTACCCCAGCCGTCTGGACAAATTTGTTACAAACATCAGCTTTTTCCAATCCAGAGGCACAAATTCGGACATGAGGGAATCTGCAAAAATGATAAATAATAGCCTAGATAAAACTGAACTTAGCTCCCTAAGGACCGAGGATGTATTTTATCCAGTCCATTAGATTTATTAATATTAACATTATTTACCGTAGTTGTTTCTGTACCATATCCTCGGTTAAACAAAGTACACATCTGTACTTGGATCTTCTATAGTGTATACAGAGGGGAAAAAATTATTTAAAGGGCATGTCCACCCCCAAAACTATAATTTACCCACTACTGCCCCACTCTGTAGTGTGGTAAAATCCTTACCTTACATCCCTGCTCCAAATGGCTGCCCTGCTATGCCCCTCCAAAGTCCCAAAAACTGGCCACCAGGAGCCTCAGGCAACCCCCTCCCCTCTCGTTTTGCTCTCTCTTCCCCCTAGCATAAAACCCCTTTGGTGTACTGTAGAGCTCCTCGCCCAGCCCTAACCGCTATATTAGTTTTTACAGAAACTCTCCGGATCATTACTTATCTTACCTCTCTCCCCCGGCATTCTGGATAGCCAGAAGCCGCGTCCGTGATTGGCTGCCGGTCCGGCCCCTGCTTGCAGTTTCATGCAAGCAAAGGGCCGGGACAGTACGCCGGAGGAAAGAGGTAAAGTGGAGGGGATGCGACCGCACCAGGGCCCTTGGCCTAGAAGGGGCCCCACTTGTGCTAAGTTTCCAAAACTACCATTATGTTTGCCAACTGTTTTCCAAGTGGTCTGTGTACAAAGCATTTTTACCATTGTCTGTGTGCCAGGCATTTAACCAGTGCCTGGCTGTTTGCAATGCCAGTTTCCCAACCAGCTTCTCAGTGTCTCATGTCAAGCATTTAACCTTTCTTTGTGCCAACTATTTTACCAGTGGTTTATACAAAGCATTTTACCAATGATTATTTGGTTTGCAGTGCCGATTAGTGTTTGCGGTGGGTGTTGGAGGGCCCATGCCCAAATTTTGCATCAGGGCCCTAAGTCTGTAGCTACGACACTGAATTAAAGTAATCGTTCACTTTGCAAGTGATCTATTCCTTTAAACATATAACATGCACTTAAAGATTAATGAATTGGTACTTAGCTTTGCAGATTCAATAGTTTCTGATTTAAAGAGAAGAGGTTGCAAGCCATGAACTAATGGCCATACCAGGTGCCCTTGGGTGGTATGCACTGCGATCGGATCAAAGCGCATGCGATCACATTTTGGTGCGATCCGCTCCATCCCCAAAAATGGACAGAAGAACGCAAACGGCGTCCAGTGCGTTTGAACCGGGTGCGCCTTGGCCACCTACATTCTTAATATTTCTACCCCTGGTTAACAACTGTCAGTCATGGATGTGGCAGTTGACAGATGCTGCCTTGAGCATGTGCAAGCTTGTACTTTCTGTCAGTTCTGAATTCCATGCACATCCACTTAATATATTTGTTGTAGGTTCTTAGTGCCTGCAATAAGTCACTGACATTTATAAATAATGCTGTATATAATACTATGTGTGATATTTTAAATGGGAGCTCAGTGGTATATATCCTTATAAAAATTACTCAGCTATGTCACTAAGTGACTTATTTTTTATATCATCCCACTACTCCGCCCATTCCAGTGTTCATGCCTGGACAATGACTCAGCATTTTTTGCCTGTTTAACTTCACTAACAGAACCTGCTTGAGCTGCTTCGGTCACTTCATAACCAATGTCTTTCTCCTCCTCCAGAAAGATTTGTTTAAAACCACATAGATGCTGGGACTGGGATGTTCCTTTCTACAGGTTTAAGTTACAGAATGTTCATGGGGGATTTAGGTGGAAATAGGGACAAGGGTAGAATTTAAAATTGAATGGGGTGAAGGAATCCATACTTATGTATTATAAGAAATATGCGCCCCTTCACAATATAATATAAGACATTATGCACCTCGGGTTCCCTGTCCTGTATAAAAGCACCTCGGCCTAGGGCCTCGTGCTTCTATATGGTGCAGGGAACTCCTCGGCGGCGTATTATCCTTATATTACACTTCAGGGGTGCATATCCCTTATATAATATATCGCTCACACCAGTCTTGCACAAGTTAGAGTTTTATTAACTTAATGAAAGACATCAATAACACAAACATTTCAGTGCTAGATGTAACATTTCATCTGATGGTGTTTCGTTAAGTTATGGAAGGAAACCACAGTGAATAAAAACTTGCTTTTATCCTTTCTATATTTTTCGTGCTGCCAGGAACTTGATCCCTTTTTGCTCTCAGTGCTTCCTGTCACAACTAGATCTCCTCAGTGTTCTGTTCAGCTCACTCTTAGTATGGATTTCTGCTACTATCTCGTATCCATCCCCCTTTCAAAACTGAGGCAGTATAGGAGCATGTGCAGTGAAGATTCTGTGCCTCATCCAGCCAATAGCATTCACCCGTGATTGTGTTATAGTGAAATTGCTTTACTATGGGAAGGTAAGCAACACTGGGAGCTGTAGTAATACTGCTTGAATAAGTAAGATTTGCTTTTAGCCTGTAGGACTTTGAAGGTGTGCGTGTGGTCTGGGGGGTGAACTTTTGAGACCTTGGCAATCAGTAACACAGACAGCAGCTAACTGCAGGATTTAATGTTATCGCAGGCACAGAAAGAGCACAGAGCAACAGATCATTTTATCCTTTTCGGGATTAGACATGCAGTGACAGAGAAATAAGCTTTACTTTATAGAATGGATGTTTCTACATACAGGGGGAGGGGCCGCCTTAAAAAAGTAAAACTCTCAGAGCTAAAAAAAAACAAGGGATAGGAAGGTCAGAGAAGAAGAAGAAAAATTTTTTAAAAGTGGTGATAATGTAGTCTCATTGTGTGATTAGTTGGATTACACATGTTCTTTTACTAAACCCTAAATTGTTGCAAGACTCTGTGGCGATATTTTAATGCAGCTTTGTAGCTGGTAAAAAAAAAAGAAGAAAAAAAAGGTTGGAGAGAAATGGAAACCTTTTGAAGGCATAGTAGGATGGGGGAGAGAACCTTACGCTGCCTTTTAACAGGTTAGTCTGGCATGTCATAATTTTACTAATGTGTTTGAGGTTGATTTACCTAAATATCATTTTTAATTTGAGGGCAACATCCTTTTAATGAAAACATGTAGTAAAAAAGAAATAAGTAGGGGTTCTATGGACACCTTAAAGGGCATCTGTGTTCTTTGAAAAAGTTAGCCGATGAGAAATATCATATTGCAGAGAAATTCAAGCTCACTTCTTCCAGAAGTTTGAGTACAGGGGGAGATGGGGGACATTGTTAAGAGAATTTCTATTGCTCAACCTTTCCAGCAAAAACAAGAGACATAATGTAGGGTTCATTTTTAAGGTACTACAAAGGGGTTTGTATTAACCCTTCTTGTTTAAACCATCGTTCCCCTTAAAGGGAAAGTTCTCCATCAAATGAAAAATCATAAATAGGTAAATCACCCCCCAAACCTCAAAATGACAATAGTTGGAAAGTTGAGAGAAAAAGACATTGTGGATATTAAGGAATGTATTTATTGGATAAAAATGCAAGCTTCCGGCACTATGATACAATACGGAATCTTTCAATGCCCACACTGATTTATACACCAAAGAAACGAGACTAACGTGCTTGTGAAGGTTCTCATTCATCCAGTCATGGTATCTGTTGTATTCAATTAGATCAAACTGGACTTGAAATGTAGTTCTTGAAGACGTTTCGCTAGTCATCCGACTGGCTTTCTCAATTCAGAATGACTTTCCAGAATCTGGGCAATTATGTACCCTGGAAAATCCCAATTAGCATATCACAGCCAGGTTTAAGGGTGTGATTAGATAGTGGCTAAGAGGTGTTATAGGAACGCCCAGAGTAAGGTGTTAAAACAGCAACATGTTTTCGCCGGCGAAGGAACGTGGCGAAGGAACGTGACTGGTTCAAGAGAGGTGTTAAGAGGCCATTTGGAAAATAAAGAAACCAAGCCTAAATAGAGGTGGGGGGGGTTCGACACCAACTGTCTGCTGCCATGTACAATGCGTTTTAAACACCTTACTCTGGGCGTTCCTATAACACCTCTAGCCACTATCTAATCACACCTTAACACCTGGCTGTGATGCTAATTGGGATTTTCCAGGGACATAATTGCCACAGATTTTGTACAAGTCATTCTGAATTGAGAAAGCCAGTCGGATGACTAGCGAAACGTCTTCAAGAACTACATTTCAAGTCCAGTTGATCTAATTGAATACAACAGATATAACAGAGACTAACATTGTACAGAAATTTTGGAGTTGTAAGACTAACCTGAAAATGCTTTTGTGATGGTTTGTTCTTTCTGGTTCTACCAGTTAGCAGCTGTAACATTCAGTCATAGATGTTAGATGACATCACAGCCATTGACTGAGTGCTTTAACCCGTTTTTACATTCACTGGGAATAATAATAATGTACTGACACCTTCCAGCGAGGGTACCTACTAATGCATTGTCACCACCCATCACGTGACAAAATGACAAAAAAAGCATACAATTGAGTGGTTTTCGCCATGATGTATATCAACATACGTTGATAAGCAAAATGGCAATATGTATATCAACCATTTTTTCTCACCGGTCGTTTCTGCTTTATAAATAGAGTCCAATTCAGTCCTACTGCAGTGATAGCTTAAGGATTGGTTTAACTCTCATAGTTAACTTTGTCTTTTAAGCTTTAAGTGAAGAATGGGAGGTAAACTAGTTACAGTGATGTGAAAAACTATTTGCCCCCTTCCTGATTTCTTATCTTTTGCATGTTTGTCACACTTAAATGTTTCTGCTAATCAAAAACCGTTCACTATTAGTCAAAGATAACATAATTGAACACAAAATGCAGTTTTAAATTATGCTTTTTATTATTTAGTGAGAAAAAAAAACTCCAAACCTACATGGCCCTTGTGAAAAAGCTGTTGCCCCCTGAACCTAATAACTGGTTGGGCCACCCTTAGCAGCAATAACTGCAATCAAGCGTTTGCGATAACTTGCAAAGAGTTCTTTACAGCGCTCTGGAGGAATTTGGCCCACTCATCTTTGCAGAATTGTTGTATATCAGCTTTGGGAGGTTTTCTAGCATGAACACGCCTTTTAAGGTCATGCCACAACATCTCAATAGGATTCAGGTCAGGACTTTGACTAGGCCACTCCAAAGTCTTTTGTTTTTCTTCAGCCATTCAGAGGTGGATTTGCTGGTGTGTTTTGGGTCATTGTCCTGCTGCGGCACCCAAGATCGCTTCAGCTTGAGTTGACGAACAGATGGCCGACATTCTCCTTCAGGATTTTTTGTAGACAGTTAATTCATGGTTCCATCTATCACAGCAAGCCTTCCAGGTCTGAAGCGCAAAAACAACCCCAGCCATCACACTACCCACCACCATATTTTACTGTTGGTATGATGTTCTTTTGCTGAAATGTTGTGTTATTCTACGCCAGATGTAACGGGACACGCACCTTCCAAAAAGTTCAACTTTTGTCTCGTCGGTCCACAAGGTATTTCCCCAAAAGTCTTGGCAATCATTGAGATGTTTTTTAGCAAAATTGAGACGAGCCTTAATGTTCTTTTTGCTTAAAAGTGGTTGCTCCTTGGATATCTGCCATGCAGGCTGTTTTTGCCCAGTCTCTTTCTTATGGTGGAGTCTGAACACGACCTTAATTGAGGAAAGTGAGGCCTGCAGTTCTTTAGATGTTGTCCTGGGGTCTTTTGTGCCCTCGTCATGAGTTTTCTCTGCGCTCTTGGGGTAATTTTGGTCGGCCGGCCATTCCTGGGAAGGTTCATCACTGTTCCATGTTTTTGCCATTTGTGGATAATGGCTCTCACTGTGGTTCGCTGGAGTCCCAAAGCTTTAGAAATGGCTTTATAACCTTTACCAGACTGATAGATCTCAATTACTTTGTTCCTATTGTTCCTGAATTTCTTGCTATGATGTTGATCTTGGCATGATGTCTAGCTTTTGAGGTGTTTGGTCTACTTCTCTGTGTCAGATAGCTCCTATTTAAGTGATTTCTTGATTGAAACAGGTGTGGCAGTAATCAGGCCTGGGGGGTGGTACTACAGAAATTGAACTCAGGTGTGATAAACCACAGTTATTTTTTCAAGGGGGGCAATCACTTTTTCACACAGGGCCATGTAGATTTGGAGTTTTTTTTCTCACTAAATAATAAAAAACCATCATTTAAAACTGCATTTTGTGTTCAATTATGTTATCTTTGACTAATAGTTAACGGTTTTTGAGATGACAGAAACATTTAGTGTGACAAACATGCAAAAGAATAAGAAATCAGGAAGGGGGAAAATAGTTTTTCACATCACTGTATGTCTTCCTACCATTCTTCACTTAATATAACAGGAGAGATGAGCAAACCTACCCGCAACGTAATCCACTGCTGGCTCCTGACAGGTCCCAGACACTACGTCTGTTATTAAACAAAAGCACGCATATGCGAACTCGTGCTATAGTTTATTTACAGCCGGAAGCAGTTGTTACTTGTCTGAGGTTTCAATGGTGAATTGTGCTGCAGGTAGTTCTTCTCCTCTCTCCTAGTACATTAAGTCAAGAAAGGGAGGTAAGAAAGTAGCTAGTTTACCCCCCTTTCTTAGCTTAAAAGCCAACATTCACTTTAGGAGTGAACTAATCCTTTAACAATCTTTTATAAATATGGCCCTTAAGCTGAGGCCACAATGTGCCAGATGGCAACCCACATAAAGAGCAGGTGTTACCCGCGCTTGTGCGTGATCCGCGCTATGGAGTGCAGGCAATCCGCAAAAAAAAATGTGATTGCATGCGTTCTGGAAACCGATCACATTGAATGTAATGTGGCCACCTACATTGACATGCACTGCTGCGATTCTCAAGCGCCAACTGATTGCAACAACAAAAATCTTTTGAGTGATGCTCACTAGTACTGAAACACAAAAAACTAAAGACTAGAAAAACCAATATTTTTGAATGGATCTCCGATATCCATTTACAAATACTTTAGTAATATTGTCGTTACACAACAGCTTTATTATAGTAGAAAGTAAACTGTGACCAGCAGCTCATCATAGTTTACTTCCGCTGGACCACAGGGACTCCTTTTAAAGTTGTCCATACATTGGAACTTGCTTCCTGAACGATTCCACACCATTCAACACTGTGTTGGCAATGATCTGGAACTTAAGGTGTTAATTTTGTGGAATCTCTGCATTGGATTGCTCAATACAGATGGGTGATCAAGGGGGGGGGCATGTGAATGGTGCCCCAGATCATTCACCGCACACACAGCTAGGTTTTTTTTTTGTTTTTTGTATTTGTACTGCACTCTCTAAGCTTGTATTAAATTGGACTTAAAGTTTACCTCTTAGCCACAATGCAATCACACCTTGCATTCAGAAGGTCCTTAACACCTGGATGTTATATGCTAATTGGGACTTCCAGGGTACTTAATTGCTAACAGATTCTTGTACAAGTCATTCTAAATTGAGAAAGCCAGTCGGAGGACTAGCAAAACGTCTTCAAGAACTATAAACTTTTAAGTCCAGTTGATCTAACTTGGGGATAGGCAACCAGTAGATCTCCAGATGTTTGTAAACTAAAACTTCCAGCATTCCTCTATAAGGATTCTGGAGTTAGAGAATGCTGGAAGTTGTAGTTTTCAAAATATCTGGAGATCTACTGGTTGCCTATCCTGAAACTGAATACAATCGATAAACTATAACCTGGATGAATGAAAACTTTCACAGCACTTGTATTAAATGTTTATAATAGTTATTGGTTACAAGGTAGATGGGTCTAAATAAATAAATAAATAAACTGGGTAATAGTGATAATTGTTCATGAAACATTATTCAGACTATTCAATATTGCCAATTTGCTGAGAGATTAGTTACGGCTTAGTACAGTATAGATACTTGAGGTTTAATAAAGACATCCAGTCCAACCCATCATCTAGCAATATCCTCATTTCCTTCCTAAGTGTTGATCCAGAGGAAGGCAACCCCCCCCCCCCCAAATTTATGAAGGGGAAAAAAATTCCTTCATGACTCCAAGTGGCAATTGGAAATTTCCCTGGATCAACTCCACTTTATATACCAGCCAGCCTTTTTTTTAAAACTGTCCAATGAACCTGCCATAACAATGTCCATTGGAAGACAATTCCATAGCTTTACCGTTCTCACAGTGAAAAACCCTTTCCTAAACTTTTTTCTTCAAGTCTTAAGGGATGTCTGCGTTTCCTCTGACATGCTCTATTGGTGAACAATCTCCAGATAATTATTGTATGGCCCCAGTAATCATATCCCACGCTTGCCTTTTCTCTAGCGTAAATACTTGTAACTTATCCAGTTTCTCTTCATATTTTCATATTCAAGCTCCCCAATCCCCTTAAGTTAGTTAACAAGGCCCCTCTCTGAACCCTTTCCATTTCAAAGATGTCCTTTTTGTACACAGGATTCCAAAATTGCACTGCATATTCCAAATAAGGCCTTACCAATGCTTTCTAAAAGAGGGAGAATTACATTTTTCTCCCATGAATCAATACCTCTCTTCATACAAGACAATACCATGCTGGCTCTGGCGTTGTTGCTGCCTGGCACTGCTTGCTACCTTTGAGTTTGTTATCCACCAAAACTCCAAGATCCCTTTCCAACTGGAATCCCTTAACACAGAGCGATTTATAGTATAAGCAGCACAAGGATTTTTGAGTCCAAAATGGTCGACAATGTTTTGTCATTGGCAAGCACAGAAACCTTGCTGACAATACCACTTCCAAATCATTAATAAACAGATTAAATGGAAGTGGCCCCAACACAGAACCCTGTGGCACCCCACTTTAGTACTTAGTCCATATTGATGAAGCCCCATTAACAACTACACTCTGCATTCTTTTCATTAACCAGTTTTCTATCCATGCTTTAGCTTATACATTAGTTGCCTATGGGGGACTGTATCAAAAGCCATTGCAAAATCCAAGTATACTACATCTACTGCTATGCCAGAGTCTAAATTTCTGCTCACTTCGTCATAAAAGCCAAGCAAGTTAGTTTGATGATCTATTCCTCCTAAATCCATGCTGGTTACTACTTATAATGTCAGTCCTTGAAACATACTCTAGTCTAGAACATGTTCCTTATTACTTTCCAGTACCTTCCCCGCCACTGAAGTTAAACTTACAGGCCTGTAATTACCGGCTGTGAACGACTACCCTTTTTGAATATTGGAATAACATTGTCAGGAACTTACCTGCCGCTCCGCTCTTCTGGGTGGGCGTCATGATGTCACGACGGCTGCGCTGATTGTGGCATTTTTGCTACCCCAGGCTCCGTTACTCACCTCTCCTGTATCTAGCTATTTCCTTTCCTGTTCTGAGAAGTTACTCACCTTGCCTGTTCCAGTAAACCTCCGTAACTTGCCAGTTCTAGTGGAGTCACTTACCTTGCCAGTTCCAGTGGAGGCAATTTGCCAGTTCCAGGGGGTTACTTTCCTTGCCTGTCCAGCAGCATCTGGTATCCAGCTCCCAGCAGCTCATCCAGCATACAGTTTCCAGCAGCATCTTGGTATCCAGCTCCCAGAAGCGCATACAGTTCCTAGCAGCATCTTGGTATCCAGTTCCCAGAAGCACTTCTAGCATACAATTCCCATCAGTCTGCTCCTGTATCCAAACCTACAGATCTTGGTCTCCTCCTGAAAGCATACTTCTGGTTACCCCGGCCATCCGGCCAAATTTGTTACAGTACAATTGGGCCATTTGCTGCTGACTTGCTCCAGCTTCCGTTACTACGCCAGTGCCACCTGTTCCTGCCGAACCTGCACTTCATAGAGAGCCCTGCATACCTTCACCTTCCCGCTTTGACGGTAATGCCCAAGCCTGCCGAGGATTCTTAAACCAGTGCGATTCAATGACTTCAGGAGTTCAGTGCAATACTATGCTTTTCAAAAAGCATTTTCACCAATGACCTTAATCTGCCAATTCCACATTTTGTCTGTGTATAAAATAAATGCAACCGAAATACTGACTTCCTGTTTGCAGGACCCCTAGTAGAGACCGTTATGGTCTTTTGCCCATTGCACCCACTGTTAGGAACAGTAACAAGGATGTGCATCCTGGGAAAGAGGACTGTTAGAACCTGAAATGGCAGCTCACTAATGTCAACAGCAGGGAACAGCAAAGGGTATGAAATCAACAGATTTTTCAAAACAGGAGAGAATATGTAGAATAGCTAGGAATGCACAATACAAATTAAGAATTTCTAAAATACTGATATTTTCCACTGAACTTTCCCTTTAAGCCTTTGTCAATGACCGGGCCAAGGTTGGCTATATCATCGCCTTGCTTTAAGTTAAAGGGCATGTCCACCTTCTAAAAAATTTTTTTAGATAATATTCCCCTGTCCCCCCAGCCCCAACCGCTATATTTTTATTATCAGAAAGTGCCCCAACATTACTTACCTTCCCTCTTTCCTCCGCATGCTGCCAGGCCCTCTGCTCACGGAAAATGCAAGCAGAGGGGGGGACCGGCAGTCGTGTCTGTGATTGGCTGAGCGGCAGCCAATCACGGACCCGGCTGCCGGGAGTTCAGTGCGGCGGAGGTGAGGGGGAAGGTAAGTAATGTTTGGGGCAATTTCTGATAATAAAAATATAGTGGTTGAGGCTGGGCTGACGGGGGAATATTATATAAAAAGATTTTTACACTAGGGGGAGGGAATCCTAATCGAGGGAGGGGGGGGGGGGCTCTTCTGCGCATGGCAAAATTCTCCCGGAGGAGAGACGGGAGACAGTCCAATATGGACTATGCAGTACTCCTTGTGGGCGTTTTTTTGACTTTAGGGGGGGATAGCAGAAGAACCAGATGGAGCTGGGATGTAAGGTAAGGATTAAACCACACTACACAAATGGGGCCAGTAGTGGGGGGGATTATAGTTTTGGGGGTGGACATGCCTTTTAATGCATTGGCCAGGGCCTCCCCTTGTATGGGAGAAAGAAGATCCCATACTCAATAATATTACTGCCTTCTTGGATATGTTCTGCAAGATTTTTGTGACGTGGTCTTTGGCTGCTTCATCCCGCTTGATGCAACTCCGTGAAGGTTCTCGTTCAGTGGGACAGTATGCCATTGAATTTCGTACTCTTGCTGCGGAGACGTCCTGGAATAACAAAGCACTTGCTGCAGGAGCAGCAGGGAATTTCATTGACTCAACCTTTGCATTCCAACTTGGTCTTCCCCTTTTTCATCTGCAGCAACCTCTACAGGTCCTGGCTATAGACAATAAACCTCTGGCCTCGGAATTCATCTCCCAGTCTACCTTTTGAAGGCCTATTCCATGTTGGCATATTTCATTAAGAATGTTTAAATCCTTTCTTATGATCCAAAGTACATCTGCCCCACTGATCCTCTGACTTCCATGGCTCCGGTTACACAACCCTGCTATAGACTGATCTAACAATGAACTTAAAGGGTAACTGTGGTCTCAAATTCTTCCAAACTAGTAAGAATTATACAAAAAAAACTAAATCACATCTCTAGATAAAATTTGTGAGAAGCTATTTCTAGAAAGGTTCAGCAATGTAACTTCCTGGTTGAACTCTTCCTGTTTTCAGCCCTGTGACCAGCCTTGCCTGCATTAATAGGCTTCCCTTCTCAACTGTCAATTTTTCCCCCAGGTACTTCCTGTTTTCTCCAGCATTAAGTCTTAACTGAGCATGCTTCTCCCCGGGGCGGAGGGGTGTGGCAGAGGTTAGGTGGTGTCACTCAACCTACTGGAAGCAGGAAGTTTGAACATTCACCCCAGTGTAATTTCTCACAGGCTCCAGACAGAGATGTGATTGTTGGCTCATTTTGAATCATATACTGCAGGCTTTCATTTAACCCTCACTTGTTTGAGACCACAGTTGCCCTTTAAGTCTTGGAGTCCTTTCTGTTTGGTAATTGCCATCCTACTTCCCTGTTAATTGCTCCGCCATTAAGGGCTGGGGCTTGCGCAAACGCAAGAACTTTTTGCAGTGGTTCATTCAACCTTCTACCTCCCCTGTTGGAGCTGGTTTTTTTTCTCTACATCCCTGCATCGACTACCGGGTATAAATACGATCACTATTAAAAATCATTATCCTCTACCAGATCAAAGGGGCTAAGATATTCACCAAGCTAGATCTTCGAGGGGCATACAACCTAATCGTATACGCTAGGGGGCGAGTGGAAAACTGCTTTTAACACTCGGGATGGACACTGAGTATCTTGTAATGCCCTTCGGTCTTTGTAATGCCCCAGCAGTATTCCAAGAATTTGTCAATGACTTTTTCCGTGACCTGTTAGGAATCTCAGTAGTCGTATATCTTGATGACGTTTTAATCTTCTCACAAGATTTACCCTCACATCGCCTCATGTTAAACAAGTGTTACTAAGTCTAAAAGAAAATAATCTATATGGCAAAATGGAAAAGTATCTCTTTGAATGTTCTCAAGTATCCTTTCTTGGCTACATTGTGTCCGCCCACGGTTTCCAGGTGGATCCTGCTAAAGTTTTGGCCATTCAATGTTGGTCTCTTCCAGTGGGAACCAAAGCCATTCAAAGATTCATCGGCTTTGCCAATTATTACAGACAATACATCAAAGGGTTCTCTTCTATTATTTCTCCTATTCTAGTCCTCATCAAGAAAGATGGTAGGATGCAGGTTGTCCCCTGCAGCCCTTGAAGCCTTCAGACAACTCAAGGAAGCTTTTGTCTGTGCACCAGTGTTAGTTCATCCAGATCCTAGCTTTCCCTTTTTCATTGAAGTTGACACCTCTGACATGGGTGCGGGAGCCGCCCTTTCTCAAAGACAAGGCATCAAAGGGAAACTCCATCCTTGTGCTTACTTTTCTAAAAGGTTCCGGGACTTCTTGCCATCAAGTTTGCCCTCAAGGAGTGGCGTCATTTGTTAGAAGGCACCTCTTTACCTATTACTAGCCTTACCAATCATAAGACCTTGTGGTCTTCTGCAACCCCTACCCATTCCGTCCTGACTTTGGAACTATTTATCTATGGACTTTATTGTTAAACTTCCTCCTTCCAAAATGAACAGTTATTTGGGTAACGGTAGACCGCTTCAGCAAAATCGCCCATTTTGTTCCCCTTCCCAAGCTTCCATCTTCAGGGGAGTTAGCACAATATTTATTTTGCATATTTTCCGCCTTCTTGGACTTCCTTCTGAAATAGTGTCTGATAGAGGTACTCAATTTATTTCTAAATTTTGAAGAACTCTATGTAAATCCATGGGTATTAAGTTACAGTTTTCTTCTACTTACCACCCGCAGTCCAATAGGGCTACTGAACGCACTAATCAGTCTCTTGAACAATATCTTCGTTATATCTGTTGTATTCAATTAGATCAACTGGACTTGAAATGTAGTTCTTGAAGACGTTTCGCTAGTCATCCGACTGGCTTTCTCAATTCAGAATGACTTGTACAAGAATCTGTGGCAATTATGTACCCTGGAAAATCCCAATTAGCATCACACAGTGTTAAGGGTGTGATTAGATAGTGGCTAAGAGGTGTTATAGGAACGCCCAGAGTAAGGTGTTAAAACAGCATTGTACATGGCAGACAGTTGGTGTCGAACCCCCCCACCTCTATTTAGGCTTGGTTACAAACATTTGTTACAAACATCAGCTTTTTCCAATCCAGAGGCACAAATTCGGACATGAGGGAATCTGCAAAAATGATAAACAATAGCCTAGATAAAACTGAACTTAGCTCCCTAAGGACCGAGGATGTATTTTATCCAGTCCATTAGATTTATTAATATTAACATTATTTACCGTAGTTGTTTCTGTACCATATCCTCGGTTAAACAAAGTACACATCTGTACTTGGATCTTCTATAGTGTATACAGAGGGGAAAAAATTATTTAAAGGGCATGTCCACCCCCAAAACTATAATTTAACCCACTACTGGCCCCACTCTGTAGTGTGGTAAAATCCTTACCTTACATCCCTGCTCCAAATGGCTGCCCTGCTATGCCCCTCCAAAGTCCCAAAAACTGGCCACCAGGAGCCTTCAGGCAACCCCCTCCCCTCTCGTTTTGCTCTCTCTTCCCCCTAGCATAAAACCCCTTTGGTGTACTGTAGAGCTCCTCGCCCAGCCCTAACCGCTATATTAGTTTTTACAGAAACTCTCCGGATCATTACTTATCTTACCTCTCTCCCCCGGCATTCTGGATAGCCAGAAGCCGCGTCCGTGATTGGCTGCCGGTCCGGCCCCCTGCTTGCAGTTTCATGCAAGCAAAGGGCCGGGACAGTACGCCGGAGGAAAGAGGTAAAGTGGAGGGGATGCGACCGCACCAGGGCCCTTGGCCTAGAAGGGGCCCCACTTTGTGCTAAGTTTCCAAAACTACCATTATGTTTGCCAACTGTTTTCCAAGTGGTCTGTGTACAAAGCATTTTTACCATTGTCTGTGTGCCAGGCATTTAACCAGTGCCTGGCTGTTTGCAATGCCAGTTTCCCAACCAGCTTCTCAGTGTCTGCATGTCAAGCATTTAACCTTTCTTTGTGCCAACTATTTTACCAGTGGTTATATACAAAGCATTTTACCAATGATTATTTGGTTTGCAGTGCCGATTAGTGTTTGCGGTGGTGTTGGAGGGCCCATGCCCAAATTTTGCATCAGGGCCCATAAGTCTGTAGCTACGACACTGAATTAAAGTAATCGTTCACTTTGCAAGTGATCTATTCCTTTAAACATATAACATGCACTTAAAGATTAATGAATTGGTACTTAGCTTTGCAGATTCAATAGTTCTGATTTAAAGAGAAGAGGTTGCAAGCCTAGTCTGATCTGACGGTATTGTCCCTTTCTTGTTACTGTATGTACTTACCTTTAATGCTAATCGTTACAGGAGTGATGCCGACACTTGATAAAGACCGCATGTGTTAAATGTTAAGCCAAATTTATGTAGAGCCCTCTTGCTGCAAATGGGTTAAAAGTCATAATAATAGATTCAGTACTGGTTAGCACCTTTGTTTGTGGGGACTGTGGGTATTGCAAAATACACCCAACCAGAAGTTGCAAGCTATTCATTATCGGCTTTGCGGCTGTTAATTTACCCAGAGCCACAAAGCCGGTACTGAATCTTCAAAAGGAAGTTTTACCCAAAGTGATTTACTCTGGGTAAATCTCCCTGAACCTTGTGTTCTATTGTTTAATAAATTCATTGCAGTTTAACACTGTGTGGTAATGCTCCTTATCCGTAATAGTGTGATTCTGCTAAAATAGTGTTTTATGGGCCAAACCATAATCCACAATCATTTTGACAGGGTGCTCTGAAGACAAAGAGAAATGACTTCTCATGGGTAACCAGATGTTGCTAAACCAAACTTATTTTTTTCTTCTGGGAACTTTGCTTGTTTCAATGGAAGCTTGTTTATACAGATTACGGGCATGGTCCCACTGTGTGCTGCGTTGTACTATGCATTTTGGTCTGTTTGCAGGTTATCCGACATGCATTTTTCTATGCATAAAAAATGGGCCACATAGATTTGGAATGCAAATTATACAGTTGGAACTGATTCTCGCAATCTCCATTATATTTTAAAATTGCATTGCGATTCACAAAAGCGGAATCAATGTGTGATTGATAGCACTACTCTAATTGAGAGATAACTTTGTTCAAATGTAATAACTACTTCAGTTTATAGATCACATTCACTATGCTGCCCAGGTTACGATTGTACTTCATCAACATTTAAGTTTAGTGTCAATAACAGACCGGTGAATGAAGTAACATTGTGTGTTCTAATTGGCCACTTCTAATGTTTGTCTTTGTGTATGGGACGAGCGGCATTTCCTGTGTGCGACTGAGCGGAAGGATCGTTTAGCTCACACGCTGTGATTGTAGCTGGCTTGTGCTTCCTGTAGGGTGCGGAAGGATCTCTGTGTCCCCTCCTACTCTTGCACGCACACACACTACTGTGTGTGTCTGGATCTTCGCTTCCTCCTCTTTCCTGCCAATGTGAAGCAGAAGCTCCGGGATAAATATGGCGACTTCTCTGCATGAGGGACCTACCAACCAACTCGATTTGCTCATCAGAGCCGGTGAGGAAATGGGCGCGCGTGCTGTTGCATGCAGGGGGAGGCGGGAGGATTGGCTGCGATGGTGCGGGTGGAATTGCGGGACATGCATATTCGGCCCACTGAACACGGTAGTGGTTGCGATTGGAGGGAGGTCGGTGGCGGTTCCGCACGTTTTATTTCATCCTTGCACCCAGGGCATTTCCTTTAATTGAGAGATAGTAGGTAAGGAAGTGATGGCTTTCATCTTACCAGCGGCCTTTGAAAGGGAGGGGGTGTGAGTCTGTGCAGTTACAGGGGTCCATGCTGTGCTGCTTACAACCAGGAAGTGTCTGGAGCGTAAGATTGTTGTCCAATGCCACGCTGTCTGCCTGCTAACATTCCATCCTCGCTGTTGCTGAATTGGAATGGGGAAAGGATGACAGACTGGACCTTCCATTTCACTTCCATTTTTTTACATTTCCTTGTGTAACCTTGTAGAGAGGATACTTGTTTTTTTTTTATTTAATGTGTTGTATTGTGAATTATTTCATACACTTTGGATATTTCTTGATGTAAAAATATGCACTACTGGAGTCATCCGAAGTAATGGAAGGGGGGGGGGAAACTACAACTCCCAGCAGCACTTCGACAGATTCTCTTGGTGCATAATTATATGGATTATTTGTATCGTTGACCATTGAATCTCTGTGGGTTTCTTATTTAATAACTGGAATATTAAATTCCCTGATGACATGCGTTATTTTATTCTTCATATTTTATGGGAGGAAAAAACCGCTTATAGCGGAAGCGCCTAGCTGTAGGGTAGGGTCATTCAAGTTGACAGACAGCAGTTAACAACCAATCGGCTTTCGGGGAAGGTTCGAAATTGGATTTCTGGCCAGTTATAGTCAGATAGGCAGGGTATGCTGTGGGCCAATGAGTGCTGTCTGAGTTGTTGATTGGCAGCGAGCCGTGAGCTCACAATGCGGATGGAATTGGAGGGAAGAGGAGACATGTAAACACGGAAGTGGGAGGCGGGGATTTCGCACAGCACGTACAATGCTTCAAATCTGCCTTGTAAAGTAGTAGTTTCAGTCTTTATGGTGTCCTATATTGTATACATAAAAGCTAAATTTTTCTTGCTACTTTAGTTAGATTTGTTTCTGGGGTTTCCCAGCTTCTGTGGCAGTTTTTTTTGTTTTTTTTTTTTTTTAGAATTTTTAAAAAAAAATTATTTTATCTTCTGGTGTCAAATTGTAATGTATGATCAAGAAAATATACAAACTCGGGGCAATGGCCAGGCATGTGGATGAAACTTATCGGACTTTGGACTTAACTAACCACACTGGGTGTTATGATGTATTAAACAAAATTCGATAAAGGGTTTTGTTTTATGGCAGGCACATTTATATTGTTACAGACCTGTAATAGACTAGATGGTTTAAGTATGCCTTAAACTAGGGCAATAATACTAGACTGTTAAAAGCTGTGGCTAAATCATCAATAAATTTAACATTTTACAGGTTGGTGTATCAAGAGCTGTTATCGCTTGCCACTGCCTGCACTATGCTCATGTACTAAAACTATAGTGGGCAATATAACCTTTTCAAATCTATCATAATTTTTCAAAATTTAAACACCTTGTATTTGTTGGCTTTAAAAAACAAAATGCAGCCTTAACTTAAGCTATGTTGAAGAATTGGGGATTTTTTTACACTGCAGCCAGCGCACCAAATCCCCATTAAAACCCATGATTACCCTTAGAACATTGCTGCTGTATGTTTACCTGTAACCCAAAGATATGTTGAACTAAAACACCTTGTCAGGGAGGAAGAGATTCATTTTCTGTCATTTGATTTCTGTATATTTAATGGTGGTGTTTTTTTTTTGTGTGAGAAAGTTGGCCTCTAAAACCCGTAGTCATTTAGAATATCTTAGAATGATTTAGTTATGTAGAATTTTTGTGTGTAAAATAAGTATATATTTCACCATTACACACTATATAAATTATTATTATTGTGGATTTATATAGCGCCAACATCTTCCGTAGCGCATTAGATTTACACATTCACATCAGGCCCTGCCCCGAAGACCTAACAGTCTAAGCACATATATTTGACACATACAACCTATCAGTATGTCTTTATGATTGTGGGGGAAACCGGAGTGCCCGGAAGAAACCCATGCAAGCATGAGGAGAACATACAAACTCCTTGCAGATGTGTCCAAGGGTGTATTCGAACTTGAGACTTCATTGCTGCAAAGCATCAGTGCTAACCACTGAGCCACCGTGCTATAATATAGTAGGTGGGCACACTCCTTTCTTGAGCTTGCACATAGTAATTACCCTGATGTTACCGTAAATCCCTAAACATTTAACATAAGATAGGTGCACTCAAGGGATTGAATCAAAGCTTATTTATTTAGTGCTAGAGGTGCATAGTGCAACAGAGTATATATATATATATATATAATGTGTGTGTATATATATGTATATATATATATATTTGTGCGCGCGGTTCCCTGTCGCGTTTCCATTTGGAGCTCAATGATATGCATCCAGCCATAAAATACACTATGGATTGTAATTTTTGAATCTTATCCTTTTTTTTTTTTTTTTTTTTTTTTTAGAAAAGGGATAATAGACATAATAAATATAGGGCAGAACCCAGATTAATGTTTGTTACTGCTTGTGAAGGTTCTCATTCATCCAGGACATGGTATCTCTGTTGTATTCCGTTAGATCAACTGGACTTACAGTTTAGTTCTTGAAGATGTTTCACTAGTCATCCGACTGGCTTTCTCAATTCAAAATTACTTGTATCAGAATCTGTTGGCAATTAAGTACCCTGGAAAGTCCCAATTAGCATGCCAGGGTACTTGATTGCCAACAGATTATAGTACAAGTCATTCTGAATTGAGAAAGCCAGTCGGATGGCTAGCAAAATGTTATCAAGAACTAAACTTTTAAGTCCAGTTAATCTAACTGAATACAACAGATATATTTACTAATTTCAATGAGATCAGTGAAGGGATCTATAATGTCCTAAGGAAGCATTGGCATATACTGAAACAGGCATGTCCAGAGATAGTGGAGTTTAAAACCCCTTCTATGATGTTGTACAGAAGAAATAAGACTATAGGCTCAAAGATATCTAAGTCTAGATAAGGAGTCAAAGAATGGTCTGGAGCAGAAGGCGGAACCCATGTGGTTGATGAAGGGACGGTATGACATGCAAACATTCCACAATTGTATTTACTGTCCCTCAGTGATTAGAGGTGATACTTTTACCATTCCCCAGTATAGAGAAAACATTAAATTAAAGGGCATGTCCACCACCCCAAGCTAAAATTTAACCCACTACTGGCTGGCTCCACTGTGTAGTTTTAAAAAAAATCCTTTCCTTACATCCCTGCTCCTTATGGTTCTACTGCATTGCTTGTCAAAAGTCCAGGAAACTAAAGAGTAGTGGCTGTCTTCTTGTCCAAAGGTTTCTGCCTCTTCTGTCGCTTCTGGGAGGTAGTGTGACATGCGCAGAGGAGCCTACATAATACCTACATAATGTAAAATTTTATTCAAGCTGGAGATGTCCTTTAAAGGGGAGGCTCACTTATGATACCAAGTTTGTGTTTTAGGTGATTCTGTCCTTGTGGTTTGTTATATATGGGTGAGACAACAAAAAGTAAAAATTTGAATGACGCAACATAAATCTTCTGTTAATTCAAAACAGACATTTACCCCTTCCTAAGAATTTAGAGAAGGGGCATCCAGCTAATTAAATAAAGTTTAGGGTTCTAGAAGCCATACCTTTGAATTATGTGGGAGACAGAGAACATTAATTAAAAGGTTGAGAGGTTTGGATTAATAAAATGGGTTCCCTTAACCGAAATGGGTTAAAAAGGTGTTACAATATATGCTTTATGTAGTCTTAAAGGATCCATGGTTGGGGCAATTACCCATAGATTGTGCCTGGTTCAGTTGTAAGTACTTAATGGGTTAAAATGGCCTTTGTATTTATGTAGGTATAGTTTGTTTATAAAGTGGCACTTGGGGACGCAGTGCTGTACAGTAACAATATACAATAGTCATACAAGGGGGCAAGTACATAGATAGTTCAGTGCATAAATATATAAATTATATTAATTGAAGTGCTAGAGCTTTGTCACAAGAGGAAAGGAGGTCCTCCGCCTCGTACAGCTTATAATCTAGTTTGTGATTAATGATGTCACATCCTGTCTGTAATCTATAAAATGGCGGGGGCCATGTTTGGCCAATTGTCTGACCTGTTTCATAAGCCTGATTGAGTTTTATGTTAACCCGAAACGTTGCTGTTGCTATTGCTATTTGTCTATAAGAACTATGGATTATATAAAACTAAATATTACATTTATTGGATGAAAGAGTGCTGCTCCTTGACTTTATAGTTTTTTTAGCCAGAAAAAAAAAAAAAAAATTTCTGCGGGGGTGCTCCTATATTTTGAAACATTATATATTTTTATTTATATTTTTATATGTGTGTTTGTATAAATAATTCCCCCCCCCCCCCCCCCATTGGAGTTTGCATTAAAGTACAATAATACTCACCTACACCCCGCTCCTGCCATCCGTAGTACCCAGGGTGAGGACATGAACCGCATACTCCTCACGCCTGGGTTCACTTTCTAAGTCTAGCTTTACACACCTGAAATTTTCTTTGGAGCTCCGCTCCCACTTCCGTGTTCAATGAGTAGAGACGCGCTTTCAGAGCACGACTCCTCAATGGCTGAAGTCGCAGATATAATCCAGGAATGGAGGACTGAAGGAAACTTTAGGCGAGTAAAGCTAGATTTAGTAAGTGAACCCAGGGGTGAGGACAGTGTGGTTTAGGTCCTCAACCTGGGAACTTTCCAACTTCGTGGATTTGGATAGGGGAGTTGTCCTTTAAGTTTTTAGTAGCTACCAATGAGCTGTAGGGGGTATATAATATTACATATAGGACAAGTATGTATGTACAACCCCATGATAGCCGCATTCCTACTCGTCCTTTTTATCACTCGGGCCATGGTGCACCAAACACTAATATGGATATATGTGATGCATTCCTATGGACTTAAACTTATTTTTAAGTTTATTGTAAATAGAATACATTTGTTATGAAGTCTATAGGAGTGCACCACATAAGCACTAAATGCGCACACACACAATGTGGGTGCTCACCATCAACTTTGTGGTACTTTCAATTCTATTAAATTAAAAAAATGGTAAAGAGTGGTGAACAACTTGGACTTGAACTTCAAAAATCTTTATTGGGTCTAACAAGTGCAAATCACAACATTTCAGTCTTGCTTCTCAGACCTTTATATAGCAAGATTTATTTAATATCAATGGGCATGTCCACCTACATCCCCTGATGTCTTTAGGAGCTTATATGTGTGCAGAGGAGGCAGCATAGGGAAGAAGCAGTCAGTCATTGGCTGTAACTTCAGTTTTCCCAGCCCTAACTAATTTATATCTATGACCGTACAAATTTAGGATGAGCAAACTCTGTCAATGGTCATTTTTGATTATGGATAGTTTTAATTAGGGCTGGACAAATCCCAATTACCAGGTAGCTAATGAGCCTTTAACATTTTTACCTGGTGACCAACTTTTTAAAAGGTTTACTATTTGTCTATGGAACTAGCTAATAATTAAGAAAAAAAAAGCTATAATGACTACTAGATTTTTCTGATTGGCTCCTAATTTTAACAATAGTTTGTCTATCCCTTATTTTAATTTTCTTTGGTAATATAATCCCTTGTTACAAGTAGTGGCATAATACAACAGTCTTGACCTTTATATAACTTAGCGAGTACTATTGACCATTATTACCTTATTTGAATTGTTGCATGTGCAGCAGCTTTGATCTTTTCTTAAACTGTTCTGAGCAATTGGAATATAATTTTGTTATTTGAGAATTAAATACATAATATATACACAAGAGAGCAGGAAAGTGCTAAATGTTTTTTGCTCTTTATAGAATTGGCCAATTTGTGTGGAATGACATTAAAAACTGCTTTGAGCCTGTTTGTTCTTCTCTCTGGGAAAGAGAATAGGGGTATACAATAAGCTACACAATGTGCTCCCCAAAAGTAATTTTGTTAAGAAGTGTTGAGTCTTCAGCTTTTGAATTAAGTCATGGTGTGTTTGTGTATTATTAAATGTCAGTTCTGTGTCAGTAGAAAAGTCCAGTGTCCTAAAGTAATAAGAATCTAAATCACTCTTCAGCAATGAAACTCCTAATTAACTAATAATATCAATAGTAAAGATAAATTGACTGGGATATTAATGAATTAATAATGTCACAGGCACCAGGCTTGGTAGATATTGGTTGCACTAAACAAACGACCCCGGAACAATTTTATTAGCAACTAGCAAAGTACCCAGTGTTGCTGGGTTTTTTGGGGGGGGGGGGGGGTTGCCTTGTTGGGCTTAATTTCTCAGTAGGGCAATCATTGATTCAGCACAGAGGTCCAAACTCATCGACAATTAACTTAAAGGGGGTAAAAAGGTATAAGGAGTGGTTTGTAAAAGTTGTAAAGTAGCCTAGCTTATTGTATAATTATATTTTACATGTTAGCATTAGGAACATTGTTGTGCTGCAACAGAAATCTGTTTTTAATTTGTAGACAATAGTTTGCTATACTGTTGTCATTAAGTGAGAATGCAATTGGTATGCATCCACCTGCACTCATCCAAATATTTGTATGCTTAATCTAAACAGCCTAGATTTAGGCACACTAGGGATTTTAATGCAAAATCTTTTTATTTAAGATAATTTGTTCACCAAAACAGAGACCACCCTAAAAACAAAAAAACGTCTATTGTACGTTACCTGCCCCCAACCCCCACTGATAAATATCTGGTTTGCGGTCTCCTCTGCACATGCCCAAGCTTACAAAAAGGGGCAGGTTCCTTTGTCAGAAAAGAGTAGAACTTATTATTAAATATCTGGTTACAATTGCATGTAATAAACACACAATTAGCAGTAGGGGTTGTGGGCAGATAACCAGTCACCAGTTTTTTGTTTTAAGGATGGACATGCTCTTTAATAAAAAGTTTTTCATGTGGAAGCCAAATATTATTGTTTAATGCAATTTCACTCCATAAATGTATACTACCCACATTCTGGTTGGTCCAGCAGCAAAGAAAACTAAAGGATAGTCAGCCCCTCTTCTAAACTGGTGGTGTTGCATATCTGTATTTGGAGTAGTAAAAAATAATTCATCCATTATGATAAAAAATATGTTGTTTTGACAAATGGAATAAATGTTACATGTTGCCATTGAAGTCTTTGACTTTGTGTCTAGTATGTTTTTGGCATAATGATAACCAAAGAAACAACCAGTGAAGAAGCTTGCTTATGTTTGGCTGCCTTCCAGCTGTGGTCTCCCTTCAAAAAAGCATAATTCCTTACCTTATTGTCCCTAAGAAGGGACTTAAGCTGGGTACAACTTCCTAAATTTTGAAGATGACAGGATCTGCAAGATCCTGCCTGTCATTTTTCAAAAATCACGATACACACTGTTCCAAGCGTTCTCCCTATACACAGCATAAGGAGAACGCTTGGGACTGTGTGTTTCCCTCGGCCGCGGTGGCCGAGGGAAATTGCCTGTATTTCCCGAACGACTGCTCAGCAGACCCGAACCTTCGGCGGCCACACACTTGTTTGGGAATGCTAGGTGTGCACAGCACGGATCCGACAGTATCGGGGCTTTATCAGTACTGTGTGTACCTAGCGAGGGTAACTAGTGATTGTGGGAAAAGTGCTCAAAACTGCATCTTGGTATTATAGGATTTGTTTTTCTATGCATTATCCACAGTTCTATTGACTTCTATCAATGTTTAATGGTCACTGCAATGCATTAAACAATGCAGATTTGCATTACCACTTTGAACTACAATGCAATGCACTAGTGGGAAAATTACAGTTATACTGTATGAGTTGTGCTAGAACACATTAAACTGCTCATAGTGTGAAATATCTCTGCAGTTACATTACATGGTCGTACTTTGCAGTTTAATATGAGTAGTTTTCCTTATTATTCCAATAATAGTCAAATTCCAAATAATATAGGGTTTAATTGTATTCTGTCATTTTACATGTCTTGTCTTTACTATAAGTAGTGTCAATGTTTTATTGCATTAGGCCATTCCTTGCTTACTTTTCCATTTATAAAAAGTGTGAGGAAGGGTATCCTAAAGATAGATGGGCTCCAGTGCTGCTGGCTGCTAGCTTTGAATGGTTCAGCTGTGAGCAGATTTCCTTAAAAGGTCAAAGCAATTGGAGATGGCACTTTGCAGGGTGAATGGATAGGGAGCAGCAGGTGGTGATGGGACTGACATTAAACCTGGTTTAAGCATTGCAAATGCTCTGACCCTATGGAGTTTTATGCTAAATATAAAGCAGTCAGTTCTGTCTTTTTTTTATTCCAAACCGTTTAACACTTAAATTTGTTTTAGTTTTTATTTATTTTTTTAAATAGTAACATTGACTCGCTATTAAAGTTTTAGCAAAAGTCAATAGTGTATATTTGCTGCTCCTTTGATTTTTAATAGTCCAGTTGGATTACGTTTTTCACTACACGTTTTGATAAGCTTTAATGAAGGGCTGTGCAGTTTAACAGTAACTAAGAACTCCATCTTCACGCTTTCAAAATGTTGTTCAGGTATAGCTATTACTGGAATTTTTTTTTTAAACGTGTTTCCATTTCCTGTATATATTGCAGGACCTTTCTTATTGAAAACCACTATTAGTACAGCTTTGAGAACCGTGAAATACTCTCATGTTTCCTTGTAGAAGGTTGATCTTTTGAAAAGATAAATTAGTTGATCTGTCATCAATATAGAAATGGTATGAAATACCGGAATTTATTTGCTGATTTCAGATTAAATGACTGGATTTTTCTTTAAAGGACCTTTTACAGGCATGTTGAGATGCAGTAGCAGGGGAATTACACTCGCACACAAGTGCAGCCTCTCTTAAATAGCTCCCTTAATCTTTAAATACATGAGCCAAGTCTGATTCAACAGAAGGTTTCAAGGGGTATTGAAGGAAAAGTTCAGTGGTAAATAAACCAATTCCGTTGATTTTTTTAAATTTTTATATTTCCTGCTGTAGTCAGTTGTGAGCTTCTATTTCAGGTCATGCAATGATTCTTCGTCCCAGATATGCCCTCATTGTTTGTTGTGGTATGTGTATGTCTTTGAAAACGTTAGAATGTTTTCCATTTGTTTTATGTAAAATAATTTATTATAAAACTGATTAAAGTAAAATATAAATGGTACATCTGTGAACCATTTGAAGAAAAACTAAATCATAGAAGCAAACACATTACATATGTTCTGGGTTTTAGTTCTGCCTCTTCTAAGTGCTACCTTTTTATCAAAATCTTCCTTGAAAGCCTCACCTCACTGCAGGAGAATTTGTGCATGTTGACATATCACACAAAGTTCAAGCTTAGTTGAGCACCCCAGTGGTTACAAGAGTGGTAAACTGAACATCCTTAAAGTTATTAAATTGTAACCAAAATCCAGCTCAAGTTAAAAGTGGATTAGTGTAATTGTTAGTGTATTATGTATGTTGGCTTATTATTTATTTATTTATTTTTTTTTATTTTTTTTTTTAGTGGAAGCATCCGTTCATGGTAGCAATGTTCATTGTACGGATAAGACTATTGAGGCAGCAGAAGCACTGTTGCACATGGAATCCCCCACTATCTTGCGGGATACCAGGAGCCCAGGTAAGTGTGTCTTGTCATTGGTTGACTTTACCATTATTATTGCCACTCTCTAGTTAATTTTCACTCTCAAGTTTATATTTTACTTTGTAATGCTCAATTCCACATTAAGGACTTTGGTTGCATATAAAACAAAAGATTAAAGGGCATTTCTAACCCCCCCCCCATAAGAAAATGTACATTTGCCGTTCCTCACCCCATGAATGCAATTCTTAAACAGCTTGTGGATGTTCCTGAAACCAGATCTTCACAGTGATTTTGTCTTCCCCATTTAAAGGTTCTCGCCTTAAGTGCGCTGCGTTTTGCTGCAATCTGCTTTTCGGAGCACACAAGTTGTAAAGTAGCCTATGTCTCATCTAAATTGCATATATATATTTTCTAGATGCAAAGGTGATGTATTTTTGTTTAAAACTACCAGATATTCTCAGCATTTTTTCTCCCACTTTCTTATTCTACAGTAGAAGTCTGTGTTCCTTCATGTGTCTCCACCCCTGAATTTATTCATGCAGCTATGAGGCCAGATGTCATTACTGAGACAGTTGTGGAAGTTTCCACAGAGGATTCGGAACCAATGGATTCCTCATCAATCCCAATATCTATTGAACTGGGAGAGCCAATGAAAAAGAAGAAAGGTATTTCCTGTAAATATTGAAAATGTAAATAAAACAAAGAAATATTTCAGCCTATATGTAATTAAAACTTTTTAAACTAGTGTCAGAAATGTAAGTTAGATCAAATTTTTTTGGTCTTCATTCTTTTATTCTATCTGTTGTACAGCTGGTCGAAAACCAAAGATACAGCAGTCTTCCTTTTCCAATGGATCACCAGATCTGGGAATCAAGAAAAAACCAAGAGAAGGCAAAGGTAAACACTAAAACTGTGCTTTGAAAAAGTTTTAATACTGATGTTTAATGCAGAAAGTAAGTTGCCAGTTTTACCATGGTTACAAAAAGAAGCGTGAACAAAATAAGAATTTTAGTTTAGGGATTTAAAGCTGATAGAGAATGTCATCCGTAAAGTATTTTTATATCCAAACGGCATGCAAAAATTGCAGAACTAGAGCTCTCTGTACTGCATAGGTACAATCATACAAGATTGGTAAATATGATTGTGTTTAAATTCACAGGCAACACCACCTACCTGTGGGAGTTTCTCTTGGATTTGCTTCAGGATAAGAACACCTGTCCTCGATATATTAAGTGGACTCAAAGAGAAAAGGGAATTTTCAAGTTGGTGGATTCAAAGGCTGTCTCCAGATTGTGGGGAAAGCATAAGAACAAGCCTGACATGAACTATGAAACTATGGGTCGAGCTTTAAGGTACCAACAGTATAAACTATTAAGATACTGCATTAACGTTTAAAGAATTATATTGCCAATTCACTAATATCTGAAATCCTTCTAACCTATTTGGGGGGGATACAGTACAGGGTTAGCACAGGTTTTTTAGTGCCCTGTATTTTTATATTGGGACGTAAAGGACCTTATGTCTTTCTGCTAACGTCAATGTTTCTATTTGTCTTGTCATTTGTAAGTAGTAGATTTTATCACTTTTATCATTTTTTCCAATCTAACTTCATCATAGTTAGCTCCACAAGATTGCTTTTAATCTGTAATATAAAATACGTATTCAAAATTAGAGGTAAAAAATGAAGGTATAATAGGTATTGTGCAACTGATGGTGAAAAGCAATATGCCAAAATTGGTATCCAAATGAATACCAGAAGTACCATCATTGAACCATATCCCCTAGGGTATGGGCACTCACACTGACTAATGTATAGTCATATGGACAAAAAGCGACCTAATCGGTCAGTTGTGGATAAAAAGTTCGAACTTTATTAATATTATATTTATTAAATATATATATATATATATATCTTCATAGGAGATTGCATTGAGTTTTTAGGAGCTACCAATGAGGTGGGGGTGTGTGTAGGATGTTACATATAGGTAAGGTGTGTGTGTGTGTGTGTGTGTGTGTGTGTGTGTGTGTGTATACTATCTGACTATTACCATTTAAATGACCATCAATACATGTATATAAAGAATACCACTGACTTATATTGAGTACAAGACAAAATGTACAACAAAATTCCTATTTAAATATGGGATTGTCAAAATGGGAGATTAAACCACACCCCTGTGAATGCTAAGGGGTCTCCATGTGAAAACTGGAAGGAAGTGTAAATGTCAGTATAACATCCAATGATGTGCTGTTTTTAAAACATTTGGCAGTCATAGGGGCATATTTATAAAGGATTGCCTTTTTCGACAAATAATTAGCGCAGCACATCGCAACGAAAATAGCGCCATTTGGGGCTTCGTTTCGCCTTATTTATAAAAAAGCGAAAAAAACACACTTCGCGGCTGAAAAAGGCGAACGGGCGCTATAAAGAGCGAAAAGTATTGCAGCGAAAACTTAACGCATCTAAGAAAACTGCATTGCGAAAACCATTTGAAACCAGAAAAGCCCACTAGAAAATGATGTCAAGTTCAAAATGGCCACCTCACGTTTACCAAGAAGTCAGCCATGTCTTATTTAGTCAATCTTCTTAGAATTTCTCAATTGGAATACAATTTTCTTTTGCACTGCACATTCGCCTTTCTAATGCGCGATCGCTTTTCCAAGGCATATTCCATTATAATGCGCGGTCGCCTTTCTAATGTGCGTTCGCCTTCTAATGCGCGATCGCCTTTCCAAGGCATATTCCATTATAATGCGCGGTCGCCTTTCTAATGCGCGATCGCCTTTCCAAGGCATATTCCATTATAATGCGCGGTCGCCTTTCTAATGTGCGTTCGCCCTTCTAATGCGCGTTCGCTTTTTAAGACCCATTAAGACCCATTAGAATGCCTTTTCGCTCAAACAATGACTTTTCACCACCTTCTTTTTAACGCAAAAAACACCTTTCGCTCTTTTATAAATCGCGTTATGCCTTTTCGCTCCCTTTTCGCTAAAATTACCCTTGCGAAGTAAGGCGAAAAGGGTTTAAGCGATAGCTCGCGGAAACAGTTTCGCCATTCGTTAACGCGACCTTTATAAATAGCGTTAACTGTCTTTTTGGCGAAAAACCATGCGAAAAGCGAATGCGAAAACATTTCGCTACTTTTCGCTCTTTTATAAATATGGCCCATAGCCAAGCAAAAAAACCCTTTCTGTATGCTACACAGGACGTGATGTGTATTGTAATGGACATATACACCAAGGCTCCTTATATACCACCTTCAGCCTGCAAGTGGTATCAGTGAGTTATAAAAGACGAGACATCTCTGCTCTCTCTGGCTAGGAGGAGAAAAAGTGAAAGTAGATAGAAGTGTGTGGTGTGTGTGCTCCTGATGGGTGTGATCCCTTGCACAGTGTGATGTCCTGATTGAATGTAACACAGAATCCCATGTATAAGATCCTGTTACCACCTGTTCGGAGGACAGATTATTGGACAGACAATTTACCTTATTGGATACAAACTCTGAGGCAACAGATAAGTGTACACCAACTTACAAGAACACAAAATATACAGGCATAGTCAATATTTAAAGTGGTGCACCATGGGCAGGGACTACTCGATTACTGCACGTTATGTGGGGAAACTTTTTTTTGTTATTAAATCATTGCAATACTATATTTGTTCTCTTTATCAATCTATGGAGGCAGCTACTGAAAGTATTGATTTCAATATTCCTGTCCTTGTACCTGCAGAGGAAATGCCCAAATTAGACTCTGTAGCTCTACCAGGCCCAATTGCCAAACCTAATTTTAAACCTAATCCATTTGATGGGGTAACTATGGAGTGGACGGATTGGCTAGAACAATTTGAATTGGCAGCCACTATTAGGGCTAGACCACACTGCTGCGATTTTTCTGCGTTTGTGACTTTAAAAAATCATTGAAAATGCGGCAACGCACCGAAAACGCGTGTTTTCGGGTGCGTTGCGTTTACCTTCTGCATTTTTAATCGCAATTGCATGCGTTTTCCCGTTACCTAATGAAGAAAACGCATGCGCAAAAGCAACAAAATCGCACATGAAATCACATGCGATTCCATGTGCGATTGCGTTTGTGCTGCAGTGTGGCCGTGCACTTAATGGTTAGGATACTCGCTTGCATATTCTTAGCCTTTTGCTTAGTGGTAAAACCAGGCAGGTTTACCAAGGATTTAATACTGAAATTAAAAGCAGTTATCAGGTATTATAAAGTGCTCTGAAGTTTTTCAACTAGATCTGTATGAAAGAGGATATAAAGGATAATGCTTTGCATGTCCCCACCCATTTCTCTAGGTAACCTGGGAATGAGAAATATGTGTTTATATGTTAGATTATTACTGCAATGCTATTATAACACAAGGCTGTGTGATATCGAATGTTCTAAGACGGTTCTATTTCATTTTATACTCTGGAGGGAGGTTTTAGCGCCTTTAACCCCACCTCATATTAAGCTATAAATCTAATCAGTATCCTATACTCCGAAGTCCTAACCCCATAGCAACTGTAAATCTGGAACTTGCTGTTGTAATTACTAATAAGTATGAACATAGCATGTTAATCGGGATCCCGTTTAGTGTCACAGGTCACCCTATGGTGCTGTTTAGTTTGAACTGCACATTGTGAAAATTTTGTCTGGGTCTATTCTCAGATCTGCAGGTTTATTACACATAGACCCACTGGAATTTAGCTGGCAGGTAGATGCAATAGGAAAGGTAGGGCAAGTTTAGTATGGTTCATGACTCTTACTGCCTGAAGTGACCTAAATAATCCTTCCCTAGTCCAATAATGTAATAGCTATGGATGTGAGGGAAGGGAAGATGATTACTTGCACATTCGAGCCCTTGGGTAGGAATCGCTAAAGCATGAAAAATGGCTTTTTATCTAGAATGTATGAAAACAAACTTTTCCAGCATTCTGTGCAGCCAGAGAATGCTGGGAGTTGTAGTTTTTAAATTAAACACCCATGCTCTATATCATTAGGCTGTATTGCATCTGTAGGCAATGAACATAAAGTAGAAACTTGCTGCTAACAGAACGCTGGTTTGAGTTGTAGTTTTCAAACATGTGAAAGCTCAGTGAGAAATATGTATTTATATGTAAGATTATGCTAGTAGTATAGGTATAGTATAGATAGGTAAGAAGGCTCTATTTCATTTTATACTCTGTGGAGAACGTTTAGCAACTTAAATCCCACCTCCCCTTAATCTATAAAGCTAATCAGTATCCTGTGCTCCCAAGTCATAACATAAGCAGCCATAAATGTGGAACTTGCCATGGTGAATACTAATAAGTATGAACATAGCATGTTTATTTGGATCCTGTTTAGGGTCTCATGTCACCCAATGGAGCTGTTTAGTTTGAACCACACAGTGGTGCAGGATTGCCTGGGTCTATTCTTAGACCTGCAGGATTATCCTATTCTGTGCCCCTAGATGCTGGTGACTGTCTGAGTAACAGTTTAAAATATACCTGTGTAAAGATTCTATATCCAATGTATCCACACATAGCAAAACATAGACATAATTTCCACTGCACCAACAGACACACTTTTGCTAATATATATAATTTTTATACAGGGATATTTTAAACAGTCTTCAACTTCCAGGGAAACCAAGTAGGATAAACCTGCAGGTCTGAGATCCTGCCACAATGTGCAGTTTAACCTAAACACTTCTTTCTTTATTAGTGGAAAGCTTGGGGTCAAGCTTTCAGAGATACCAACACCAAGTGCACAAATGTGCAAGTGGTTTGGGATCCGTCTGCTTTTTCCTTATGCCCATAGCTGTTAAGCCATTGGGCTAGAGAGAGGGGAGGTCGAAATGGGATAAGCCTGAAGGTCCTAAAAAGGACCCAGGCAATCCTGCCACAAAACATGAACAAACACACACATACCCTCCCTTACCTATTCCACCTGCGTGCCAGCTAGAATCTCGAGGGTCTAAGTGGAATAAACCTGCAGGTGTGAGAACAGTCCAGGCAATCCTGCCAATCCTGTTCAAACTAAACAGCACCATTGGGTAACCCAAGACCCTAACCAATATCCAGATTACATGCTAGGTTCATACTTATTAGTATTGACCACAGCAAGTTCCAGATTTGTAGTCACTAAGGGGTTAGGACTATGGAGCACAGGATACTGATTAGCTTTATAGGTTAGGGAGAGGTGTGGTTAAAGGAGCAAAAAAGCTCCCCACAGAGTATAAAATAAGAGCCTTCTTAAAACAGAAGGTACCTCATAGACCCATGTTATTAAAACTAACATATAAACACACATTTCTCACTCCCAGAGAAATGGATTGGTGACATGCAAAGTATCTCATTTATAGCCAGTAGCTAAGGCATGTGTCCAGATGCAATACAGCTTAATTGTATAGAGCTGGGGTTTTGAACTTGTGATGTTTCACATATTTTGAAAACTACAAATCCCAGTATTCTCTCTTTGCAGTATTTTTCTCCTTTATGTCTATTGGCTAATGAATGTAAAATATCAAAAGATACACCAGAGAGCAGCTTTAGCTAAGTGCTTAACAGTTTCGCACGACATATTTCGAACCTGCGCGGTTCTTCATCAGGTGAAAATATCCCACCAACACCCCATCACCCTCTTTATATAGAATATAACTAACAACTGTAGCCAGCTCCATCTAGTGGCCAAGCTACTTAATTAAACATTTTCTGGTAATTACTGCAACAGTCTTACAGTGTATCAAGTGTAATAATACAAAATCAACAGGGAGCAGAGTAGGATTTATTTTTCACCTACCTGCTCCTGAGGCAGTCTCTCATTTTACAATGCACCATCTGTAAAAAATGAGATACATCAAAAGATGTACCTGAGCATGTTTATAGAAAACACTTAAAGGGTATCTCCACTGATGTAAAAACGTTTTTTTTTTTTTTGTTCTATCTGAAAGTACACCTTACCCCAACCCCCCTCCTACCTTTATTATCTCAAAAAACTCATCTGTTTGCAGCAGCCAGGGGAAGTTCTGCTCGTTTCTGCTACTGTGCTGGGTAGGCTGTCAGTCAATGTGCATCATCACATGCATATTCATGATTTCTGCCACACCCACTTGACCCCAGTGATGCCTGATGTAAACAAAGCATTTCTACCTGTCTCTGTATGATCTATTCACAGCTGATAGTGCAGGGAGAGACATAGGAAAGATAGAAACTTGTAACACACTGCTGTAAGAAGGCTGGGGAGACTTGTGTGTGTTTTTCAATATGAATATATATTTATAAAGTCAAAAAAAGTTAATAGCTTTATAAAAACCATAATGGGGGGGTTAGGTGGAAGGTAGATGATTTATTTCAGAGGTGATGTTTCACAAGCTGTATTGCAGTGCTTGCTGCATATATATATATATATATATATATATTATTTTTTTTATTTTTTTTTTTTTTTAATTTGTGTACATTAATATAATTATATAATTAAATTTTACAGTATCATTTAAAAACACAGAGCACCAGATTAAGGTGTGTGTGTGTGTGTATGGGGGGGGGGGGGGTGTTCAATGTGGTTCCCATTTAATGAAAGTGAAACAGAAGTGTCCTGGCAGTAGGAGCAGCCACACTACTTGCTCCCCCACTCTCACTCCCATCACTGAACATGGAGATTAGATTTGCTTTTATCATCAGATTCCCAGTAAAGATTCAATCATCTCCTGGATTTGAGTGAACGTGGCTCAGATGGGAAGAAAACTGCTGGAGATCACACTACACACCCAGTGAGACTGGGGGATAGAGGAAGAGAGGGGCTTTAACATGGCCAGGGCTAGTTCTTGGTGGGTGGGAGGTCATGAACAATCCAACCAGCAGAAGGAAGGAGACATATTTATCCTGCACCTAAAACACTTATTTAATTAGAGGTTCAAACATCTCCCTGTGCTACCAATTTGCAGCGACCAATCAGATGTTACCATTTCAGACTGCATACACAGCATGCAAACCTAGCCTTACTGGTCCACTGCATCTGATTGGTTGTAGAGTCTGGTATAGATAGAAATCCCTTCATTGCTAAAAATAATATGTAATATAATATAATAGTATAATAATATAAAATAATATAATAGTATAGTAATATATAATAATATAACTGTATAATATAATAATATAACAATATTATAATAATATAGTAATATAATAATATAACATAATATAATATAACATATAATAGTATAATACAACATATAATAATGTAAGTATAATAATAAAATAATAATATAACATATAATAGTATAATATTATAATAATATAATAGTATAGTAATATAAAATAATATAATAGTATAGTAATATATAATAATATAACTGTATAATAAGTATATCATATAACAATTTAAATAACTAAGTCATAAATATCCAATCAGAATATAATATATCTATACTAGTATAATACAACTATAATAATGTAAGTATAATAATATAATAATAATATAAACAGATAATATTAATAATATATGATGAATAATATAATATAGTATAGTAATTAAAATAATATAATAGTATAGTAATATATATAATATAATAGTTATAGTAATATATAATACATATAACTGGTATAATATATAATAGTAATAATAATATAGACATATTTATAATATAGTAAGTATTAATAGTACATAATATAAATATAACATATAATAGTATAATACAACATTAATAATGTAAGTAATATAATAATATAACATAATATATAATATAATATAATATAATATATAATAATAATAATATAATATAAAAGATAAATATATATAATATACAGTATAATACATATAATAATAGTAAATATACAGTCTAGTTATAATAATAATATATATTAGACAGTAGGACCTGTATTCTGGCTGTAAATTGTTTGTGCAGCGCTGAAGTTGGCACAGAACTGTTTCCCAGGGGATCTGGGCAGGACTTTAGGTGCAAGGGGCCACCAGCCATGGGCTTTGACCTGGATCGCTTCCTAGGGGAGGTGGACCCGGACTTCCAATCCACCTGTGCCACAAAGTGCTGGAGATCCCCTGACCACCCCCTGCGGACACTTCTTCTTGCCGGCTGTGTCCTTCCCTGGGTGGTGCAACAGGGCAACTTCCCGGTAAGATTCGCAGGGTCTCGCCAAGGAGCTGAACCACATGCTGCCACTCGAGAGCCTGATCCTGAAAGTTGGACATAAAGTGCGACATCGCGCCCGGGCTGTGGACAAAGTCTGCAAGTTGCGAAAACCTGCCCGAGCACGCGGAGATGTCTATTTCTCCCCCGCTCCAAGTGCAGGAACAAGGGCTGTGGGAGGAGCTCAACCTGCTGTAATTGTCAGATGCGCGAGAGCTATCGCCCGGGGTTTGTGCCAGGGGGGGTTGCGGGCTGGTACTGACCTACAGGAAGCTCGGGCTGGGGACTTGCTAAATGAAAGGTCTCACAGCCTCCTGCAGGCGGAGGTGAAGAAGAAGAGATCAGGGCCAGCAAGAGGGCGAGCTAACGCTGTCAGCACTGGTAGCCATGGGAACATGATGCTAATGTTCCCATTGGCTGTCGGAGGAAAGAGCAGGGTCAATTCTCCAACTAACGGAAGACTCTTGTGCGCATGGTGTGCAATGGTGCACGCGCGTCGGGAGGTGACTGTAGCAGGCGTGCATGAAAGTAAGGCGGATCGGATGCCTGTATTGCTTACAGGCATCAGAAGCTTGATAGTGTTGTAAGTATTGCACAGACGAGCCTGAAACTCGGGTAGGTGATAACTTTTGGCACTCCTATTAGAAGCTATGTTGAATTATCAGTGGGATACCCTTTACATAGCATCGTTTAACACATGTGGTTCATGGTGCAAAGTTTCTCTATCCAAAATGTATCAAAATGTTTCATTGTCATTAAGCAGCAAACAGACAGTGTGCTGGAGTGATTTCATGGACCAGATGATGGAAAATGAAGTTTTCTACATTCTGGAATAAAGCCATTTTTCTGACATACAGATATCAAAAACCCATGGTCATGCTTTAGCAATTCCTACCCATTTATTTTTTGGATTGGCTAAGGCTGTCACATGTTTTACAAACTGCACATCATTGGATGTTATACTGACATTACCACTTCCTTTCAGATTCACATGGAGACCCCTTAGCAGTCACAGGTTGTTTTAACCTCCCATTTTGACTTGCCATATTAAAATAGGAATCTCAGCTGAATAGTCAGTGCTGTTCTTTATATACATGTATTGATGGTCATTGAAATGGTGATAGTGTACACATACATACTACATATACATATCACCTTTCCTTTGTATAATAAAATCATTGGTAGCTCCTAAAAACTCAATGCAATCTCCTATGAAGATATAATATATTTTTATAATATAAGGATATTACCATCCTCAGTGTGAATAGAAATAGCAAAAGATACAAGGTTAAGAAAGTAAACAATAACACCAGTGATATCAACCTAGCTCAAAATGGATGTATAGAGGCCCACTGGAGCTTCTAAAGGAGATTCTGTATATCCTTGGTCACAGTGAAATGGTAGGTCTACATATGTGATAGATATATAATCAAGCGTGCAAGCTGCCGAGAGCTGTACCTCCAATAGGACAAATGAAGCTGGAAACAACCAGTCAAGCACACTGCAAACTGGTCTAAGCACTAGAAGACCAGCTGTACCTAGCCGTGTCTCTCTCAGGGTATAGACGTGTGTCCATCCAAAGTTAAAGTACTTTGGATTGATAGTACAGCTAATATCTTCCGTCTGGTAGCATGAAGTCCTAGCCACCAAACTAAAAATGTACCCCAACCGGACAGTACTACTACCTCCCGCTCCAGACACTGTACGCCAAGCAGGGACTTCCGCGTAAGCCACTGTTAGGCAGTAATACAGAAGGGTTCTAATCAGCACTAGACGCAGTCATCTGTAAAGGCGGCAAGAGACCAAACTCACTGTGAAAAGAGTAGATAAACTAAAAAAATATTTATTTGTCCTTATGACTTTACGACTATAGTATTGCAGTGGGAGTGCCCATTCCTTAGGGGATATAGTTCACTGATGGTACCACTGGTATCCATTTGGATATCAATTTTGGCATTCAGTTAGATCAAAGGTGTATTAAGCCAATGGAAACTTTGTGCTCTACCCTCTCCCTCCGTACCCAGCGGTCACAACTACAACATCAAAGGATAGAAAGGGAGCATCACACAGAAATCAACACTGCAATAACTTTATGGCGACATGTTTCGGACCACACAGGGTCCTTTTTCAAGCCTTGTCTCCATTAAAGTTATTGCAGTGTTGATTGTGTTATGCTCCTTTTCTATCCTTTGATGATCATTTGGGCATATTGGTTATTGCTTTTAATCTGTCACAGAAACTCTAAAAAAATACTTTAAATCTGCCACAATCTCTCACAGATTGCATTCCATCTGCCTACCCTTTAAAATACCCCTTTAATAGTTAAACATGATTGTAGCACACTCTATGCTATGCATTTCTCAATAGTGCACCTATTTTAGAAATAAAATTTCTATCTGATGGTGAATGAAATCTGATCAGATCATTCCCGCTAACATGTTTAATTATTCAATTAAGCACTGACGCTCTGACTTAGCTAGAATGAGAGCTCGCTGATATCTTGCAGTAGACTCTTGTGACTCCTTACTATCAGGAAGTTAGA
This sequence comes from Hymenochirus boettgeri, assembly GCA_019447015.1. Taxonomy (NCBI): domain Eukaryota; kingdom Metazoa; phylum Chordata; class Amphibia; order Anura; family Pipidae; genus Hymenochirus; species Hymenochirus boettgeri. The sequence goes on along the minus strand of CM033469.1, from coordinate 103,894,175 downwards.
TGGGGAAATTGATAATTTCTAATATTTACAAATGACAGGAAAAATGTATAAGCGCAATGAAAACTTAGTAGAAAAATAAGTTTTGTGGGAAAAGGGAATACACATCCTTTATACATACTAGTTTGCTTTAGGCTTAGGGACAAGATACATATATCAAAAAGTATCAAGAATGCACATCAACTGGATTTTTCAAAAAATAACAGTTGAGTGCTCTATATCTCTTAAATTTCTTATGTACCTGCCTTGGAGTCCGCAATCTGTTCGTTGATACATTGAGTGGAGTGCAATCGGCCCTGACTGTATATATACACACACACACACACACACACACACACACACACACACCCACACCACACCCACACACACACCACACCACCCCCACCACCTCCCACTTGGAATTGTTAAATTACTGTAGTTTGCTCCATTATAATTTTTTTTTTTTGCTTCACGAGTACTATTATCAAAGGGGCATTCTTGCAAAAGTAGAGGCCACCGCTTGGTCTACCAATTTAAAGAGATGCCTAAGACATTGTAGTCATAGAAGATGACAAATCAAAGCTTGCGGTGAAGATTTTGGTTTCTCCCATTGATGATAAATCTTTGGAGAGAGTTTCCATACACTCTGAGGCATTGTGAAAATGCAATGCCACTAGGTTGGAGAAGAGCACTAACCAGCAATTCCAGTAGGAAGCCTAGGCTTGTTAGCTTATCTTCAGCAACGAGGCATCCACCCATTCACCTACCAGCACCACACCACATACAACCACACAAGGTTAGTTGCGGTTTGTTTGTTTTTTTTGCCGATCTTGTTCCAAATGAATTAATGTAAATTTAAAAGCAATGATGGGCTACCTGGTTAAAACAATCAGCAGAATCATACATTATTTTAATTGGCATTATGGGTTTTTATGTAATTTTTTCATATAGATTTTAATTTAAAATTATATTTTTACACTTAAAGGAAATCTTCACCCTAAAATTATTTAATTGAGTGAGCATACATCTGATGAAAATTTGCTCATTCCCACAACTTTTTGTAATCTACTTCAAAAGATACCCGTTATGGAAAAGCTATATCTCTTGATTAACAACCAAATTACTATACAGTTGCTGAGAACTTTCTCATTTTCAAAGGGCAGCCTGCAAGGTGGGAATGGATTGTTCCTGACCTATGCTCAGACTGTCCTTTCAGAAAGAAAATAAGTTATCAGTCCTACCTAGCAGGGAGAATGCTCTGCATCTGCTTTCACTGAGATAGAAATGTGATCTTCAGTAAAGCATTGATCTGCTCTTTATTTGGTAATATAATATTGCAGTTTTAGTTGCTGCTATCACCCACTCCTTGTTTGGTATTGTTGGCTTAATTTGTGGAATGCGTGTTAATCCATCCATTTAACTGCTGGGATTGAACTGCAGTGATGTCAGATTTTTTTTCTAAAACACTTTTCAGATTTTGGCATTGTTCAGGAAACATGCAATATAAAGGCAAGTAATCTGTTTTTTAGTGATTAACTTAGTAGAGAGGTGAATAAAGAAATAAATCCATCTAGTCCAACTTTATAGCTTACTCATAAAAAAGCACTAAAAAAAAAACAGCTGAAGGGGGAACCTTCCTGACTTCCCTGGGTCAGTATACAGTTATGTTTTATACCAGTAATTCTCAATATTTTTTAGTTTTAGAAACCTTAAAGGCTATAACCCCCCCACTACTGGCCCCATTGTGTAGTGCAGTTTAAACCTTACCTTACATCCCAGCTCCATCTGGTTCTTTTGCTATCCCCCCCTATAGTCCAAAAAAACGCCCACCAGGAGTACTGCAGAGTCCATATAGGACTGTGCCTCCTGTCTCCCCTCTGGGAGAAGTTTGGCATGCGTACTGCAGCCCTTCTCCCCCTCCCTCCCCGATTTAGATTCCCTTCCCTAGCGTAAAAACCTTTATAATAATAGTCTCTCTCCTTCACTGTTTTTAGCCTTAAGTTTAAATGCAGTTATTATGATTTTTAACCTGTTTGGTCATTGTATACATTGTATAGTCACTATGTAGGAATTTTTTTTAAATATGAAATAATTACTTCTGAGGTTGTTAATTATTGGGACCTTTTTTTTTTTTTTCCTCCTCGACAGGACTGTTCGGGTACTATGCAGTGCCTGTAGTGATGAATCCTTGGGGCAGAAAATTTCCACACTCGCTGTCCAGTCCATGAATACAGGGTCACCTTTAATAGCTAATAGCAGCCCAACTCAAGCATCGGCTCCCAAAGTTGTCATCCAGACAATCCCTCTATGTTACCAGCATCTTCTGAAAGTGGAGACAAATTTACAGTGCAACAGCCCAAATATCACCATCCCAACTTCCTCAACTTACCCAGTGTCAGTTGCAGACAAAGGCTTCCCTTAGTGGGACAGGGGTCTAAATCTTATGGGACCCCACTGACTGTGAAGCACTTACCCCTGTCTCCATAGCTCATGAACTCCAGTTATGAGACTGGCAATGCCAGCACAGCAACAAGGTGCCGACTCCACCAAGGCTCATCAGCACCCTCATGAAAGGACCTGAAATCAAATCAACATTATACGAACAACAGGAAGGGAGGTAAAAACTTTCAACTAATTAAAGATGATAAATCAGCAAAGGAGGCAAAACAGTTACCCATGAGTGGTTGTCAGCTCCCCTTCTGCACTTACTCTACCTGTGACTGTAAAACAACCAAATGTGTGTGAAAAGTGACAAACACGACCATCTTAATTGCTTTGGGTCAAACTGACATTAAAGTCAAACTTTCAGCAAAATAGCAAGTTTGGAAGAAGAAAGTAATAAAGTCCATAAGACTTTAAACAGACAAAACAAATATGTGAATTGGAAGAAGAGACTTCACTGGAAATTAATCTGTCCCATTTTTTTGTGGGATCTGTCATGTCATAACTGTTGCAATTTCAAAAGGTTAATGTCATCACCTGAGGAAAAAGATGATTGAAAGGACCAAAGTGATAGATCCTATGTATTTTTTTTATTATTGTTACGCTAAATACTAGTGGAACACTAAAATTAATTTGAGAAGGCTGTTGTTATCCCAAAAGAAAGAAGGCTTACTGGTAACTGTAGATTGTAACTCTCCCCCCTCCCCCCCGCACCCTTTACTTAAAAAACAAACAAAAAAAAACCCTGCGTGCAGACAGCCCTCACTTTATCGGTGCTATGTCATAACTGCAAAATGTGTTTTAGTATGTGAAAGTGTGCAAGAAGTAGGACATCTGTGAGCTTTTGGAAATGCAAGCAAACAGAATTTGGATAGGCAAGCAGATTTCGTATGGAAGCCTTAGACTCATTTTTAGTTTTATTTTCCTTAAAATAAGCTAACTGCTTGTTTATGTAAAGCAACTTTTATATAAAATATATATGGGAAAATTGTACCTAGCACAGTATTGCTATAAATTACATGTAACATATTTTTATATTGTAGGAAAATTAATTATTTTTTCTTTCTTATTTTTTTGTGTTAAACCTTGGTCTGTTAGAAAGGTTTGAAGCATCGAGAGCGGAAACTGAACGTCTTTTATGCACAAAAGTACGGCTGGGCATTTTGGCATTTGGTAACACAATCCTTTAATGTAACATTCTTTTTGCCGAATCATGTATACATTTCAGTTTGTCTATCAGTTTGAAAGGTCACCATAAGCATGTGTCCATTTAATGAAGTGAAGCCTGCTACTATTTTTTTAGTTATGAAGGGGGGGGGGGTAGCGTTTTGGGGAGAGTATGGTGAGTTCAAGTACCAGTGTTCAGAATGAACTAAATAGTTTGTATATTCACATTTGAAGTATATTCTATTTTGTTGTACTCTTGTTTCAAAGTGTATTCAAGTAGATTTTACTGCAATATAGAAAATTATTTGATAGATTTTGATCTGCCTCTTTTTTTTTTTTTTTTTTTTTGGTACTTAAAGTGCTGTGCACTTAAAGGGTTTTCTTTAAAATGTACAAGTTGCAGCTGTTTAGTATTTTTCTGCTTTGAAATTTATTTAAAATGGACGGTAATTTTAAAGGAGAACCAAAACGGCGTACTAACTTATAGAAAAACAAGAAGCATCCAGTCCCCCGGTTAGCAAGTAATTTTTAATGTACCGGTGACGAATGAGCAACCAACCGGCTGTTCCAGACAGTAATTGGATGTATATGGCTGGTCAGGAAGGCATTGTTGGTGGTGCGACCTGGAGATCGACATGTGTCAGACCATACATGTACGATTATATACTCCACTGATTGCCAGAGTCCTCCAGGAGGACAGGGAAGGCAGAAACCTTTTTATACACAGGAAGCCTTCTACTCTTCAATTTCCTGGAGAAAGGTAAGGATTTTTTTTTAACACTACACCGTGACACCAGCAGTGGGTTAAATTTTAGTTTTGGGGTTGACATGCACTTTAAACTGTATAGCTGTAATTCACAAAGTGTCAAGAAAAAAAGATTTTAAGTAATTAAAGGACTACTCAACCCTCATAAGACCAATTTTTAGGAAGAACGGCCTCTTTAAAATTGTTGATATATCATACTGATGTTATTCCAATATTCAAAAGGTTAGTCGTTCACAGCCGGGTAATTCAAGGCCTGTAAGTTTAACTTCAGTGGTGGGGAAGTTCCTGGAAAGTTTAATACGGAACATTTCTGAGTATGTTTCAAGGACTACATTATAAGTGTAACCAGCATGGATTTAGGAGGAATAGATCTTGTCAACTAACTTGCTTGGCTTTTTAGGAAGTAAGTAGAAATTTAGACTCTGGTATAGCAGTAGAGGAGTTTACTTGGATTTTGCAAAGGCTTTTGATACAGTCCCCCATAGGCGACTAATGAATAAGCTAAGGTCTGTTGGTCTGGGGAGTCACATTTGTACATGGATAGAAAATTGGTTAAGGAATAGGATGCAGAGAGTAGTTGTTAATGGGGCTTCATCATTATGGACTAAAGTGCTAATGTGGGTGCCACAGGTTCGTGTTTGGGGCCGCTTCTATTTATCTATTTATAATGATTTGGAAGTGGGTATTGTCAGCAAGGTTTCGTGTTTTGCTGACGACACAAAACTTTGTCGACCATTAAAAACTTAGGATGTGCAATCGTTGCAAGGGATCTAGATAGATTATCACATTGGGCTGCTAAGTGGCAGATGAAATTCAATGTTGATAAATGTAAGGTGATGCATTTGGACTTAAAAATACTTGTGCTACTTATACTATAATGGCTCTGTGTTAAGTGAATCCCTGTGGAAAGGGATCTTGGAGTTTTGGTGGATAACAAACTTAAAGGTAGCAAGCAGTGCCAGCGGCAACAGCCAGACCAGCATGGTATTGTCTTGTATAAAGCGGGTATGGATTCAAGGAGGAAAATGTAATTCTCCCTCTTTACAAAGCTTGGTAAGGCCTCATTTGGATATGCAGTGCAATTTTGGAATCCTGTGTACAAAAAGGACATCTTTGAAATGGAAGCAGGGTTCAGAGAAGGACAACTACTAACTATCTGGGAACAATACGTTCACCAATAGAACATGTCAAAGGACCGAGGACATCCCTTAAGACTTGAAGAAAAAAGGTTTAGGTCCAGCTCGGAGGTTTCACTGTGGACGTAGCTATGGACTGTCTTAGTGACGTTGTTATGGCAGGTTCATTGGTCATTTTCAAAAAAAAGCTGGATGAGTTTCTGCAAACAAGGAATGTTGCAAGTTACTGGTATTGATACATAAGTAGAGTTATCCAGGGAAATTTCGATTGCCACTTGGAGTCAGGAAGGAATTTTTTCCCCTTCATAAATTTGGTGGGTTTTTTTTGCCTTCCTCTGGATCAACAGTTAGGCAGGAAATGAGGATATTGCTAGTGGGTTGGACTGGATGGACGTATGTCTTTATTCAACCTCAAATCCTATACTATAACTATACTTTGTCCTATGAATTAATTACTGTATGCCTGCTATGCTTCTGGATGCCTCATGGAAACTGAGCAATTTAAAACTGTACTGAGCCTGGGCGCTCTCAGAAGAGGCAGATAGGGATTAACATTCAGTCATTGGCTGTGATGTCAACTGTCAAATCCATAACTGACAGTTCTAACTGTAAGAACCTGGAAGTTAGACTTATAGATTTCAGATTTCAAGCTATTACAGTTTATGGTTTTGGGGGGTGATTTACCTGTAGTAAGTTTTCATTTTAGGGCTGGACTTGCCCTTTAACATCATGGCCAGTATTAATAAGTAGTCGCATAAAGGTGGCCCCTATTTGTTATGATGGCCACAAAGTAAACCGGTAATTTTTGTTTAACCAGTAGCGTGACTGTACGCCTTACTGGTTTATGACCTGGTCCATCACAAACAGTTATATTACAATGTAGGCTCACGACGACTCTGCATGCTTACAAGCTCATGCAGTTTCTGAGGAGGTGACTCAGGAAGCAGCCTTGGCTGCAGCTTGGCTTTGGCTTAACTGTTTATGACCTTGATTGACCATTGCTAACCTGGAATAAACTGGAGTTAACAAGGATAAGATCCTGAAAAGACTTAAATATTTAAATTCAAGGTTTTGGGGGTTCCTGGATGTAGATGAAATAATCAAATGTTTGGAGTCAAACATGCCCTTTTTTAAATTTTGTTTTAACACACAAAAAAAAACTCTAAAACCCCTTACAGTTTTCTTTTACCCCTGTCCCTGTTCTTAAGTCTCAGATATAAACTGGGGGTGTAACATGAGCTGTAATGTTTTATCCTCCAAATGTAATGTTTGTAATGTAATTTTTATCCTCTAAAACCAGGTGTTATCGCATAATAATGTATTCTAAACCATTTGGCACACGCCTTTGCTAGGGTGTACCAGTTTCTCCCCAAAACTGGTTTTGGTTTGGACTACCAGTTCTGTTTTAAAAAATTCAACACAACAACAACTTTCAACCTTTGAAACCTCTGCAGGTTGTGACAGAATTTTATAGTTTCAAAATGGAAATTTGGATCCAACCATCTAAATTCTGTGAAGAACCTTAGTTCTGTTCCATGAGCCCACCAGGAAACAAACCTGTAGGATTTGGCTCTGACACTCTACGGCTCTGGGCAAGGAATCATATGCAATTAAATAGAAGATGATGAGAGCCGCACTCGCAATTTAAAAAACTTTATTTAACGGAATGTGCACAACGTTTTGGGACAATCTGACAAAGGGGATTGTCCCGAAACGTTCTGCACATATCTGTTCACAAAATTATTTGAATAAATTGCGAGTGTGACTCTCACATCTTATATTTACAGTACATAGCTGTTTGTGGTTAGCAGCCAGCAGAGCATTGCACCAACACAAAAAGGAGTGCAGGAGATACTATATTTGGACTTGCATCATATGCACTTATCTAGGGCCCGGATGACTAGAGAAGATCATCTGCCAGCATCTGACTACCTGCATTCATTAAAATCTCGTATAATACTGTACTTGGAGAGAATCTGGTTGTGGTGGTGTGTACTGCTTTTTTAAATCCTCATACTCAGCCATGATCGGAAAGCCTTACTATTCATTGACAATTCAGAGCACACGCATGCCTTGACTCAGTGTGGCCAGTCTACTACATGTGTGCATCCATCTTGGTTAACATTAGGCGGCAGTGCTGCTTCATATTGTTCCTTGTTTAACGAAACAATCCAAGCAGATGAACAGCTTTAAAAGTGGCCTAGATAAGTTTCTATTGTTAAAAGGAGGGTGTAAAGGTTGGACTTGATTAAGGTATGTCTTTATTAACCTCAATTACTATGTTACTAATATTGAGCTGCTGTCTCCCTGCACTGACGGAATCTGTGTTTCTGAAAAGCAAGAATGATTACTATTTTATTTGTAACTGGTGAGTCTGATCTCCCTTTCATGCTGATGGAAAATGAAATATAACGGTATATATCAGATTTGCTGGTGATTTGGTTGTTTAAAAGCCCTTCAGTTGTTATCTATACATGTATTGCGTAAAAATAAATAAACTGCACATTGCTGGGAAGACATAAAAGGAAGATTTCGTCAAGCTTGTCTTCCCAGAGGGAGCGGGCCAGACTACGAGCACAATGTGTAAGCATTTTTGCTACCCCCAGCTCCTTACTTTCCTGTCCGTATCCAGCAAATTCCTTTCCTGTTCTGAAAGTCACTTACATTGCCTGTTCCCTGTGAAACATACTACCACCGTGTCACTTTCCTTGACGTTCCAGTGGTTCTTACCTTGCCATTTCCAGTGAGTGACTTTTCCTTGCCTGTCCCAGAAGCACTTGTGTATTCAGCTCCCAGCAGCTCATCAGCATACAACTTCCCAGCTCAGCTCGTCATCCGAGCTCCGCCAGTATCTATGTCCAGCTCACATTTCCCAGAAGACAATCTTGGTATCTAGCTCCAGCAGCCATTTGTCCAGCATACAATTCACACAGCCTCTTCTGCTCCGTATCCAAACCTACAGATCTGGTCTCCTCCTGAAAACGTGCCTGTGAGTTACCCCCGCCGCTGGGACCATTTGTGACAAAATCATCGCATTTTTCCACATCCAGAGGCACAAATTCGGAACAGTAGGGAATCTTGCAAAATGATAAATAATAGCCTAGATAAAACTGAACTTAGCTCCCTAAGGACCGGGAGAGTATTTATCCAGTCCATTAGAGTTTAATTAAATTACCATTATTTACCGTTTTGTTTCTGTACCATATCCTCGTTAAACAAAGTACACATCTGTACTTGATCTTCTATAGTGTATACAGAGGGGAAAAAATTATTTAAAGGGCAATGTCCACCCCAAAACTATAATTTAACCCACTACTGCCCCACTCTTAGTTGTGGTAAATCCTTACCTTACATCCCTGCTCCAAATGCTGCCCTGCTATGCCCCTCCAAAGTCCCAAAAACTGGCCACCAGAGTCCTCAGCAACCCCCCCCCCTCCTCGTTTTGCTCTCTCTTCCCCTAGCATAAAACCCTTTGGTGACTGTAGAGCTCCCGCCCAGCCCTAACCGCTATATTAGTTTTTTACAGAACTCTCCGGATCATTACTTATCTTACCTCTCTCCCCCGGCATTCTGGATAGCCAGAAGCCGCGTCTGTGATTGGCTGCCGTCGCCCCCTTCTTGCATTTCATGCAAGCAAGGCCGGGACACAGTACCCGGAGGAAAGAGGTAAAGTGGATGGTGCGACCGCACCAGGCCCTTGGCCTAGAAGGGGCCCCACTTTGTGTCTAGTTTTCCAAAACTACCATTATGGTTTGCCACCTGTTTTCCAAGTGTTCTGTGTACAAAGCTTTTTACCATTGTCTGTGTGCCCGGCATTTAACCAGTGCTGCCTGTTTGCAATCCAGTTTCCCAACCGCTTTCAGTGTCTGCATGTCAGCATTTACCTTTCTTTGTGCCAACTATTTTACCCAGTGGTTATATACAAGCATTTTACCATGATTATTTGGTTTGCAGTGTCCGATAGTGTTTGCGGTGGTGTTGGAGGCCCATGCCCAATTTGCATCAGGGCCCATAAGTCTGTAGCTACGACACGATTAAAGTAATCGTTCACTTTGCAAGTGATCTATTCTTTAAACATTAACATGCACTTAAAGATTAATAATTGGTACTTAGCTCTTTGCAGATTCAATAGTTCTGATTTAAGAGAAGAGGTTCCAGCCTAGTCTGATCTGACGTATTGTCCCTTTCTTGTTACTGTATGTACTTACCTTTAATGCTAATCGTTACAGGAGTGGATGCCGACACTTGATAAGAACCGCATGTGTTAAATGTTAAGCAATTTATGTAGAGCCCTCTTGCTGCAATGGTTAAAGCTATAATAATTCAGTACTGGTTAGCACCTTTGTTTGTGGGGACTGTGGGTATTGCAAAATACACCCCCCTAGTTGCAAGCTATTCATTATCGGCTTTGCGGCTGTTAATTTACCCAGAGCCACAAAGCCGGTACTGAATCTTCAAAAGGAAGTTTACTACCACAAAGTGATTTACTCTGGGTAAATCTCCCTGAACCTTGTGTTCTATTGTTTAATATTTCATTGCAGTTTAACACTGTGTGGTAATGCTCCTTATCCGTAATAGTGTGATTCTGCTAAAATAGTGTTTTATGGGCCAAACCATAATCCACAATCATTTTGACAGGTGCTCTGAAGACAAAAGGAATGACTTCTCATGGGTAACCAGATGTTGCTAAACCAAACTTATTTTTTCTTCTGGGACTTTTGCTTGTTCATGGAAGCTTGTTTATACAGTTAAGGGCATGGTCCCACTGGTGGCTGCGTTGTGCTATGCCTTTTGGTTATTTATATTCTTATATATATATTATACCTTTTTGCAGGTTAATCCGACATGCATTTTCTATGCATAAAAAATGGGCCACATAGATTTGGAATGCAAATTATACAGTTGGAAACTGATTCTTCTGCAATCTCCATTATATTTTAAAATTGCATTGCGATTCACAAAAGCGGAATCATGTGTGATTGATGCACTACTCTAATTGAAGATAACTTTGTTCAATGTAATAACTACTTCAGTTTATAGATCACTTCACTATGCTGCCCAGGTTACGATTGTACTCATCAACTTTAAGTTTAGTGTCATAACAGACCGGTGAATGAGATACATTGTGTGTTTCTAATTGGCCACTTCTAATTTGTCTTTGTAGTAGGACGAGCGGCATTTCCTGTGTGCGACTGAGCGGAAGGATCGTTTTAGCTCACACGCTGTGATTGTAGCTGGCTGTGCTTCCTGTAGGTGCGGAAGATCCTCTGTGTCCCCTCCTACTCTTGCACGCACACACACTACTGTGTGTGTCTGGATCTTCGCTTCCTCCTCTTTCCTGCCAATGTAGCAGAAGCTCCGCGGATAAATATGGCGACTTCTCTGCATGAGGGACCTACCCACCAACTCGATTTGCTCATCAGAGCCGGTGAGAAATGGCGCGCGTGCGGTTGCATGCGGGGGAGGCGGGAGGATTGGCTGCGATGGTGCGGTGGAATTGCGGGACATGCATATTCGGCCCACTGAACACGGTAGTGGTTGCGATTGGAGGGAGGTCGGTGGCGTTCCGCACGTTTATTGCATCCTTGCACCCAGGGCATTTCCTTTATTGAGAGAAGTAGGTAAGGAAGTGATGGCTTTCATCTTACCAGCGGCCCTTTGAAAGGGAGGGGGTGTGAGTCTGTGCAGTTACAGGGGTCCATGCTGTGCTGCTTACAACCAGGAGGTGTCTGGAGCGTAAGATTGTTTGTCCAATGCCACGCTGTCTGCCTGCTAACATTCCATCTCGCCTGTTGCTGAATTGGAATGGGGAAAGGATGACAGACTGGACCTTCCATTTCACTTCATTTTTTTACATTTCCGTGTGTACCCTTGTAGAGAGGATACTTGTTTTTTTTTATTTAATGTGTTGTATTGTGAATTATTTCATACACATTTGGATATTTCTTGATGTAAAAATTGCACTACTGAGTCATCCGAAGTAATGGAAGGGGGGGGGGAACTACAACTCCCACAGCACTTGGACAGATTCTCTTGGTGCATAATTATATGATTTTGTTATCGTTGACCATTGACTCTCTGTGGGTTTCTTATTTAATAACGGAATATTAAATTCCCTGATGACATGCTTATTTTATTCTTCATATTTTATGGGAGGAAAAAACCGCTTATAGCGGAGCGCCTAGCTGTAGGGTAGGGTCTTTAAGTTGACAGACAGCAGTTAACAACCAATCGGCTTCGGGGAAGGTTCGAAATTGGATTTCTGGCCATTTTATAGTCAGATAGGCAGGGTATGCTGTGGGCCATGAGTGCTGTCTGAGTTTGTTGATTGGCAGCGAGCCGTGAGCTCACAATGCGGATGGAATTGGAGGGAAGAGGAGACATTTAAACACGGAAGTGGGAGGCGGGGATTTCGCACAGCACGTACAATGCTTCAATCTGCCTGTAAAGTAGTAGTTTCAGTCTTTATGGTGTCCTATATTGTATACATAAAAAGCTAAATTTTTCTTGCTACTTTAGTTAGATTTGTTTCTGGGGTTTCCCAGCTTCTGTGGCAGTTTTTTTGTTGTTTTTTTTTTTTAGAATTTTTTAAAAAATGTATTTTATTTTCTGGTGTCAATTGTAATGTATGATCAAGAAAATATACAACCTCGGGGCAATGGCCAGGCATGTGAGAAACTTATCGGACTTTGGACTTAACTAACCACACCTGGTGTTAGGATGTATTAAAACAAATCGTAAAGGTTTTTGTTTTATGGCAGGCACATTTAATTGTTACAGACCTGTAATAGATAATAGATGGTTTTAAGATGCCTTGGGCAAATAATCTAGCCTGTTAAAGCTGTGGCTAATACTCAATAAATTTAAACATTTTACAGTTGGTGTATCAAGAGCTGTTATCGCTTGCCACTGCCTGCACTATGCTCATGTACTAAAACTTAGTGGGCAATATAACCTTTTCAAATCTATCATAATTTTTCAAAATTTAAACACCTTGTATTTGTTGGCTTTAAAAAACAAAATGCAGCCTTAACTTAAGCTATGTTGAAGAATTGGGGATTTTTTTACACTGCACCAGCCCACCAAATCCCCATTAAACCCTGATTACCCTTAGAACATTGCTGCTGTATGTTTACCTGTAACCCAAAGATATGTTGGACTAAAACACCTTGTCAGGGAGGAGAGTTCATTTTCTGTCATTTTGATTTCTGTATATTAATGGTGGTTGTTTTTTTTTTTTTTTTGTGTGAGAAAGTTGGCCTCTAAAACCCGTAGTCATTTAGAATATCTTAGAATGATTTTATTATGTAGAATTTTTTGTGTGTAATAAGTATATATTTCCACCATTACCCACTAATAAATTATTATTATTGTGGATTTATATGCGCCAACATCTTCCGTAGCGCATTAGATTTACACATTCACATCAGGGCCCTGCCCCGAAGCCTAACAGTCTAAGCACATATATTTGACACATACAACCTATCAGTATGTCTTTATGATTGTGGGGGAAACCGGAGTGCCCGGAAGAAACCCATGCAAGCATGAGGAGAACACAAACTCCTTGCAGATGTGTCCAAGGGTGTATTCGAACTTGAGACTTCTTCTTGCTGCAAAGCATCAGTGCTAACCACTGACACCGTGCTATAATATAGTAGGTGGGCACACTCCTTTCTTGAGCTTGCACATAGTAATTACCCTGATGTACCGTAAATCCCTAAACATTTAACATAAGATAGGTGCACTCAGGGATTGAATCAAAGCTTATTTATTTAGTGCTAGGTGCCTAGTGCAACAGAGTATATATATATATATGTTGTGTGTGTGTATGTGTGTGTGTATATATATATATAGTATAGTATATATATATATTATATATATATATATATTTGTGCGCGCGGTTCCCTGTCGCGTTTCCATTTGGAGCTCAATGATATGCATCCAGCCATAAAATACACTATGGATTGTAATTTTTGAATCTTATCCTTTTTTTTTTTTTTTTTTTTTTAGAAAGGATAATAGACATATAAATATAGGCCAGAACCCGATTAATGTTTGTTACTGCTTGTGAAGGTTCTCATTCATCCAGACATGGTATCTCTGTTGTATTCCGTTAGATCAACTGGACTTACGGTTTAGTTCTTGAAGATGTTTCACTAGTCATCCACTGGCTTTCCTCTCATTCAAAATTACTGTATCAGAATCTGTTGCAATTAAGTACCCTGGAAAGTCCCAATTAGCATGCCAGGGTACTTGATTGCCAACAGATTATAGTACAATTGTCTGAATTGAGAAAGCCAGTCGCATGCTAGCAAAATGTTATCAAGAACTAACTTTTAAGTCCAGTTAATCTAACTGAATACAACAGATATATTTTACTAATTTCAATGAGATCAGTGAGGAATCTATAATGTCCTAAGGAAGCATTGGCATATACTGAAACAGGCATGTCCAGAGAATAGTGGAGTTTAAAACCCCTTCTTGATGTTGTACAGAAAAATAAGACTATAGGCTCAAAGATATCTAAGTCTAGATAAGGAGTCAAAGAATGGTCTGGAGCAGAAGGCGGAACCCATGTGGTTGATGAGGGGATGGTATGACTGCAAACATGCCACAATTGTATTAACTGTCCCTCAGTGATTATGTAGGTATACTTTTAAACCATTCCCCGTATAGAAAACATTAATTAAGGGCATGTCCACCACCCCAAGCTAAAATTTAACCCACACGGGCTGGCTCCACTGTGTAGTTTTAAAAAAAACCTTTCCTCATCCCTGCTCCTTATGGTTCTACTGCATTGCTTGTCAAAATCCAGGACTAAAGAGTAGTGGCTGTCTTCTTGTCCAAAGTTTCTGCCTCTTCTGTCGCTTCTGGGAGGTAGTGTGACATGCGCAGAGGAGCCTACATAATACCTACATAATGTAAAATTTATCACAAGCTGGAGATGTCCTTTAAAGGGAGGCTCACTTATGATACCAAGTTTGTGTTTTAGGTGATTCTGTCCTTGTGGTTTTATATATTGGGTGAGACAACAAAAAGTAAATTTGAATGACGCAAACTAACTTCTGTTATTCAACAACATTTACCCCTTCCTAAGAATTTAGAGAAGGGGCATCCAGCTAATTAAATAAAGTTTAGGTTCTAGAAGCCATACCTTTAAATTATGTGGAGACAGAGAACATTAATTAAAAGGTTGAGAGGTTTGGATTAATAAAATGGGTTCCCTTAACCGAAATGGGTTAAAAGGTGTTACAATATATGCTTTATGTAGTCTTAAAGGATCCATGGTTGGGGCATTACCCATAGATTGTGCCTGGTTCAGTTGTAAGTACTTAATGGGTTAAAATGGCCTTTGTATTTATGTAGGTTAAGTTTTTTGATAAAGTGGCACTTGGGGACGCATGGCTGTACAGTAACAATACAATAGTCATACAAGGGGGCAAGTACATAGATAGTTCAGTGCATAATATATAAATTATATTAATTGAAGTGCTAAAGCTTTGTCACAAGAGGAAAGGAGGTCCTCTGCCTCGTACAGCTTATAATCTAGTTTGTGATTAATGATTGATGTCACATCCTGTCTGTAATCTATAAATGGCGGGGGCCATGTTGGCCAATTGTCTGACCTGTTTTCATAAGCCTTTGATGAGTTTATGTTACCCGAAACGTTGCTGTTGCTATTTGTCTATAAGACTATGGATTATATAAGACTAAATATTACATTTATTGGATGAAAGAGTGCTGCTCCTTGACTTTATAGTTTTTTTAGCCAGAAAAAAAAAAAAATTACTGCTAGGTGTGCTGCTATACTTTGGAACATTATATATGTATATATATATATGTGTGTGTGTGTGTGTATATAATTCTTCCCCCCCCCCCCCCCTTGGAGTTTGCATTAAAGTACAATAATATCTCACCTACACCCCGCTCCTGCCATCCGTAGTACCCGGGTGAGGACATGAACCGCATACTCCTCACGCCTGGGTTCACTTTCTAAGCTCTAGCTTTACACACCTGAAATTTTCTTTGGAGCTCCGCTCCCACTTCCGTGTTCAATGAGTAGACCGCGCTTTCAGAGCATGACTCCTCAATGGCTGAGTCGCAGACATAATCCAGGAATGGAGGACTGAAGGAAAACTTTAGGCGAGTAAGCTAGACTTAGTAAGTGAACCCAGGGGTGAGGACAGTGTGGTTTAGGTCCTCAACCTGGGAACTTTCCAACTTCGTGGATTTGGATAGGGAGTTTGTCCTTTAAGTTTTTAGTAGCTACAAATGAGCTGTAGGGGGTATATAATATTACATATAGGACAAGTATGTATGTACAACCCCATGATAGCCGCATTCCTACTCGTCCTTTTATATCACTCGGCTGGTGCACAAACACTAATATGGATTATGTGATGCATTCCTATGGACTTAAACTTATTTTTAAGTTTATTGTAATAGAATACATTTGTTATAAGTCTATAGGAGTGCACCACATAAGCCTAAATGCCACACACACAATGTGGTGCTCACATCAACTTTGTGGTACTTTCAATTCTATTAAATTAAAAAATGGTGAAGAGTGTGCACACTTGGACTGGAACTTCAAAAATCTTATTGGGTCAACAAGTGCAAATCACAACATTTCAGTCTTGCTTCTCAGACCTTTATATAGCAAGATTTATTAATATCAATGGGCATGTCCACCTACATCCCCTGATGTCTTTAGGAGCTTATATGTGTGCAGAGGAGGCAGCATAGGTAAGAAGCAGTCGTCATTGGCTGTAACTTCAGTTAACCCAGCCCTAACTAATTTATATCTATGACCGTACAAATTTAGGATGAGCAAACTCTGTCAATGGTCATTTTTGATTATGGATAGTTTTAATTAGGGCTGGACAAATCCCAATTACCAGGTAGCTAATGAGCCTTTAACATTTTTACCTGGTGACCAACTTTTTAAAAGGTTTACTATTTGTCTATGGAACTAGCTAATAATAAGAAAAAAAAGCTATAATGACTACTAGATTTTTCTGATTGGCTCCTAATTTTAACAATAGTTTGTCTATCCCTTATTTTAATTTTCTTGGTAATTAATCCCTTGTTACAATATGGAAGGGCTAATACAACAGTCTTGACCTTTATATAACTTAGCGAGTACTATTGACCATTTTACCTTATTTAATTTGTTGCATGTGCAGCACGTTGATCTTTTCTTAAACTGTTCTGAGCAATTGGAATATAATTTGTTATTTGAGAATTTAAATACATAATATATACACAAGAGAGCAGGAAAGTGCTAAATGTTTTTTGCTCTTTCTAGAATTGGCCAATTGTGTGGAATGACATTAAAAACTGCTTTGAGCCTGTTTGTCTTCTCTCTGGGAAAGAGAATAGGGGTATACAATAAGCTACACAATGTGCTCCCAAATTAATTTTGTTAAGAAGGTTGAGTTCTCAGCTTTGAATTAAGTCATGGTTGTTTTGTGTATTATTAATGTCAGTTCTGTGTCAGTAGAAAAGTCCATTGTCCTAAAGTATAAGAATCTAAATCACTCTTCAGCAATGAAACTCCTAATAACTAATAATATCATAGTAAAGATAAATTGCTGGGATATTAAGGATTAATAATGTCACAGGCACCACTTGGTAATATTGGTTGCACTAAACAAACGACCCCGGAACAATTTTATTAGCAACTAGCAAAGTACCCAGTGTTGCTGGGTTTTTTTTTTTGGGGGGGGGGGTTGCCTTGTTGGGCTTATTTCTCAGTAGGGCAATCATTGATTCAGCACAGAGTTCCAAAACTCATCGACAATTAACTTAAAGGGGTAAAAAAGGTATAGGAGTGGTTTGTAAAGTTGTAAAGTAGCCTAGCTTATTGTATATATATTTTACATGTTAGCATTAGGAACATTGTTGTGCTGCAACAGAAATCTGTTTTTAATTTGTAGACAATAGTTTGCTATACTGTTGTCATTAAGTGAGAATGCAATTGGTATGCATCCACCTGCCACTCATCCAAATATTTGTATGCTTAATCTAAACAGCCTAGATTTAGGCACACTAGGGATTTTAATGCAAAATCTTTATTTAAGATAATTTGTTCACCAAAACAGAGACCACCCTAAAAACAAAAAAAACGTCTATTGTACGTTACCTGCCCCCAACCCCCACTGATAAATATCTGTTTGCGGTCTCCTCTGCACACATGCCCAAACTTACAAAAAGGGGCAGGTTCCTTTGTCGAAAAGAAGTAGAACTTATTATTAAATTCTGGTTACAATTGCATGTAATAAACACACAATTAGCGGTAGGGTTGTGGGCGAATAACCAGTCACCAGTTTTTGTTTTAAGGATGGACATGCTCTTTAATAAAAAGTTTTTCATGTGGAAGCCAAATATTATTGTTTAATGCAATTTCATTCCATAAATGTATACTACCCACATTCTGGTTGTCCAGCAGCAAGAAAACTAAAGGATAGTCAGCCCCTCTTCTAAACTGGTGGTGTTGCATATCGGTATTTGGAGTAGTAAAAAAAATAATTCATCCATTAGATAAAAATATGTTGTTTTGCAAATGGAATAATGTTACATGTTGCCATTGAAGTCTTTGACTTGTGTCTAGTATGTTTTTGGCATAATGATAACCAAAGAACAACCAGTGAAGAGCTTGCTTATGTTTGGCTGCCTTCCAGCTGTGGTCTCCCTTCAAAAAAGCATAATCCTTACCTTATTGTCCCTAAGAAGGGACTTAAGCTGGGTACAACTTCCTAAATTTTTGAAGATGACAGGATCTGCAGATCCTGCCTGTCATTTTTCAAAATCACATACACACTGTTCCAAGTGTTCTCCCTATACACAGCATAAGGAGAACGCTGTGGACTGTGTGTTTCCTTCGGCCGCGGTGGCCGAGGGAAATTGCCTGTATTTCCCGAACGACTGCTCAGCAGACCCGAACCTTCGGGCGCCACCCACTTGTTTTGGGAATGCTAGGTATCGGGGCTTATCAGTACTGTGTGTACCTAGCAGGGTAACTAGTGATTGTGGGAAAATTGCTCAAAACTCCATCTTGGTATTATAGGATTGTTTTTCTATGCATATTCCACAGTTCTATTGACTTGTATCAATGTTTAATGGTCACTGCAATGCATTAAACAATGCAGATTTGCATTACCACTTTGAACTACAATGCAATGCACTAGTGGGAAAATTACAGTTTGAATCTTGTACAAAATCAATTGTCCCCCCACCTTATTGCATACTGTATGAGTTGTGCTAGAACACATTAAACTGCTCATAGTGTGAAATATCTCTGCAGTTACATTACATGGTCGTACTTTGCAGTTTAATATGAGTAGTTTTCCTTGTATTCTGTCATTTTACATGTCTTGTCTTTACTATAAGTAGTGTCATGTTTTATTGCATTAGGCCATTCCTTGCTTACTTCTCCATTTATAAAAGTGTGAGGAAGGGTATCCTAAAGATAGATGGGCTCCATGCTGCTGGCTGCTAGCTTTGAATGGTTCAGCTGTGAGCAGATTTCCTTAAAAGGTCAAAGCAATGGAGATGGCACTTGCAGGGTGAATGGATAGGGAGCAGCAGGTGGTGATGGGACTGACATTAAACCTGGTTTAAGCATTGCAAATGCTCTACCCTATGGAGTTTTATGCTAAATATAAAGCAGTCAGTTCTGTCTTTTTTTTATTCCAAACAGTTTAACTTAAATTTGTTTTAGTTTTTATTTATTTTTTTAAATAGTAACATTGACTCGCTATTAAAGTTTTAGCAAAAGTCATAGTGTATATTTGCTGCTCCTTTGATTTTTAATAGTCCGTTGGATTACGTTTTTCACTACACGTTTTGATAAGCTTTAATGAAGGGCTGTGCAGTTTAACAGTAACTAAGAACTCCACATCTTCACGCTTTCAAAATGTTGTTCAGGTATAGCTTTACTGGAATTTTTTTTTTTAAACGTGTTTCCATTTCCTGTATATATTGCAGGACCTTTCTTATTGAAAACCACTATTAGTACAGCTTTGAGAACCGTGAAATACTCTCATGTTTCCTTGTAGAAGGTTGATCTTTTGAAAAGATAAATTTAGTTGATCTGTCATCAATATAGAAATGGTATGAAATACCGGAATTTATTGCTGATTTCAGATTAAATGACTGGATTTTTCTTAAAGGACCTTTTACAGGCATGTTGAGATGCAGTAGCAGGGGAATTACACTCGCACACAAGTGCAGCCTCTCTTAATTAGCTCCCTTAATCTTTATACATGAGCCAGTCGTGATTCAACAGAAGGTTCAAGGGGTATTGAAGGAAGTTCAGTGGTAATAAACCAATCCGTTGATTTTTTAAATTTTAATATTTCCTGCTGTAGTCAGTTGTGAGCTTCTATTTCAGGTCATGCAATGATTCTTCGTCCCAGATATGCCCTCATTGTTTGTGTTGGTTTGTATGTCTTTGAAAACGTAGAATGTTTTCCATTTGTTTTTGTAAAATAATTTATTATAAACTGATTAAAGTAAAATTAAATGGTACATCTGTGAACCATTTGAAGAAAAACTAAATCATAGAAGCAAACACATTCCATATGTTCTGGGTTTTAGTTCTGCCTCTTCTAAGTGCTACCTTTTATCAAAATCTTCCTTGAAAGCCTCACCTCACTGCAGAGAAATTTGTGCATGTTGACATATCAACACAAGTTCAAGCTTAGTTGAGCACCCCAGTGTTACAAGAGTGGTAAACTGAACATCCTTAAAGTTATTAAATTGTAACCAAAATCCGCTCAAGTTAAGTGGTTAGTGTAATTGTTAGTGTATTATGTAGTTGGCTTATTATTTATTTATTTATTTTTTATTTTTTTTTTATTTTTTTTTTAGTGGAAGCATCTGTTCATGGTAGCAATGTTCATTGTACGGATAAGACTATTGAGGCAGCAGAAGCACTGTTGCACATGGAATCCCCCACTATCTTGCGGGATAACCGGAGCCCAGTAAGTGTCTTGTCATTGGTTGACTTTACCATTATTATTGCACTCTCTAGTTAATTTTCACTCTCGATTTATATTTTACTTTGTAATCTCATTCCACATTAAGGACTTTCGTTGCATATAAAACAAAATTAAAGGGCATTTCTAACCCCCCCCCCCCCCCCCATAGAAAATGTACATTGCCGTTCCTCACCCCATGAATGCAATTCTTAAACAGCTTGTGGATGTTCCTGAAACCAGATCTTCACAGTGATTTTGTCTTCCCCCATTTAAAGGTTCTCGCCTTAAGTGCGCTGCTTTTGCTGCAATCTGCTTTTCGGAGCACACAAGTTGTAAAGTAGCCATGTCTCATCTAAATTGCATTATATATTTTCTAGATGCAAAAGGTGATGTATTTTGTTTAAAAACTACCAATATTCTCAGCATTTTTTCTCCCACTTTCTTATTCTACAGTAAAGTCTGTGTCCTTCATGGGTCTCCACCCCTGAATTTATTCATGCAGCTATGAGGCCAGATGTCATTACTGAGACAGTTGTGAAGTTTCCACAGAGGATTCGGAACCAATGGATTCCCTATCAATCCCAAATCTATTGAACTGGGAGAGCCAATGAAAAGAAGAAAGGTATTTCCTGTAATTGAAAATGTAAATAACAAAGAATATTTCACCTATATGTATTAAAAACTTTTTAAACTATGTCAGAAATGTGTTAGATCAAATTTTTTTGGTCTTCATTCTTTATTCTATCTGTTTGTACAGCTGGTCGAAAACCAAGATACAGCAGTCTTCCTTTCCAATGGATCACCAGATCTGGGAATCAAGAAAAAACCAAGAAGGCAAAGGTAAACACTAAAACACTGCTTTGAAAAAGTTTTAATACTGATGTTTAATGCAGAAAGTAAGTTGCCAGTTGCCAGTTTTACCTGTTTACAAAGAAGCGTGAACAAAATAAGAATTTTGTTTAGGGATTTAAAGCTGATAGAGAATGTCATCCGTAAAGTATTTTATATATCCAAACGGCATGCAAAAATTGCAGAACTAGAGTCTCTGTACTGCATAGGTACAATCATACAAGATTGGTAAATATGATTGTGTTTAAATTCACAGGCAACACCACCTACCTGTGGGAGTTTCTCTTGGATTTGCTTCAGATAAGAACACCTGTCCTCGATATATTAAGTGGACTCAAAGGAAAAAGGGAATTTTCAAGTTGGTGGATTCAAAGGCTGTCTCCAGATTGTGGGGAAAGCATAAGAACAAGCCTGACATGACTATGAAACTATGGGTCGAGCTTTAAGGTACCAACAGTTATAAACTATTAGATACTGCATTAACGTTTAAAAAGAATTATATTGCCAATTCACTAATATCTGAAATCCTTCTAACCTATTGGGGGGGGATACCAGTACAGGTTAGCTCCAGGTTTTTCCCTGTTTTTTTATATTGGCGTAGCCGCCTTTGTCTTTCTGCTACGTCATGTTTCTTTGTCTTTTGTCATTTGTGTGTTTTTATCACTTTTATCTTTTTCCAATCTACTTCATCATGTTGCTCCACTTGCTTTTCTGTTTTGTATTCAATTGGTTAATGTTATGTTTTGTGCACTGATGGTGCTTGCCAATTGGTATCCAAATGAATACCAGAGTACCATCATTGAACCATATCCCCTAGGGTATGGCACTCACACTGACTAATGTATAGTCATATGGACAAAAAGCAACCTTCGGTCAGTTGTGGATAAAAAGTTCGAACTTTATTAATATTAATTTAATTAAATATATATATATATATATATATATATATATATATATATATATATCTTCATAGAGATTGCATTGAGTTTTAGGAGCTACCAATGAGGTGGGGGGTTGGTGTAGGATATTACATATAGGTAAGGTGTGTGTGTGTGTGTGTGGTGTGTGTGTGTGTGTGTGTGTGTGTGTGTGTGTGTTTGTGTGTGTATACTATCTGACTATACCATTTAAATACCATCAATACATGTATATAAGAATACCACTGACTTTATTAAGTACAAGACAAAATGTACAACAAAATTCCTATTTAAATATGGGATGGTCAAAATGGAGATTAAACACACCCCTGTGAATGCTAAGGGGTCTCCATTGTGAAACTGGAAGGAAGTGTAATGTCAGTATAACATCCAATGATGTGCTGTTTTTAAAACATTTGGCAGTCATAGGGGCATATTATAAAGGATTGCCTTTTTCGACATATATAGCGCAGCACACGCAACGAAATAGCGCCATTTGGGCTTCGTTTCGCCTTATTTGTAAAAAGCGAAAAACCACTTCGCGGCTGAAAAAGGCGAACGGGCGCGAAAAGAGCGAAAAGTATTGCAGCGAAAACTTAACGCATCTAAGAAGACTGCATTGCGAAAGCCATTTGAAACCAGAAAAGCCCACAGAAAATGATGTCAAGTTCAAAATGGCCACCTCACGTTCCAAAAAGTCAGCCATGTCTTATTTAGTCAATCTTCTTAGAATTTCTCAATTGGAATACAATTTTCTTTTGCACTGCACATTCGCCTTTCTAATGCGCGATCGCTTTTCCAAGGCATATTCCATTATAATGCGCGGTCGCCTTTCTAATGTGCGTTCGCCTTTCTATTGCGCGATCGCCTTTCCAAGGCATATTCCATTATAATGCGCTTCGCCTTTCTAATGCGCGATCGCCTTTCCAAGGCATATTCCATTATAATGCGCGGTCGCCTTTCTAATGTGCGTTCGCCTTCTAATGCGCGTCGCTTTTTAAGACCCATTAAGACCCATTAGAATGCCTTTTCGCTCAAACAATGACTTTTCACCACCTTCTTTTTAACGCAAAAAACACCTTTCGCTCTTTTATAAATCGCGTTATGCCTTTTCGCTCCCTTTTCGCTAAAATTACCCTTGCAAGTAAGGCGAAAAGGGTTTAAGCGTAGCTCGCGGAAACAGTTTCGCCATTCGTTAACGCGACCTTTTATAAATAGCGTAAACTGTCTTTTTGGCGAAAAACCATGCGAAAAGCGAATGCGAAAACATTTCGCTACTTTTCGCTCTTTTATAAATATGGCCCATAGCCAGCAAAAAAACCCTTTCTGTAGGCTACACGACGTGATGTGTATTGTAATGGACATATACACCCAAGGCTCCTTATATACCACCTTCAGCCTCGCAGTGGTTATCAGTGAGTTTATAAAAGACGAGGCATCTCTGCTCTCTCTGGCTAGGAAGAAAAAGTGAAAGTAGATGAAGTGTGTGGTGTGTGTGTCTCCTGATGGGTTGTGTCCCTTGCACAGTGTGATGTCCTGATTGTGTAACACAGAATCCCATGTATAAGATCCTGTTACCACCTGTTCGGAGGACAGATTATTGACAGACATTTACCTTATTGGATACAAACTCTGAGGCAACAGATAAGTGTACACCAACTTACAGAAACACAAATATACAGGCATAGTCAATATTTAAAGTGGTGCACCATGGGCAGGACTACTCTGATTCTGCACGTTTGTGGGGAAACTTTTTTTGTTTATTAAATCATTGCAATACTATATTTGTTCTCTTTATCAATCTATGGGAGGCAGCTACTGAAAGTATTGATTTCAATATTCCTGTCCTTGTACCTGCGAGAAATGCCCAAATTAGACTCTGTAGCTCTACCAGGCCCAATTGCCAAACCTAATTTTAAACCTAATCCATTTGATGGGTAACTATGGAGTGGACGGATTGGCTAGAACAATTTGAATTGGCAGCCACTATTAGGGCTAGACCACACTGCTGCGATTTTTCTGCTTTTGTTGTTAAAAAATCATTAAAATGCGGCAACGCCACCGAAAACGCGTGTTTTCGGGTGCGTTGCGTTTACCTTCTGCATTTTTTATCGCAATTGCATGCGTTTTCCCGTTACCTAATGAAGAAAACGCATGCGCAAAAGCAACAAAATCGCACATAAATCACATGCGATTCCATGTGCGATTGCGTTTGTGCTGCATGTGTGGCCGTGCACTTATGTTTAGGATACTCGCTTGCATATTCTTAGCCTTTTGCTTAGTGGTAAAACCAGGCAGGTTACCAAGGATTTAATACTGAAATTAAAAGCAGTTATCAGGTATTATAAGTGCTCTGAAGTTTTTCAACTAGATCTGTATGAAAGAGGATTAAAGGATAATGCTTTGCATGTCCCCACCCATTTCTCTAGGTAACCTGGGAATGAGAAATATGTGTTTATATGTTAGATTATTACTGCAATGCTATTATACACAAGGCTGTGTGATATCGAATGTTCTAAGACGGTTCTATTTTCATTTTATACTCTGGAGGGAGGTTTTAGCGCCTTTAACCCCACCTCATATTAAGCTATAAATCTAATCAGTATCCTATACTCCGAAGTCCTAACCCCATAGCAACTGTAAATCTGGAACTTGCGTTGTAATATCTAATAAGTATGAATAGCATGTTAATCGGGATCCCGTTTAGTGTCACAGGTCACCCTATGGTGCTGTTTAGTTTGAACTGCACATTGTGGAAATTTTGTCTGGGTCTATTCTCAGATCTGCAGGTTATTACACATAGACCCACTGGAATTTGCTGGCAGGTAGATGCAATAGGAAAGGTAGGGCAAGTTTAGTATGGTTCATGACTCTTACTGCCTGAAGTGACCTAAATAATCCTTCCCTAGTCCAATAATGTAATAGCTATGGATGTGAGGGAAGGGAAGATGATTACTTGCACATTCGAGCCCTTGGGTAGGAACGCTAAAGCATGAAAAATGGCTTTTTATCTAGAATGTATGAAAAAAACTTTCCACCTTCTGTGCAGCCAGAGATGCTGGGAGTTGTAGTTTTTAAATTAAACACCCATGCTCTATATCATTAGGCTGTATTGCATCTGTAGGCAATGAACATAAAGTAGAAACTTGCTGCTAACAGAACGCTGGTTTGAGTTGTAGTTTTCAAACATGTAAAGCTCAGTGAGAAATATGTATTTATATGTAAGATTATGCTAGTAGTATGGTATAGTATAGATAGGTAGAAGGCTCTATTTCATTTTATACTCTGGTGAGAACGTTTAGCAACTTAAATCCCACCTCCCCTTAATCTATAAAGCTAATCAGTATCCTGTGCTCCCAAGTCATAACATAACGCCCATAAATGTGGAACTTGCCATGGTGAATACTAATAAGTATGAACATAGCATGTTTATTTGGATCCTGTTTAGGGTCTCATGTCACCCAATGGAGCTGTTTAGTTTGAACCACACAGTGGTGCAGGATTGCCTGGGTCTATTCTTAGACCTGCAGGATTATCCTATTCTGTGCCCCTAGATGCTGGTGACTGTCGGATAACAGTTTAAAATATACCTGTGTAAAGATTCTATATCCAATGTATCCACACATAGCAAAACATAACATAATTTCCACTGCACCAACAGACACACTTTTGCGAATATATAATTTTTTATACAGGGATTTTTAAACAGTCTTCAACTTCCAGGGAAACCAGTAGGATAAACCTGCAGGTCTGAGATCCTGCCACAATGTGCAGTTTTAACCTAACACACTTCTTTCTTTATTAGTGGAAAGCTTGGGGTCAAGCTTTCAGAGATACCACACCAAGTGCCCACAATGTGCAAGTGGTTGGGATCCGTCTGCTTTTTCCTTATGCCCTAGCTTAAGCCATTGGGCTAGAGAGAGGGGAGGTCGAAATGGGATAAGCCTAAGGTCCTAAAAAGGACCCGGCAATCCTGCCACAAAACATGAACACACCCACACATACCCTCCCTTACCTATTCCACCTGCCTCCCAGCTAGATCTCGAGGGTCTAAGTGGAATAAACCTGCAGGTGGTGAACAGTCCAGGCAATCCTGCCAATCCTGTTCAAACTAAACCGCACCATTGGGTACCCCAGACCCTAACCATATCCAGATTACATGCTAGGTTCATACTTATTGTATTGACCCACAGCAAGTTCCAGATTTGTAGTCACTAAGGGGTTAGGACTATGGAGCACAGGATACTGATTAGCTTTATAGGTTAGGAGAGTGTGGTTAAAGGCAAAAAAGCTCCCCAGAGTATAAAATAAGAGCCTTCTTAAAACAGAAGGTACCTCATAGACCCATGTTTTAAAACTAACATATAAACACACATTTCTCACTCCCAGAGAAATGGATTGGTGACATGCAAATATCTCATTTATAGCCGTACTAAGGCATGTGTCCAGATGCAATACAGCTTAATTGTATAGAGCTGGGGTTTTGAACTTGTGATGTTTCACATATTTGAAAACTACAATCCCAGTATTCTCTCTTGGCAGTATTTTTCTCCTTTATGTCTATTGGCTAATGAATGTAAAATATCAAAAGATACACCAGAGAGCAGCTTTAGCTAAGTGCTTAACAGTTTCGCACGACATATTTCGAACCTCGCGCGGTTCTTCATCAGGTGAAAATATCCCACCAACACCCCCATCACCCTCTTTATAAGAATATAACTAACAACTGTAGCCAGCTCCATCTAGTGGCCAAGCTACTTAATTAAACATTTTCTGGTAATTACTGCAACAGTCTTACAGTGTATCAAGTGTAATAATACAAAATCAACAGGGAGCAGTGTAGGATTTATTTTTCACCTACCTGCTCCTGAGGCAGTCTCTCATTTTACAATGCACCATCTGTAAAAAATGAGATACATCAAAAGATGTACCTGAGCATGTTTATAGAAAACACTTAATACTATAAGCATCGTTTAACACATGTGGTTCCATGGTGCAAAGTTTCTCTATCCAAAATGTATCAAAATGTTTCATTGTCATTAAGCAGCAAACAGACAGTGTGCTGGAGTGATTTCATGGACAGAATGATGGAAAATGCAGTTTTCATACATTCTGGAATAAAGCCATTTTTCTGACATACAGATATCAAAAACCCATGGTCATGCTTTAGCAATTCCTACCCAAGGACTCAAACATGCAAGTGATCCATCCTTGCCTATTACACTATTGGAATAGAGAAGGATTATATAGGTTACTTTAGGCAGCAGGATTCGTGAACCGTATTAAACTTTCCCTCCCTTGCCTATTCCACCTGCCAGCTAGAATTTAGAGGGTCTAAGTGACCTAAATCTGAATAGAAACAGGCAATCCAGCAACAATGTGCAGTTCAAACTAAACAGCACCATTGGGCAACTTATGTGCTAGGTTCATATTTATTAGTATTTACCACAGCAAGTTCCAGATTTACAGTCACTATGGGGTTAGGACAGCACTGGATACTGATTGGCTTTATAGTTTGAGGAGAAGTGGGGTTTTTTAAGGAGCTAAAAGCTCCCAAGAGAGTATAAAATGAAATAGAGCCTTCTTATAACAGAAGGTACCTCACAGCCTCATGTTATAATATAGCATTGCCCAAAAAATCTAAGCTAAAAACATTTTTCTCACTCCCAGGTTACCTAGAGACGCATGCAGTGTATCATCCTTTATATCCTCTTCCCTAAATACACATCACTTCCTGTGTAGCATACAGAAATGTTTTTTTTTTGTTTTTTTTGGATTGGCTAAGGCTGTCACATGTTTTACAAACTGCACATCATTGGATGTTATACTGACATTACCACTTCCTTTCAGTATTCACATGGAGACCCCTTAGCAGTCACAGGGGTGTGTTTTAACCTCCCATTTTGACTATGCCATATTAAAATAGGAATCTCAGCTGAATAAGTCAGTGCTGTTCTTTATATACATGTATTGATGGTCATTGAAATGGTGATAGTGTACACATACATACATACATATACACCTTTCCTTTGTTATATAAAAATCATTGGTAGCTCCTAAAAACTCAATGCAATCTCCTATGAAGATATAAATATATTTTTATAATATAAAGGATATATACCATCCTCAGTGTGAATAGAAATAGCAAAGAATACAAGGGTTAAGAAAGTAAACAATAACACCAGTGATATACAACCTAGCTCAAAATGGATGTATAGAGGCCCAACTGGAGCTTCTAAAGGAGAGTCTGTATATCCTTGGTCACAGTGAAATGGTAGGTCTACATATGTGATCGATAATAAATAATCAAGCGTGCAAGCTGCCGAGAGCTGTACCTCCAATAGGACAAAATGAGAGCTGGAAACAACCAGTCAAGCACACTGCAGAACTGGTCTAAGCACTAGAAGACCAGGCTGTACCTAGCCGTGTCTCTCTCAGGGTATAGACAGTGTGTCCATCCAAAGTATAAAGTACTTTGGATTGATAGTACAGCTAAATCTTCCGTCCGGTAGCATGAAGTCCTAGGCCACCAAACTAAAAATGTACCCCAGACCGGACAGTACTACTACCTCCCGCTCCAGACACGTAACGCCAAGCAGGGGACTTCCGCGTAAGACACTGTTAGGCAGTAATACAGAAGGGTTCTAATCAGCACTAGACGCAGTCATCTGTAAAGGCGGCAAGAGACCAAACTCACTGTGAAAAGAGTAGATAAACTAAAAAATATTTATTTGTCCTTATGACTTTACGACTATAGTATTGCAGTGGGAGTGCCCATTCCTTAGGGGATATAGTTCACTGATGGTACCACTGGTATCCATTTGGATATCAATTTTGGCATTCAGTTAGATCAAAGGTGTATTAAGCCAATGGAAACTTTGTGCTCTACCCTTCTCCACTCCGTACCCAGCGGTCAGCAACTACAACATCAAAGGATAGAAAGGGAGCATCACACAGAAATCAACACTGCAATAACTTTAATGGCGACATGTTTCGGACCACACAGGGTCCTTTTTCAAGCCTTGTCTCCATTAAAGTTATTGCAGTGTTGATTGTGATGCTCCTTTTCTATCCTTTGATGATCAATTTTGGCATATTGGTTATTGCTTTTAATCTGTCACAGAAACTCATAAAAAAATACTTTAAATCTGCCACAATCTCTCACAGATTGCATTCCATCTGCCTACCCTTTAAAATTACCCCTTTAATAGTTAAACATGATTGTAGCACAACTCTATGCTATGCATTTCTCAATAGTGCACCTATTTTAGAAAATAAAATTTCTATCTGATGGTGAATGAAATCTTGATCAGATCATTCCCGCTCAACATGTTTAATTATTCAATTAAGCACTGACGCTCTGACTTAGCTAGAATGAGAGCTTGCTGATATCTTGCAAGTAGACTCTTGTGACTCCTTACTATCATGAAGTTAGATGGGGAAAAGTGATAATTTCTAATATTTACAAATGACAGGAAAAAATGTATAAGGCAAATGAAAACTTAGTAGAAAGAAATAAGTTTTGTGGGAAAAGGGAATACACATCCTTTAATACTATACAATAGTTGCTTTAGGCTTAGGGACAAGATACATATATCAAAAAAAGTATCAAGAATGCACTCAACTGGATTTTTCAAAAAAATACAGTTGAGTGCTCTATATCTCTTAAATTTCTTATGTACCTGCCTTGGAGTCCGCAATCTGTTCGTTGATACATTGGAGTGGAGTGCAATCGGCCCTGACTGTATATTATACACACACACACACACACACACACACACCCACCCACACACCCACACACCTGAGAAATACAAAAAAACACAAAACGTATGCTCTAATATAATTTTTTTTTTTTTTGCTTCACAGGTACTATTATCAAAGGGGCATTCTTGCAAAAGTAGAGGGCCAGCGCTTGGTCTACCAATTTAAAGAGATGCCTAAGAACATTGTAGTCATAGAAGATGACAAATCAGAAGCTTGCGGTGAAGATTTTGTTTCTCCCATTGATGATAAATCTTTGGAGAGAGTTTCCATACACTCTGAGGGCATTGTGAAAATGGCAATGCCAGCTAGGTTGGAGAAGAGCACTAACCAGCAGAATTCCAGTAGGAAGCCTAGGCTTGTTAGCTTATCTTCTAGCAACGAGGCATCCACTCATTCACCTACCAGCACCACACCTACAACAACACAAAGGTTAGTTGCGGTTTGTTTGTTTTTTTGCCGATCTTGTTCCAAATGAATTAATGTAAATTTAAAAGCAATGATGGGCTACCTGGTTAAACAATCAGCAGAATCATACATTTATTTTAATTGGCATTATTGGGTTTTATAGTAATTTTTTCATATAGATTTTAATTTAAAATTATATTTTTACACTTAAAGGAAATCTTCACCCTAAAATTATTTAATTGAGTGAGCATACATCTGATGAAAATTTGCTCATTCCCACAACTTTTTGTAATCTACTTCAAAAGATACCCGTTATGGAAAAGCTATATCTCTTGATTAACAACCAAATTACTATACAGTTGCTGAGAACTTTCTCATTTTCAAAGGGCAGCCTGCAAGGTGGGAATGGATTGTTCCTGATCCTATGCTCAGACTGTCCTTTCAGAAAGAAAATAAGTTATGCAGTCCTACCCTAGGCAGGGAGAATGCTCTGCATCTGCTTTCACTGATGATAGAAATGTGATCTTCAGTAAAGCATTGATCTGCTCTTTTATTATTGGTAATATATATTGCAGTTTTAGTTGCTGCTATCACTCCAGCTCCTTGGTCTATTGTTGGCTTAATTTGTGGAATGCGTGTTAATCCATCCATTTAACTGCTGGGATTGAACTGCAGTGATGTCAGATTTTTTTTCTAAAACAATTTTCAGATTTTGGCATTGTTCAGGAAACATGCAATATAAAGGCAAGTAATCTGTTTTTTAGTGATTAACTTAGTAATAGAGGTTGAATAAAGAAATAAATCCATCTAGTCCAACATTTATAGCTTACTCATAAAAAAGCACTAAAAAAAAAACAGCTGAAGGGGGGAACCTTCCTGACTTCCCTGGGTCAGTATACAGTATATGTATTTATACCAGTAATTCTCAATATTTTTTAGTTTTAGAAACTTAAAGGGCTATAATCCCCCCCACTACTGGCCCCATTGTGTAGTGCAGTTTAAACCTTACCTTACATCCCAGCTCCATCTGGTTCTTTTGCTATCCCCCCCTATAGTCCAAAAAAACGCCCACCAGGAGTACTGCAGAGTTCATATAGGACTGTGCCTCCTGTCTCCCCTCTGGGAGAAGTTTGGCATGCGTACTGCAGCCCTTCTCCCCCTCCCTCTCCCTCCCGATTTAGATTCCCTCTCCCTAGCGTAAAAACCTTTATATATAATAGTCTCTCCTTCACTGTTTTTAGCCTTAAGTTTAAATGCAGTTATTATGATTTTTAACCTGTTTGGTCATTGTATACATTGTATATGTCACTATGGTAGGAATTTTTTTTAAATATGAAATAATTACTTCTGAGGGTTGTGAATTATTGGGACCTTTTTTTTTTTTTTCCTCCTCGACAGGACTGTTCGGGTAGCTATGCAAGTGCCTGTAGTGATGACATCCTTGGGGCAGAAAATTTCCACACTCGCTGTCCAGTCCATGAATACAGGGTCACCTTTAATAGCTAATAGCAGCCCAACTACAGCATCGGCTCCCAAAGTTGTCATCCAGACAATCCCAGCTATGTTACCAGCATCTTCTGAAAGTGGAGACAAATTTACAGTGCAACCAGCCAAAATTATCACCATCCCAACTTCTCAACTTACCCAGTGTCAGTTGCAGACAAAGGCTGCCCTTAGTGGGACAGGGGGTCTAAATCTTATGGGAACCCCACTGACTGTGAGAGCACTTACCCCTGTCTCCATAGCTCATGGAACTCCAGTTATGAGACTGGCAATGCCAGCACAGCAAGCAAGGTGCCAGACTCCACCAAGGCTCATCAGCACCCTCATGAAAGGACCTGAAATCAAATCAGACATTATACTGAACAGACAGGAAGGGGAGGTAAAAACATTTCAACTAATTAAAGATGATAAATCAGCAGAAGGAGGCAAAACAGTTACCCATGTAGTGGTTGTCAGCTCCCCTTCTGCACTTACTCTACCTGTGACTGTAAAACAAGAGCCAAATGTGTGTGAAAAGTGACAAACACGACCATCTTTAATTGCTTTGGGTCAAACTGACATTAAAGTCAAACTTTCAGCAAAATAGCAAGTTTGGAAGAAGAAAGTAATAAAGTCCATAGAGACTTTAAACAGACAAAACAAATATGTGGAATTGGAAGAAAGAGACTTCACTGGAAATTAATCTTGTCCCATTTTTTTGTGGGATCTGTCATGTCATGAACTGTTGCAATTTCAAAAGGTTAATGTCATCACCTGAGGAAAAAGATGATTGAAAGGGACCAAAGTGATAGATCCTATGTATTTTTTTTTATTATTGTTACGCTAAATACTAGTGGAACACTAAAATTAATTTGAGAGAGGCTGTTGTTATCCCAAAAGAAAGAAAGGCTTACATGGTAACTGTAGATTGTAACTCTCCCCCTCCCCCCCACCCCTTTACTTAAAAAAACAAAACAAAAAAAAAACACTGCGTGCAGACAGCCCTCACTTTATCGGTGCTATGTCATAACTGCAAAATGTGTTTTAGTATGTGAAAGTGTGCAAGAAGTAGGACATCTGTGGAGCTTTGGAAATGCAAGCAAACAGAATTTGGGATAGCAGAAGCAGATTTCGTATTGAAGCCTTAGACTCATTTTTAGTTTTATTTTCCTTAAAATAAGCTAACTGCTTGTTTATGTAAAGCAACTTTTATATATAAATATATATGGGAAAATTGTACCTAGCACAGTATTGCTATAGAATTACATGTAACATATTTTATATTGTAGGTAAAATTAATGATTTTTTTCTTTCTTTATTTTTTTGTGTTAAACCTTGGTCTGTTAGAAAGGTTTGAAGCATCGAGAGCGGAAACTGAACGTCTTTTATGCACAAAAGTACGAGCTGGGCATTTTGGCATTTGGTAACACAATCCTTTAATGTAACATTCTTTTTGCCAGAATTCATGTATACATTTCAGTTTTGCTATCAGTTTGAAAGGTCACCATTAAGCATGTGTCCATTTAATGAAGTGAAGCCTGCTTCTTTTTTTTTAGTTATGAAGGGGGGGGGGGGGTAGCGTTTTGGGGAGAGTATGGTGAGTTCAAGTACCAGTGTTCAGAATGAACTAAAATAGTTTGTATATTCAACATTTGAAGTATATTCTATTTTGTTGTACTCTTGTTTCAAAGTGTATTCAAGTAGATTTTACTGCAATATAGAAAATTAATTTGATAGATTTTGATCTGCCTCTTTTTTTTTTTTTTTTTTTTTTTGGTACTTAAAGTGCTGTGCACTTCAAAGGGTTTTCTTTAAAA
Source organism: Hymenochirus boettgeri (assembly GCA_019447015.1). Taxonomy (NCBI): domain Eukaryota; kingdom Metazoa; phylum Chordata; class Amphibia; order Anura; family Pipidae; genus Hymenochirus; species Hymenochirus boettgeri. The sequence continues at coordinate 103,860,470 of CM033469.1, read as the reverse complement.
TGTACAAAGTTGCAGCTGTTTAGTAATTTGCTGCTTTGAAATTTATTTAAAATGGACGGTAATTTTAAAGGAGAACCAAAACGGCGTACTAACTTAATAGAAAACAAAGAAGCATTCCAGTCCCCCGGATTAGCTAAGTAAATTTTTAATGTAACCGGTGACGAATGAGCAACCAACCGGCTGTTCCAGACAGTAATTGGATGTATATGGCTGGTCAGGAAGGCATTGTTGGTGGTGCGACCTAGGAGATCGACATGTGTCAGACCATACATGTACGATTATATACTCCACTGAGTGCCAGAGTCCTCCAGGAGGACAGGGAAGGGCAGAAACCTTTTTATACACAGGAAGCCTTCTACTCTTCAATTTCCTGGAGAAAGGTAAGGATTTTTTTTTAACACTACACCGTGACACCAGCAGTGGGTTAAATTTTAGTTTTGGGGTTGACATGCACTTTAAACTGTATAGCTGTAATTCACAAAGTGTCAAGAGAAAAAAGATTTTAAGTAATTAAAGGACTACTCAACCCTCATAAGACCAATTTTTAGGAAGAACGGCCTCTTTAAAATATGTTGATATATCATACTGATGTTATTCCAATATTCAAAAAGGGTAGTCGTTCACAGCCGGGTAATTACAGGCCTGTAAGTTTAACTTCAGTGGTGGGGAAGTTCCTGGAAAGTTTAATACGGGAACATGTTCTAGAGTATGTTTCAAGGACTGACATTATAAGTAGTAACCAGCATGGATTTAGGAGGAATAGATCTTGTCAAACTAACTTGCTTGGCTTTTATGAGGAAGTAAGTAGAAATTTAGACTCTGGTATAGCAGTAGAGGTAGTTTACTTGGATTTTGCAAAGGCTTTTGATACAGTCCCCCATAGGCGACTAATGAATAAGCTAAGGTCTGTTGGTCTGGGGAGTCACATTTGTACATGGATAGAAAATTGGTTAAGGAATAGGATGCAGAGAGTAGTTGTTAATGGGGCTTCATCATTATGGACTAAAGTGCTAAGTGGGGTGCCACAGGGTTCTGTGTTGGGGCCGCTTCTATTTAATCTATTTATTAATGATTTGGAAGTGGGTATTGTCAGCAAGGTTTCTGTGTTTGCTGACGACACAAAACTTTGTCGACCATTAAAAACTTTAGAGGATGTGCAATCGTTGCAAGGGGATCTAGATAGATTATCACATTGGGCTGCTAAGTGGCAGATGAAATTCAATGTTGATAAATGTAAGGTGATGCATTTTGGACTTAAAAATACTTGTGCTACTTATACTATAAATGGCTCTGTGTTAAGTGAATCCCTGTTGGAAAGGGATCTTGGAGTTTTGGTGGATAACAAACTTAAAGGTAGCAAGCAGTGCCAGGCGGCAACAGCCAGAGCCAGCATGGTATTGTCTTGTATAAAGCGAGGTATGGATTCAAGGGAGGAAAATGTAATTCTCCCTCTTTACAAAGCTTTGGTAAGGCCTCATTTGGAATATGCAGTGCAATTTTGGAATCCTGTGTACAAAAAGGACATCTTTGAAATGGAAAGGGTTCAGAGAAGGGCAACTACTATCTGGGACATCGTTCACCAATAGAACATGTCAAAGGACACGAGGACATCCCTTAAGACTTGAAGAAAAAAGGTTTAGGCTTCAAGCTCGGAAAGGGTTTTTCACTGTGAGAACGGTAAAGCTATGGAACTGTCTTCCAGTGGACGTTGTTATGGCAGGTTCATTGGTCATTTTCAAAAAAAAGCTGGATGAGTTTCTGCAAACAAGGAATGTTGCAAGTTACTGGTATTGATACATAAAGTAGAGTTGATCCAGGGAAATTTCCGATTGCCACTTGGAGTCAGGAAGGAATTTTTTCCCCTTCATAAATTTGGTGGGTTTTTTTTGCCTTCCTCTGGATCAACAGTTAGGCAGGAAATGAGGATATTGCTAGATGGGTTGGACTGGATGGACGTATGTCTTTATTCAACCTCAAATACTATACTATACTATACTTTGTCCTATGAATTAATTACTGTATGCCTGCTATGCTTCTGGATGCCTCATGGAAACTGAGCAATTTAGAAAACTGTACTGAGCCTGGGCATGCTCAGAAGAGGCAGATAGGGGATTAACATTCAGTCATTGGCTGTGATGTCAACTGTCAAATCCATAACTGACAGTTACTAACTGTAAGAACCTGGAAGTTAGACTTATAGATTTCAGATTTCAAGCTATTACAGTTTATGGTTTTGGGGGGTGATTTACCTGTATGTAAGTTTTCATTTTAGGGCTGGACTTGCCCTTTAACATCATGGCCAGTATTAATAAAGTAGTCGCATAAAGGTGGCCCCTATTTGTTATGATGGCCACAAAGTAATACCGGTGATTTTTGTTTAAACCAGTATGGCGTGACTGTACGCCTTACTGGTTTATGACCTGGTCCATCAACAAACAGTTATATTACAATGTAGGCTCACGACGACTCTGCATGCTTAACAAGCTCATGCAGTTTCTGAGGAGGTGACTCAGGAAGCAGCCTTGGCTGCATTGGCTTTGGCTTAACTGTTATGACCTTGATTGACCATTGCTACCTGGAATAAACTGGAGTTAACAAGGATAAGATCCTGAAAAGACTTAAATATTTAAATTCAAGGTTTTGGGGGTTCCTGGATGTAGATGAAATAATCAAATGTTTGGGAGTCAAACATGCCCTTTTTTAAATTTTGTTTAACACACAAAAAAAACTCTAAAACCCCTTACAGTTTTCTTTTACCCCTGTCCCTGTTCTTAAGTCTCAGATATAAACTGGGGGGTAACATGAGCTGTAATGTTTTATCCTCCAAATGTAATGTTTGTAATGTAATTTTTATCCTCTAAAACCAGGTGTTATCGCATAATAATGTATTCTAACCATTTGGCACACGCCTTTGCTAGGGGTGTACCAGTTTCTTCCCAAAACTGGTTTTGGGTTTGGACTACCAGTTCTGTTTTAAAAAATTTCAACACCAAAACTTTCAACCTTTGAAACCTCTGCAGGTTTGTGACAGAATTTTATAGTTTCAAAATGGAAATTTGGATCCAACCATCTAAATTCTGTGAAGAACCTTAGTTCTGTTCCATGAGCCCACCAGGAAACAAAAACCTGTAGGATTTGTGCATCCTGAGCCGGCTCATGGGCAAGGAATCATATGCACTTTAAATAGAAGATGATGAGAGCCGCACTCGCAATTTATTCAAATAACTTTTATTTTGAACGGATATGTGCACAACGTTTTGGGACAATCTGACAAAGGTGATTGTCCCGAAACGTTCTGCACATATCTGTTCACAAAAATTATTTGAATAAATTGCGAGTGTGACTCTCATCATCTTATATTTACAGTACATAGCTGTTTGTGGTTAGCAGCCAGCAGAGCATTGCACCAACACAAAAAGGAGTGCAAGGAGATACTATATTTGGACTTGCATCATATGCACATATCTAGGGCCCGGATGACTAGAGGAGATCATCTGCCAGCATCTGACTACCTGCATTCATTAAAATCTACCGTATAAATACTGTACTTGGAGAGGAATCTGGTTGTGTGTGTGTGTGTACTGCTTTTTAAATCCTCAATACTTCAGCCATGATCGGAAAGCCTTACTATTCATTGACAATTCAGAGCACACGCATGCCTTGACTCAGTGTGGCCAGTCTACATACATGTGTGCATCCATCTTGGTTAACATTAGGCGGCAGTGCTGCTTCATATTGTTCCTTGTTTAACGAAACAATCCAGCAGATGAACAGCTTTAAAAGTGGCCTAGATAAGTTTCTATTGTTAAAAGGAGGGTGTAAAGGTTGGACTTGATTGAGGTATGTCTTTATTTAACCTCAATTACTTTGTTACTAATATTGAGCTGCTGTCTACCTGCACTGACGGAAATCTGTAGTTTCAATGAAAAGCAAGAATGATTACTATTTTATTTGTAACTGGTGAGTCTGATCTCCCTTTCATGCTGATGGAAAATGAAATATAACGGTAATATATACAGATTTGCTGGTGATTTGGTGTTTAAAAAGCCCTTCAGTTGTTATCTATACATGTATTGCGTAAAAATAAATAAACTGCACATTGCTGGGAAGACATAAAAGGAAGATTTCGTCAAGCTTGTCTTCCCAGGAGGGAGCGGGGCCAGACTACGAGCACAAATGTGAAAAGATACTTATTTGCATAATTTGTATGCAAAAATAATGCTAGGTTCAAGATGGGGAAATATCATTGTTAACATGTTATTGTATAGTGGCCAATCTAAAGTTTAATTTGAACTTTTAACATATAATGGCAATGCAGGTTGTAAAGGGGGAACTAAACCTAAAGTAGAACTAAACATAATTAAAAAAAAATAGAAATGGTTTCTCCCTAGAACACCTATAAATAATTTGTATTTAGTGGATGTAAGTAATAGTCTGTAACTAAGAACGCTTCCATATTGTTGCCAGTACAACTCGCATCCCATGCAGTCTTCAAAAAGCCTTGTGAGCATGTGCATCTTTTGGCCATGCCCCTTGACCCCACTTTTTTCAATGTCTTTATGCACGGTGTTTTCTATACAGATGTCTCCACAACAATATAAAAGCCTCTACAGTTTATTTTCCATCCAGCATGAGTGACACAAAGAACAGCCTACCAGAACATTACTACATCTATGCTAGCAAATAAACTGCACGCATTCCTTTTTTTTTATTATATGAAATGCAAAGTAATAAATCATTATTAGGGACCAGGGGCACTTTTAGGGATTTTGGCACCCGAGTCAAAATTTTTAAAAAGGTGCTTCTAATGTCACAGGTGCTGCTATGAATGCACTCTGTCTATTGAGATAATATCTGGTGTTTTTGTTACCTTTTATGTTAGCACCCAGTTTAAAGTGTAAATTAAACCTTTATCCCTTTTAAGCTAGTGCTGGTACTCCTAAAACATAAGATCTTATGTGTTGTGGTCACATTATTTGTTAAATGGTTAAAAAAAAAAATTATGACATATAGAGCCTTGCTTGATCATTACTGTATAGGATTACTGTCCCCCCACCCACCAGCTAGAAATAAAAGGTCCCCATAGCAAACTTTGGGCGTGGGCCCACAACCCATAGGAAAAACCCACATACCCCCATTTCTTTCCCAGGCTATGTTCCTGTCCCTCAGATCATAATCTAGACACCAGCACCCCTTTCCACTCACACTGTGCTTGTTAAAAATAAATATATTTACTTACAATCACAGAATAGTTGCCACCATCTAAAATATTGTTTTTCTTGCAACCAATCAGGTTTTATGTTGTCAGGCTTCCCTTTGCAATCTCCAGTAAGACCATCCATTTCCTCTGCACTGCAACCAATAAAGCCATCCACCCACCCTACCTCCTCTGCAGCCAGTGAGACTCTTCACTCACTCCCCTCTCCAGGCTGCAGCCAATCAAATGCTTACAATTCTAGATAGGCGGTGCCGTGTTGTGTAATCTAGGGCTTCCTGTAAGGGGAAAGTTTTGCTTCATGGTGAAAGTTTTCTGCTGCAATGTCACTGAGAAAAAATGCACCGGATGAGTTTGCTCAGCCCTGTGCAGCAGGTTAGGTTATTTTTCTTTTAAATGCAGGCAGCAAGAATCGGCCCCGCAGGTCCCCCTTGTGCTCTGGGCACCATAGCAACCGCTATGGTTGCTATGGTGATCCCTACTACACTAATGCAGCACGAGTGGCAGACTGATTGCAAGACTGGAGGCGAGTGACCCGAGTATAAGTCGAGGTTTGTTTTTAAGGCTATTTTTAAAGCCTAAAAACCTCGGCCTGGGAGCTTAAAGGGCATGTCCACCCTTCTAAAAAAATTAGAACCGCTATATTTTTATTATCCGAAAGTGCCCCAAACATTACTTACCTTCCCTCTTTCCTCAACCATGCTGCCAGGCCCTCAGCTTGCGAGAAAATGCAAGCAGAGGGGCGTGACCAGCAGTCGCGCCTGTGATTGGCTGAGCGGCTGCCGGGAGTTCAGTGCAGCGGAGGAAAGAGGGAAGGTAAGTAATGTTTGGGGCACTTTCTGATAATAAAAATATAGCGGTTGGGGCTGGGCTGACGGGGAATATTATATAAAAAGATTTTTACACTAGGGGGAGAGAATCATAAACGGGGGGGGGGGGGGGCTCTTATGCGCATGGCAAAATTCTCCCGGAGGAGAGACTCTGGACTGCAGTACTCCTGGTGGGCGTTTTTTTGGACTTTAGGGGGGGATAGCAGAAGAACTAGATGGAGCTGGGATGTAAGGTAAGGATTAAACTACACTACATAATGGGGGGATTATAGTTTTGGGGGTGGACATGCCCTTTAATCATTATTAAAAGTGTCTATAAAGCCAAGTATTCATTAAAGAGGACCACACATCTGAAACATTTTATGTTTATAAAGCAAGCAAAAGATATCCTTGTGAACTGCCTTTACAATCTTTATTCTATTCAGTTTGTGTGTATGGGACAGAACACAGCAGGATAGAAGGTATAAGGACTCTGTATTATACGAGTTAAAGAAACTGCCCAGGGAAAGGTGTCAAAACAACATTGTACATGGAAGAAAACATATACACAGCACTCTCCTTAATATACAGTTGTGTTCAAAATTATTCAATCCTTACTGAAATTGAGTGTTTTGGCCAGTTTGACCTTGATTTTGATCATTTCAGTCACCTTGTTTACAATTAAATCAGAGACACTTGTAAGTCAGACAAATATAACAACATTTATAATGAAATAACTACAAATCTTTTCTGTGCTCACATTATTATCAGTTTTATTCTACCCCCAAGTGACATTCATTCTTAGTACAACATCCTTTTCCAGTTATAACGGCTTTTAAACGTAAAGCCTAGCTTGACACAAGTTTCTTGCAGCGATCTACGGGTATCTTAGCCCATTCTTCATGGGCAAAAGCCTCCAGTTCAGTCACATTCTTAGGCTTGCACGCTGCAACTGTTTTCTTTAAGTCCCACCAGAGGTTCTCAATCGGATTTAAGTCTGGTGACTGCGATGGCCACTCCAAAATGTTCCAGCCTTTAATCTGCAACCATGCTTTAGTGGACTTGGAGGTACGCTTTGGATCATTGTCCTGTTGAAAGGTCCAACGTCTCCCAAGCCTCAGGTTTGTGACGGACTGCATCACATTTTTTTTCAATATCTCCTGGTACTGTAGAGAATTCATGGTACCTTGCACACGCTGAAGATTCCCTGTTCCTGCAGAAGCAAAACAGCCCCAAAGCATGATTGGCCATGCTTCACAGTAGGCAAGGTGTTCTTTTCTTCATACGCCTTGTTCTTTCTCCTCCAAACATAGCGTTGATCCATGGGCCCAAACAGTTCTAATTTTGTTTCATCAGTCCACAGAACACTATCCTAAAACTTTTGTGGTTTGTCCACATGACTTTTGGCATACTGCAGTCGATTCTTTGGAGACAGCAAGCTGGCGCACCTGGGAGTTCTGGCATGGAAGCCTTCATTACGCAGTGTGCCCCTTATTGTCTGAGCTGAAACTTCAGTACCCGCATCTGACAAATCTTTTCAGTTCCTCAACAGTCACACGCGGACTTTTCTCCACTTTGCGCTTCAGGTAGCGCACAGCAGTCGAAGTCAGCATCTTTCTGCTATGATCAGGTAGCGTTTCAACAGTGCCCTTTGCCTTGAATTTGCGAATGATGCTTCCTATGGTGTCTCTTGGTATGTTTAACAATCTTATAGCCATTGCCCTTCCTGTGAAGAGAAATCACCACTTCTCTTGGCTTCACCATGTTTGTAAACACACCAGTAAATGTCTAGAAGGATCTAAGTATCACAGTCATTTTAAATCTGCCTAATTGGTGCTTATTATGCTTGATTGCTGATCGATGACATCCACAATTGTTTTCAATACCTGATCGAAAACACTTGAATGAACCTCTGTTCTTAAGAGTGTGGTAGTCTTTTAGGGGTTGAATAATTGTCTAAAGAAATCACAAAACAACCATTTAATACTGTATTACAAAAACAATTCATGTCATTTTAGTTGCATTTGGTTTAGTTGCAATTACAAATGTACACTGAATTCCCTAAAACCCTTTACAGCATTGGGGGTTGAATAATTTTGAAAACAACTGTATATACTTTTTCTTCCAAGTTATGATTGTATTCATTGCATTATACATATGCACCTTCACCCACATGGGTTAAATATAACCTTGTGCTTGGTCTATTGTTTGTGAAAACAACATTGTACATGACAGACATTTGGTGTCAACCCCCCACACACCCCTCTATTCAGGATTGGTTTCTTTATTTTGACATAAATTGCCTCCTCGACACCTCTTGAACCAATCCTGCTTCTAAGATGTTGACATTACAATCGTCATACGTTTATGCAGCTGCTGTTTGGGGTTCATCCACATACAAATCAGAGCACTCTGCATATTCACTGCATATATGATGTTGCTCTTCTTAAGTTTCGGTATTGGGTATTTTGGATGTACCAGTTGCTGCCGTAGTGTTTACCAATCTTCAGAATAGAATCAGTTCTCAAGGAAGACAGTAAGGGTTATTTTTTCCATTGTTCCTGGTTTGGAAAAAGTTCAGACAAATCCTGAACCTGAGATACCTGAATTCCTTCAGTAAAACAAAACCGTTTGGTATGGACTCCCTAAGATCAGTTCTAACCCAGATAAAGGCATTCAACTGGTTGGCAATGGAAGAGTCAAGCGCTGGGTTGTCAATTTCAGTATATAGTATTCCTATTTGGGATAGCTACAGCTTCAAGGGTATCCTAATTTCTCTAGTGGGTTATTTTTGCATTCAAGGCAAACACCTGAATACTTTTCTAGACAATATTCTCATAAAGGCTGTAGACTCTGTGACTATCCCTTCACATCAACCTAGTCCAAGCAACCTTGCAGGATCACAGTTGGTAATTTATACCAATAAAAATTCCAGCTCAACAACTTTGCCACAACACATAAGGGAAAACATTATTGCTCAAGTAAAGAACTTAATGTGGTTTCCAAAAACCACAACGCAGAGATGTCATGTAATTTTAGGCACGCAAGTGTTCCAGACGAAAATGGATACACATCAGGCCACTACAGCTGAACTGTCTGATCTATGGGACAAATCCAAAGAGATTGCTTTTTCAGACAATTCATCTTTAATGTATCCACCATCGGGTCTCTGGCTCACGTTCCTATGGATGCCAGTTGAGCCCATTATTTACATCATATAGTGCAGGCGGTCTGGTCACCAACAGAGAAGTCAAATTTTTCCAACCATAAGGGCTAGGCCACACTGTTGCGATTTTTCTGCGCTTGTGGTTTTTTCAAAACATTGGAACCGCCGCAACGCACCGAAAACGTGCGATTTCCAATACTTAATGAAAAAATGCATGCGCAAACGCAATGAAATCGCATGCGATTCTGTGTGAGTTTGCGTTGCAGTGTGGCCATGCCCTAAGGAGCTCAGAGCAGTCTATCTAGCACTTTTAGCCTTGAGGATATATTTGACGATCAAGATGTTCATGGTCCACTTGGACAGCAAGACTGGTATATTTTACCAGAAGGAGAGGGGGCATTCAAAGCAAAATTTTACGAACTCGTTCAGAAAGACTGCTGCTCAGGGTGGAAGTCAATTTGCTAGATCATACAGTATATTTTCCTGGGCATTCAGAATATTGTTTCAGGTCGCCTCAGTCGAGCGTTTTAACTATGTTTTATTCCAGATGCAGGGAGAAACATAATTAGTTGCCTTTTCAATTCATTGAAGTTATAATTTGCGTATGTATTTCTTCCACTTTTAAGGTACTAAGGAAGATCAGCCAAGATCATGCCAAGGCCATAGCATTTCTGCCTTGGTGTGAGCTTCTAACTCAGAGTCATTTGGAACATCCAAAAGTACAGAAACGGGCCACAGTTGTACATTTACACGGATCGTTTGTTAAACAACAAGCGTTAGGTCATAGAATACAGTGAACTACCGCAATAGTATTCTATGGGGATCATGAATGTACGATAGCGTTATTGCAGATTTACGATTGTTATCGGTAATGTGATTGTTAAGGGTGTGGTATCACTAAAAAGTGATACCGCGCCTTTATAACTATGGCCCCAGGTGTACAGCTTGACAGTCTGCAATATCTATAATGGAGTTTTAACTTTGGGGCTCTGAGAAAGGTCTGCGTCCTGTCACTTTAAAAGCACAAATTAAGCAAGGCTTTATTGATCCTTACTGAGATTTGGCAGCCAACTGTTGATATGCAGATTTTTTTAGGCTATGAAACATTTGAAACCACAATGTTTGATTAAAGAGGAACTGTGGTCCAAAAATGACTTTAGGTAAATTGATAGGAATTACTCTCCTGAAAGTTTTTGCAATTTATTCCATTGTTTATTTTGCATAGTTTTGAAGATATTTACATTTTTGTGTGTGATATGGCAGTAGCATCACCAGGTCCCCTGTGCTTCCTGCTCTGAAACCTGTCAGTCAATCTGCCCTGTGTCTCCTCCCCTTTGCAGCCCCCCTGGTCCCTCCCACTCATGGACCCCATGGTCCCTCCAGTTGCAGGCCCCCTTTGGCCCATTCCCTTACAGCCTTATGTGGCCCCGCCCACTCGCGGGTGCCTAAGCCCCACCCACTCACAGGTGCTGTGGGCCACTCTGACACCCCTCCTACCCCCCCCCTCCAAACTCTATGGAAACAGCCTTTTCAGGCAGAGTGAGAACTCTGCCTGAAAAGGCTGTTTTTACATAGTGAGAGAGAAGGGCTGTAGATTCCCTTACCTTCTCTGCAGCTGCAGGTCCTTCACACAGCAGAGAGGAGGAGGGACTTCCTGTCTCCCTCGCACGCACACTGAGGGAGTCTGAGGCTGTGCTCGCTGGCAGCACTGCAGGAGAAGCCTTAGGAATGTCACATGTCAGCCTCCCAACCCATTAACTTTCTGGTCAGTCATTTCTTTATATCTTGGGCTGTGGAGCACGTAGAGAGGTGGTTGATGGCTCGTTTTAAAGGTAGGAAACTGGGCTTTCATTTAAACTCAACTTGCTTGGAGACCACAGTTCCCCTTTAAGTCTGCTCCTTGGGATGTTTTCTTGGTGTTGCAACCAATAGAATCAGTACCACTTAATCTGGTCACCTTGAAAACAAATATTTTTTTTCCAGCATGGCAGTGGGCATGACACTCCAGTCCTAGGGGCATATTTATAAAGGCTTGTTACATTTTTCGCCTCCTTTATCGCTGACTTCGCCAAATTTGGACTTCTCAAATTTATAAAGTTGAAATGACGAAAAGTCATTACCGCTGCTTTTCGCCATACATCGATGTGGTATCCGCTCGAGCATATTTATAAAATGGCGAAAAGTGTTTTATTTTGTTAAGTTCAGTCATTCCAATTCGCCAAGTATGAGGTGGCGAAAACGCATAAGTGGCCATTTATTTAGCCTGCCAATCGGTCAATAGAAGGTGTCAGTAAATTGTGGAGTGTTTCTCAATACTAATAAGTACCCAAGGGGGTGTTAGACTACTGTAATACGATCTGAGATTTTGCTTTTTAAGGTTGCTTCTTTTTTTTAAGGTTCCAATTTTCTTTATTTACCAATAAAGTTAAATGGGGGGTCTAAGGGCCATATTTTTCAAACACCGTTATTGTTTTTTTACGATCGCCATAAAATAATGATCAGTGTTCTACAATACCGATCGTAATTCTATGATATCGCTATCGTAAATCTACGTCGTAGAACACCGATTGTTATCGTAGAATAATGATCGTTATTCTACGACGACCACACGGTTCCTTTAAAAATTGAAGGAACTGCGTGGTCGTCGTAAATTAACTAACGTTATTCTACGATACCGATTTTTATCCTACGATATCGGTACAGTAGATTTACGATGGCGATATCATAGAATTACGATTGATATAAAATAACTATCGGAAATTGTAAAAATTGTAAAAAAAACTGACGAAGTTTCATAAATATGGCCCCAAGGGACATATTTATAAAGGGGAATTATTTTCGCTTTTTTTGCCACCAGACTTCACCACAAAGAGGGAAGTTAAAACTAGGATTGGGGAACATAAGAGATGTATATCTAAATATGATGGTAGTGTCTCAAGATATGAGACACCATTAAGTAAACATTTTACACAAATGAAACATCAGGTCTCCTAAATGAAGTGGCAAGTATTAGAAGTAGGTAAAGAACATGTCAGAGGAGGGACTTCAATAATATGCTCCTTAAAAAGGAAGCAGAGTGGATCAATAGACTCAACACACTCAGTCCTTAGGGCCTGAATGAGGATTCAGGTCTTAATAGCTTCTTATAGGTTTAGAGAAATATATCTTTCTTTAAAACAAAGGTAACTCTTTACATTGTGATCGTTATAAACATATTAGAAAAATTGTTTGTCTAAAAGTAACATTATGTGAGACTATATATTTTTTAGACACAGTGTAATTGGATACAATGATAAACCTTTTCTAATTTTGAAAAGGTAATGATGTTGCCACCTAGTGGATAAATAATGGTATACCAGAATAGTAGTAAGTTATGGATCATTAAAAAGAAACAATACGATTCTATATTTTTATATAATTGTTTTTATTAAAACACACTGTATATATATGCACTTTTCCTTTTATTTCACAGCCACAGGTAAATGAAACATCAACACCACAAGAAAGGTTTTGATTTCCTTTATATAAAGATATTTATGTGTTGGTCAATACTTGACACTATATGTACATTGGACTTTGTGTATATGGACACTGGTTATAGTATATGCTAACTATCACTGTACTTTAGGTTGCACTAATCCCTCCTACTGGATGAGGAGGGAGGGGTTTTGTTTGATCAATGGTCTGTTTAAGGTGAAGGGGCACATTATTTGAGTTATACACAAATAGAAAATTGGGCTGTTGTACATCTATATTAAAGTGCAACTAGAGACCAAAAATAAAATACATACAAAAAACAGAATTATAGTGCACACACAATTCTAATTGTATATTGGCCACCTCCATAAGGTTGCTGCTACAAACAGTCTGCTAAACCCTGGATAAATAAAAGCAATTAGTTCAATAAATTGGCCAAATTATTTTAAACCCAGTCACCACGTCAAGGTTGCTTTCTTTAACTGGGTTCTCCTGTGTGGCCTGAATGCTTGAAGCTGACTCTCTAGTTTAAAGTACTTTGCTCAAACGAGCACATACCTAACTCTGGGTGGAGAAGCTGTCAGCTCATGTAGCCAAAAAGGCAAGTACCAGTAGGTTAGGACCCAGTTAAAGAAAGCAACCTTGACGTGGTGACTGGGCTTAATTATTTTAAAATAATCATCTAGTTCTATTGAAGAACGGGAGGTAAAGGAGCTGTGCCTTACCTTCCGTTCTTCAATAGAACAAGCAGGAGACTGGTGAGCAGTTAGGAAACTTACCCGCTCGCTCGCTCCCCCGGACCTTGTCTTCTATGCGCATAGAAGACAAGGTCCGCCAGGACCTGTCAGACTATGCGCTGGGGGAGCGAGCGAGCGGGTAAGTTTCCTAACTGCTCAGCAGTCTCCTGCTTGTTCTATTGAAGAACGGAAGGTAAGGCACAGCTCCTTTACCTCCTGTTCTTCAATAGAACTAGATGCCTAAACCTTGAAATAATGAGTGGAGATACCTTTTAATAGCTTTAATACCATGCTTTCTTAATATCATTCTAAACTGAGAAAGCCAGTCGGATGACTAGCGAAACGTCTTCAAGAACTAAACTTTAAGTCCAGTTGATCTAACTGAATAAAACCGAGATACCTGTATGCATCCACAGGTTCACAGCACCTCCCACTTGTTTAAATGCTTATGATACATATGAGTTTTGCAAATGAATCAAGCTCAAAATTAATTGAAGGGCAGATATCACACAGTAATTAGGATTAATTACCACCAATCATAAATATTTTTTCCTTCTCCGACCTTCCTATCCCTTGTATTTTAGCTCTGGGAGTTTTACTTTTTAAAGAGGACGGGGCACAGCTAGTCCATAAAGAACTGTCAATCACCCAGCCCCTCCCCCTGGCACACTACATGTAGAACTATCCATTCTATAAAAGTAAAGCTTATTTCTCTGTCACTGCATGGCTAATTGATCCAGCATAAAGATCAGGAAAAGGAATAAGCATAATCTGTCACTCTGTTCTCTTCATTAAATCCTGCAGTTAGCTGTTGTCTGTGTTACTGAATTGCCAATGTCTCAAAAGTACACACACACACACACACACACACACACACACACACACCTTCAAACTCCTAAAGCTGAAAGAAAATATTACTTGATTCAAGCAGTTACTACAGCTCCCAGCGCTGCTTACCTTCCCATACCAAAGCATTCACTGGGTGAATGCCATTGGCTGGATGAGGGCACAGATCATCTCCACTGCACATGTTCCACACTCTAGCTGTGTCTCAGTTTTGGGAGGGGGTGGATACATAGAGAGGAGACATGCATTCTATCTGTTAGAATAAATATCCTCACTAGCCTCGCCGGACTTTAGTGCCTGCCTTAGAGCCACTAAGAGACCTTTTTACAGCGCCGGGAGATAGAGTTGAACTACACATCTTTGTAGCAAAAATCTAACTCACTTTATTTAGTTATTACATTGGGTTTTCACAAAGAGAAAAAGGGGGCATGGCCAGACACAGTGTCTTCAGATGACGTACTTAAACCTTGGAATATGAAGATAGAATCAGGCTGACATAAAAAATGTAGGAGGGAAAAGACCTTGAGCTCAGAACATTTGGAAGCAAAACATCTGCAATAACACGACAATAATATAAGACAAAATGGAGTCAGAGAACAAAATGGCTGCTATTAGGCTAAGTGATTATAGAGAATATGGGATAACTAAACAGAAATGATGTGTAATTTATAGCAAAATATTCATAGAAAACATATTCATCTACTTTGATGTGATTGCTAAGTTGTTGCAAATTACTGATCTGATATAGTTTGGTAGGTGAGATTACACTTCATGTCATTGTTTACAGAAACACATTTTACATTAGGGGAACAAATAAAAACAAAACAAACTTCAGCAGCAGTAACATTTTGAGTCCGAATCATAACTATATCTACAGTTCGTTCACAGGAGGTCTGTTGAGGTATTCTGGAAAATTTAAGCGGGTTACACCATCTTCTCGGATAATTGGGATCCAATATCTTATAGTGCTGATCAGTCAGATAATATTGGAGGCAGGTTGAAACTGAAACTGGAAAAGCGACTAAACAAGTACTTATAATGTCCTGAACACTTTTACATTTCCTAAACAAAAGTCAGTTATATTTAGGAGCTTCTTTGAAATATACTCCCAAATGTTACCTGGGGCAATGGAACACGGGGAGCAATAGAGCGGGAAGCTCTGTTCATTCTAATAACTTCAAAATAGAAAAAACACAGAATAAGATGAAAAATGAACAGGTCAGGAAAATGTATTTCATCTGGATTTCACAATTCCCCACCGGCTTGGGGTCTGGGCACATCTTACTCCTTCTCCCCGAGGGTGGGTACGTTGTCATCTCTGAAGTCGTCTGGGTGGTCATCTCGGTGGTCATCTCATTCGTCATCTCGTTCTCCAATCAACAGATTCGGTGCGCGCTTTACTCTGGAAGCATGTATCCATGATGGATTGCCTTCAACTAAAATAGCTGTGCGAATCACAGGGAGGCTCTAGAGATTTGTGTTGATGTAACGCCTTTACCAAGACCACATCACCTGATTTAAACGGGTGCGTCTGAGCACTAGAAAATAAAGGAAAAGACAAAGAAACATCACCACAGATGCTATTCAATTTTTCAATCAGTTTTGCCACATAAGCTTCCTGGATAAATTCCAGGTCACCTGTAATTAATGTCCCTGTCTTAACTGCCCAAGGCGTAGGGAATGGTTTACCCATTAAAATTTCGAAAGGGGACAACTTGGATATAGAATTGGGGGCCATACGAATCTCTGCTAATACAACTGGTAAATAAATATCCCATTTACTGAAAGAACCTGCAGTAGCCTTCCTAAGCTCTCTTTTATTGTGCGGTTCATTCGTTCAACAACACCTGAACTTGGGGATATAAACTTCTATCAATCAACAACAATTACACATCTGCTGTAATACTTTAGAAATAAAAGCTGGCCCTTTATCTGAATCTAACAGGACAACCTCATTTAGGAATAATTCCCTTACACAAAATTTTAGCAACAGTTTTCACATCTTCTTTTTACTACGTATATACATTTGGGCAATAAACATTGTGGCTAAGACTTTTATGAGCCATATTATTACTATAATTATCCCCTCTTATAAAGACCCAAAAGGTCTAAAAACAATGCTTGAAAAAAATCTTAAAAAAATGAATCGGAGAAAACAAAAACTTAAATTGAAATAATAACATTCTCAGGGAAAATTATGAATGCTAGAAGAAAACAAAAGAAACGGAGAAAAGAATAGTTTTTTTAAATAGTATTTATAAAGATCGTTATCGTTATCGTAAAATACCGATCGTTATCGTAAAATAACGTCCGATTTTTTACCGATATGACCGCTATTTACAGATAACGACCGGTATTTACCGATAACGACTGGTATTTACCGATAACGACCGGTATTTAACGATATCGGTAAATAGCGGTCGTTATCGGTAAATAGCGGTCATTATCAGTAAATATCGTCGTTATCGGTAAATAACGTTGTTATCGGTAAATAACAGTCGTTATTTTACGATAACGATACCGATCTTTTATAAATAGGGCCCTTAAACACATATATGAGAAACATTCCCTTAAACAACATGAAAAAGAACTCACAATCATTTCATTTAAACAACTAAACCATGGAAGATAATAATCCAAATTAAATAATTTAAGTCAGCTCACCATTCTCATTTATAAAGTCTCATAAAATCTAATGCCAAAGTCAACGAAAAACCAACACATTAAAATCATACCTGGAAACAATGAAAAACAGCTTAAACCTAAAACAAAACACAAGTACGGGTTAAAGAAAAGATTAAGCTAAAGAACAAAACACGGTAACGGACTAAATTCTAAACAGAATCTGGGAATTGAAAATCTATATACACTATACACAAACACAACCATACCCTCTAATTGGTAGAAATCAAATAGGACTGGAGAGATCTAACCTATATTTAAATATTATTGCTTGGATATTAATTTAACCTAATCTTAATACAGTAAAATAAAGGAATATACTATGGGTAAGACCAATATATCTAACTTTTAAGACCATATGGATTTAAAATAACCTCATACTCTGTGAGGTATCGGATGTTCATATTCTATTCTTTAGCATTTATAAAACAGATTGGATGTTAATTAAACATTCTCCGCCCCAGTATAATAGAGTTGGAGGCCTCAACGGCCATTGCCACGCTGCAGAGATGCACAAACATTTAAGGCATCCTCTGAACAGTGACTGCAAATGATTTAGAAAAATAAGTGACTAGTTTCAAGGTGTCTCTGTGATATTTGATAAACACTGCCACCATGATTTTACAATGTTCTCTTATAATACAAATGAAGAGATTTATCATAATTACACAAGCTCAGAGCAGGGGCAGAGTAAATGTTATTACAATTATTTAAACATTCTTTGTCATTTTCGGTGTCCATAGAATGATGTTTGGACAATCTTTAATTGTGCATTTTGGAGCATTTGGTCCCGTGGGGAGCTGGCTGGGATTCATTGTTGATAAAAGTTCATGAAGCGACCAATTCGCTTTATTACAGGGGTGTTGAAACGTTTGAAAGTCTTTATCTCTGGCGGGGCTGACCAGATGTTCACCCTTAGATATTATACAACCAAGATATTGAACTGATCTTTGCAATATTGTATTTTCTGAAACTTTTGATGCAGCACAATTGAGGAGAGAGAAAATTTTTACATACCTCCATGCTCTGAATACACAATAACCATCATTAATATATTTGACAATTAACGTATTTCACATAATCCAAGAACCATTGGCTGACCCATTATTATTTTAAACAACTCACAGAGAGCCATAGGGCTATTTATAAAAGATCGGTATCGTTATCGTAAAATACCGATCGTTATCGTAAAAAACGCCGGGTTTTTTACCGATACACGACCGTTATTTACCGATAACGACCTCTTTTACCGATATCGTTAAATACCAGTCGTTATCGGTAAATACCGACCGTTATTTACCGATAACGACCGTTATTACCGATACCGGTCGTTATTTACCGATAACGACCGGTATCGTAATAACGGTCGTTATCGTAAATAAAGGTCGTATCTGTAAAAACCGGTCGTTATTTTACGATAACGATCGGTATTTTATGATACGATACCGATCTTTTATAATAGGGCCCATAAGTCTGTCACTGGCAAGTCCACCAAATCACCAAAACAGTACACATAAAATGGGATCTTCAAAAAATGAATGCAAAAAGACTGAGCCGTAGCACCAGCTGACATGCAGAAAAAAGGCATATCTCAAAATCAACAACTGTATTACATTGGGTATTGGCAAAATACTAATAAGGGTTTAAATATCCAAACTATGGAATTATCTGTATTATGAGCAGGCTATAATAGGGTATAAACTAGGAATAGTCTTTATACTTACTCATGCTTTACCAAGGTACAAACCATTGGTAGAATACTATTAATTATATCCTGTAAAGGGGTTAGGGGCATTAAAAAAATAATCCGTACATCAACTTTTATTCCAACAAGTTAGCCACTAAAGAAAATTAAGATACACACATTTACTTACTAATTCCTATATTAATCAGTTAATGGGGTAATCTGTGTAATTTTAAAGGAAAAATAAAGACAATAACATAGGCATCATCCCTATTAGTGACATATTTTATATTCTTAGTCTCTGCAAGTACCCCAAAAAATCTCTACAAAAAACTTGCTATCAGCTGAGGGACCATTAATATAAGGAAGCTTTGATAAGAAGCACATAGTCCTGTATCATAAAAAATTAAACAGCTTACCTTGTATATGAAGAACACAAATAGGATTACACATTCTGTCCATGAGCTGTACCACAGCAAAGAATCACTTGTGGGAAAATCCATCACAACTGCCATCATAGGGGATATCTATCTGTGACTGTATTTTCACATCCTACTTAGCTATAAGATATAACGGGTCTCACTAATGATCTAATTTATTACAAATAACATCTCTAATATTATAACTGATCCTCTTTGAAAACCACCAGAAACTCTACCAGATCCTTGCCCTTTACCCTTTCTAAATCTTCACTTTCTCAAAAAACCTCTATAATATTTATTATATAGAGGGGTGTTTAGCCTGACAAATCTGAAACGTTGCTGTAATTGGGCCACTGTGATTTGGCTCACTTTGTGGCTAGTCAATTCCACGTACGCATGTGTAACCATGCATATGGCATACCGTTGGATTCGGACATTTGGGAGATTGATATTTGTAACTTTTGTTATATTTTCATGGGATTTTGGCATGATTTCTACCTTTGAAAGTGGATTTTGTTCATTTTTTTCAGAAAATATGCATAAAGTGCATAAAGAACTGCGCCCACACCATTGATTGTATTAATGAACAAACTACAGTGTTACATAGCTGAAGGTGTGTAGATTTCAGGAATATATTTTTTGTGTGGGGTATTACTGAGTTAGGGGGGTGTTTTGTGGAAAACCTGCAGACTGTTCAAATTCAGAGTTGGCTAATATTTTCGCTTTTTCTGAGCTATTGTGCTTGTCTCACTTTGTGGCTTTTCGCTTCCACGTTTGCGTGTGTAACCACATATATGGCATACAGTTTTGATCAGGACATTTGGAGATTGATATTTGTTAACTTTTTTTTACATTCCTTGAGGTTTTGGCATGATTTCTACCTTTTGAATGTTGTTTGATGTTAATTTTGTTTAGAAAATCTGCGAAAAGTGCAATTTTCTTCAAGGACTCTGCGCCCACCCAACATTGATGGTATGAATAAAAAACTACAGCGTTACATAGCTGAAGTGTGTAGATTTAAGGAATATAGTTTTGTGGGGATATTTCTGAGTTAGGGGGGTGTTTTCTGGGAAAAACTGCACTGTTCAAATGCAAAGCTGGCTAATTTTTTTTTTTGCTGTTACTTACATTTGGCATGGTCACACTCTGGTAGTTGTTAGCCAGTGTCTCGGGGTATACCCATGAATGTGGCATACCGTTTTATTCGGGAGGGTTAGGCTTTCATATTTGAGTGCGTTTGAACTTTCCTCTGCAGTTTTTAGCTGAAATTCGCATTTGATTTTGTCTCTGATTTTACAGTTGAGGAAAAAAGGAATATTGAGAAAATAACTTACAATTGGATGAAGAGCTGCGTCCGGGTATCTTCGTTTTGATCGAAACTTACCTCACTCATAAAATCCTGCGGGTATCTAGTTTCTAAAAATATCTCACTTGTGGGATATTTTAGTTAATTTGGTAGATATTCTGTGACAACCTCAGAATGGTTATACATTTTAATTTGATGTAATATTCTTGAAGGTGCAGTTTTAGTTTGGGGGGGTCTCCTGTACAGGAAGGGGGTACCTACATATATCTGGTATCGTTGTACTCGGGAGTATAAGAGCTTTTAGAAACAGTAAGATTTTTTTGACATATTTTACCCATAATTCCAGTAAATTTCCAGAAAAGTTACAAATTTTGTTACCATGTTAAAGTAAACTTAGTATAATATTCCTGATTTACTGGGGGGTTTCACTACTGTAAACTTTGACTGAACCAATGTTTTTAAAATCCTGAAAATTTTCTGGCAATTAACGCACGCAAAGTGTGAATTCTGCTGGCACTGAAAGGGTGAAGCAAGAACGGAGCAGTGAGGCACTTCCTGGTCGCGGCTGTCAGGTTATTGGAGTGATGTCAAGGACCAGGAAGAAGCACTGCAGACAGTGGAGTAAAACGGCAGAGCGTAGAGTGGCCGGGTCAGTAAGTCCCTTCAGGGGCATCTATGAGAATTATGGGTTGCTGGGCATGTGTATAAAAAGTTTTTTTAAGCTGGGCTGTCCGTTAATCAATAATCATACATGTATGTAGTCCTTACTTAGAGTTGTGTACATATCTGCATGCTTTCAATCCACTCCTTGTTTTGCTCAGGCTCAGTATCCCCTCTTTTTAACTCCCCCCTCCTTTTGACCTAACTTTTTGGAAATTGAGCATATCAACTCTCAAAACTCCGTCACCATTCCAGCTACAAAACAACTGTTTACAGCAGAATAATTAGCTTGATTGACAGCTGAATTGTATGATGCTTCAGATGAGAAATGTTAAAGAATAGGGGACAGATCAACAAACAAATGGTACGGTAGTGGTTGGGAAGAATTTAGTTTCCAGTAATGGTCAATTAGATTTCCAAGTTACCAGTGCACTCATGGATTTAAAACAAACATATATTCATGGTACATCATATAGCAATGTTTCGCCTCTGATTCTGGGCCTTTCTCAAGCCAAACCTCAAATCCACTTGATTTCTGTTTTTAACAGGGTAGGGGTTTTATCCCTTGTTCTCATTAGTAATACTCTAATACCTTGAATTTTAATATGCTTTTCATTTTTTATTTTGAAATGCTCTCGGAATGTTGCTTACAGATCTGTTGTACAACCCACATATTAGCACATATGAGTAAATAGACTACTATTGGTGTTGCAATTAATGTAACTAATAATCTACTGCATGATATGCATTTTTCTGTCTCAACTTTTATACAATCCCTTGTATTTCATCCATGTAGCTCTTTTTTATAGTCTTTTATATTGGCTGGGGATAATATAATTTAAATTGTCCCAGTCAAGTCGGGGATCCTCTTAAAGGGACAGTTCAGTGGAAATTATCAATATTTGTTAAATTGTTAGTTGTGTAATGCCTTCTTTAGTTATTCTACATATTCTCTCCCATTTTGAAATCAGTTGATTTCATACCCTTTGCTATTCCCTGCTGTTGACATTAGTGAGCTTGACATTTCAGGTTCTAACGGTCCTTCTTCTTCCCTGGATGCACCACATCCTTGGAATGTTTCCTAACATAATTTCTACTGATTGGCTGTCAGATGGGTCAAAGATGCACAGATCTCACTGAGCAACTGAATCAACCCAGCGCTGGGTCAAGGGCAAGACCATAAAGTCACTACTAGGTTCTGCAAACGGAAGTCAGTATTTTGGTTGCATTTTTTTATACACAGACACAATGCTGAATGGGCAGGTTGGTCATTGCGATGAAATAAACTGCTCTTTTTTTTCTGAAAGTACATGTATTTGCACGAAGAAGTGTTCTATCTAACTATCTCTTGAAATTGAAAAGTATATTTTGAAGTAAATACTATCAGGGCTATGTATCAATGGCCGTATGTATCATTTATGTCTTAAAGTTTCTCAAAGTGATTTGTGTTGCTGTATGAATGTTTTTTTATCAGGTATAGATGTTGCTTATGGCAGTTGCATAGTTCTGGGGGGGTTTCCCGACTAGGAGCCGCAAGCAATGTATTAAAGTTTTACACAACATTTGTGTTTTTTTTTCTATGCCATGAAATTTGTGGTCTAATCTCGATGCATTGAGAACTGAGCCATCTGATGGCTGATGGGTATATCACTGCTTTACTTCTAGCAATAAATGGTGCTATGTTGTATGTTTATCCAATAAAAGTTCTTACGTTAAAAATTGTCTATTTTGCCCCAAACAATCAGATGTTGCTTTCAAACGTAATAATATCTGATTGGTTGGGAAAAATTCAGCACCATTTTATAATAAAATGTTTATTACATCGCAGAAAATTCTGTAAACACAAAAAAATACAATGCAAACACAATATAATACAGCATGTTGCTCATACTTTCGATAGCAGACGATGATACATAGTCCTGTATATCACCAGATTTAATTTTGTTTCCCGTATTTTCGTATCTGGATCTGTGATTTTTTCCCCTCTTCTAAAGCTTTTTACTTTTTTTTACACTTTTTAAATTTTTGTACCTGCCATATCTGTTCCTGTGAGTGGAACTTTGTATAAAGTCCTTTGGCAGCTTCTTGATGGTAAGGGCTGTTAGTTTGGGGCTCGTACTTAATTACCCTGACATTGACTGGAGAAGTGGAACTGCCAACAAGTTATGTGTTTCCTAAATTTACTACTTGAACATTTTCTCTCACAGAAAATTTCTAATGACATAAGAGCGTATTATAGATATGAGGGTAACTGTTAGCTTAGGGAATACTGACCATGAAATATTGTTGCTTAACATATGTTATCAAAAGGAAAAGTGCACTGGGTTACAAAGACTTAATTTTAGGTAAGCAAAATTTCCCATGAGAACTATAGGTCTTCAGCATGCCAACTGATGATATATTCTCAGGTAAAGAATACCATTTAATTAATTTAGAAACCATTTCTAAATTAAGTAATTAATAAAATAATACCCTTGAAAAATGTTAAAAAGATAGTCCAAATTCTCGCATAAAGAGGGAAATGGAAATGGAATGGAGAGAATATATATGTATTATATATATTATATATTATATCTATATCATCCTTATATAAATAGAAAATATATATATCAACATGCAAGGGTTACAAAATAGCCATAGTAGATAACACCAATGATTTACAGAATATCTTAATCTATACTAATAAAAGGCAAAGCCCTCACCACTCACTCACTCACTCACTCATCACTAATTCTCCAACTTGCCGTGGAGGCAGACGCTTAAATTTGGCAGGCTCATTCATTGCACCTTACTTGCAAAATTAAGCAGGTTTCGTTTCGAAAAGGCAAAGCCCTCACTCACTCACCACTCACTCACTCATCACTAACTCACCACTAATTCTCCAACTTGCCGTGGAGGCAGACAGCTTAAATTTGGCGGCTCATTCATTGCACCTTACTTACAAAAGTTAAGCAGGTTTCGTTTCGAAAAGGCAAAGCCCTCACTCACTCCTCACTCACACCTCATCACTAACTCATCACTAATTCTCCAACTTGCCGAGGAGGCAGACGGCTTAAATTTGGCAGCTCATTCGTTGCACCTTACTTACAAAAGTTAAGCAGGTTTCGTTTCGAAAAGGCAAAGCCCTCACCACTCACTCACTCATCACTAACTCATCACTATTCTCCAACTTGCCATGGAGGCAGACGGCTTAAATTTGGCAGGCTCATTCATTGCACCTTACTTACAAAAGTTAAGCAGGTTTCGTTTGAAAAGGCAAAGCCCTCACTCACTCACTCACTCATCACTAACTCATCACTAATTCTCCAACTTGATGTGGAGGCAGAGGCTTAAATTTGGCAGGCTCATTCATTGCACCTTACTTACAAAAGTTAAGCAGGTTTCGTTTCGAAAGGCAAAGCCCTCACTCACTCACTCACTCACTCATCACTAACTCATCACTAATTCTCCAACTTGCATGAGGCAGACGGCTTAAATTTGGCGGCTCATTCATTGCCCACTACTTACAAAAGTTAAGCAGGTTTTGTTTGAAAAGGCAAAGCCCTCACTCCACTCACTCACTCATCACTAACTCATCACTAATTCTCCAACTTGTGTGGAGGCAGATGGCTTAAATTTGGCAGGCTCATTCATTGCACCTTACTTACAAAAGTTAAGCAGGTTTCGTTTCGAAAGGCAAAGCCCTCACTCACTCACTCCCTCACTCATCACTAACTCATCACTAATTATCTCCAACTTGCCATGGAGCAGACGGCTTAAATTTGGCAGCTCATTCATTGCACCTTACTTACAAAAGTTAAGCAGGTTTCGTTTGAAAAGGCAAAGCCCTCACTCACTCACTCACTCATCACTAACTCATCACTAATTCTCCAACTTATGTGGAGGCAGATGGCTTAAATTTGGCAGGCTCATTCATTGCACCTTACTTACAAAAGTTAAGCAGGTTTCGTTTCGAAAAGGCAAAGCCCTCACTCACTCCACTCACTCACTCATCACTAACTCATCACTAATTCTCCAACTTGCCGTGGAGGCGACGGCTTAAATTTGGCAGGCTCATTCATTGCCACCTTACTTACAAAAGTTAAGCAGTTTTGTTTCGAAAAGACAAAGCCTCACTCACTCACTCACTCACTCACTCACTGCTAATTCTCCAACTTGCCTCACTCATCACTAATTCTCCAACTTGCCGTGGAGGCAGACGGCTTAAATTTGGCAGGCTCATTCATTGAACCTTACTTACAAAAGTTAAGCAGGTTTCGTTTCGAAAAGGCAAAGCCCCTCACTCATCACCACTCATCACTACTCATCACTATTCTCAAACTTGCCGTGGAGGCAGACGGCTTTAATTTGGCGGCTCATTCATTGCACCTTATTTACAAAAGTTAAGCAGGTTTCCTTTCGAAAAGGCAAAGCCCTCACTCACTACTCACTCACTCACACTAACTCATCACTATTCTCCAACTTGCGTGGAGGCAGACGGCTTAAATTTGGCGCTCATTCGTTGCACCTACTTACAAAGTTAAGCAGTTTCGTTTCGAAAAGACAAAGCCCTCACTCACCTCCCACTCACTACTAATTCTCCAACTTGCTCACTCATCACTAATTCTCCAACTTGCCGTGGAGGCAAGAGACGGCTTAAATTGGCAGGCTCATTCATTGCACCTTACTTACAAAAGTTAAGCAGGTTTCGTTTCGAAAAGGCAAAGCCCTCACTCACTCACTCATCACTAATCTCCAACTTGCCGCGGAGGCACATGGCTTAAATTTGGCAGGCTCATTCATTGCACCTTACTTACAAAAGATAAGCAGTTTCGTTTCAAAATTCCACCTGTAACGGTGAGTATCTGACATTGCACCTGTAACAGTGAGTATCTGACATTGCACAGACTGGTTGGTCCAATTTCAACCAATTTGGTATGCATATGCTCCTTTACCAGTAAAAGGTTAACAAAATATTTTTTAAGGGGGGGGTGAATGGGGGGGGGAATAGAATTTTGAACTCCTGCACACTAACGGCTGGACCGATTTTTACCAAAAATTCAGGGTGTGTGCGGGACGGCTGAGGTGTAAGGGGAAGGTTTGGAGGGTGGACAGAGAGGAATAGTGGGGGGTATTAGGGGCGGACGGGGAGGGCTGGTGGTGGTTATTTCACCAAGATTTCATAGTTGAAAAAAAATATAATATTAAATTAAAGTTAATGAGTGTTGCATTATCGTAAAGATTATTGAATTGTCTTTCTTTAATATATCAAGTGCCGAGTGATTACAGCAATCTGGATACATTTGCTTTATTACTAAAAATTAGTAAGAAGCAATACTAAGAACTAAGTAAGAATTTCAATACATCTCCGCTGCGAAGCGCGGGTATTTTGCTAGTATGCATATAAAGTCCCAACAGAACAAAGCAAGGGTATATCAATAGTAAAAAGATGAGGACTGAGAATGGTGGAACCATTAAATAATGGGGCTAGATGGTTATAGAGGATGTCGAGAAGGTTAAGGTGATAAACCATTTTGTCCCCTATGTATTACTTTGGAGAATCCTAGTCCTTAAGTAGGGACATATGAAGGTATAAATGAGAATTTCACGCTGGCTGACAAAGGATTTGGTGCGGAAACAATTTGCAAAGTTAATATAAATAAGCCCCAGGACTGGATGAAATACATCCTCAATCTTAAAAGAGCTTAGTCCGTTTTATCTAGAAACTGGGCCCTATTTATAAAGATCGTTATCGTTATCGGAAAAAAAACGATCGCTATCGTAAAATAACGACCGTTATTTTCCGATAACAACCGGTATTTCCCGATATCGGAAAATACTGGTCGTTATCGGAAAGTAATGGTCGTTATCGGAAAATAACGGTTGTTATTTACGATGCGATCGTTATTTTTACGATAACGATCTTTAAAATAGGCCACTGTTTCTTATCTTTTCAGATTCACTTTTGTCTGGTAATGTTCAGCTGGATTGGAAAAAATCAATGGATACTAATATTCAAAAAAGGTAGTCATTCCCAACCTGGTAATATAGACCTGTTAGCCTAACATCAGTGGTAGGGAAGGTGCTGGAAACTTTGTTACTGGATCAGATCCTCCTTGACAGTGTCTCCAGAACAGATCATATTAATAGTAGCCAGCAGGGATTTATGAGAAATGATTGTACCAGACAAATTTATTTTTTTTTTTGATGAAGAATTGAGTAAGAATTTAAATTCAGGTATAGCAGTGAATGTAGTAAACTTGGATTTCTAAAGCTTTTGATCCTTGCCACTAGGCGACTAATGTATAAACTGAGGACTGTTGGCCTAGAATAAAACATTTGTACGGATAGAGAATTGGTTATTGGATCGCAAACAGAGAGTGGTGGTCAATGAAACTACATCATGTGACTAAATTTCTAAGTGGAGTGCCTCAGGGTTAAGTACTTTCTTTTTTAATCTGTTATAATACTTAGAAGAGGGCATTGAGAGCAAGGTCTCTGTGTTTGGTGATGACACTAAACTATGCAGAGCTTTGGAAACTTCAAATGATGTGCAATTGTTGCAAGCACCTAGATAGATTATCAAAATGGGCAGCCGAATGGCAGATGAGATTCAATGTTGATAAATGTTAGGTGATGCATTTGGGGTTAACAAACCTTTTGCCACCTACACCATAATAACTTGTGTTAAGTGAATCTTCTGATGGAAAATATTTGGGGTTTCTGGTAGATAACAACAGACAGCAACGGCTAGAGCTAGCAAGATATTGTCTTGTATAAGAGGGGAATAGATTCAAGAGAGAAAAATATTATTCTCCCTCTTTACAAGGCACTGGTAAGGCCTCATTTGGAATATGCGGTTGCAGTTTTGGAATCCATATACAAAAGGGACATCTTGGAAATGGAAGCAGTCCAGAGAAGGCAACTAAAATATAAAGGGAATGGAGGGGCTTACTATGCAGGCAGATTAGACAAGTTAGGGCTGTTTACATTGGAGAAGCGACGTTTGCACGGGGATATAATAACTCTCTAGGCATTGTTCACTAATAGGTCATATCAAGGACACGTGGACATCCTTTAAGTTGGGAAGAAAAAGTTTCATCTTTCAGATTAGGAAGGGTTTTTTTTGAGTGAGAACGGTGAAACTGTGGAACTGTCTTCCAGCAGATGTGGTAATGGCAAGTAATTAAATCGCTTTAAAAGTGGGATAGATAAGTTTCAAAAGTAAAAATAATGAGAATAACTGGTATTAATGCATATACTGCAGTTCTGGGTGATCCAGGGATATTTCTGATTGCCGTTTGGAGCCAGGAAGGCCCCCCCCCCCATTTGTAGCTGGGTTTTTGCCTTCTCTCGAACAACTGTTAGGTTAGAGTTTAAACATCAATGTTGAACTTGAAGACATATTTCTTTATTCAACCTTAATTACTATATTAAATAGTCATATGTACAAAGTGCTGATGTCTGTATATCCTATAAACAAGGTGAAAACTGGCGACCTGCAGTCTAAATATTCATGAAAGTGAACAAGTAGGAATGAGAAATGGCCCTAGAAACATGGGATGTGCCTAGCCCAATCTCACCCAAGATCTTCCCCGAATGCATAAAATATCTGCTGGGCTCCAACAGGGTAAATGCTGTGTCGTCTTCAGCACGGTAGCGTTGTATCACTTAGGGGTGTAGCATATACGTGACCTAGTAAACATACAAGAAAAACAGGGCCCATAAAGATCGCTTACTCCAACAGGTGTACTGTATAGCATGTCAAATGAAATCTTTATTAATACGTAGATAAGTGAATACATTCATAAGAGAGTTAAAAACATTTTAAATGGCAATAAACCAAACCCTCCTGGATAAAGCCCTTGATACAAATTCTCAGACAACCCTATCATATAAAATCTAATTGAATACAACATATACCATGACCTGGATGAATGAGACCTTCACAAGCACATGCCTAGTGATATAATATAATAATCCTATACTTAGCGTCCATAGAGCAGACCTCATCCAGTCACAGTCATTGTCTCAGCAGTTAGTAGAGGCAGAGCCAGCTTGGTTCAGCATGAACCAAAAGTAATACTTAAGGAGGGATCAAGGAGACTGGTCCATAGTGGGACCACCTTGGTCAAATGGTATACTACTACTACTACACTAGAAAATTATTTTTTATTTTGATCTTTACAGATATAGGGTTGAATTAGTACACAAATACCAACAAATGATCGTACGATATGGGATTGTACAACCGGGATTTGTTTGTGTATGGGCCTCATAGACCTTGTAGTACTCCACACATGTATCTTTTGTAGTGCATATTACCTGTTAGCGGTTAAAGTACCGAGCTGATTCTATATGAAGTGGTGAGTGACCATCTTGAAATGCAAGTAGCACAAACACGTCAGCCGTGGTCATGCTTGTGTATTTTATGGAGATCTAATAAATTTATTGATTTTTAGTTTCCGGTTTCTACATTTGGGTTATTATATATCCCTTATATTATATAAATAAATCTATATTTTACGGAGATTGCATTGAGTTTTAGGAGCAACTAATTAGGTGGGAGTATATAACACTATACACATAGGAAAGGTCTATATTTATGTGTGTAATTATCACTAGTTAATCAAAATCACATAAGAAATAACACTATACAAAGCATAGTACTACTACTGCCTACTACTGAATTACAAAACAAGTGATATACAATTAATTAACTAAACTTACTTTACTTGACACCCCTTTGAATGGAAAACTCAAATGGTAGGTTTAGCCGCACCTCTAGGATTTCTCATGGGTCTCTAAGGAAGTGTAATTGGGACATTAAAGGAAGTGGAATTTTACTAACATCCAATGAGGTTATGATCTACCACAAAATATTCTCTAGGCTTGTACATGACAAGACAGAAAGTGTGGATGTTCCTGTATTACACCCCGTTATGTTCTGTGTAAAACAAGTGACAGTCTTAGCCAATTAGAAATTTCTCAGACTCTCACATTTACTCCCCCCTCCCCATAGAAAGTAATGAGACAATCTAGTTTCTGTGCTAGACAGAATAATGTCTGTATATGATTAAATGACTTGCATGTCTCTCAAACTACCCATCATTCTTGGAGAAATGGGCAGTTACCCTTTTTCACAATATGAATATATTAAATATGAGGCTGTCAGGTACCTTCTGTTATAGGAATGTTGTATTTCATTTTATATCTCTATGGGACTTTTAGCTCCATTAAGAACATCTCTCCATAATCTTTATAGCCAATCACTATCCTGTGTTGTCCTGACCCCATAGTGATTGTCAATGTGGAACTTGCTGTGGTAAATACTAATAAATATGAACCCAGCATTTAAACTGGATCCTGTGAGGAGTCTCAGGTTCCCCAATGGTGTGGTTTGGTTTGAACAGCACAAAATGACAGAAATGCCTGGGTCCATCTCAGACCTGCAGGTTGATTCTATTGACATTCTATGGATTATAGCTGTCAGATACTGTAGGTGGTTGGATGTGTACTCCTACTGCCTAAGGGACTTGAATTCCTCCTCCAAACCAATAGTTTAATTTCAATTTGAAAGTATGGGAAGGGCAGATAAATCATTGCATGTTCAAACCTTTGGATAGAATCAGCCAATGGACATAAAGAAAAACTTACTACTAACAAGAATGCTTGGGAGTTGTAGTTTTCAAACATGTGCTATTCAAACCCTTTGGTAGGAATCGCTAAAGCTGGGCTTTTAATGTCTCTAAGTCAGTAAAGGGCTTTATCCCGGATGTATGAAGAAATAATTTTCCAGCATTCTGTGCAGCCAGGGATGCTGGGAGTTGTAGTTTCTAAAATATGAAAGTTCAACACCCATGCTTTTATCATTACACTGTATTACATCTTAATACATGCATTACTAATGGACATAAAAGAAGAAAACTTACTGCTAACAGAGGAATGCTGGGAGTTGTAGTTTATGAACATATGCATATTCAAACCCTGGTTAGGAATCTCTAAGCATGGGCTTTAATGTCTGTAAGTCAGTAAAAGTGCTTTATTGCAGGATGTATGAAAAAAAAATTTCCAGCATTCTTTGCAGCCAGGGAATGCTGGGAGTTGTAGTTTTTAAACATGTGAAAAGTTAACACCCATGCTCTATATCATTACACTGTATTGCATCTTAATACATTCATTAGCCAATGGACATAAAGAAGAAACTGCTAACAGAGAAATGCTGGGAGTGTGTAGTTTTTCAAACTGTGCATATTCAAACCCTTTGGTAGGAATCACTAAGCATGGGCTTTTATTGTCTCTAAGTCGTGAAAGGGCTTTATCCCAGGATGTATGAAAATTAATTTTCCAGCATCTGTGCAGCCAGGGAATGCTGGGAGTTGTATTTTTTAAAATATGAAAAGTTCAGCACCCATGCTTATATCATTACACTGTATTGCATCTTAATACATTCATTAGCTAATGGACATAAAGAAGAAACTTAATGCTAACGAGAATGCTGGGAGTTTGTAGTTTTCAACATGTGAAAGGTCCCAAGTTCAACACCCCTGCTCTATACCATTAGGCTGTAATTACATCTCGATACATACATGAGATACTTTCATGTCCCCACCCATTTCTTTGGAAGTGTGAATATGTGTTTAAAGTTACATTATTAGGGCAATGCTATTATAATAAACATGAGCCTGTGGAGGTCCTTCTGTCTGTTATAAGAAGGCTCTATTTCATTTTATACACTGTTGGGAGCTTTTAGCTTCCTTAAAAAATCTCTTCCTAATATTATAGCTAATCACTATCCTTGTACTCCTAACCCCAAATATGTAGATCTGGAGTCTGCTGTGGTTAATACTAATAGTATAACACCTAGCATGTTAACTGTATCCTGTATAGGGTCTCAGGTTGTCCAATGGTGCTGTTTAGTTAGAATTGCAAATCGTGGCAGGATTTGTCTGGACTGCCTGCAGGTCTAATAAAACAAGAGTGTATGTATGTGTTGATCATATTTGCAGGTGGATTGCCTGGGTCCTTTTTAGGACTTTCAGACTTATCCTCTTTGAGCCTCCCCTGGACACTTGCTGGGAGTGGAAAGGGGAGAAGTTCAGAATGGATCCTGGAACTACCGGATAAAGGGGATGGTAAGTACCCTCTCTCTGGCCCTACAACTAACAGCTAAAGGCATAAGGAAGGGCACAGACACCCCGAATCACTTGCATGTTTGTTCACTTTTGTGTTGGTATCACTGAGAGCGAACCCAAGCTTTCAATTAAAAATAATTACTAGCAAAACATAACACACATAATTTCCACTGTGCACCAATGGGCACACTTTGCTAGTATGTATATATATATATATCCCTTATATATATTTATATCTTCATAGGAGATTGCATTGAGTTTTAAGAGCTACTAACAAGGTGGGGGGTATAGGATTACATATAGAAAGGTGTTATGTAGTGTGTGTACTATCTCCCTATTACCAATTAAATGACCATCAATAAATGTATCATAGTTCGTAAAATAACGACCGGTTTATTACCGAGAACGACCGTTATTTACCGCTAACGACCATATTTACGATAACGACCTTATTTACCGATAAGACCAGTATTTACCGATAACGACCGGTATTTACGAACGACGGTATTAACAATATCGCTAAAACGTCGTTATCGGTAAATAACGTCGTTATCGGTAGAAACCGGTAGTTATTTTACATAACGATCGGTATTTTCGATAACGATACGATCTTTTATATAAATAGGGCCCATAGCATGTTTACTTTGAACCCTTTGTGTAAGGATTGCCTGGGTCTACTCTCACACCTGCAGTTATCCTATTGCTTCCCCTGGATGCTGGTGACTGAGTAAGTTTAAATATACTGTGTAAAGATTCTATATCCACACATAGCAAAACATACACAAACATAATTTTCGACTGTGCAATAACAGGCACACTTTTGAAATATATATATCCTTTATTTATGTAATAAATTTAATCTTCATAGGAGATTGCATGGATTTTTATGAGCTACCAATGAGGTGGGGGGGTTATAGCATTTACATAAGGAAAGGTGTATATGATGTGTGGTGCTATCTCACTATTACCATTTAAATGACCATCAATAAATGTATATAAAGTATAGCACTGACTTATATAGGTACAGAGAAAGATACAACTTAATACAAAATACTAACTACTGACAGAGCTGAATTCCTATTTTAAATATGTGATAGTCAAAAGTGGAGGTTAAACCACACCCTGTGACTGCTAGAGGACTCCATGTGAAAACTGAAAGGAAGTGGTAATGTCAGTGTAACACCAATGATTGTGCTGTTTTAAAACAATGTGACAGTCCTTCTGTATGCTACAAACGATGTTATGTGATTGTAATGGGCTTATACACCAAGGTTCCTTATATCCTCACCTCCAGCCTGCTGGTGGTATCAGTGAGTATAAAAGACAAAACATTCCTGCCTCTATGGCTTGGAGGAGAGAAAAGAAGTGAAGTAGATAGAAGTGTGTGGTGTGTGGCTGCTGATGGGACTGATACTTTTTGGAGTGGCCCTTGCACAGTGTGTTGTCCTGATTGATGCAACACAGATCCTGTGTTAAGATAACCTGTTACCACCTGTTGGGAGGACAGATCATTGACAGACAATTTACCCTTATGGGTAACACTCTGAGCAACAGATAAGTGTACACCAACCTTAACAAGGACAACACAATATCCAGGCATGTTCAATATTTAAAGTGGTGCACCATGGGCAGGTACTGGCTCTATTACTGATTAACATATCACTTGGCATTGGCTGTTGGAGATGTCTGTTACAACAACAAAACCTTCTCTACCTCCTCCTCTCCAAGTCAAACATACATGATTGATTACAATCATCAAGCTGATCAGGGATGGGTGGAGGAGTGTTTTCTCACATGCTAGTTTGAGTGACAGTTACAGGCAACAATAATTGTTTACACCCCCTTCACAGTGTGGCTAATTGAGGCAAGAGAAAGCTAGAAATCAGAAAAAAAATGTATGGGAGGGCTGCATACCTTACCTTTTGAAAGCAGTTTAAAAAAAAAAATTATTGAGGCAATACCGTTATCCTTTAAGCTATGGAGGCTGTCTATTGAGATATTGATTTAAATCCTCCTGTCATGTACCTGCAGATGAAATGTCCCAATTGACCAGTAGCTTCCTAACAAGGCCCAATTGGCCAAACCATTCCATTTGATGGGGTAACTAGGGATAAGACTGTTGGCTAGAACAATTGAATTGGCAGCACTATTAATGTTGTTATTGAGATGGGCAAAACTGCTAAAATCCTTTCCGCCTGCGGATTTCAAAAAAAATCGAAAATTTGCGGAAAACCCCATGAAAGTCAACGGAAAAAAAAATCTGCACATATCCACCTATATAAGGTAAATAGCATGGTGAGTTACTGTACATGGCTCTGGGACCTGGGAAACGGTCTGGGAAACATGTACATATATCCAAACCTTTAAAAAAAAACTTTCCTCCACATCCCACTGTTTTCGAATTTTTTCAAGGAATTTGTCGAGTTTACAAGTAATTTTTTGAAAATTTTTGACCTTACTTTAAATGCTCTGGAACCTCAAAAATGGTCTATTGAACAGACCATCGAATTGTAACCATTCTGATTGAAAAAGCAATCTATTGGTTAATATACCAACCACAGGCCGGATTTTCCCTCGGAACCTATAGCACAAAGAGCCTGGCGCCCTTAGCCACCCTAACACAGACCAAACCCCTAAATCACAAACATTTTTCTCTTTTTTGGGGAAGAAAATAGACTATAAAGGGTTGGATTGGTGGGAGGATTGCCAACCGCCCCTCCACCTCAGGCGCCCCTAGGTACGCGTGTACTGTGCCTAATGCTAAATCGCCCCTGCGAATCAATTCTTTTTCTGTAATAGTTTTAATATATCCAATCATAATTTCTTACAATAAAGGTGAAATTTTAATACCTCTCCAGCTTAAAGCATGTTGTTGCAGTGTATGTTTTACAAGGACTGCAGCACCATGCTGAAAGGCCGCTGACTGTGGAGCCTCGCTAATTGAGGGTAGGTGAACGCTCCCTATTTTGTATATAGGTTAAGAGCACTAAAGTCAAGGAACAAATCAATGTTGAGACATTCAAATCGAAATTAATCGAAAAATTCAATAATCATTAAAAAGTTCGGATTCAAATCTGGAAAGTAGGGTCCTTACTAACTGTTAGCTTGGGGTCTAGGTGTCAATCCATCTTTAGTCATGACCTTCTCTTGCTTGTTTAGAACCCCCCCCCCCCCCCCCGTAAAAATCCGGAGCTGGCCCCTGGATTGTAGTATTCAATGCACCATTCAGGTACAGCGTCAGAAGTGGAATATAATAGAGGGCGCTACAATAGCGCCGGATCTGGTGCATGGTTTTGGCATCCATACCACTGTCTAGGCCCTCCAGAATTACCGACATTGAGCGTAAATGTACAGCCACAGTTGTACATTATCTTAACGGCCGGTATCGCAAAAGTTGTGATCCGTGTGTTTTTAAATAGGGCCTTTAGACCTCTAAAGGCCGAACACCTAAATCAGTCCAAAAAACTTATAGGGGGTTAGTAAGACTTTTGGGTCCCAAATTCTGTGATACAGGAGTGGTTAACAACAATGGTAATCCACACACACTAAAAATTTAACCACAGAAAGCTCAAAAAGCAGAAAAAAAACCCTCTCCAACTCCTACACTGTCCAGTCTCCACTAAACGCACTTTAACACACTACAAACGGGCACCTTAGCCTGCTTTTTATACCCAGGGGGTTGGCACAATAAAAATGCTGCTATTGGTGATTTGATACACAAATGTGTGCCCGGAAAATCCGTAAGTTTGCTGATTCCAGATCTCAGAGATCTGTCATGGAACCGGGTTGGATCTGCAATCCGGTCCATCTCTAGTTAGTATGCCATCAGAATTTTCTGAAGAATCTGATTGTATCCAATAAGAATTAGTCCACAATCAGATTCTTACAGAAAGAATCTGATTGTTTCTGTTTCTGGAAGAATCTGAATACTAACCATCAGAATTGGTAACAATCAGATTAGAATCTGATTGGGACCAATTCTGATGGGAAAAATGTGATTGGTTAGTATACCAATCAGATTCTTTCTGAAAATTCTGATTGAACTAATAGAATTGGTTTTAAAATTCTTGATTTTTTCTAAAGCAGTTTCCGGATTTTTCTGCGAAATCCGCGATTCCCGAATCTCGGAAAATTTGCTGCGGATCTGGGGCCATTCCATGAACCGAAAACCCATCTCTAGTTGGGATGAAGGTGGCTCCGTTGCAAGTTATTAGCCTTTTGCTTAGTGGTAACAGATAGGTATAACCCAGGATTTAATACTGAATAAAAGTAGTTAACAATTATTAAACATGCTCTGAGGCAAGTTTTTCAACTAATTTGTATGAAGAGGATAAAGGATGATCTTGCATGATATCATGCAATCGCACTGTGCTAAAAGTGCACTAGTATGAACCAAGGCCTTAGTCCTACATCTCTCAGCTTTCGTACTATTGCGGGTTTGGGGTGTGAGCTTAGCTACCGCAATTGTTTCATTTGTGGGGTGGAATTGTCCTTTAACCCTTGAATGAAGGACAATTAGGAAAAAAGAAATCTCTATCTTCGTTTGACCACTAGATGGCAGTAAATAGCCTAAGCCATTTTGCTACAAAAAAATTTAAAAATGATTCACTTACATAATTTGATATTTAATCAACCTAAAGTATAATACCCGATAAACAAAAATCCAGTGATGTTCTTAAAACCCATGATCTAACTGTACATTCACTCTGCTGTTCAAACCTGTGAACTAAAAACCATATGATTTTTTCACTAATAATTTAACTATCAAATAGGGAAAGGGAATTACATTCCGGCGCAAAGATACCTTTTCTCTCTCCTATTTAATTTATTAGTGATGTCTGTTCACTAATGTGCACACTCACACTCGCAAATACCAGTGGCCTTCACTACTGATGATGGCTCATAAAGCCAAAACTGGTCTTGTACGTTGCTCTCTGGTTTTGCATGTTGGCGTACGGAATTGCTGGTAAAATCAGGTATAGAACTTTCCTGTGAGAGCTGCAATGGAATTATCCAGAAGTCTGCGTTCCTTATAAAAAAAATAATTGTGATTAGACTGGTATTAATATACTAGTATACTATATAATATGTAATATTGAGAAGTTTTGGTATGTAATACATTATTGTAGTTCTGGTTTATCCCGGAACTTTTGTTCTGATTGCTGTTTGGAGTCGGAAGGATCCCCCCACCCCACCCTTTTTTTTTTGTTTTACTGTATTTTTTTGCTTTCCTCTGGATCAAGAGGAGGGTGAAAAAGGTTGGGCCTTGATGGACGTATGTCTTTATTTCAACCTCCAGTTACTGTTATTTGCAAACAAAAAAATCATTATACCGTAGTGCCAAATAATGACATCCCACACTGTTCCCATCATCCTCCAAGACTGCATCTCCTTCATAATGATCACCTGCAATCCAGCAAGTCAACAGCAATAGTTCCACACACTGGATGCGTATAAGGTAACGCAATGTATGTATTATTATCAAATATAACTTTTAAACATGAAGACTAACTTGCTGATCAATAGGCAAAAACTAAGGATATATTTATAATTAAATGAAGTTAAAGCAGCAGACTCATTACAGGTACAATCGCAGCAGGGTGTGTGCCTCAGTTCTTGTTTTATTGCTAGCTGCATGTTAATAGTTGACCCCCCACTGCCAGTGTGTGTGGGTAGCTGTTACTTACTCTCCCTGCACAGGTTTTATGAAGTGCAGTTGGAGGGATGGATGTCTGTCTTTAGTCAACCTCAAATAATAACTATTATAACCACCTGTGAGCATTTCTGCAGCAGTTGTCAGGTCTTTAATAGTTTCCACTGTAAGGAAACATAGTGCCGAGAGCTACACGTAGAGGAGTATGTAGTGACCTCGATATCAGCACAGCTCTTACAATGCCTATTTCAACAGTGAGACCCCCCCATTTAAAGGTGAATGTCAAGAGGTTGCATCATCATTAGACAATGACCCTTCTGCAATTCCACTTTTAAATGGTCACTTATACAAATACATAGGCAGAATCTGCAAGGGGGGCGGGGTTGTAAGAAAGTGAGTTTAGTGCGTTTTGTAAACCTGCCCACACTAAGCCGGACGGCAACCTGGGACAAAGTGCTAAAATGTTCATAAAAAACCAAACTGCAACAACTCTTGTCATCCAAAACAAATCCCCTGCAACTGCTGTGTCTTCTCAGGGTGCAAACGGATCACAAAACACTATTGTAAGTGCATGAGAAACGCTGCTAGGAGAGACATAGCCCTAAAAGTTCTAGCATCACGTATGTGTGGTTCCCATCCTTCTTTAAAGGACACAAACGTAAGTCATTAATTTGCACATGCTGCACGCTACACTAAAACCGTATGAGGCCTGCTTCAAATGTAAACTCAGACATAGGTGTTTTATTCACATTGTATTATGAATAATATATTTACATGTATAATTTTAATATGTTGGTTCATAAATGGAAAGGTGAACCCTACTATCTTAAAACCCATCCTGTATAGGGCCAGCCTTAAGGGTCTTACACGTGGGGTATTCACAGCAAAAAACCCAGCAAGCACGAATGGCGCATTTCGGGGATAATTTAAGGTGTGTAGTGTTCGGTCGCCGTTGTTCGTAGCATGTTTGACCGATTAACACAAACACATAAAAAACATATTACCTGTCATTCTACAATTGATAAACTGGAGTCATAATCACCCCTAGACATATCTACCTATTCACACCGGCTGTTAGAGCAATAATAAGTGAAAAGGTTAGGCGCAAAAGATTGGTGCTATTCATTTAACATAATGGCTAACAAATGCTTAATGCTCTTTACTGGGTTACTGCAGCTAGTAACATCTGATAGGTTTCACAGATTAATGCCATAGGAAAAATTTTTCACCTTTATTGCATCAGCCCCAAACAGTTTACCAAACTCTCAAGGCTGCATTTACACAAATGGCAGTTTTTTGTTTTCCTGGATCAATGCCAGTTACTGTGTTAGCCACAAGTTGGGTAAAGCTCCAGCAGTGTTTTCTACTTCAGTTCAACACCCGGTCAATATCTCAACCGTTGATTGTGATACAAAAATTTTAAATTTAGTAGCAACCCATGGTACTTTTTTGTTAACGGTTTTTGTAGTCCAACTGAGGCACGGATGCCAGTTATGATTTTTATTATTTTATGCTTAATATTTTCATGTTCCAATCCCGAGAGGAAAAAAACAAAGGGTTATTTCTCAAAATGGCATACTCGACGTATGGGAGACTTCAGGTCGTGGGAAAGTAAGAACAACAAGTTAGTCCTTGTCGAAGAGACTATACCACAAATATTGCTCATCTATAAGGCTAGGACACAACTCATATAGAATATTGCGTCAATGTTTCTAAAGTAAAGAAAATTTTTACATTTTAACTTTGATAAACTTTTAATAGTCATATTACATTTTGCGTAAATACTTAAACATGGATTACACAAACTAGAAAACCAAATGAAGATGTTGGGTTGGTTTATCACGTATCCTTATTATACCAACGTATGTTTTATAACATAAGGACTATTAGTGCAGCAGGTAAACCTGAAAAAAATCTAGATATTGCAAACAATATATTTATTGCACTTAAATCCGTAAGTCTGTAAACGTAAACTAACAGCACAGAAACCGTTCTCCTGCATTACAGATAACATTTAAATATTATTAGGTTATTATCTCTCAACTAACGTACCATATAAAAAAATAAATACTAAGAATATATGACATTTAATAAAGTTGTGATAAATTAAAATTTGCGCATCTTAAGGTGTAAAAAATACATTTGAAAGCAATGAAGTAAAATGGTAACAAAGTTAATCCATTTTTGCCTATCAGCATGCCATGGCACGTTACCATTTCATGTAGTATTTGGCAAAACCATAAATCAGTCGTCATGCATCTGATAAGCTTATTAAAGTCTTGGGATAAATTATTCTATATTTATTCAATAATCAGACAAGCAGTCCCTTATTTTTAAGTTTCAAGACACAATTTAGTGTATTGCAATTACAGATTAAGCAATCCTTTCACAGCACTCACATTGGATAAAATCAAAACAATATTTAAAGATTTAAGAATTGTAGAGGAATCCTCCCATTACAATAATCTGTTGGGTATCTTCATTTAAAGCTAAAAGTTCACACAGCGAAGAGACAGATGGAATCTTGATGGGTAAGAACTAATGAGGAAGATCTGTTTGGACCAATTTGTTCCTTGTTGGGCAGACCTAAAGCAGGCATTCACTTTAGATGGCATGCTGTGAGGTACCAGATGTAACTCTAAAGTGTTTACAAGAATCTCCCAGTGGGCGGATTTTCCATGTGGTATAGGGTGGCTCTGATTCTCCATCTTTATCATATTTTATAGGCACTGTCAGGTGTAACACTTGAGAGGCAAGTCATCTTGTACACACCTCTGTAGGCTCTGCATTGAGTCCCACAAATAATTAAGGTTTTTTAGCCCCTGGGTGATTGCTTCTAGTTGCATAGAAATTCCTGTGCCTTGTGCCAGCCTGAACCTTTCCATCCTGTCCGTTCTTTAGATGGGTAACAAGCAAAGAACACATAACTTTCCGTTTCACGCATGCTTTAAGGTTTTCTGCAATGGACTACCTGAGTTGGTCTTAAAGTCGAGCAGATAGCCTATTTGGCACTGTTAACTAGCTGGAATCTTTCCTGCAAGAAGAACCAGGCACAAACCATCTGTCAATTGTTTGCTCCACATCAAGGCAGGGACCATGTTTGGGCTAAGAATGTGCACTGATAGCCCAACCCTGCTGAGGAATTGGCTGGAATATGATCAAAGAAGTATCTCACTTCCTGCAGACAACACAAAACATCAGGTTGATAAAATCAATATTTCCGTCCAAGATCTGTATTCCTTTCTCCCACTTTCAGCCTCTATTGGCACTTACAAAGTGTCTTGCCTTCTCCAAGGCTTAAAACAAATATAATGGACATTATTCATAGCGACACACAGAGATGCATTTTAGAGGATCCAATGTATATACAAACAATGCTAATATTAAGAAGGAATTATTTTATAGTCTAGTAAAAGCTTTACGGTGTTTCAAATGTTACAAACCAAAGTTCTTCTTCCATATCAATATTTCAAGAAATAAAAAAAAGTATTTTTTAACACAGTATCCAATACATTCCACACAACACACTTTTTAAAAGAAAACTAGCGTCCTTTGAATTAATTTCCTACCCAAAAGGTAAAAAAAAGTTACCTTTCAAAACTTATAAAACGATTTGTGGGCCTTTTACCCTCTACTTTTTTGCTAGCTACACCCAGCTTTCAGGAAGAGAGGTTACTAACACCGGCAAAAAAGGCCAGTGAGGCTTTAAACGTTTCTAAACGCTCTTTACTCTGCACGCATTTTATAAGGACAATGTGTTTCCCGGGGTTTTGCTCTTTGTTCTCTTAGTGTTCAATAAATGTTCAAGTGTAATTCCAACATATTTATAATATTTTCAAAAACTTAAATTTTACTTTTTAAAGTTTTGTTCCTTCTTAGTGGAATATAGTGTGGCATTTGAGTCGTAGACATCTTTAGGAAACTAAACATTAAAAAGAAAAACTGCCTCCCCATCACCTTGATAGGTCTCAGTTGTACAGGAAGTGATAACATTGAAATGACAATATGAGTTTGCCAAACATCAGTAAATACACTACTGGCCTCCAGTATGTTTAAAAACTCCTGCATTCCATGCATCCTCTGTGTTTGGGGAAGGCTGGGGAGTTGCTAGCTTTCAAACAAATGGAGGGACCACATGTTGGTTATTCCGTGCCTATAAACATTTGAGAAGCACGCCACTATTCAAGACATGACTGTTTGCTCGCCCCTCATTACCGTATCTTTACCTTGAGGCACAGGATGTTCCACTGCCTCACACCATGAAAGAGGGTTCTTGTAGGTACATATTCATTCTTTCAGACTGATTAAACTCGCCTGTTAAACTAAGCTGGCCTGTCTGTAATGCCACGCGGTCACCATCCAGAAGGTCCTTAGGGTCCAAGGGGCTCCAGCGACATGTTCATTGAATCCAAGTACTCCTGAGGTCTGAGAAACTGCAGCACTGCTGCTTGTGTTCTTTGCAAGAGCACTGTAGGTCGGTAGTGGTGTTCCCATGGAACACACTGCGACAGAAAGGAAAGAAGACAGAGTGGTGTAATATAT
The DNA here is from genome assembly GCA_019447015.1 of Hymenochirus boettgeri. NCBI lineage: Eukaryota > Metazoa > Chordata > Amphibia > Anura > Pipidae > Hymenochirus > Hymenochirus boettgeri. Next base: position 103,818,157 of record CM033469.1, on the reverse strand, counting down.
CATTTCTCCTACTTGAGTTAAACAGGTTTATACTCTGGTTAATGATACAACTGGAAAATGCAGTATCTCAGACCGGAACATACGGGATAGAACCATAATCTGCTCCATTACTAAAGCCGGGACAATAATAACTATAGTTTAAAGGAATGGTCAGGGGGGGGATACTATAATCACAGGGAACACAAGAGACTTTATTATTCCTTCCCCCTATGTCCAAGAGAAAATGGGTTTGTGAGGCTGTACACTTACTGAGAACCCATTACTTGGATTTTCTGCACAAGCAGCCCTCTAGTCTAAGGGAAATACAGAAACATCTAACCAGTCTGCCCACAATGTTAGAACCATTGAGCATGGCACATTCAATGAAATGTACAGCCTCAGTGACACAGTATAGTCCTATTGGGATATTCCATAGGTATTAAGTCTCCTACCTTCATTTGACATATTCTATATAAACGTGAAGTTTACAGTTTAAGAAGATAATTGCTTCTATTAAATTTTACTTTATTATTAAGTTAATAAAAATAGCAAACGAGCAATTAAATATGTTAAATGTGCCTTTATGATCACAACTACACAAACTTGGCAGGGAAGTATTGATGCATAAAATTGGGTAAACGAAATCTCCAGCCAATAAGGAATTATGGTATGATAGACCAAATACACAGCGTCAAAAGCATGCATTATAACTGAAACCATTTTTATCTATACCTGTGCAATGTGAGGCTGTGGTTAAAACTACACGTTCCTGGTGGATTACAAAGACATTTAAAAATCAAAATGTTAATAATAGAGTCCGAATGGATTTTGAATAATTAAACAAGAAGATGACAAATGTTTGTAAACACCCTCTCAAGCCTTCCCAGTTGAAATATATTAGGTTATGGACTGTCAGACTTTTTTGTTTGCAAAGATAGCCTAGACAGGTCAGCCATTCAAAACTCACATCCTCTCCAGCTGTTGCAAGCTCATTTTCGTGCATCAAAGCAAGGCAGCTTCGGAATTGGGCCTGAGGCAGTGGCCTCGACATCAGGGTTTTGGTTTTCAACTGGCTGTTTAACAGAAAGTGCATAGGAGAAAAGACCACCCACCATGGGTCATGTTTTAAGTAACTTTTAAAAAAATCTCTAACTAAAAATATTTTTGGGGAGGGGTGTGCCCTTTCACATATATATACTGATTTTTAACGAGAGGATTTTCAATGCTACAGCCGTGAGGCCAGCTACAGATAGTACTTAAGAATTATACAATCCTTTCAGATTTAGTGTCAGCTTTTATTCAAGTGCATGTCCAGTATAAAAAAACTTTACTGTCACGTAGAGGAGAACCCCCCCAACCCATTTAAGCAATATGTTTAATTGCTCAAGATTTTTCTGAGGAATGTCCGACCCTGGTCCCTTTGCTGCTTACCGCTCTGCTCACTTCTTCCTGGTCATAGCTCTCAGTTAAGGGGCAACGTCATGCCCAATTCCTGACGCTGTGACCAGGAAGTAGAGTGCTGTCACGCAGTGAAGGGGGCCTGCCCTGGACCGGTTTTCAGGTAAGTCCCTCAGAGGTTTATTTGCAATATACATATTGTCCAATGAGTTTTGGGGGTGCTTTACGTGACTGTAAAATGTTTTTTTCTGCAATTCAAATAAATCGGTCCTAGCAACAAACACCCTTTGTTGAATGTAACATTGGTGCCATGTGCTGACTATGCTAATTTAGTCTGCATCACAAATTATGCGATCATCTGTTGAGGCACACAATCATTAAAGGATATGTACACCGTAAAAAAAGCAAGCGGTGGCTTTAAAACTTAAAGTGGGTAAAAAAAAAATTCCATCCCCCCCACAGCCCATCTTTCTTGGCCTTCGAATATGCTGCTTCCTCTTCTGAATAATGGCATCTGGAGCTCCGCCCCGACGAGATCTCCTGGCTCAGGCTGCTTCCTAGGGCCACAAATGTTCTGGTGCATCATGCAATGCACGTGTGGTGACATAATTGCGCGCATTTGTCGTGCACAATGATGTCACCACTCTCATGGTTGCGCATCAACGTCCTAATCGAGTGCACACCGATGTTCACGTGCGTGATTGGTGCGACTGTCCAGCAAGATTGAAGCAATTAAGGAATGCTCGGGGGGGGGGGGGTGTAATCTCATTATGGTAACGTACTGATCTGGCAAAAAAATTTATTTTATTAATATATAATTATTTAAAAATCTGAAAAGACTAATCAACATGAATTATATCACCCAAGGCTTCCACGCCATTTTCAATTACTTATCATTGATTTTTAGTTGTTTTAATCAAAACTTTTTCGAACTATTTGACTCGACGCTTCTTGGGGGGGGGGGGGGAGGGGGGGTGACTCCCATTGACTTTATAATGGGTCCGTAAATTTCGAAAGTTCCGAAAACTGGACCGAACTTTAGGAAGTTTCCCCTCGGCAAATACTTGCAAATAGAGGTAAATCCTCCTTTATTTGTGCATACAGTATGCACAAATAAAGAAGGTTTTACTCTTATTTGTAAGTATTTGCCACTTGTGTCCCTGTGTAAAAAAAGTTTCTCCTACCTTGTCCGCCGGCCGCGCGATCCGCATCCTCGTGTCCTGTTAGATTCAGATAAAGGGCCAGCTTTTATTTCTAAAGTATTACAGCAGATTGTGTATTGTTGTGATTGAATAGAAGTTTTATATCCCCAGAGTTCAGGTGTTGTTGAACGAATGAACCGCACAATAAAAAAGAACTTAGGAAGGCTACTGCAGGTTCTTTAGTAAATGGATATTTATTTACCAGTTGTATTAGCAGAGATTGTTGGCACCCCAATTCTATATCCAAGTTGTCCCTTTCGAAATTTTAATGGGTAACCATTCCCTACGCCTTGGGCAGTTAAGACAGGGACATTAATTACAGGTGACCTGGAATTTATCCAGGAAGCTTATGTGGCAAAACTGATTGAAAAATTGAATAGCATCTGTGGTGATGTTTCTTTGTCTTTTCTTTATTTTCTAGTCTCAGACGCACCGTTTAAATCAGGTGATGTGGTCTTGGTAAAGGCGTTACTCAACACAAATCTTTAGAGCCCCCTGTGATTCGCACAGCTATTTTAGTTGAAGGCAATCCATCATGGATACATGCTTCCAGAGTAAAGCGCGCACCGAATCTGTTATTGGAGAACAGGATCGAATGAGATGACCACCGAGATGACCACCCAGACGACTTCAGAGATGACAACGTACCCACCCTCGGGGAGAAGAGTAAGATGTGCCCAGACCCCAAGCCGTGGGAATTGTGAAATCCAGATGAAATACATTTTCCTGACCTGTCATTTTTCATCTTATTCTGTGTTTTTTCTATTTTGAATTATTAGAAATACAGAGCTTCCCGCTCTATTGCTCCCCGTGTTCCATTGCCCCAGGTAACATTGGGAGTATATTTCAAAGAAGCTCCTAATATAACTGACTTTTGTTTAGGAAATGTAAAAGTGTTCAGGACATTAAGTACTTGTTTAATCGCTTTTCCAGTTTCAGTTTCAAACTGCCTCCAATTTATCTGACTGATCAGCACTATAAGATATTGGATCCCAATTATCCGAGAAGATGGTGTAACCCGCTTAATTTTCCAGAATACTCAACAGACCTCCTGTGAACGAACTGTAGATATGGTTATATTCGGACTCAAAATGTTACTGCTGCTGAAGTTTGTTTTTTTTTATTTGTTCCCCTAATGTAAAATGTGTTTCTGTAACAATGACATGAAGTGTAATCTCACCTACCAAACTATTCAGATCAGTAATTTGCAACAACTAGCAATCACATCAAAGTAGATGAATAGTTTTTCATGAATATTTTGCTATAAATTACACATCATTTCTGTTTAGTTATCCCATATGGACTCTATAATCACTTAGCCTAATAGCAGCCATTTTGTTCTCTGACTCCATTTTGTCTTATATTATTGTCTGTTATTGCAGATGTTTTGCTTCCAAATGTTCTGAGCTCAAGGTCTTTTCCCTCCTACATTTTTTATGTCAGCCTGATTCTATCTTCATATTCCAAGGTTTAAGTACGTCATCTGAAGACACTGTGTCTGGCCATGCCCCCTTTTTCTCTTTGTGAAAACCCAATGTAATACTAAATAAAGTGAGTTAGATTTTTGCTACAAAGATGTGTAGTTCAACTCTATCTCCCGGCGCTGTAAAAGGTCTCTTAGTGGCTCTAAGGCAGGCACTAAAGTCCGGCGAGGCTAGTGAGGATATTTATTCTAACAGATAGAAGCATGTCTCCTCTCTATGTATCCACCCCTCCCAAAACTGAGACCTAGAGTGTGGAACATGTGCAGTGGAGATGATCTGTGCCCTCATCCAGCCAATGCATTCAAATTGAAAGCTTTGGTATGGGAAGGTAAGCAGCGCTGGGAGCTGTAGTAACTGCTTGAATCAAGTAATATTTTCTTTCAGCTTTAGGAGTTTGAAGGTGTGTGTGTGTGTGGTGTGTGGGGGGGGTGTGTACTTTTGAGACATTGGCAATTCAGTAACACGACAAAAGCTAACTGCAGGATTTATGAAGAGAAACAGAGTGACAGATTATGCTTATTCCTTTTCCTGATCTTTATGCTGATCAATTAGCCATGCAGTGACAGAGAAATAAGCTTTACTTTTATAGAATGGATAGTTCTACATGTTGTGCCAGGGGGAGGGGCTGGGTGATTGACAGTTCTTTATGGACTAGCTGTGCCCCGTCCTCTTTAAAAGTAAAACTCCCAGAGCTAAATACAAGGGATAGGAAGGTCGGAGAAGGAAAAAAATATTTATGATTGGTGGTAATTAATCCTAATTACTGTTGTGATCTGCCCTTCAATTAATTTTGAGCTTGATTCATTTGCAAAACTCATATGTATCATAAGCATTTAAACAAGTGGGAGGTGCTGTGAACCTGTGGATGCATACAGGTATCTCGGTTTTATTCAGTTAGATCAACTGGACTTAAAGTTTAGTTCTTGAAACGTTTCGCTAGTCATCCGACTGGCTTTCTCAGTTTAGAATGATATTAGAAAGCATGGTATTAAAGCTATTAAAAGGTATCTCCACTCATTATTTCAAGGTTTAGGCATCTAGTTCTATTGAAGAACAGGAGGTAAAGGAGCTGTGCCTTACCTTCCGTTCTTCAATAGAACAAGCAGGAGACTGCTGAGCAGTTAGGAAACTTACCCGCTCGCTCGCTCCCCCAGCGCATAGTCTGACAGGTCCTGGCGGACCTTGTCTTCTATGCGCATAGAAGACAAGGTCCGGGGGACGCGCGAGCGGGTAAGTTTTCCTAACTGCTCACCAGTCTCCTGCTTGTTCTATTGAAGACGGAAGGTAAGGCACAGCTCCTTTACCTCCCGTTCTTCAATAGAACTGATGATTATTTTAAAATAATTAAGCCCAGTCACCACGTCAAGGTGCTTTCTTTAACTGGGTCCTAACCTACTGGTACTTGCCTTTTGGCTACATGAGCTGACAGCTTCTCCACCCAGAGTTAGGTATGTGCTCGTTTGAGCAAAGTACTTTAAACTAGAGAGTCAGCTTCAAGCATTCAGGCCACACAGGAACCCAGTTAAAGAAAGCAACCTTGACGTGGTGACTGGGTTTAAAATAATTTGGCCAATTTATTGAACTAATTGCTTTTATTTATCCAGGGTTTAGCAGACTGTTTGTAGCAGCAACCTTATGGAGGTGGCCAATATACAATTGAATTGTGTGTCACTATAATTCTGTTTTTGTATGTTTTATTTTTGGTCTCTAGTTGCACTTTAATATAGATGTACAACAGCCCAATTTTCTATTTGTGTATAACTCAAATAATGTGCCCCTTCACCTTAAACAGACCATTGATCAAACAAAACCCCTCCCTCCTCATCCAGTAGGAGGGATTAGTGCAACCTAAAGTACAGTGATAGTTAGCATATACTATAACCAGTGTCCATATACACAAAGTCCAATGTACATATAGTGTCAAGTATTGACCAACACATAAATACTTTATATAAGGAAATCAAAACCTTTCTTGTGGTGTTGATGTTTCATTTACCTGTGGCTGTGAAATAAAAGGAAAAGTGCAATATAACAGTGTGTTTTAATAAAAACAATTATATAAAAATATAGAATCGTATTGTTCTTTTTAATGATCCATAACTTACTACTATTCTGGTATACCATTATTTATCCACTAGGTGGCAACATCATTACCTTTTCAAAATTAGAAAAGGTTTATCATTGTATCCAATTACACTGTGTCTAAAAAATATATAGTCTCACATAATGTTACTTTAGACAAACAATTTTCTAATATGTTTATAACGATCACAATGTAAAAGTTACCTTTGTTTTAAAGAAAGATATATTCTCTAAACCTATAAGAAGCTATAAGACCTGAATCCTCATTCAGGCCCTAAGGACTGAGTGTGTTGAGTCTATTGATCCACTTTGCTTCCTTTTTAAGGAGCATATTATGAAGTCCCTCCTCGACAGTTCTTACCTACTTCTAATACTTGCCACTTCATTTAGGAGACCCTGATGTTTCATTTGTGTAAAATGTTTACTTAATGGTGTCTCATATCTTGAGACACTACCATCATATTTAGATATACATCTCTTGTTCCCCAATCCTAGTTTTAACTTCCCTCTTTGTGGTGAAGTCTGGTGAAAAAAAGCGAAAATAATTCCCCTTTATAATATGTCCCTTGGGGCCATATTTATGAAACTTGTCATGTTTTTTTTACAATTTTTACAATTTCCGATAGTTATTTTATATCAATCGTAATTCTATGATATCGCCATCGTAAATCTACTGTACCGATATCGTAGGATAAAAATCGTATCGTAGAATAACGTTAGTTAATTTACGACGACCACGCAGTTCCTTCAATTTTTAAAGGAACCGTGTGGTCGTCGTAGAATAACGATCATTATTCTACGATAACAATCGGTGTTCTACGACGTAGATTTACGATAGCGATATCATAGAATTACATCGGTATTGTAGAACACTGATCATTATTTTATGGCGATCGTAAAAAAACAATAACGGTGTTTAAAAATATGCCCTTAGACCCCCCATTTAACTTTATTGTAAATAAAAAAATTGGAACCTTAAAAAAAAGAAGCAACCTTAAAAAGCAAAATCTCAGATCGTATTACAGTAGTCTAACACCCCTTGGGTACTTATTAGTATTGAGAAACACTCCACATTTACTGACACCTTCTATGACCGATTGGCAGGCTAAATAAATGGCCACTTATGCGTTTTCGCCACTCATACTTGGCGAATTGGAATGACTGAACTTAACAAAATAAAACACTTTTCGCCATTTTATAATTGCTCGAGCGATACCACTCGATGTATGGCGAAAAGCAGCGGTAATGACTTTTCGTCATTTCACTTTATAATTTGGAAGTCCAAATTTGGCGAAGTCAGCGATAAAGGAGGCGAAAAATGTAACAACCTTTATAAATATGCCCCTAGGACTGGAGTGTCATGCCACTGCCATGCTGAAAAAAAAATATTTGTTTTCAAGGTGACCAGATTAAGTGGTACTGATTCTATTGGTTGCAACACCAAAAAACATCCCAAGGAGCAGACTTAAAGGGGAACTGTGGTCTCCAAGCAAGTTGAGTTTAAATGAAAGCCCAGTTTCCTACCTTTAAAACGAGCCATCAACCACCTCTCTACGTGCTCCACAGCCCAAGATATAAAAGAATGACGACCAGAAAGTTAATGGGTTGGGAGGCTGACATGTGACATTCCTAAGGCTTCTCCTGCAGTGCTGCCAGCGAGCACAGCCTCACGCCCCTCAGTGTGCGTGTCGAGGACAGGAAGTCCCTCCTCCTCTCTGCTGTGTGAAGGACCTGCAGCTGCAGAGAAGGTAGGAATCTACAGCCCTTCTCTCTCACTGTAAAACAGCCTTTTCAGGCAGAGTTCTCACTCTCCTGAAAAGGCTGTTTCCATAAGTTTGGAGGGGGGGGTAGGAGGGGTGTCAGAGTGGCCCACAGCACCTGTGAGTGGGTGGGCTTAGGCACCCGCGAGTGGGCGGGGCCACATAAGGCTGTAAGGGAATGGGCCAAAGGGGGCCTGCAACTGAGGGACCATGGGGTCCATGAGTGGAGGGACCAGGGGGGCTGCAAAGGGAGGAGACACAGGGCAGATTGACTGACAGGTTTCAGAGCAGGAAGCACAGGGGACCTGGTGATGTCACTGCCATATCACACACAAAAATGTAAATATCTTCAAAACTATGCAAAATAAACAATGGAATAAATTGCAAAAACTTTCAGGAGAGTAATTCCTATCAATTTACCTAAAGTCATTTTTGGACCACAGTTCCTCTTTAATCAAACATTGTGGTTTCAAATGTTTCATAGCCTAAAAAAATCTGCATATCACAGTTGGCTGCCAAATCTCAGTAGGATCAATAAGCCTTGCTTAATTTGTGCTTTTAAAGTGACAGGACGCAGACCTTTCTCAGAGCCCCAAAGTTAAAACTCCATTATAGATATTGCAGACTGTCAAGCTGTACACCTGGGGCCATAGTTATAAAGGCGCGGTATCACTTTTTAGTGATACCACACCCTTAACAATCACATTACCGATAACAATCGTAAATCTGCAATAACGCTATCGTACATTCATGATCCCCATAGAATACTATTGCGGTAGTTCACTGTATTCTATGACCTAACGCTTGTTGTTTACAAACGATCCGTGTAAATGTAAACTGGGGCCTTTCTGTACTTTTGGATGTTCCAAATGACTCTGAGTTAGAAGCTCACACCAAGGCAGAAAGCTATGGCCTTGGCATGATCTTGGCTGATCTTCCTTAGTACCTTAAAAGTGGAAGAAATACATACGCAAATTAACTTCAATGAATTGAAAAGGCAACTAATTATGTTTCTCCCTGCATCTGGAATAAACATAGTTAAAACGCTCGACTGAGGCGACCTGAAACAATATTCTGAATGCCCAGGAAAATAACTGTATGATCTAGCAAATTGACTTCCACCCTGAGCAGCAGTCTTTCTGAACGAGTTCGTAAAATTTGCTTTGAATGCCCCTCTCCTTCTGGTAAAATATACCAGTCTTGCTGTCCAAGTGGACCATAACATCTTGATCGTCAAATATATCCTCAAGGCTAAAAGTGCTAGATAGACTGCTCTGAGCTCCTTAGGGCATGCCACACTGCAACGCAAACTCACACAGAATCGCATGCGATTTCATTGCGTTTGCGCATGCATTTTTTCATTAAGTATTGGAAATCGCACGTTTTCGGTGCGTTGCGGCGGTTCCAATGTTTTGAAAAAACCACAAGCGCAGAAAAATCGCAACAGTGTGGCCTAGCCCTTATGGTTGGAAAAATTTGACTTCTTTTGGTGACCAGACCGCCTGCACTATATGATGTAAATAATGGGCTCAACTGGCATCCATAGGAACGTGAGCCAGAGACCCGAGGTGGATACATTAAAGATGAATTGTCTGAAAAAGCAATCTCTTTGGATTTGTCCCATAGATCAGACAGTTCAGCTGTAGTGGCCTGATGTGTACCATTTCGTCTGGAACACTTGCGTGCCTAAAATTACATGACATCTCTGCGTTGTGTGTTTTTGGAAACCACATTAAGTTCTTTACTTGAGCAATAATGTTTTCCCTTATGTGTTGTGCAAAGTTTTGAGCTGGATTTTTATGGTATAAATTACCAACTGTGATCCTGAAAGGTTGCTTGGACTAGGTTGATGTGAAGGGATAGTCACAGAGTCTACAGCCTTATGAGAATATTGTCTAGAAAAGTATTCAGGTGTTTGCCTTGAATGCAAAAATAACCCACTAGAGAAATTAGGATACCCTTGAAGCTGTAGCTATCCCAAATAGGAATACTATATACTGAAATTGACAACCCAGCGCTTGACTCTTCCATTGCCAACCAGTTGAATGCCTTTATCTGGGTTAGAACTGATCTTAGGAGTCCATACCAAACGGTTTTTTTTACTGAAGGAATTCAGGTATCTCAGGTTCAGGATTTGTCTGAACTTTTTCCAAACCAGGAACAATGGAAAAAATAACCCTTACTGTCTTCCTTGAGAACTGATTCTATTCTGAAGATTGGTAAACACTACGGCAGCAACTGGTACATCCAAAATACCCAATACCGAAACTTAGAAGAGCAACATCTATTGCAGTGAATATGCAGAGTGCTCTGATTTGTATGTGGATGAACCCCAAACAGCAGCTGCAAAACGTATGACGATTGTAATGTCAACATCTTAGAAGCAGGATTGGTTCAAGAGGTGTCGAGGAGGCAATTTATTCAAATAAAGAAACCAATTGAATAGAGGGGTGTGTGTGGGGGTTGACACCAAATGTCTGTCATGTACAATGTTGTTTTCACAAACAATAGACCAAGCACAAGGTTATATTTAACCCATGTGGGTGAAGGTGCATATGTTAATGCAATGAATACAATCATAACTTGGAAGAAAAAGTATATACAGTTGTTTTCAAAATTATTCAACCCCCATTCTGTAAAGGGTTTTAGGGAATTCAGTGTACATTTGTAATTGCAACTAAACCAAATGCAACTAAAATACATGAATTGTTTTGTAATAACAGTATTAAATGGTTGTTTTGTGATTTCTTTAGACAATTATTCAACCCCTAAAAGACTACCACACTCTTAAGAACAGAGGTTCATTCAAGTGTTTTCGATCAGGTATTGAAAACAATGTGGATGTCATCGCAGCAATCAAGCATAATAAGCACCAATTAGGCAGATTTAAAATGACTGTGATACTAGATCCTTCTAGACATTTACTGGTGGTTTACAAACATGGTGAAGCCAAGAGAAGTGGTGATTTCTCTTCACAGGAAGGGCAATGGCTATAAGATTGTTAAACATACCAAGAGACACCATAGGAAGCATCATTCGCAAATTCAAGGCAAAGGGCACTGTTGAAACGCTACCTATCATAGCAGAAAGATGCTGACTCGACTGCTGTGCGCTACCTGAAGCGCAAAGTGGAGAAAAGTCCGTTGACTGTTGAGGAACTGAAAAATTTGTCAGATGCGGGTACTGAAGTTTCAGCTCAGACAATAAGGGGCACACTGCGTAATGAAGGCTTCCATGCCAGAACTCCCAGGTGCGCCAGCTTGCTGTCTCCAAAGAATCGACTGCAGTATGCCAAAAGTCATGTGGACAAACCACAAAAGTTTTAGGATAGTGTTCTGTGGACTGATGAAACAAATTAGAACTGTTTGGGCCCTGGATCAACGCTATGTTTGGAGGAGAAAGAACAAGGCGTATGAAGAAAAGAACACCTTGCCTACGTGAAGCATGGCCAATCATGCTTTGGGCTGTTTTGCTTCTGCAGGAACAGGGAATCTTCAGCGTGTGCAAGGTACATGAATTCTCTACAGTACCAGGAGATATTGAAAAAAATGTGATGCAGTCCGTCACACACTGAGGCTTGGGAGAGTTGGACCTTTCAACAGGACAATGATCCAAAGCGTACCTCCAAGTCCACTAAAGCATGGTTGCAGATTAAAGGCTGGAACATTTTGGAGTGGCCATCGCAGTCACCAGACTTAATCCGATTGAGAACCTCTGGTGGGACTTAAAGAAAACGTTGCAGCGTGCAGCCTAAGAATGTGACTGAACTGGAGCTTTTGCCCATGAAGAATGGGCTAAGATACCCGTAGATCGCTGCAAGAAACTTGTGTCAAGCTAGGCTTTACGTTTAAAAGCCGTATAACTGGAAAAGGATGTTGTACTAAGAATGAATGTCACTTGGGGGTAGAATAAAACTGATAATATGGGAGCACAGAAAGATTTGTAGTTATTTCATTATAAATGTTGTTATATTTGTCTGACTTACAAGTTCTCTTGATTTAATTGTAAACAAGGTGACTGAAATGATCAAAATCAAGGTCAAACTGGCCAAAACACTCAATTTCAGTAAGGATTGAATAATTTTGAACACACACTGTATATTAAGGAGAGTGCTGTGTATATGTTTTCTCTACAATGTTTTTTGACACCTTTCCCTGGGCAGTTTCTTTAACTCGTATAATACAGAGTCCTTATACCTTCTATCCTGCTGTGTTCTGTCCCATACCACAAACTGAATAGAATAAGATTGTAAAGGCAGTTCACAAGGATATCTTTTGCTTGCTTTAAACAAAAATGTTCAGATGTGTGGTCCTCTTAATGAATTTGGCTTATAGACACTTTTAATAAGGATTAAGGGCATGTCCACCCCAAAACTATAATCCCCCCATTATGTAGTGTAGTTTAATCCTTACCTTACATCCCAGCTCCATCTAGTTCTTCTGCTATCCCCCCTAAAGTCCAAAAAAACGCCCACCAGGAGTACTGCAGTCCAGAGTCTCTCCTCCGGGGAATTTTCCATGCGATAAAGCCCCCCCCCCCCTTTTTATGATTCTCTCCCTAGTGTAAAAATCTTTTTAATATATTCCCCGTCAGCCCAGCCCCAACCGCTATATTTTTATTATCAGAAAGTGCCCCAAACATTACTTACCTTCCCTCTTTCCTCCGCTGCACTGAACTCCCGCAGCCGCGTCGAGCCGCTCAGCCAATCACAGGCGCGACTGCTGGTCACGCCCCTCTGCTGCATTTTCTCGCAAGCTGAGGGCCTGGCAGCATGGTTGAGGAAAGAGAAGGTAAGTAATGTTTGGGCACTTTCGGATAATAAAAATATAGCGTTCTAATTTTTTTAGAAGGGTGGACATGCCCTTTAAGCTCCCAGGCCAGGTTTTTAGGCTTTAAAAAAGCCTTAAAAACAAACCTCGACTTATACTCGGGTCACTCGCCTCCAGTCTTGCAATCAGTGCCACTCGTGCTGCATTAGTGTAGTAGGGATCACCATAGCAACCATAGCGGTTGCTATGGTGCCCAGAGCACAAGGGGGACCTGCGGGGCCGATTCTTGCTGCCTGCATTTAAAAGAAAAATAACCTAACCTGCTGCACAGGGCTGAGCAAACTCATCCGTGCATTTTTTCTCAGTGACATTGCAGCAGAAAACTTTCACCATGAAGCAAAACTTTCCCCTTACAGGAAGCCCTAGATTACACAACACGGCACCGCCTATCTAGAATTGTAAGCATTGATTGGCTGCAGCCTGGAGAGGGAGTGAGTGAAGAGCTCACTGGCTGCAGAGGAGGTAGGGTGGGTGGATGGCTTATTGGTTGCAGTGCAGAGGATGGATGGTCTTACTGGAGATTGCAAAGGGAAGCCTGACAACATAAAACCTGATTGGTTGCAAGAAAAACAATATTTTAGATGGTGGCAACTATCTGTGATTGTAAGTAATATATTTATTTTTACAAGCACAGTGTGAGTGGAAAGGGGTGCTGGTGTCTAGATTATGATCTGAGGACAGGAACATAGCCTGGGAAAGAAATGGGGGTATGTGGGTTTTCCTCTATGGGTGTGTGGCCCACCCAAATTTTTGCTATGGGGACCTTTTATTTCTAGCTGGTGGGTGGGGGGACAGTAATCCTATACAGTAATGATCAAGCAAGGCTCTATTGTCATAATTATTTTTTTTTAACCATTTAACAAATAATGTGACCACAACACATAAATCTTATGTTTTGAGTACCAGCACTAGCTTAAAGGGATAAGGTTTAATTTACACTTTAAACTGGGTGCTAACATAAAAGGTAACAAAAACACCAGATATTATCTCAATAGACAGAGTGCATTCATAGCACACCTGTGACATTAGAACACCTTTTTAAAATCTTTGACTCGGGTGCCAATCCCTAAAAGTGCCCCTGGTCCCTAATAATGATTTATTACTTTGCATTTCATATAATAAAAAAAAGGAATGCGTGCATTTTTATTGCTAGCATAGATGTAGTAATGTTCTGGTAGGCTGTTCTTTGTGTCACTCATGCTGGATGGAAAATAAACTGTAGAGGCTTTTATATTGTTGTGGAGACATCTGTATAAAAACACCGTGCATAAGACATTGAAAAAAGTGGGGTCAAGGGCATGGCCAAAAGATGCACATGCTCACAAGGCTTTTTGAAGACTGCATGGATGCGAGTTGTACTGGCAAACAATATGGAAGCGTTCTTAGTTACAACTATTACTTACATCCACTAAATACAAATTATTTATAGGTGTTCTAGGGAAAAACCATTTCTATTTTTTTTAATTATGTTTAGTTCTACTTTAGGTTTAGTTCCCCCTTTACAACCTGCATTGCCATTATATGTTAAAAGTTCAAATTAAACTTTAGATTGGCCACTATACAATAACATGTTAACAATGATATTTCCCCATCTTGAACCTAGCATTATTTTTGCATACAAATTATGCAAATAAGTATCTTTTCACATTTGTGCTCGTAGTCTGGCCCCGCTCCCTCCTGGGAAGACAAGCTTGACGAAATCTTCCTTTTATGTCTTCCCAGCAATGTGCAGTTTATTTATTTTTACGCAATACATGTATAGATAACAACTGAAGGGCTTTTTAAACACAAATCACCAGCAAATCTGTATATATTCCGTTATATTTCATTTTCCATCAGCATGAAAGGGAGATCAGACTCACCATTACAAATAAAATAGTAATCATTCTTGCTTTTCATTGAAACTACAGATTTCCGTCAGTGCAGGTAGACAGCAGCTCAATATTAGTACAAGTAATTGGAGTTAAATAAAGACATACCTAATCAAGTCCAACCTTTACACCCTCCTTTTAACAATAAAACTTATCTAGGCCACTTTTAAAGCTGTTCATCTGCTGGATTGTTTCGTAAACAGGAACAATATGAAGCAGCACTGCCGCCTAATGTTAACCAAGAGGGATGCACACATGTTATGTAGACTGGCCACACTGAGTCAGGCATGCGTGTGCTCTAATTGTCAATGAAAGTAAGGCTTCCGATCATGGCTGAAGTATTGAGGATTTAAAAAGCAGTACACACACACACAACACCAGATTCCTCTCCATTACAGTATTTATACGGTAGATTTTAATGAATGCAGGTAGTTCAGATGCTGGCAGATGATCTCCTCTAGTCATCCGGCCCTAGATATGGCATATATGCAAGTACCAAATATAGTATCTCCTTGCACTCCTTTTTGTGTTGGTGCAATGCTCTGCTGGCTGCTAACCACAAACAGCTATGTACTGTATATAAGATGATGAGAGTCACACTCGCAATTTATTCAATAATTTTTGTGAACAGATTGTGCAGAACGTTTCGGGACAATCCCCTTTGTCAGATTGTCCCAAAACGTTGTGCACATATCCGTTCAAAAATAAAGTTATTTGAATAAATTGCGAGTGCGGCTCTCATCATCTTCTATTTAAAGTGCATATGATTCCTTGCCATGAGCCGGCTCAGGATCACAAATCCTACAGGTTTTTGTTTCCTGGTGGGCTCATGACAAACTAAGGTTCTTCACAGAATTTAGATGGTTGGATCCAAATTTCCATTTTGAAACTATAAAATTCTGTCACAAACCTGCAGAGGTTTCAAAGGTTGAAGTTTTGGTGTTGAAATTTTTTAAACAGAACTGGTAGTCCAAACCCAAAACCAGTTGGGAAGAAACTGGTACACCCTCTAGCAAAGGCGTGTGCCAAATGGTTAGAATACATTATTATGCGATAACACCTGGTTTTAGAGGATAAAAATTACATTCAAACATTACATTTGGAGGATAAACACTTACAGCTCATGTTACCCCCAGTTTATATCTGAGACTTAAGAACAGGGACAGGGGTAAAGAAAAACTGTAAGGGTTTTTAGAGTTTTTTTTGTGTTTTTAAACAAATTTAAAAAGGGCATGTTTGACTCCCAAACATTTGATTATTTCATCTACATCCAGGAACCCCCAAAACCTTGATTTAAATATTAAGTCTTTTCAGGATCTTATCCTTGTTAACTCAGTTTATTCCAGGTAGCAATGGTCAATCAAGGTCATAACAGTTAAGCCAAAGCCAATGCAGCCAAGGCTGCTTCCTGAGTCACCCTCCTCAGAAACTGCGTAGCTGTGTTAAGCATGCAGAGTCGTCGTGAGCCTACATTGTAATATAACTTTTGTGAGGGACCAGGTCATAAACCAGTAAGGCGACAGTCACGCCATCTGGTTTAAAACAAAATACCGGTATTACTTTGTGGCCATCATAACAATGGGCCACCTTATGCGCCTATTTATTAATACTGGCCATGATGTTAAAGGGCAAGTCCAGCCCTAAAATGAAAACTTACATACAGGTAAATCACCCCCCAAAACCATAACCTGTAATAGCTTGAAATCTGAAATCTATAAGTCTAACTTCCAGGTTCTACAGTTAGTAACTGTCAGTTATGGATTGACAGTTGACATCACAGCCAATGACTGAATGTTAATCCCCTATCTGCCTCTTCTGAGCATGCCCAGGCAGTACGCTCATACAGTTTTCTAATTGCTCAGTTTCCATGAGGCATCCAGAAGCATAGCAGCATACAGTTTAATTCATAGGACAAAGTTATGTATAGTATAGTATTTGAGGTTGAATAAAGACATACGTCCATCCGTCCACCCATCTAGCATATCCTCATTCCTATTCGCCTAACTGTTGATCCAGAGAAGGCAAAAAAACCCCAAATTATGAAGGGGAAAAAATTCCTTCCTGACTCCAAGTGGCAATCGAAATTTCCCTGGACAACTCTACTTTATGTATCAATACCAGTAACTTGCAACATTCCTTTTTTTGCGAAACTCATCCAGCTTTTTTTGAAAATGACCAATGTTAACCTCCATACAACTTCCACTGGAAACCTAAACCTTTTTCTTCAGTCTTAAGGGATGTCCTCGTGTCCTTTGACATGTTCATTGGTGAAATGTCCAATAGTATTGTAGCCTTAGTATTTTACACATAATCAATGAGCGCTTCCTCAGCGTCTATTGAACTTTCCAGTTTCCATTAGCTCCAATTATATAGTTGCCTTCTCTGAACCCTCCATTTCAAAGATGTCCTTTTTGTACACAGGATTCCAAAATTGCACTGCATATTCCAAATGAGGCCTACCAAGCTTTGTAAAGAGGGAGAATTACATTTTCCTCCCTTGAATCCATACCTCGCTTTATACAAGACAATACCATGCTGGCTCTGGCTGTTGCCGCCTGGCACTGCTTGCTACCTTTAAGTTTGTTATCCACCAAAACTCCAAGATCCTTTCCACAGGTTCACTTAACACAGAGCCATTTATAGTATAAGTGCACAAGTATTTTTTAAGTCCAAATGCATCACCTTACATTTTCAACATTGAATTTCATCTGCCACTTAGCAGCCCAATTGTATAATCTTCTAGATCCCCTTGCAACGATTGCACATCCTCTAAAGTTTTAATGGTCGACAAAGTTTTGTGTCGTCAGCAAACACCAAACCTGCTGACAATACCCACTTCCAAATCATTAATAAATAGATTAATAGAAGCGGCCCCAACACAGAACCCTGTGGCACCCCACTTAGCACTTTAGTCCATAATGATGAAGCCCCATTAACAACTACTCTCTGCATCCTATTCCTTAACCAATTTTCTATCCATGTACAAATGTGACCCCAGACCAACAGACCTTAGCTTATTCTAGTAGTCGCTATGGGGGACTGTATCAAAAGCCTTTGCAAATCCAGTAAACTACCTCTACTGCTATACCAGAGTCTAAATTTCTACTTACTTCCTCATAAAAGCCAAGCAGTTAGTTTGACAAGATCTATTCCTCCTAAATCCATGCTGGTTACTACTTATAATGTCAGTCCTTGAAACATCCTCTAGAACATGTTCCCGTATTAAACTTTCCAGGACTTCCCACCACTGAAGTTAAACTTACGGCCTGTAATTACACCGCTGTGAACGCTACCTTTTTGAATATTGGAATAACATCAGTATGATATATCAACATATTTTAAAGAGGCCGTTCTTCCTAAAAATTGGTCTTATGAGGGTGAGTAGTCCTTTAATTACTTAAAATCTTTTTTCTCTTGACACTTTGTGAATTACAGCTATACAGTTTAAAGTGCATTGTCAACCCCAAAACTAAAATTTAACCCACTGCTGGTGTCACGGTGTAGTGTTAAAAAAAAAATCCTCCCTTTCTCCAGGAAATTGAAGAGTAGAAGGCTTCCTGTGTATAAAAAGGTTTCTGCCCTTCCCTTTCCTCCTGGAGGACTCTGGCACTCAGTGGAGTATATAATCGTACATGTATGGTCTGACACATGTCGATCTCCTAGGTCGCACCACCAACAATGCCTTCCTGACCAGCCATATACATCCAATTACTGTCTGGAACAGCCGGTTGTTGTCCATATTCGTCACCGGTTACATTAAAAATTTACTTGCTAATCGGGGGACTGGAATGCTTCTTTGTTTTCTATTAAGTTAGTACGCCGTTTTGGTTCTCCTTATAAATTACCGTCCATTTTAATAAATTTCAAACAGCAAATTACTAACAGCTGCAACTTTGTACATTTTAAAGAAAACCCTTTAAGTGCACAGCACTTTAAGTAACCAAAAAAAAAAAAAAAAAAAAAAAGAGGCAGATCAAAATCTATCAAATTATTTTCTATATTGCAGTAAAATCTACTTGAATACACTTTGAAACAAGAGTACACAAAATAGAATATACTTCAAATGTTGAATATACAAACTATTTTAGTTCATTCTGAACACTGGTACTTGAACTCACCATACTCTCCCCAAAACGCTACCCCCCCCCCCTTCATAACTAAAAATAGTACGGCTTCACTTCATTAAATGGACACATGCTTAATGGTGACCTTTCAACTGATAGCAAACTGAAATGTATACATGAATTCTGGCAAAAAGAATGTTACATTAAAGGATTGTGTTACCAAATGCCAAAATGCCCAGCTCGTACTTTTGTGCATAAAGAACGTTCAGTTTCCGCTCTCGATGCTTCAAACCTTTCTAACAGACCAAGGTTTAACACAAAAAAATAAAGAAGAAAAAAATCATTAATTTTACCTACAATTAAATATGTTACATGTAATTCTATACAATACTGTGCTAGGTACAATTTTTCCCATATATATATTATATATAAAAGTTGCTTTCATAAACAAGCAGTTAGCTTATTTTAAGGAAAATAAAACTAAAAATGAGTCTAAGGCTTCATACAAATCTGCTTCTGCTATCCCAAATTCTGTTTGCTTGCATTTCCAAGCTCCACAGATGTCTACTTCTTGCACCTTTCACATACTAAACACCATTTTGCAGTTATGACATACCCATAAAGTAGGGCTGTCTGCACGCAGGTTTTTTTTTTTGTTTGTTTTTTTAAGTAAAGGGTGCGGGGGGAGGGGGAGAGTTACAATCTACAGTTACCAGTAAGCCTTTCTTTCTTTTGGATAACAACAGCCTCTCTCAAATTAATTTTAGTGTTCCACTAGTATTTAGCGTAACAATAATAAAAAAATACAGGATCTTCACTTGGTCCCTTTCAATCATCTTTTTCCTCAGGTGATGACATTAACCTTTTGAATTGCAACAGTTCATGACATGACAATCCCACAAAAAAATGGGACAGATTAATTTCCAGTGAAGTCTCTTTCTTTCCAATTCCACATATTTGTTTTGTCTGTTTAAAGTCTCTATGGACTTTATTACTTTCTTCTTCCAAACTTGCTATTTTGCTGAAAGTTTGACTTAATGTCAGTTTGACCCAAAGCAATTAAAGATGGTCGTGTTGTCACTTTTCAACACACATTTGGCTCTTGTTTTACAGTCACAGGTAGAGTAAGTGCAGAAGGGAGCTGACACCACTACATGGTAACTGTTTTGCCTCCTTCTGCTGATTTATCATCTTTAATTAGTGAAATGTTTTTACCTCCCCTTCCTGTCTGTTCAGTATAATGTCTGATTTGATTTCAGGTCCTTTCATGAGGGTGCTGATGAGCCTTGGTGGAGTCTGGCACCTTGCTTGCTGTGCTGGCATTGCCAGTCTCATAACTGGATTCCATGAGCTAGGAGACAGGGTAAGTGCTCTCACAGTCAGTGGGGTTCCCATAAGATTTAGACCCCCGTCCCACTAAGGGAAGCCTTTGTCTGCAACTGACACTGGTAAGTTGAGAAGTTGGGATGGTGATAATTTTGGCTGGTTGCACTGTAAATTTGTCTCCACTTTCAGAAGAGCTGGTAACATAGCTGGGATTGTCTGGATGACAACTTTGGGAGCCGATGCTGTAGTTGGGCTGCTATTAGCTATTAAAGGTGACCCTGTATTCATGGACTGGACAGCGAGTGTGGAAATTTTCTGCCCCAAGGATGTCATCACTACAGGCACTTGCATAGCTACCCGAACAGTCCTGTCGAGGAGGAAAAAAAAAAAGGTCCAATAATTCACAACCCTCGAAGTAATTATTTCATATTTAAAAAAAATTCCTACCATAGTGACATATACAATGTATACAATGACCAAACAGGTTAAAAATCATAATAACTGCATTTAAACTTAAGGCTAAAAACAGTGAGGAGAGACTATTATATAAAGGTTTTTACGCTAGGGAAGGGAATCTAAATCGGGAGGGAGGGGGGAAGGGCTGCAGTACGCATGCCAAACTTCTCCCAGAGGGGAGACGGAGGCACAGTCCTATATGAACTCTGCAGTACTCCTGGTGGGCGTTTTTTTGGACTATAGGGGGGGATAGCAAAAGAACCAATGGAGCTGGGATGTAAGGTAAGGTTTAAACTGCACTACACAATGGGCCAGTAGTGGGGGGGTATAGCCCTTTAGTTTCTAAAACTAAAATATTGAGAATTACTGGTATAAATACAATACTGTATACTGACCCAGGGAAGAGTCAGGAAGGTTCCCCCTTCAGCTGTTTTTTTTTTAGTGTCTTTTTATGAGTAGCTATAAAGTTGGACTAGATGGATTTATTTCTTTATTCAACCTCATTACTAAGTTAATAACACAAAACAGATTACTTGCCTTTATATTGCATGTTTCCTGACAATGCCAAAATCTGAAAATTGTTTTAGAAAAAAAATCTGAACATCACTGCAGTTCAATCCAGCAGTTAATGGATGGATTAAACACGCTTCCACAAATTAGCCAACAATAGACCAAGGAGCTGGAGTGATAGCAGCAACTAAAACTGCAATTATATTACCAATATAAAAGAGCAGATCAATGCTTTACTGAAGATCACATTTCTATCATCAGTGAAAGCAGATGCAGAGCATTCTCCCTGCCTAGGGTAGGACTGCATAACTTATTTTCTTTCTGAAAGGACAGTTGGAGCATAGGATCAGGAACAATCCATTCCCACCTTGCAGGCTGCCCTTTGAAAATGAGAAGTCTCAAGCAACTGTATAGTAATTTGGTGTTAATCAAGAGATATAGCTTTTCCATAACGGGTATCTTTTGAAGTAGATTACAAAAAGTTGTGGGAATGAGCAAATTTTCATCAGATGTATGCTCACCAATTAAATAATTTTAGGGTGAAGATTTCCTTTAAGTGTAAAAATATAATTTTAAATTAAATCTATATGAAAAAATTACTATAAAAACCCAATAATGCCAATTAAAATAATGTATGATTCTGCTGATTGTTTAACAGGTAGCCCATCATTGCTTTTAAATTTACATTATTCATTGGAACAAGATCGGCAAAAAAACAAACAAACCGCAACTAACCTTTGTGTTGTTGTAGGTGTGGTGCTGGTGGTGAATGAGTGGATGCCTCGTTGCTAGAAGATAAGCTAACAAGCCTAGGCTTCCTACTGGAATTCTGCTGGTTAGTGCTCTTCTCCAACCTAGCTGGCATTGCCATTTTCACAATGCCCTCAGAGTGATGGAAACTCTCTCCAAAGATTTATCATCAATGGGAGAAACAAAATCTTCACGCAAGCTTCTGATTTGTTCATCTTCTATACTAAATGTTCTTAGGCATCTCTTTAAATTGTAGACCAAGCGCTGGCCTCTACTTTTGCAGAAGTCCCCTTTGATATAGTACCTCATTTAGGAATAATTCCCTTACACAAAATTTTAGCAACAGTTTTCACATCTTCTTTTTACTACGTATATACATTTGGGCAATAAACATTGTGGCTAAGACTTTTATGAGCCATATTATTACTATAATTATCCCCTCTTTAATAAAGACCCAAAAGGTCTAAAAACAATGCTTGAAAAAAAATCTTAAAAAAATGAATCGGGAGAAAACAAAAACTTAAATTGAAATAATAACATTCTCAGGGAAAATTATGAATGCTAGAAAGAAACAAAAGAAACGGAGAAAAGAATAGTTTTTTTAAATAGTATTTATAAAAGATCGTTATCGTTATCGTAAAATACCGATCGTTATCGTAAAATAACGTCCGATTTTTTACCGATAATGACCGCTATTTACAGATAACGACCGGTATTTACCGATAAACGACTGGTATTTACCGATAACGACCGGTATTTAACGATATCGGTAAATAGCGGTCGTTATCGGTAAATAGCGGTCATTATCAGTAAATATCGGTCGTTATCGGTAAATAACGGTTGTTATCGGTAAATAACAGTCGTTATTTTACGATAACGATACCGATCTTTTATAAATAGGGCCCTTAAACACATATATGAGATAACATTCCCTTAAACAACATGAAAAAGAACTCACAATCATTTCATTTAAACAACTAAACCATAAGGAAGATAATAATCCACAAATTAAATTAATGTTAAGTCAGCTCACCATTCTCATTTATAAAGTCTCATAAAATCTAATGCCAAAGTCAACGAAAAACCAACTACATTAAAATCATACCTGGAAACAATGAACTAACAGCTTAAACCTTAAACAAAACACAAGTACGGGTTAAAGAAAAGATTAAGCTAAAGAAACAAAACACGGTAACGGACTAAATTCTAAACAGAATCTGGGAATTGAAAATCTATATACACTATACACAAACACAACCATACCAGCTCTAATTGGTAGAGAATCAAATAGGACTGGGGAGAGATCTACACCTATATTTAAATATTAATTGCTTGGATATTAATTTAACCTAATCTTAATACAGTAAATAAAAGGAATATACTATGGGTAAGACCGGAATATATCTAACTTTTAAGACCATGATGGATTTAAAATAACCTCATACTCTGTGAGGTATCGGATAGTTCATATTCTATTCTTTAGCATTTATAAAACATGATTGGATGTTAATTAAACATTCTCCGTGCCCAGTATAATAGAGTTGGAGGCCTCAACGGCCATTGCACAAGCTGCAGAGATGCACAAACATTTAAGGCATCCTCTGAACAGTGACTGCAAATGATTTAGAAAAAATAAGTGACTAGTTTCAAGGTGTCTCTGTGATATTGTGATAAAACTGCCACCATGATTTTACAATGTTCTCTTATAATACAAATGAAAAGATTTATCATAATTCACAAAGCTCAGAGCAGGGGCAGAGATAAATGTTATTACAATTATTTAAACATTCTTTGTCATTTTCGGTGTCCATAGAATGATGTTTGGACAATCTTTAATTGTGCATTTTGGAGCATTTGGTCCCAGTGGGAGCTGGCTGGGATTCATTGTTGATAAAAGTTCATGAAGCTGACCAATTCAGCTTTATTACAGGGTGTTTGAAACGCTTTGAAAGTCTTTATCTCTGGCGGGGCTGACCAGATGTTCACCCTTAGATATTATACAACCAAGATATTGAACTGAGTCTTTGCAATATTGTATTTTCTGAAACTTTTGATGCAGCACAATTGAGGAGAGAGAAACATTTTTACATACCTCCATGCTCTGAATACACAATAACCATCATTAATATATTTGACAATTAACGTATTTCACATAATCCAAGAACCATGTGGCTGAACCCATTATTATTTTAACACTTCACAGAGAGCCATAGAGTCTGTCACTGGCAAGTCCACCAAATCACCAAAACAGTGACACATAAAATGGGACTCTTCAAAAAATGAATGCAAAAAGACTGAGCCGTAGCACCAGCTGACATGCAGAAAAAAGGCATATCTCAAAATCAACAACTGTATTACATTGGGTATTGGCAGAAATACTAATAAGGGTTTAAATATCCAAAACTATAGGAATTATCTGTATTATGAGCAGGCTATAATAGGGGTATAAACTAGGAAGATAGTCTTTATACTTACTCATTGCTTTACCAAGGTACAAACCATTGGTAGAATACTATTAATTATATCCTGTAAAAGGGGTTAGGGGCATTAAAAAAAATAATCCGTACATCAACTTTTACTTCCAACAAGTTATGCCACTAAAGAAAATTAAGATACACAATTTACTTACTAATTCCTATATTATCAAGTTAATGGGGTAATCTGGTAATAATTTAAAGGAAAAATAAGACAATAACAATAGGCCATCATCCCTATTAGTGACAAATATTTTATATTCTTAGTCTCTGCAAGTACCCCAAAAAATCTCTACAAAAAACTTGCTATCAGCTGAGGGACCATTAATATAAGGAAGCTTTGATAGAGAAGCACATAGTACCTGTATCATAAAAAAATTAAACAGCTTACCTTGTATATGAAGAACACAAATAGGATTACACATTCTGTCCATGAGCTGTACCACAGCAAGAGAATCACTTGTGGGAAAATCCATCACAACTGCCATCATAGGGGATATCTATCTGTGACTGTATTTTCACATCCTACTTAGCTATATAGATATAACGGGTCTCACTAATGATCTAATTTATTACAAATAACATCTCTAATATTATTAAGCTGATCCTCTTTGAAAACCACCAGAAACTCTACCAGATCCTTGCCCTTTACCACTTTCTAAATCTTCACTTTCTCAAAAAACCTCTATAATATATTTATTATATATAGAGGGGTGTTTAGCCTGACAAATCTGAAACGTTGCTGTAATTGGGCCACTGTGATTTGGCTCACTTTGTGGCTAGTCAATTCCACGTACGCATGTGTAACCATGCATATGGCATACCGTTGGATTCGGGACATTTGGGAGATTGATATTTGGTAACTATTTGTTATATTTCATGGGATTTTGGCATGATTTCTACCTTTGAAAGTGGATTTTTGTTCATTTTTTTCAGAAAATATGCATAAAGTGCATAAAGAACTGCGCCCACACCATTGATTGTATTAATGAACAAACTACAGTGTTACATAGCTGAAGGTGTGTAGATTTCAGGAATATATAGTTTGTGTGGGGTATTACTGAGTTAGGGGGGTGTTTTGTGGAAAACCTGCAGACTGTTCAAATTCAGAGTTGGCTAATATTTTCGCTTTTTCTGAGCTATTGTGCATTGTCTCACTTTGTGGCTTTTCGCTTCCACGTCTGCGTGTGTAACCACATATATGGCATACAGTTTGATTCAGGACATTTGGGAGATTGATATTTGTTAACTTTTTTTTACATTCCTTGAGGTTTTGGCATGATTTCTACCTTTTGAATGTTGTTTGATGTTAATTTTGTTTAGAAAATCTGCGAAAAGTGCAAATTTCTTCAAGGAACTGCGCCCACACCATTGATGGTATGAATTAAAAACTACAGCGTTACATAGCTGAAGGTGTGTAGATTTAAGGAATATATAGTTTGTGGGGATATTTCTGAGTTAGGGGGGTGTTTTCTGGGAAAAACTGCACTGTTCAAATGCAAAGCTGGCTAATTTTTTTTTTGCTGTTACTTACATTTGGCATTGGTCACACTCTGGGTAAGTTGTTAGCCATGTCTCTGGGTATACCCATGAATGTGGCATACCGTTTTATTCGGGAGGGGTTAGGCTTTCATATTTGAGATGCGTTTGAACTTTCCTCTGCAGTTTTTAGCTGAAATTCGCATTTGATTTTGTCTCTGATTTTACAGTTGAGGAAAAAAAGGAAAATGTGAGAAAATAACTTACAATTGGATGAAGAGCTGCGTCCGGGTATCTTCGTTTTGATCGAAACTTACCTCACTCATAAAATCCTGCGGGTATCTAGTTTCTAAAAATATCTCACTTGTGGGGATATTTTAGTTAATTTGGTAGATATTCTGTGACAACCATCAGAAGTGGTTATACATTTTAATTTGATGTAATATTCTTGAAGGTGCAGTTTTAGTTTGGGGGGGTCTCCTGTACAGGAAAAGTGGGGTACCTACATATATCTGGTATCGTTGTACTCGGGAGTATCAGAGCTTTTAGAAACAGTAAGATTTTTTTGACATATTTTACCCATAATTCCAGTAAAATTTCCAGAAAAGTTACAAAATTTTGTTACCATGTTAAAGTAAACTTAGTATAATATTCCTGATTTACTGGGGGGTTTACTACTGTAAACTTTGACTGAACCAAATGTGTTTAAAATCCTGAAAATTCTTCTGGCAATTAACGCACGCAAAGTGGTGAATTCTGCTGGCACTGAAAGGGTGAAGCAAGAACAGGAGCAGTGAGGCACTTCCTGGTCGCGGCTGTCAGGTTATTGGGAGTGATGTCAAGGACCAGGAAGAAGCACTGCAGAGCAGTGGAGTAGAACGGCAGAGCGTAGAGTGGCCGGGTCAGGTAAGTCCCTTCAGGGGCATCTATGAGAATTATGGGTTGCTGGGCATGTGTATAAAAAGTTTTTTTAAGCTGGGCATGTCCGTTAATCAATAAATCAATACATGTATGTAGTCCTTACTTAGAGTTGTGTACATATCTGCATGCTTTCAATCCACTCCTTGTTTTGCTCAGGCTCAGTATCCCCCTCTTTTAACTCCACCCTCCTTTTGACCTAACTTTTTGAGAAATTGAGCATATCAACTCTCAAAACTCCGTCACCATTCCAGCTACAAAACAACTGTTTACAGCAGAAATAATTATAGCTTGATTGACAGCTGAATTGTATGATGCTTCAGATGAGAAATGTAAAGAAATAGGGGACAGATCAACAAACAAATGGTACGGTAGTGGTTGGGAAGAATTATAGTTTCCAGTAATGGTCAATTAGATTTCCAAGTTACCAGTGCACTCATGGATTTAAAACAAACATATATTCATTGGTACATCATATAGGCAATGTTTCAGCCTCTGATTCTGGGCCTTTCTCAAGCCAAACCTCAAATCCACTTGATTTCTGTTTTTAACAGGGTAGGGGTTTTATCCCTTGTTCTCATTAGTAATACTCTGAATACCTTGAATTTTAATATGCTTTTCATTTTTATTTTTGAAATGCTCTCGGAATGTTGCTTACAGATCTTGTTGTACAACCCACATATTAGCACATATGAGTAAATAGACTACATATTGGGTGTTGCAATTAATGTAACTAATAATCATACTGCATGATGAATGCATTTTCTGTCTCAACTTTTATACATCCCTTGATATTTCATCCATGTAGGCTCTTTTTATAGTCTTTTATATTGGCTGGGGGATAATATATATTTAAAATGTCCCAGTCAAGTCTGGGATCCTCTTAAAGGGACAGTTCAGTGGAAATTATCAATATTTGTTAAATTGTTAGTTTGTGTAATGCCTTCTTAGTTATTCTACATATTCTCTCCCATTTTGAAAAATCAGTTGATTTCATACCCTTTGCTATTCCCTGCTGTTGACATTAGTGAGCTGACATTTCAGGTTCTAACGGTCCTTCTTCTTCCCTGGATGCACCACATCCTTGGAATGTTTCTAACAGTAATTTCTACTGATTGGCTGTCAGATGGGTCAAAGATGTTCAGATCTCTACTGAGCAACTGAATCAACCCAGGCGCTGGGTCAAGGGCAAGACCATAACAGTCACTACTAGGGGTTCTGCAAACAGGAAGTCAGTATTTTGGTTGCATTTATTTATACACAGACACAATGCTGAATGGGCAGGTTATGGTCATTGCGATGAAATAATACTGCTCTTTTTTTTCTGGAAAGTACATGTATTTGCACGAAAGAAGTGTTCTATCTAACTATCTCTTGAAATTGAAAAGTATATTTTGAAGTAAATACTATCAGGGCTATGTATCAATGGCCGTTATGTATCATTTATGTCTTAAAGTTTCTCAAAGTGATTTGTGTTGCTGTATGAATGTTTTTTTATCAGGTATAGATGTTAGCTATGGCAGTTGCATAGTTTTCTGGGGGGGTTTTCCCGACTAGGAGCCGCAAGCAATGTATTAAAGTTTTACACAACATTTGTGGTTTTTTTTTCTATGCCATGAAATTTGTGGTCTAATCTCGATGCATTGAGAACTGAGCCATCTGATGGCTGATGGGTATATCACTGCTTTACTTCTAGCAATAAATGGTGCTATGTTGTATGTTGTATCCAATAAAAGTTCTTATCGTTAAAAATTGTCCTAATTTTGCCCCAAACAATCAGATGTTAGCTTTCAAACAGTAAATAATATCTGATTGGTTGGGGAAAAATTAGCACCATTTTTAATAATAAAAATGTTTATTACATCTGCAGAAAATTCTGTAAACCACAAAAAATACAATGCAAAACACAATATAATACAGGCATGTTGCTCATACTTTCGATAGCAGACGATGATACATAGTCCTGTATATCACCAGATTTAATTTTGTTTCCCGTATTTTCAGTATCTGGATCTGTGATTTTTTCCCCTCTTCTAAAGCTTTTTACTTTTTTTACACTTTTTAAATTTTTGTACCTGCCATATCTGTTCCTGTGAGTGGAACTTTGTATAAAGTCCTTTGGCAGCTTCTTGATGGTAAGGGCTGTTAGTTTGGGGCTCGTACTTTAATTACCCTGACATTGACTGGAGAAGTGGAACTGCCAACAAGTTATGTGTTCCTAAATTTACTACTTGAACATTTTCTCTCACAGAAAATTTCTAATGACATAGAGCGTATTATAGATATGAGGGTAACTGTTAGCTTAGGGAATACTGACCATGAAATATTGTTGCTTAACATATGTTATCAAAAGGAAAAGTGCACTGGGTTAACAAAGACTTAATTTTAGGTAAGCAAAATTTCCCATGAGAACTATAGGTCTTCAGCATGCCAACTGGAATGATATATTCTCAGGTAAAGAATACCATTTAATTAATTTAGAAACCATTTCTAAATTAAGTAAATTAATAAAATAATACCCTTGAAAAAATGTTAAAAAGATAAGTCCCAAATTCTCGCATAAAGAGGGAAATGGAAATGGAATGGAGAGAATATATATGTATATATATATATATATATATATATATCTATATCATCCTTAATATAAATAGAAATATATATATATACAACATGCAAGGGTTACAAAATAGCCATAGTAGATAACACCAATGATTTACAGAATATCTTAATCTATACTAATAAAAGGCAAAGCCCTCACTCACTCACTCACTCACTCACTCATCACTAATTCTCCAACTTGCCGTGGAGGCAGACGGCTTAAATTTGGCAGGCTCATTCATTGCACCTTACTTGCAAAAGTTAAGCAGGTTTCGTTTCGAAAAGGCAAAGCCCTCACTCACTCACTCACTCACTCACTCATCACTAACTCATCACTAATTCTCCAACTTGCCGTGGAGGCAGACAGCTTAAATTTGGCAGGCTCATTCATTGCACCTTACTTACAAAAGTTAAGCAGGTTTCGTTTCGAAAAGGCAAAGCCCTCACTCACTCACTCACTCATCACTAACTCATCACTAATTCTCCAAACTTGCATGGAGGCAGACGGCTTAAATTTGGCAGGCTCATTCATTGCACCTTACTTACAAAAGTTAAGCAGGTTTCGTTTTGAAAAGGCAAAGCCCTCACTCACTCACTCACTCATCACTAAATCATCACTAATTCTCCAACTTGTGGAGGCAGACGGCTTAAATTTGGCAGGCTCATCATGCACCTTACTTACAAAAGTTAAGCAGGTTTCGTTCGAAAAGGCAAAGCCCTCACTCACTCACTCACTCACTCATCACTAACTCATCACTAATTCTCCAACTTGCATGGGGGCAGACGGCTTAAATTTGGCAGGCTCATTCATTGCACCTTACTTACAAAAGTTAAGCAGGTTTCGTTTTGAAAAGGCAAAGCCCTCACTCACTCACTCACTCACTCACTAACTATCACTAATTCTCCAACTTGAGTGGAGGCAGATGGCTTAAATTGGCAGGCTATTCATTGCACCTTACTTACAAAAGTTAAGCAGGTTTCGTTCGAAAAGGCAAAGCCTCACTCACTCACTCACTCACTCATCACTAACTCATCACTAATTCTCCAACTGCGTGGAGGCAGACGGCTTAAATTTGGCAGGCTCATTCATTGCACCTTACTTACAAAAGTTAAGCAGGTTTTTGTTTCGAAAAGCAAAGCCCCACTCACTCACTCACTCACTCACTCACTCTAATTTCCAACTGCCTCTCATCACTAATTCTCCAACTTGCCGTGGAGGCAGACGGCTTAAATTTGGCAGGCTCATTCATTGCACCTTACTTACAAAAGTTAAGCAGGTTTCGTTTCGAAAAGCAAAGCCCTCACTCACTCATCACTAACTCATCACTAATTCTCCAACTTGCCGTGGAGGCAGACGGCTTAAATTTGGCAGGCTCATTCGTTGCACCTTACTTACAAAAGTTAAGCAGGTTTCGTTTCGAAAAGACAAAGCCCTCACTCACTCACTCACTCACTACTAATTCTCCAACTTGCCTCACTCATCACTAATTCTCCAACTTGCCGTGGAGGCAGACGGCTTAAATTTGGCAGGCTCATTCATTGCACCTTACTTACAAAAGTTAAGCAGGTTTCGTTTCGAAAAGGCAAAGCCCTCACTCACTCACTCACTCACTTATCACTAACTCATCACTAATTCTCCAACTTGATTGGAGGCAGATGGCTTAAATTTGGCAGGCTCATTCATTGCACCTTACTTACAAAAGTTAAGCAGGTTTCGTTCGAAAAGGCAAAGCCCTCACTCACTCACTCACTCACTCATCACTAACTCATCACTATTCTCCAACTTCCGTGGAGGCAGACGGCTTAAATTTGGCAGGCTCATTCATTGCACCTTACTTACAAAAGTTAGCAGGTTTGTTTCGAAAAGAAAGCCCTCACTCACTCACTCACTCACTCACTCACTGCTAATTCTCAACTTGCCTCACCATCACTAATTCTCCAACTTGCCGTGGAGGCAGACGGCTTAAATTTTGGCAGGCTCATTCATTGCACCTTACTTACAAAAGTAAGCAGGTTTCGTTTCGAAAAGGCAAAGCCCTCACCACTCACTCCACTCATCACTAACTCATCACTAATTCTCAAACTTGCCGGGGAGGCAGACGGCTTAATTTGGCAGGCTCATTCATTGCCACCTTATTTACAAAGTTAAGCAGGTTTCCTTTCGAAAAGGCAAGCCCTCATCACTCACTCACTCACTCATCACTAACTCATCACTAATTCTCCAACTTGCCGTGGAGGCAGACGGCTTAAATTTGGCAGGCTCATTCTTGCACCTTACTTACAAAAGTTAGCAGGTTTCGTTTCGAAAGACAAAGCCCTCACTCACTACTCACTCCTACTAATTCTCAACTTGCCTCTATCATCACTAATTCTCCAACTTGCCGTGGAGGCAGACGGCTTAAATTTGGCAGGCTCATTCATTGCACCTTACTTACAAAAGTTAAGCAGGTTTCGTTTCGAAAAGGCAAAGCCCTCACTCACTCACTCATCACTAATTCTCCAACTTGCCGCGGAGGCACATGGCTTAAATTTGGCAGGCTCATTCATTGCACCTTACTTACAAAAGATAAGCAGGTTTCGTTTCAAAATTCCACCTGTAACGGTGAGTATCTGACATTGCACCTGTAACAGTGAGTATCTGACATTGCACAGACTGGTTGGTCCAATTTCAACCAAATTTGGTATGCATATGCTCCTTTACCAGTAAAAGGTTAACAAAATATTTTTTTTAGGGGGGGGGGGGATGGGGGGGGGGGAATAGAATTTTGAACTCCTGCACACTAACGGCTGGACCGATTTTTACCAAAAATTCAGGGTGTGTGCGGGGACTGGCTGAGGTGTAAGGGGAAGGGTTTGGAGGGTGGACAGAGAGGAATAGTGGGGGGTATTAGGGGCGGACGGGGAGGGCTGGTGGTGGTTATTTTCACCAAGATTTCATAGTTGAATAAAAAATATAATATTAAATTAAAGTTAATGAGTGTTGCATTATCGTAAAGATTATTGAATTGTCTTTCTTTAATATATCAAGTGCCGAGTGATTACAGCAATCTTGATACATTATTGCTTTATTACTAAAAATTAGTAAGAAAGCAATACATAAGAACTAAGTAAGAATTTCAATACATCTCCGCTGCGAAGCGCGGGTATTTTGCTAGTATGCATATATAAAGTCCCAACAGAACAAAGCAAGGGTATATCAATAGTAAAAAGATGAGGACTGAGAATGTGGAACCATTAAATAATGGGGCTGAGATGGTTATAGAGGATGCCGAGAAGGTTAATGTGATAAACCATTTTGTCCCCTATGTATACACTTTGGAGAATCCTAGTCCTTATAGTAGGGACATATGAAGGGTATAAATGAGGAATATTCACGCTGGCTGACAAAGGATGTGGTGCGGAAACAATTTGACAAAGTTAATATCAATAAAGCCCCAGGACTGGATGAAATACATCCTCAGATCTTAAAAGAGCTTAGTCCAGTTTTATCTAGAACACTGGGCCCTATTTATAAAAGATCGTTATCGTTATCGGAAAAAAAACGATCGCTATCGTAAAATAACGACCGTTATTTTCTGATAACAACCGGTATTTCCCGATATCGGAAAATACTGGTCGTTATCGGAAAGTAATGGTCGTTATCGGAAAATAACGGTTGTTATTTTACGATAGCGATCGTTATTTTTACGATAACGATCTTTTAAAAATAGGGCCCACTGTTTCTTATCTTTTCAGATTCACTTTTGTCTGGTAATGTTCAGCTGGATTGGAAAAAAGTCAATGGAATACCAATATTCAAAAAAGGTAGTCATTCCCAACCTGGTAACTATAGACCTGTTAGCCTAACATCAGTGGTAGGGAAGGTGCTGGAAACTTTGTTACTGGATCAGATCCTCCTTGACAGTGTCTCCAGAACAGATCATATTAATAGTAGCCAGCATGGATTTATGAGAAATAGATTGTACCAGACAAATTTATTTGTTTTTTTGATGAAGAATTGAGTAAGAATTTAAATTCAGGTATAGCAGTGAATGTAGTATACTTGGATGTTGCTAAAGCTTTTGATCCTGTGCCACATAGGCGACTAATGTATAAACTGAGGACTGTTGGCCTAGAATAAAACATTTGTACATGGATAGAGAATTGGTTATTGGATCGCAAACAGAGAGTGGTGGTCAATGAAACTACATCTATGTGAGCTAAATTTCTAAGTGGAGTGCCTCAGGGTTAAGTACTTCTTTTTAATCTGTTTATAAATGACTTAGAAGAGGGCATTGAGAGCAAGGTCTCTGTGTTTGGTGATGACACTAAACTATGCAGAGCTTTGGAAACTTCAAATGATGTGCAATTGTTGCAAGCAACCTAGATAGATTATCAAAATGGGCAGCAGAATGGCAGATGAGATTCAATGTTGATAAATGTTAGGTGATGCATTTGGGGTTTAACAAACCTTGTGCCACCTACACCATAAATAACTCTGTGTTAAGTGAATCTCTGATGGAAAAATATTTGGGGTTTCTGGTAGATAACAACAGACAGCAACGGCTAGAGCTAGCAAGATATTGTCTTGTATAAAGAGGGGAATAGATTCAAGAGAGAAAAATATTATTCTCCCTCTTTACAAGGCACTGGTAAGGCCTCATTTGGAATATGCGGTGCAGTTTTGGAATCCCATATACAAAAGGGACATCTTGGAAATGGAAGCAGTCCAGAGAAGGGCAACTAAAATAATAAAGGGAATGGAGGGGCTTAACTATGCAGGCAGATTAGACAAGTTAGGGCTGTTTACATTGGAGAAGCGACGTTTGCACGGGGATATGATAACTCTCTAGTGCATTGTTCACTAATAGGTCATATCAGAGGACACGTGGACATCCTTTAAGTTGGGAAGAAAAGAAGTTTCATCTTCAGATTAGGAAAGGGTTTTTTTTGAGTGAGAACGGTGAAACTGTGGAACTGTCTTCCAGCAGATGTGGTAATGGCAAGTTAATTAAATCGCTTTAAAAGTGGGATAGATAAGTTTCAAAAAGTAAAAAATAATGAGAATTACTGGTATTAATGCATATACTGCAGTTCTGGGTGATCCAGGGATATTTTCTGATTGCCGTTTGGAGCCAGGAAGGCCCCCCCCCCCCATTTGTAGCTGGGGTTTTTGCCTTTCTCTCGAACAACTGTTAGGTAGAGTTAAACATCAATGTTGAACTTGATAGACATATTTCTTTATTCAACCTTAATTACTATATTAAATAGTCATATGTACAAAGTGCTGATGTCTGTATATCCTATAAGACAAGGTGAAAACTGGCGACCTGCAGTCTAAATATTCATGAAATGGAACAAGTAGGAATGAGAAATGGCCCTAGAAACATGGGATGTGCCTAGCCCAATCTCACCCAAGATCTTCCCCGAATGCATAAAATATCTGCTGGGCTCCAACAGGGTAAATGCTGTGTCGTCTTCAGCACGGTAGCGTTGTATCACTTAGGAGTGTAGCATATACGTGACCTAGTAAACATACAAGAAAAACAGGGCCCATAAAGATCGCTTACTCCAACAGGTACTGTATAGCATGTCAAATGAAATCTTTATTAATACACGTAGATAAGTGAATACATTCATAAGAGAGTTAAAAACATTTTAAAATGGCAATAAACCAAACCCTCCTGGGAATAAAGCCCTTGATACAAATTCCTCAGACAACCCTATACATATAAAATCTAATTGAATACAACAGATATACCATGACCTGGATGAATGAGAGCCTTCACAAGCACATGCCTAGTGATATAATATAATAATCCTATACTTAGCTGTCCATAGAGCAGACCTCATCCAGTCACAGTCAATTGTCTCAGCAGTTAGGTAGAGGCAGAGCAGCTTGGTTCAGCATGAACCAGAAAAGTAATACTTAAGGAGGGATCAAGGAGACTGGTCCATAGTGGGACCACCTTGGGTCAAATGGTATACTACTACTACGACATGAAAATTATTTTTTTATTTTGATCTTTACAGATATAGGTGAGATTAGTACACAAATACACAAACAAATGATCATACGATATAGGGATTGTACAACCGGGATTTGTTTGTGTATGGGCCTCATAAGACCTTGTAGTACTCCACATGTATCCTTTGTAGTGCATATTACCTGTTAGCGGTTAAAGTACCCGAGTTGATGTCTATATGAAGTGGTGAGTGACCATCTTGAAATGCAAGTAGCACGAAACACGTCAGCCGTGGTCATGCTTGTGTATTTTTATGGAGATCTAATAAATTTATTGATTTTATAGTTTCCGGTTTCTACATCTGGGTTATATATATATCCCTTATATTATATAAATAAATCTATATTTTTACGGAGATTGCATTGAGTTTTTAGGAGCAACTAATTAGGTGGGGGTATATAGCACTATTACACATAGGAAAGGTCTATATTTATGTGTGTAATTATCACTAGTAATCAAAATCACCATAAGAAATAACACTATACAAAGCATAGTACTACTACTGCCTACTACTGAATTACAAAACAAGTGATATACAATTAATTAACTAAACTTACTTTACTTGACACCCCTTTGAATGGAAAACTCAAAATGGTAGGTTTAGCCGCACCTCTAGGATTTCTACATGGGTCTCTAAAAGGAAGTGTAATTGGGACATTAAAAGGAAGTGGAATGAGGAATGAGGTTATGATCTACCACAAAATATTCTCTTAGGCATTGTACATGACAAGACAGAAAGTGTAAGGATGTTCCTGTATTACACCCAGTTATGTTCTGTTTGTAAAACAAGTGACAGTCTTAGCCAATTTGAAAATTCTTCAGACTCTCACATTTACTCCCCCCTCCCCCATAGAAAGTAATGAGACAATCTAGTTTCTGTTGCTAGACAGGAAGTAATGTCTGTATATGATTAAATGACTTTGCATGTCTCTCAAACTACCCATCATTCTTGGAGAAATGGGCAGTTTACCCTTTTTCACAATATGAATATATTAAATATGAGGCTGTCAGGTACCTTCTGTTATAGGAAGGTTGTATTTCATTTTATACTCTATGGGGAGCTTTTAGCTCCATTAAGAACATCTCTCCATAATCTTTATAGCCAATCACTATCCTGTGTTGTCCTGACCCCATAGTGATTGTCAATGTGGAACTTGCTGTGGTAAATACTAATAAATATGAACCCAGCATTTTAAACTGGATCCTGTGAGGAGTCTCAGGTTCCCCAATGGTGTGGTTTGGTTTGAACTGCACAAAATGACAGAAATGCCTGGGTCCATTCTCAGACCTGCAGGTTGATTCTATTGACATTCTATGGATTATAGCTGTCAGATACTGTAGGTGGTTGGATGTGTGACTACTGCCTAAAGGGACTTGAATAATCCTCCTCCAAACCAATAGTTTAATTTCAATTGAAGTATGGGAAGGGCAGATAAATCATTTGCATGTTCAAACCTTTGGATAGGAATCAGCCAATGGACATAAAGAAAAAACTTACTACTAACAGAGAATGCTGGGAGTTGTAGTTTTCAAACATGTGCATATTCAAACCCTTTGGTAGGAATCGCTAAAGCATGGGCTTTTAATGTCTCTAAGTCAGTGAAAGGGCTTTATCCCAGGATGTATGAAGAAATAATTTTCCAGCATTCTGTGCAGCCAGGGAATGCTGGGAGTTGTAGTTTCTAAAAATATGAAAAGTTCAACACCCATGCTTTATATCATTACACTGTATTACATCTTAATACATGCATTAGCTAATGGACATAAAGAAGAAACTTACTGCTAACAGAGAATGCTGGGAGTTGTAGTTTATGAACATATGCATATTCAAACCCATGGTTAGGAATCTCTAAAGCATGGGCTTTTAATGTCTGTAAGTCAGTAAAAGTGCTTTATTGCAGGATGTATGAAAAATAAAATTTCCAGCATTCTTTGCAGCCAGGGAATGCTGGGAGTTGTAGTTTTTAAACTTGTGAAAAGTTCAACACCCATGCTCTATATCATTACACTGTATTGCATCTTAATACATTCATTAGCCAATGGACATAAAGAAGAAACTGCTAACAGAGAATGCTGGGAGTTGTAGTTTTTCAAACATGTGCATATTCAAACCCTTTGGTAGGAATCACTAAAGCATGGGCTTTTATTGTCTCTAAGTCAGTGAAAGGGCTTTATCCCAGGATGTATGAAAAATTAATTTTCCAGCATTCTGTGCAGCCAGGGAATGCTGGGAGTTGTATTTTTTAAAAATATGAAAAGTTCAGCACCCATGCTTTATATCATTACACTGTATTGCATCTTAATACATTCATTAGCTAATGGACATAAAGAAGAAACTTAATGCTAACAGAGAATGCTGGGAGTTGTAGTTTTCAAACATGTGAAAGGTCCCAAGTTCAACACCCCTGCTCTATACCATTAGGCTGTATTACATCTCGATACATACATGAGATACTTTCATGTCCCCACCCATTTCTTTGAAAGTGTGAAATATGTGTTTAAATGTTACATTATTAGGGCAATGCTATTATAATAACATGAGCCTGTGAGGTACCTTCTGTTCTGTTATAAGAAGGCTCTATTTCATTTTATACACTGTTGGGAGCTTTTAGCTTCCTTAAAAACATCTCTTCCTAATATTTATAGCTAATCACTATCCTTTGTACTCCTAACCCCAAAGTAATTGTAGATCTGGAGTCTGCTGTGGTTAATACTAATAAGTATACACCTAGCATGTTAATCTGTATCCTGTATAGGGTCTCAGGTTGTCCAATGGTGCTGTTTAGTTAGAATTGCAAATCGTGGCAGGATTGTCTGGGACTGCCTGGCAGGTCTAATAAAAACAAGAGTGTATGTATGTGTTTGATCATATTTGCAGTGGGATTGCCTGGGTCCTTTTTAGGACTTTCAGACTTATCCTCTTTGAGCCTCCCCCTGGACACTTGCTGGGAGTGGAAAGGGAGAGCAAGTTCAGAATGGATCCTGATACCTACCGGATAAAGGGATGTAAGTAGCCTCTCTCTGGCCCTACAACTTAACAGCTAAAGGCATAAGGAAGAGGCAGACAGACCCCGAATCACTTGCATGTTTGTTCAATTTGTGTTGGTATCACTGAGAGCATGACCCCAAGCTTTCAATAAAAATAATTACCTAGCAAAACATACACACATAATTTCCACTGTGCACCAATGGGCACACTTTTGCTAGTATGTATATATATATATATATCCCTTATATAAATATATTTATATCTTCATAGGAGATTGCATTGAGTTTTTAAGAGCTACTAACAAGGTGGGGGGTATAGGATATTACATATAGGAAAGGTGTATATGTATGTGTGTACTATCTCACTATTACCAATTAAATGACAATCAATAAATGTACATAAAGTATCGTAAAATAACGACCGGTTTATTACCGATAACGACCGTTATTTACCGATAACGACCAGTATTTACCGATAACGACCGTTATTTACCGATAACGACCAGTATTTACCGATAACGACCGGTATTTACCGATAACGACCGGTATTTAACAATATCGCTAAATAACGGTCGTTATCGGTAAATAACGGTCGTTATCGGTAGAAAACCGGTAGTTATTTTACGATAACGATCGGTATTTTACGATAACGATACCGATCTTTTATAAATAGGGCCCATAGCATGTTTACTTTGAACCACTTTGTGTAAGGATTGCCTGGGTCTACTCTCACACCTGCAGGATTATCCTATTTGCTTCCCCTGGATGCTGGTGACTGAGTAAGTTTAAAATATACCTGTGTAAAGATTCTATATCCACACATAGCAAAACATACACAAACATAATTTCCACTGTGCAATAACAGGCACACTTTTGATAATATATATATCCTTTATATTATGTAAATAAATTTATATCTTCATAGGAGATTGCATTGAGTTTTTAGGAGCTACCAATGAGGTGGGGGGGTTATAGGATATTACATATAGGAAAGGTGTATATGTATGTGTGTGCTATCTCACTATTACCATTTAAATGACCATCAATAAATGTATATAAAGTATAGCACTGACTTATATTAGGTACAAGAGAAAATATACAACTTAATACAAAATACATAAACTTACTGACAGAGCTGAGATTCCTATTTTAATATGTGATAGTCAAAAGTGGAGGTTAAACCACACCCCTGTGACTGCTAAGAGGACTGAAAACTGAAAGGAAGTGGTAATGTCAGTGTAACATCCAATGATGTGCTGTTTGTAAAACATGTGACAGTCCTTCTGTATGCTACAAACGATGTGATGTGTATTGTAATGGGCGTATACACCAAGGTTCCTTTTATACCACCTCCAGCCTGCTGGTGGTATCAGTGAGTAATAAAAGACAAAACATTCCTGCTCTCTATGGCTTGGAGGAGAGAAAAGTGAAAGTAGATAGAAGTGTGTGGTGTGTGCTGCTGATGGGACTGATCTGTTTGGAGTGGACCCTTGCACAGTGTGTTGTCCTGATTGATGCAACACAAGATCCTGTGTATAAGATCCTGTTACCACCTGTTGGGAGGACAGATCATTGGACAGACAATTTACCTTATTGGATACAAACTCTGAGGCAACAGATAAGTGTACACCAACTTACAAGGACACACAATATACAGGCATAGTCAATATTTAAAGTGGTGCACCATGGGCAGGGACTGCTCTATTACTGATTAACATATCACTTGGCATTGGCTGTTGGGAATGTCTGTTACAACCTCTCTCCTCCTCCTCTGCAAGTCAAACATACATGATTGATTACATAATCAAGCTGATCAAGGATGGGTGGAGGAGTGTTTTCTCACATGCTAGTTTTGAGTGACAGTTACAGGCACACATAATTGTTACACCCCCTTCACAGTGTGGCTAATTGAAGGCAGAGAGAAGCTAGAAATCAGAAAAAAAAATGTATGGGGAGGGCTGCATACCATTACCCTTTTGAAAGCAGTTTAAAAAAAAAATGTATTGAGGCAATACAGTTATCCTTTAAGCTATGGAGGCTGCTATTGAGAGTATTGATTTAAATCCTCCTGTCCATGTACCTGCAGATGAAATGTCCCAATTAGACTCAGTAGCTCTAACAGGCCCAATTGCCAAACCTATTCCATTTGATGGGGTAACTAGGGAGTAGACTGATTGGCTAGAACAATTTGAATTGGCAGCCACTATTAATGGTTGGGATTAGAGATGGGCAAAACTGCTAAAATCCTTTCCGCCTGCGGATTTTCAAAAAAAATCGAAAATTTGCGGAAAACCCCATTAAAGTCAACGGAAAAAAAAATCTGCACATATCCACCTATATATAAGGTAAAATAGCAATGGTAACTTACTGTACATGGCTCTGGGACCTGGGAAACGGTCTGGGGAACATGTACATATATCCAAAACTTTAAAAAAAAACTTTCCTCACAATCCCACTGTTTTCGAATTTTTCAAGGAATTTGTCGAGTTTACAAGTAATTTTTGAAAATTTTGTACCTTACTTTAAATGGCTCTGGGACCTCAAAAATGGTCTATTGAACAGACCAATCGGATTGTAACCAATTCTGATTGAAAAAGAATCTTATTGGTTAGTTATACCAACCAGCAGGGCCGGATTTTCACCTCAGGAACCTATAGCACAAAGAGCCTGGCGCCCTTAGCCCCACCCCTAAACACAGACCAAACCCCTAAATCACAAACATTTTCTCTTTTTTGGGGAAGAAAATAGACTATAAAGGGTTGGATTGGTGGGAGGAGATTGACAACCGCCCCTCCAACCTCAGGCGCCCCTAGGTACGTGTCTACTGTGCCTAATGCTAAATCCGCCCCTGCGAATCAGATTCTTTCTGTAATAGTTTTAATATATCCAATCAGAATTTCTTACAAATAAAGGTGAAATTTTAATACCCTCCAGCTTAAAGCATGTTGTTGCAGTGTATGTTTTCAAGGACTGCAGCACCATGCTGAAAGGCCGCTGACGTGGAGCCTCGCTAATTGAGGGGGTAGGTGAACGCTCCCTATTTTGTATATAGGTTATAGAGCACTAAAGTCAAGGAACATCAATTTGAACATTCAATCGAATTATCGAAAATTCAATAATCATTAAAAGTTCGGAAGTTCAAAATCTGGAAAAGTACGGGTCCTTACTAACTGTTAAAGCTTGGGGTCTAGGGTCTAATCCATCTTTAGTCATGAACTTCCTACTGTGCTTGTTTAGAAACCCCCCCCCCGTAAAAATCCTGAGCTGGCCCCTGGATTTGTAGTATTCCAATGGGCACCAGTCAGGTACAGCGTCAGAAGTGGAATATAATAGAGGCGCTACATAGCGCCGGCTGGTGCATGGTTTTGGCATCCATACCACTGTCTTGGCCCTCCAGAATTAACGAGCATTGAGCGTAAATGTACAGCCGCAGTTGTACATTATCTATATCGGCCGGTATCGCAAAATTGTGATACCGTGTGTTTTTAAATAGGGCCTTTAGACCTCTAAAAGGCCGAACACTAAATCAGTCCAAAAAACTTATAGGGGGTTAGTAAGGACTTTTGGGTCCCAAATTCTGTGAATACAGGAGTGGTTAACAACAAGTGGTAATCCACCACACTAAAATTTACAGACAGAAAGCTCAAAAAGCAGAAAAAAACCCTCTCCAACTCCTACACTGTCAGGTCTCCACTAAACTCACTTTAACACACTGACAAAATGGCACCTGTCTAGCTGCTTTTTATACCCAGGGGGTTGGCACAATAAAAATAGCTGCTATTGGTGAATTTGATACACAAATGTGTGCCCGGAAAATCCGTAAGTTATGCGGATTCGCAGATCTCAGAGATCTGTCATGGAACCGGGTTTGGATCTGCAATCCGGTCCATCTCTAGTTAGTATGCCAATCAGATTATTTCTGAAAGAATCTGATTGTATCCAATAAGAATTAGTCACAATCAGATTCTTACAGAAAGAATCTGATTGTTATGCTTTCTGGAAGAATCTGATACTAACCAATCAGAATTGGTAACAATCAGATTAGAATCTGATTGGGACCAATTCTGATGGGAAAAATGTGATTGGTTAGTATACCAATCAGATTCTTTCTGAAAATTCTGATTGAAACTAATCAGAATTGGTTTAAAATTTCTTGAATTTTCTAAAGCAGTTTCCGGATTTTCTGCGAAATCCGCGATTCCCGAATCTCGGAAATTTGCTGCGGATCTGGGGCCAGATCCATGAACCGACCATCTCTAGTTGGGATGAAGGTGCTCCCTTGCAAGTTATTAGCCTTTTGCTTAGTGGTAAAGCCAGATAGGTATACCAAGGATTTAATACTGAAATAAAAGTAGTTAACAATTATTAAACAGTGCTCTGAGGCAAGTTTTTCAACTAGATTTGTATGAAAGAGGATATAAAGGATGATCTTTGCATGAGATCATGCAATCGCACTGTGCTTAAAAGTGCACTAGTATGACCAAGCCCTTAGTCCTACATCTCTCAGCTTTCGTACTATTGCGGGTTTGGGGTGTGAGCTACCGCAATTGTTTCATTTGAGGGGTGGAATTGTCCTTTAACCTTGAATGAAGGACAATTAGGAAAATAAGAAATATCTTCTTTGACCACTAGATGGCAGTAAATAGCCTAAGCCATTTTGCTACAAAAAAATTAAAAAATGATTCACTTACATAATTTGAAATTATCAACCTAAAGTAATACCCGATAAACAAAAATCCAGTGATTGTTCTTAAACCCATGATTTAACTGTACATCATCTGCTGTTCAACCTGTGAACTAAAAAATATTGATTTTGTCACTAATAATTTAAATAAAATAGGAAAAGGGAATTACATCTCCCGGCAAAAATACCCTTTTCTCTCCCTATTTAATTTATTAGTGATGTCTGTCACTAATGTGCACCTCACACTGCAAAACCAGGGGCCTTCACTACGCTGATGATGGCTCAATAAAGCCAAAACTGGTCTGTAGTTGGCTCTCTGGTTTTGCATTTGGCTTACGGAATGCTGTAAAAATCAGGTATAGCTTTCCTGAGAGCTGCAATGGAAATTATCCAGAAGTCTCTGTTCCTTATTAAAAAAATATTGTGAATTACTGGTATTAATATACTAGTATACTATATAATATGTAATATTGAGAATTTCTGGTATTAATACATATATTGTAGTTCTGGTTTATCCCGGGATACTTTCTGATTGCTGTTTGGAGTCAGGAAGGAATCCCCCCACCCCACCCTTTTTTTTTTTTTTACTGTATTTTTTTGCTTTCCTCTGGATCAAGAGGAGGGTGAAAAGGTTGGCCTTGATGGACGTATGTCTTTATTCAACCTCAGTTACTGTTATTTGCAAACAAAAAAAATCTTATACCTATGCCAATAATTGACATCCCACACTTTAGTCCCATCATCCTCCAAGACTGCATCTCCTTCATAATATCACCTGCAATCCAGCAATCAACAGCAATGATTCACACACTGGATGCTATACAGGTAACTGCAATGTATTATTATTTCTAAATATAACTTTTAAACATGGAAGACTAATTGCTGATAATAGGCAAAACCCATAAGGATATATTTATAATTAAATGAAGTTAAAGCAGCAGACTCATACAGGTACATCGCAGCAGGTGTGTGCCTTCAGTTCTTGTTTTTATATGCTAAGCTGCATGTTATAGTTGACCCCCACATGCCAGTGTGTGTGGGTAGCTGTTACTCCCCTGCACATGTATTTATGAAGTCAGTTGGACTGGATGGATGTATGTCTTTATTCAACCTCAAATAATACTATACTAACCACCTGTGAGCATTTCTGCAGCAGTTGCAGTGTCTTTAAATAGTTACACTTGTAGGAACATAGTGCCGAGCTACACGTAGAGGATTATGTAGTGACCTCGATCTCAGCACAGCTCTGTACAATGCATATTTCAACAGTGAACCAATTTAAAGGTGAATGTCAGAGGTTGCATACATACATAGACATACCTTCCTGCAATCCACTTTTAAATGGTACACTTATACAAATAACATGAGGCAGATCTGCAAGGGGGGGGGGGTAATGAAAGTGAGTTTAGTGCAGTTTTGTAAACCTAGCCACACTAAGCCGGACGGCAACACCTGGGAAAAGTGCAATGTTCATAAAAAACCTGCAAAACTCTGCATCCAAAACAATCCCACATGCACTGCTGTGTTTCTCACGTGCAAACGGATCACAAAACACTATTGTAAGTGCATGAGAAACGCGCTAGTGAGACATAGCCCTAAAAGGTTATGCATACATATTGGGGTTCCCATCCTTCTCTTAAAGACACAAAGTAAGACATTAATTGCAATGCTGCACGGCTACACTAAAACCTATGCAGCCTGCTTCAAATGTAAATACAGAACATAGGCTGTTCTGTATTTCACATTGTATTT
Organism: Hymenochirus boettgeri; assembly: GCA_019447015.1. NCBI lineage: Eukaryota > Metazoa > Chordata > Amphibia > Anura > Pipidae > Hymenochirus > Hymenochirus boettgeri. Next base: position 103,773,548 of record CM033469.1, on the reverse strand, counting down.
GAAATAATATATTTACATGTATATTTTAATTATGTTGTGGTCATAAATGGAAAGGTGAAACCCCTACTATCTAAACCATACCTGTATATGGCCAGCCTTAAGGGTCTTACACGTGGGGTATTCCAGCCAAAAAACCAGCAGCACTGAATGGGCATTTCGGGAGATAATTATAGGTGTGTAGCTGTTCGGTCGCCGTTGTTCGTAGATGTTTGACCGATTAACACAAACACATTCAAAAACATATACCTGTCATGTACTAAATTGATAAACTGGAGTCATAATCACAACAGACATATCTACTATTCACACCGGCTTTAGATGCAATAATAAGTTGAAAAGGGTGAGGCGCAAAAGATTGTGCTATTAATTTAAAATGGCTAAAAAGCTTAATGCTCTTTACTGGGTTACTGCAGCTAGATAACATCTGATTAGTTTCACAGATTAATGCCATAGGAAAATTTTTCACCTTTTATTGCATCAGCCCCTAACAGTTTACCAGAATCTCAAGGCTGCATTTACACAAATGGCAGTTTTTTGTTTTCCTGGATTCAGCCAGTTACTGTGTAGCCACAGTTTGTGTAAAGCTCCATGCAGTGTTTCTCTATCGTTCAACACCCGGGGCAATATCTCAACAGTTGATTGTGATACAAAAATTTTAAATTTAGTAGCAACCAGGTACTTTTTGGTTAACGGTTTTTGTAGTCCAACTGAGGCACGGATGCAGTTATGATTTAATTATTTTAATGCTTAATATTTTCATGTTCCAATCCGAGAGAAAAACAAAGGTTATTTCTCAAAATTGGCATTACTGACGTATGGGAGACTTTCAGGTATGTGAGGAAATATAGAACACAAGTTAGTACCTTGTCGAAGAGATCTATACCACAAATATGCTCATCTATAAGGCTAGGACAATAACTAATATAGAATATGCTTCAATTGTTTCTAAAGTAAAGAAAATTTTTACATTTTAACTTTGATAAACTTTTAATAGTATATTAACATTTTGCTTAAATACTTAAACATGGAACACACCTAGAAAACCAAATGGAATGTTGGGTGGTATTATCACCGTATCCTTATATACCTACAGTATGTTTTAACATAAGGACTATTAGTGCAGAGGTAAACCTGAAAAAAAATTCTAATATTGCAAACAATATATTTATTGCACTTAAATCAGTAAGTCTGTAAACGTAAAATAACACTGCACAAGAACCGTTCTCCTGCATTTACAGAATAACATTTAAATATTATTAGGTTATTATCTCTCCAATTAACGGTACCATATATAAAAAAATAAATACTAAGAATATATGCACATTTAAATAAAGTTGTGATAAATTAAATTTGCGCATCTTAAGGTGTAAAAATACATTTGAAGCAAATGAAGTAAAATGGTACAAAGTAATCCATTTTGCATCAGCATCCTGGCACGTTACCATTTATGGTAAGATATTTGGCAAAACAATAAAAATCAGTAGTCATGGCAAGTCTGATAGCTTATTAAAGTCTTGGATAAATTATTATATATTTATTCAATAAACAGAAGCAGTCCTTATTTTAAAGTTTCAAGTACACAATTTAGTGTATTTTGCATTACAGATTAAGCAATCCTTTCACAGCAACTCACATTTGATAAACTTCAAAAATAATATTTAAAGATTAAGAATTGTTAGAGGATCCCATTACAATAATCTGTCTGGATCTTCATTAAAGCTAAAGTCACACAGCAAAGACAGATGATCTGATGGGTAACTGAATGAAGGAAGCCTGTTGGGACCAATTTGTTCCTCTGTTGGCAGACCTAAAGCAGCATTCACCTTTAAGGCATGCTGTGAGTACCAGATGTAATCTAAGGTGTTACAAGACTCTCCAGTGGGGCGGATTTTCCATGTGGTATAGGGTGGCTCTGATTCTCCATCTTTACTCAATATTTTATAGGCACTGTTCAGGTTTAAACTTGAGGAGGCAAATCTCTTGTACACATCCTCTGTAGGCTCTGCATTGAAGTCCCCACAAATAATTAAGGGTATTTTAGCCCCCTGGGTGATTGATTCTAGGTTGCATAGAAGATCTGTGCCTTGTGCCAGCCTGAACCTTTCCCATCCTGTCCGTGCCTTTAGATGGGTAACAGCAAAGCACAATAACTTTCCAGTTTCACGGCACTGCAAGGTTTCTGCAATGGCTACCTGATTGGTCTTTAAAGTTCGAGCAGATAGCCTGATTTTGGCACTGTTAACTAGCTGGAATCTTTCCTGCAAGAAGAACAAGGCACAACCATCTGGTCCATTGTTATGCTCCACATCAAGGCAGGGAGACCATGGTTTGGCTAAGAATGTGCACTGATAGCCCAACCTGCTGAGAATTGGCTGGAAAGTATCAAAGAAGTGATCTACTTCCTGAAGACACAAAACATCAGGTTGATAAATCAATATTTCCTCCAAGATCATGTATTTCCTTTCCTCCCACTTTAAGGCCTCTATTGGACACTTGACAAAGTTGTCTTTGCCTTCTCCAAGAGCTTAAAAAAATAATAATGGAATTAGTTCAATAGCAGACACACAGCATGATGCATTTTAGGGTACAATGTATATACAAACAATGATAATATTAAGAAGGAATTATTTTATAGTCTAGTAAAGCTTTACGGTGTTTCAACTGTTACAAACCAAAGTTCTTCTTCCATATCAATATTTCAAGAAATAAAAAAAAGTATTTTTTAACACAGTATCCAATACATTCCACACACCTTTTTAAAAGAAAACTAGCGTCTTTGAATTAATTTCCTACCCAAACAAGGTAAAAAAAAAGTTACCTTTCAAAAACTATAAAACAGATTTGTGGGCCTTTTAACCCATATACTGTTTTTGCTAAGCATAACCACAGCTTTCAGGAAGAGAGGTTACCTAACACAGGCAAAAAAGGCAGTGAGGCTTTAACGTTTCTAACGGCTCTTCTACTCTGCACACATTTATAAGGAAAATGTGTTTCCTCTGGGTTTTGCTCTTTGTTCTTTATTGTTCAAATAAATGTTCAAGTGTCAATCCAACATATTTAAATATCAAACTTAAATTTTACTTTTTAAAGTTTTGTCTTTCTTAGTGGAAATATAGTGTGCAATTATGAGTCTGTAGAATCTTTAGGAAACTAAATTAAAAAATAAAACTTCCTCCCCATCACTTGATTATTCTCAAGTTTTACAGGAAGTGTAACATTAAATGACAATATGAAGTTTGCATCAGTAAATACACTACTGCCCTCCAGATGTTACAACTCCTGGCATTCCATGGCATCCCTCTGTGTTTGGGGAATGCTGGGAGTTGTAGCTTTCAAACAAATGGAGGGACACAGGTTGGTTATTCCTGCTATAAACAGTTTGAGAAGCACTGCACTATAAGACATGACATTTTTGCTCGCCCCTCCATTCCTCATTCTTTACCTTGAGCCAAGATGTTCCACTGCATCACCCTGAAAGAGGGTTGCTGTAGATTACATAGTTCATTCTTCAGACTGATAAACTCTCTGTTAAACCTAGCTGGCCTGTCTTGTAATGCCACGCGGCACTCATCCAGAAGGTCCTTAGGGTCAAGGGGCTCCAGCTGAACATGTTCAGTTGAATCCAAGTACTCCTGGGGCTGAGACACTGCAGCACTGCTGCTTAGTGTCTTTGCAAGAGCACTGTAGAGTCGGCTAGTGGTGTTTCCCATGGAACACACTGCAGTACAGAAAGGAAAGAAGACAGAGTGGTTAATATATATTTCCTACTCTGCTGTTACAGGTTATACTCTTGGTTAATGATACAAACTGGAAAATGCATTCTCAGACCTTGGAACATACGGTAAGCAAATATCTGCTTCATTACTTAAAGGGACAATAATAACTGATAGTTTAAAGTAAATGTCAGGGGGGGATCTATAATCCACAGGGACACAAGAGACCTTATTATTCCTTCCTCCCTATGTCCAATAGAAATGGGTTGCTGAGGCTGTACACTTACCTGAGAACGCCATTCTTGTATCTTCTGCACAAGAGCCTCTAGTCTAAGGGAAATATCAGAGAAAAATCGAACCAGTCTGCCCATCAATTGTTAGAACCATTGAGCATGGCACATGCAGATAAATGTACAGCCTCAGTGACACAGTATAGTCTATTGGGATTATTCCATAGTATTAAGCTCTCCTACCTTTACATTTACATATTCTATATAAACGTGAAGTTTACAGTTTAAGAAGATAAATTCTTCTATTAAACTTTACTTTATTATTAAGTTAAAAAAATAGCAAACGAGCAATTAAATATGTTAAATGTGGCCTTTATGATCACAACTACACAAAACTTGGCAGGGAAGTATTGATACATAAATTGTAAACGAATCTCCAGCAAATAAGGATAATAGTGGTATGAGTAGATCCAAAATACAACAGGCAAAGCATGCATTATACTGACAATTTTTTCTATACCTGTGCATGTGAGCTGGTAAAACTACACTTCCTGGTGATTACAAAGACATTTAAAGCAAATGTTAAATAATAGAGTCCGAATGGATTTGATAATTAACAAGAAGATGACAAATGTTTGTAACACCCCTCTACAGCCTTCCCAGTGAAATATAATTAGGTTTATGACTTGTCAGACTTTTTTTTTTGCAAAGAGAGCCTAGACAGGTCAGCCAGTAAAAACTCAACAGCCTCTCCAGCTGTTGCAAGCTCATTTCAGTGCATCAAAGAAGGAAGCTTCGGAAATTGGGCATGAGGCATTGGCCTCGACATCAGGGTTGTGGTTTCAACTGGCTGTTTAACAGAAGTGCAGAGGAGAAAAGACACCCACAATGGGTCAGGTTTGTAAGTAACTTTTAAAAAAAAGTATAACTAAAAATATGTTTGGGGAGGGGTGTGCTTCACATATATACTGATTTTTAACGAGAGGATTTTCAATGCTACAGACTTGAGGCAGATACAGATAGTAACTTAAGAATTATACAATCCTTTCAGATTTAAGTTTAAGCTTTTATTAAAGTGCATGTCCAGTATAAAAAAACTTTACTGTCACGTAGAGGACCCCCCCAAACCCCATTTTAGCAATATGTATAATTGCTAAAGATTTTTCTGAAGGGAATTTCCTGACCTGGTCCCTTTGCTGCTCCGCCTCTGCTCTACTTCTTCCTGGTCATAGCTCTCAGTTAAGGGGCAACGTCATGCCCAATTACCTGACAGCTGTGACCAGGAAGTAGAGTGGCTGTCAGCGCAGTGAAGGGGGCTGCACGGGACCGGTTCAGGTAAGTCCCTTCAGAGGTTTATTTGTCAATAATACATAGTGTAAAAATGAGGTTTGGGGGTGCTTTACGTGACTGTAAAATGTTTTTTTATGCAATTAAAATAAAATCGGTCTAGCAACAAACACCCTTTGGTTGAATGTAAACATTGGCCATGTGCTGGACTATGCTAATTAGCTGCATCACAAATTATGCTATTCATCTGTTGAGGCAACACAATCATTAAAGGATATGTACACCGTAAAAAAAGCAAGCTGTGGCTTTAAAACTTAAGTTGGTAAAAAAAAAAAATTCTATCCCCCCCAGAGCCCATCTTTATTGCTTCAATATTGCTGGCTTCCTCCTTCTGAATAATGGCATCTGGAGCTCCGCCCCGACGAGATCTCCTGGCTCAGCCTGCTTCCTAGGGCCCACAAATGTTCTGGTTGCATCATGCATGCACGTGTGTGACATAATTGCGCCGCATTTGGTCGTGGCACAATGATGTCACGCACGCTCATGGTTGCGCATCAACGTCATATCGAGTGCGCACCGATGTCACGTGCGTGAGTGGTGCGACTGGCCAGCAAGATTGAAGCAATTAAGGAAGGCTCGGGGGGGGGGGTGTAATCTCATTGAGGTAAGTACTGATCTGCAAAAAATATATATTTTATTAATATATAATATTTTAAAATCTGAAAAGCACTATCAACATGAATTAGTATAAACAAAAGGCTCCCACAGCCATTTTCATTAAGTTATCATTGATATTTTAGTTGTTTTATCCAAACTTTTCGAAACTATTTGACTCCCATTGACTTTAATGGGTCCGTTAAAGTTCGAAAGTTCGAAAACTGACCGAACTTTAGGAAGTTTGCCCATCTCTACTGAACAGTAATTTTGTCTGAAGCATGATGTGAATCATATTAAACAGATGCTGTTTTTGGAAGCACACAATCTAGATCATAAGACTGCCTATAGATCAGGGTTGTCAAACTTAAAGTCCTCCAGCAACTCCCAGCATTCCCTGACTGCATATCCTATAAATGCTTTTCTGAGCAACACTCCTGGGGCACATACAACAAAGTGTGAGAGTAGTATCAGGCCTTAAATGTATTGAATAAATGAAAATTAATTCAATGTGACAATAAAATAAGTACTTCAGCAAAAAAATATAATGCCATAATAAACCTGTCTTATTTTTCTAATGTTAAAGATACTTAACTGGTACTTTCCCTTTTTTGTGTCCTGAAGATGGCATGCTTAACACATCTGCACTATACACTTGAATTGCCTTTTTCACTACTGTCCCTAAAAGGCAGAGGAGGGGCTTTACATATCTCTGGCACACAGAAGTAGTCTGGTGAGTAAGGTAGGGAAATGCGTCATTCACTCTAAACAACTGCAAGATCCAAGTGCGTGTGTGTGTGTATCTTTAGGAAAGAAATGACTAACTAACTTGGACCTCAGTACAGTGTAAAAACAAATCTACTTAACAGGTTTCACTAGTTTTATTATACATTAATACAATTGCAGACAGATTCTGCCTCAAAATAATTTTAGATGTTGCCAACTTAAGATTTACTGACAGCGGGTAAATGTATAGTAAACTGTTCATGTGTCAGAAAAAGCGAGGGCAGTAAAAAGGACCCAACACTGAGACTGATACATCTACTGTACAACAGCCGCAAATGTTTTTTTGGGGGAACCTATAATTTTAAGCCTCTTTACACAACTACTAATTTAACTGCATAAACTGTGATAATAAAAAAAATATGATTTGTTAAAACTGTTAAGAAGAAAAAAAGTATAAATATGTTATAGCATACATATTTATAAACTTGTTAGAAAACAGTGTAAATTAAATAGATGGTACTAGAGCTCTCAAACTGCAACTCCCATGATCCTTCAACACATTTAAGTTGAGGGGGTCACACTAGATGTGGTAAGCTGCACCACCTAGTTAAAGGTTAAACATACATAAAGATCCAAAAACACACGTAGAGCACTATAGGTTAGGTGCATCCTACCTTCATCCGAAACAACACTGTATCCCATTTTAAGGAATCCTATAGTTTTTCCAAGATGTACATCCATTCTCCCAGTGCTGGTTCTATTTATCCACTTTCCACTCACTTCAATAAAATAAGCTCCTGCAAGTAATTCTAGCTGTGGCTGAATCCAAAGTGTTACATCACCTCTTCTTCAATAGTCTGAAACTTTGTGCAGATAAACACTCTGAGCCACGTCACTGCCAGTCAAGGGCAAACAACTCATCTATTTATAGAATTAATGCAATTAAATGCTACCTCTATCAATGACAGATTTATAATGGGATATAAAAAAATAAAATTACATGTAAAAGTACAGTATATATATGCACACAGCTGTGCTTTTGTAATACAAAAACAGCTTGCAACACAAATAATAATAAAGCAACGCTCCTAACTTGCCATGACCCTGCTTTACTGACATTAGACAGTGGCAGATGAAAATTCAATGTCTCTATGCACATATTTTCTATACTGATGTTTCCACACTAATATGGATGTTGCTGATAAGACATTGAAAGGCGTTTGTTACCGAGTACAATTCCATTCTGTTCCTAGATAAAAGTTCTAAATGTCCCTTTTTTCTTTTTATTTGGTCTGATGACTTGCCAGAATAAAGCTTTAGAAACACAGTCCATGAGGTTACAGGTAAAAATCCCCACACAGAACATTTTCTTTAGGGATGTCTCCACACCAATATAGAAGTCCCCCAAAGTGACTTTGAAAGTAGTTTGTTACCCTCTAATTTATTTTCCAGCACTGACAGCCTTCCAGGAACAATACAAAATAGTCAGCTGATTTTTTGCTTTGATTCATAGCAATATAAAAAAATTCAACTGTACCTGTATCCATTATATTATCTCTGGTATCTCAGCATACAAATACTACATTTTTAGAAACACACAGCCCAAGAGGTTACAGGTTCAAATATCTAGGCTTACTTGTTAAACAATACAAAATAGTCAGCCAATTTACTGCCTTCCATCTTTGTTTGTTTCAATTATATTCTTAGGAAAATATCACATTTCTACATGTACTGATATTCAACATAGTAGCTCTGTTGGGATAATGGCATTATACTTCCCTTTTACATAGTATATGAGGTTGCAGGTTCAATTCCCCGGGAATATATCATTTTTAGGGACAAGAGCATTTAAATTTATTTGCAAAACAAACTACACTCTTTTTTGTGTCAGCATTTAGGGCGCAAGGCTGTAAAGTGTACAGCGTAAACTTAGCTGGATGGCACCCTGCTTAGGTGGGTTATGGGAGCTAACTCTTTATACCCACAGGTTAATTTTATAAATCACCCAGCAGTCACAGCAAAGGGAGAGGTGAGACACAGCTTGTTGTTTGTTTGTGAATGTGCTTTGTCTCTTGGCAGTTCTAAAATGAAGGTGTTTGGATTCCTATACCCCAAGAGAATTAGGAAAACCAATAATGAAGAATGAAGCAGAACTGACGAGGCGATTACATAATGATTAAAAATTAAGGAAAATGGTAGCAAACACAGGCCAAATGGATGACTGGAATCAGTACTGGATAAAACTGGAACAGGGAATTGGGTCCAGACTTGGAGAGAGATCCGACTTATCAGGTTAAACCACACACACAGTGCTGTACACAGGGTTGAATTGCCCTATCTATACCCATGGGATCCATATACAGCAGACCTGGACAAAGTAAGGCCAGGAGGCCACATGGCCCCTCAATACTAGACCTGTACCCCAAAAAATCTTAATATTAATTGTCTCAGGCTGGATAATCGATTTGTATTAAGTTTATTTTATTAAAAAAATTGATGACCTGATAATTGATTAATTTAATTTTTTTGAATGGATCTAAAATATTACACACCTTTTATAAAAAAATTGCAACTGAAAATAAAATAAAATCCAATGAACCAGGATTTTTAATTTAAAGGGCATGTCTAGTCTAAATAAAAACTTTTGATATTATGTGGGTTACCCCTAACCACCATTAACCGCTATATAAGTTTGTTAAAAAAACATTTAGAACTCTACTTACATGCCTTAATTTCCCCGGCGCTCTGATCCGGCTCACTGCTTGACGATATTACAAGCAGGGGGCCGGACCGGTAGCCAATCACAGACGTCAATGGAGAGCGCTGCTGGCACGAAGGGCTGTAAGTAGTCCTAAATCTTTTTAGTAAGCTAACATAGCGGTTAGGGCCACGCAGGTGTAACTTACATTATATCCAAATGTTTTTACGCTAGGTGGAACAGCAGCAACAGATGGATCTGGATGGTGGGAGGTAGGGGAAAAGGGCCCCCCTGCACTCTCACACTACCTCCTGGAGGCGACAGAAGAGGCAGAGACCTTTGGACAGGAAGACAGCTACTACTGTTCACTTTCCTGGACTTTGGGCAAGCACTGCAGGGGAACCATAAGGTGCAGAGATGTAAGTTCATTTTTTAAACTTCACATTGGGGCTAGTAATGGGTTAAATTTTTGTTTGGGGGTGGATATGCCCTTTAATCTTTTAAAAATTCCATAATGAGAAGTGAGTTGAACCGATTGATAAGTTTCTTATGCAGCCCCCTGTGAAATTAAATTGCCCACCCCTGACATACAGTAATAAAGTTTGTGACCCCAGACAGTAACCTGAACATCTTTAGCCAAGGATCCACCATGGTCCCCAACAAGGTTTTGATAAATGTCCAGCAGGATCGGAGCGGTAGGAGTCGGACAGTGTCTGTACAATGTCTAGGCCCCTCCTGCCCTTGAAGCTGGCGTCCCATTTGCCAAGGACAGGCTGGGATCAGCTCGCTCACCGCCCTGCACTGCAGGTCTGTACTGGAGAACCGAGACTCTTATACACACAATCGCACGCGCACGGCCTCGCCTCAAGTTATCCCATGTGCATATGCTCCCTACACAGTCCGCTGACACATTGACCACCCAAGTCTGTACGCACCTGTATAAAGTAATGAATTCTTGAATCCAGCCGGGCAAACGAAGCTACGTGTTTAGCAGACATTAATAGAAACTCCAGTCACATGGGCAGCATAGCTATGGAACTAGGAGGCAGCGCCACCTGCTGAAGGAAAAGGCAAACGCACTGGAATGCAATGTCAACGGAGGTTTGTGACCCACACGAAACAAGGGATGACACTGATCTGGGTTTCCATTGTAAGATAAATAAAAACCCATCACACCCCATTTCATTTCTATTGGTCAGGCACCAGATGCAAAATTTCTACTTGTTTAGATTATATTATTGAGAGTTTGTTGAAACTGTCACAGTTTGTCAATGAAGGAGTGTGTGTGTGTGTGTGTGTGTGTGTTTTCTCTCCCCAGGCTCAGACAGATAGATATATAGACACAGATAGATAGAGATAGATGACCAATAGATATATAGACACAGAGGTAGATAGACAGATAGATATATAAATAGATAGACACAGAGATATATAGATAGATAGATAGATAGATAGATAGATAAATAGATAGACACAGAGATAGATAGATAATAGACACAGAGAAAGATAGATAGATATAAAGACACAGAGGTAGATAGATGATAGATAGATAGATGATAGAAAGATAGAGAGTGTCGTAGGGGGGCCCAACGGCCCATTCAAAATTTTGCTGAGGATCCCACTGAGTTCTAGTTACGCCCGTGTGTGTGAGGGGGCCCATCTTGTCTTTGAGGCCCATCCTGTGTGCACAACTGCTGACAGTAGCCAGAGGATACTGCTCCTACCATCATGCATGTCCCTTGCACCAGAACAGCTGTGGACTGGAAGTTTCAGCTAAAATATGGAAGCAGGTAAGGGGCCTTTAGGGTAAGAGGGACTTACCCTAAGGGTCACATTCCCACTTTTCCCCCAGGGTCACATTCCCACTTATCCCCAGTGTCTCATTCCCACTTATCCCCCACGGTCACATTCCCACTTATCCCCCACGGTCACATTCCCACTTACTACCTACATACAGGAAGCACTCAAAAGCTGTTTCAGGTGCAAAAAGGAAAAAAACCTAAGAACACCCATTACCATCCATAAAGCAGCGTTCCCTACTGGTTACTCTGGTGATGTGTCACTCTAACAGGGTTACCTATGTTGGGAGTGTCTGACACTGTAAAGTAGCAGATTAAAAGAGAACCAAGACCATGACGCCAGCCTGGAGCGTGACTGAAACGCTACGGTTAAGGTTCTGACACCTTCTGTCCTTATCAATAGTAATGTTTGCACCACCCAGACGCGTTGGATATTTAAGGAAGAATGTAGCTTGACGTGATGGCAGGCTCACGAATAATTTGGCCAACATCTTTTATTGTACATAAAGTATGGTAGGGATTTCTAATGTGTTATACCACTTGCACCAACATAACAATAGAGAACACACCCACGCACAAAGCCATGCCCACTTAGCAGCGGCGTGCCACACCCGCCTATAGGCGGCATTCTAAAGTTGTTTCAGGTTCCAAAAACCCTAGGGACACCTTCTATCAATAAAACTCTGTATAGAAAAGAAAAAATACGTATACAAGTCAATGCCCGAGGATGCTCGTCTGAGTAAAACGTATTTCGGTGAAGTCGATACTTGAAACAGTGGAGTCACATGACCCAGACCAAAGATAGAGAGCCAGTAAGTTTGTTCTGAGGATTGGAGTGAGTATAACACTTAGAGGCTATGCTAGATACCCAAACTAGGATCCCAAGAGCTGTGGCCACAGACTGACCTACTGCAATGGTCTGGGGGACAAAAGGGACACAAATCAAATTGTCTACAGCTCTCTCACTGGAATGGTGATGTATAGCCCTTACAATCATTAGTAGCTATATAAAGGACTTTGGGCCATATTTATAAAGGCGCAGGAAACGATCGTTAATTTCTGATTGGGTTAATGATCATTAATATACGATCATTATCATAAATTAACGATGATGATCGTGAATTTTCGATAACGCAATTGTAGATTTACAATCCCCATAGAATATCATTGTAGTAGTTTCCTACCACATGGTATTCTACGAACGAACGTTATTAACGAATGGTCAGTGTAAATGTTTCGAGTGCGGACGTACATTTACGTCTGCCATCGTACATTACTGATAACACAAGGTATCCCTAAATTTAGATACCGTGCTTTATAAATACGGGCCTTTATGTGCACACACTTCTATTCAGCCTGACTGGAATACAATATCACACCGGTGGATGGGAGTAAAGAGACAATCCTGTAACTTTGGGTTACGGTTTATATTACCTGGACACTTCTAAAGTGTATTTATTATAGACTTTTTTTAAACTTTATTTCATATTGAGAATTATTTTTAATAATTCAACAGGACATACCTGGACCAGGACATACCTGTTGAAATATTAGTTAATTTTCTTCTTTTTTTGTGTTTTATTAGGATGTATATGCACACAGGTTGCCGATTTGTGTTTTAATGTTTACATAAAGGGTTAGCTGAGAGTCGGTTAAATGGTCTGTGCTGTCTCCTACCTCCTTAGAAAATATGGATTTCATATCCAAAAACTGGTATACGGCACCATATTTTAAGGTATTTCGTCCCATGTGGTTTAATCTCCAGTCTCCCAAGTCTATTATATGTCCCCTTAATAATAATATGCCTGAACCCTATAGCATTCTTCCAAATAATCCTCCTGGAGAAATACACACTGTACCAGTCATGCGGTTCTTCATCTTTAGAAAGCAGAAACCTTTAATCCAGGATCTTCCCCTTCTTGGACAGAGACCCTGGTATAAGTCTCATAATGCATGATTAAAATCCAGTAGCCCATCCAAATAATGCACTGTAGATTTCTTTAAAATGCCTTTATTTGTGACATGCAAGGCCCTTTATATTCATCGGCCAAGAGCTAGAGTGCCCAGTTTTGAACTAGGGCATATATTCTTCTCCCTAGCATCTCCCTGTCAGCTTTTAGGGCTAGGCCACACTAATGCAATTTCGCTTGTGATTGCCCTTGCGATTGGTTAGAATGAAAATCACGGGAACACAAAAATTAATGCAATTGTGCATCCATTTCCATTGTGCATCCAAACGCACGGGTTTCCATAATGCAAAATAGCAAAATTGCATGCGCAAACGCGGAACAACACGTCTGATTATTAGCACTTCACAACATTGTATTTTGTAGAGAGCCTGAACTCCACACACTCTACTTGGCAACAAATGTTACAAATTAACGTGGTGAAGGAAGGAGGGAGGGGAGGATGAGCTCATCTAATTAGTACTGAGGAAAACAGTGTAAAGTGCAAAACTAAAATTTAACCCACTGCTGACCCCACTGTATAGTTTAAAACATCCTTACCTTACATCTCTGCTTGTTATTGTTCTCCTGCAGTGCCTGTCTAAAGTCCAAGAAACTGAAGAGTAGGAGCTGTCTTCCTGTCAAAAGGTTTCTGCCTCCTCCTTGTCCTCCAAGAAGGATTGTGACATGCGCAGGTAAGCCCTTTGCCCTCCCTCCCACCCTTCGGATCCCTCCATTGCTTCCCTTCCACCTGGCATTAAAAGATTTTTCTGTAGTGTAGGGCATCCCTGCCCACCCCTAACCTCCATGTTAGATTACTAAAAAAAAGCAGCAGAAACATACTTTCAGCCCTTCGCTCCTGCGGTGCACTGCATTTCTGGCAGCCGAGTCTGTGATTGGCTGCCTCTCACTGTTTTTAAACAGTGGCCTCTGTGTCTAGCAGCCATGAGATCCCTATCCCTTTCTTCCTTCCACCCAATTCTCGAATTTGAACTAGAGATTGAGGAGTGAACAATTCAACGAAGGAGACATGGGAAGCAGGTACATACTGTACTATGCGCATTCCTACTGTATGTGTGGGAGGGCACCTAGGGCACTTAGATGGCTAGAAACGGCCCTGGTGACACACACAGTATTTAACATTGCTAAATGATTAAGCCATACAAAACTAATTATATACTGAAAATGTTTAGAACATGTAAAGAGTTGTTCTGAAAAATCACATGACAAACAATAGGCAAAACTGCCTGCCTGCCACATTCCTCAGGCTTGGAGAGTTGCATTACCAATTAACTGCTGACTAATACCTTACAAAAGGTTACAAGCTAATTCCAGAACAGGGTGTGTATTTTTATGCCCCTAAAACACAAAAAAATGTACAAAATCCTTATTTGGATTCATAGCTTTATTTTACATTTACATTTTTACAAAAGCAAAAGCAGGGCCACCATCAGAATTTTCTGGTCCCCATACTATATAAAATGCCAGGCCCCCTGTACTTTATATAGCCCATACTGCCCTCCTTTACTTTATACATCAGTTATGTTCCCCTTTCATACAGTGATTACTGGCCTCCTATACTTTTCCAGTGAACTATTCCTTTAATAAACAATTTTGGATGACCACTTAGCCAGTCTTTTTGATTTTGGCCCCCTATGTGAGTTTGACACTCCTAAGCTATAAACCTCAAACTCTCTCCTTCAATAGCAACATTGTATCAAATGCTTCAGATGCTGATTAGCAAGAACTGCTCCTGAAGCATTTGATACAATGTTTGCAATTACCAGCAACTCTGGTTGCTGGTAAAAAAGCAAGCATTTAGAGCTTTGGTTCAGCAGGATTTCTAGCTGTGTAAGGAGAATGGAACAGGCAGTGGAGAACAGCTGCAGGTTATCCCTCTTTGGGCCCATACGATGCTCAGGCCCCATACAGGAGTACCTTCTGTACCCCCCAATGGCGACCCTGTGCAAGAGAATGCAGGTTGACCCAGCTCTGAATTAGTAAAAATGCAGATACTGTTTACTTAACAGAAAATAAACTATCTTTACAAGTTAAAGAAGCAGCAAACCCTTCAAACAGGAGTGTAGCAGTCAGGGACGGATTTATACTTTTTACTCCCCTAGGTCAGCTTACTTATACTGCCCCCCTACCCCAGTACCATCAGTACCCCTACCCCTAGCGAATCAGCAATCCCTCACTTAAAACTGGACACATGAGTAAGGCTCTGTACATTGCTGCTTTGCTATGTGTAAGGGTGATAGTGATGCCATTTTTTGCCGCCCCCTTTTAGTGTGCCGCCCTAGGCCACGGCCTATGTGGCCTAGTGGGAAATCCGGCCCTGGTAGCAGTCATATGCATTTAAATACACAACCAACCTAGGAAATAAGAACATTTTCCTTCCATTATTCTTAGAATACAGGGAGACATGCAAAGTAGGGCTCCTTCAGATGAACGGCAAACCTGAGCAGTTCCATATGTTTGCCAGTAAAGAAACCATCAGGAAACCACTCAGGTAAGTTTCATCGAAGCACATTTGCTGTTCGACTGAAGGAGCCTTATTTCTTAAAGGGCATTTAAAGACCTGGATTTAAATATTACCATTTCCAAATTTAAATCCACCTATTTGTGGCCAACTAATAACACCAATAATTCAATATTCTTACAAAGTGATTCACTTATCTCTGGAATACTCATGGAATTTGACTGCATTAAATTGTGAATTTACAGTGGCAATTACTTAACTCCCACCTTTAAGTCACGCTAACATTTTTAGACCAATGTAATGTTTTGAAAAGGTCACCCATGCTGAACCCACATCTGAAACATGCAACTAGACTCAAATATCAGGTAACTCAGGGATGGGCAAAAACCTGAAATATTAAGCCAATGCACCTAGAAACTGATTCCTGGCAATTAACTTGCTGATTTCAGGTCTCTATCCTGCTTTCTAGACATTGCAATTGAACTTCAGAAAAATACATCTAGGCATTGCTCCATACAGCTAGTAATGGGAATGGCTAATCATAGCCTATGCTGTTCATCTAATGCTGGCCATACACTATTTAGATGATGTTCTGATAAATGTCAAATTGGCTTTAACATCTTCCATCCCAGAGGTTCTTAAGCAGGGTACACACTTGGCGATATAGGGCCAATCTTGTCGGTATGGGAATGGCCCTATATCACGAACATGTGTATGGCCAAAACAACAGTTTCCGATGCCGTGAAACGTTCAGCATAGAAAATGGTCGTTCTGACTGGAAAGTGTCCCTTGGTTACGGTCAGGCCCCTGTACTTTACTTAAATATAGAGTTTTGGTCATAATCGTAAGGAGTATGGCAGCCACGAACAATCTCGCTGTACCTTATATAGGGTATAACTTGTGACTGTGTGTACTTCCATCTTTTCTAATTCGCTCTATCATCTTGGACAGACTGGTACAGTGTGTACCCACCTTTACCGGTGACACTTCATGATCAGCTTTACAACTAAAACGTTGGCTGTGGATTGGGGAACGTTGCAGGTAAGTTACTAGTGTACAGGCCTACCTAGTCCAGACAAGGAGCTGCTCACACCATCTTACCAGGAATGTGTATTTATGTATGTATGTAACCCATCTACTCCAGTCTATTCACACGAATAATCAGTGTCACCAAGCTGTTTTGAGAGCAGGTTGTAAGGTGTGGGCAGCTGATGGGCAATGTCCTGGGTTCCCAGTTACCTGATCTGGCAGGGAGAGTTAAGAACTGGATCAGGGCTGCAGAGGCTCTGGGGTCTCGGTCCCTGTGGTTTCCATAGCGACACTATTGTCCCAGTCCAGCACGTCCCTTACCTGTATTAGAGGCGGACCTGCCAGCGCTCCCCGTAGCCCCAATAGCTGCAGCTGTAGATATGGTGGTTTTGGCGGCGTTAGGAACTGTCGGTCCTTCCCCAACCCAGCCTGCCAGACTGTGGCAACAGCCGACCCCAATCAGCGAACCCCGCGTCTGGGGCGACAAAGCCCGTCTGACAGGAGAATGCGGCGCCTGCTGTCTGACCGAAGATGAACACAGGGCGGGCAGGTCTCTCAGCGCCGTACACAACCTGCTTACTGGACTGTGATACATCCCGCGGGGCAGTGATTCCGCAGGCCGAGACGATAAAGCAATAGGAATCACTGACAGGTCACCCTGCCTGCCTGAGAGCGGAACTGGGAATCTCTCCCTCACCCTATTACATCAGCCGGCAAGTGACGTCACGGATTCCAGTCCTTCCCAGTGTGACTCATCTGTGGGGGCGTTTCCACCATGAAACGTCACATCTCGGACCGCCCACTTCCTCTGTAGGAGGCTGCGGTAGTGACTGGGATCCGCTCAGTGAGCGCACAGCCTAGTAGTACAACGAGTGCCTGGAAAGTTATGGGAAGTAGGGGAAAGGTCACAGATATTTCAGTAACCAGGGTGGGACCGAACACGGTTTAGCGTCACTTCCGGAACACAGAAGCACAGGGCGGGGTTATCAGCGCTGTGTGGATATTGGACGGCGAAGCTGGGCTTGCTGGTTGGAAACACTGCAGTGTAGCATTGCCGGTCTAATGTGTGTGTAGAGGATGTTTGTTTTTCTTCTGGCTATCAGAGAGAGAGACGAAGCTGAAGTTGGTTTCTTATTCACAAAGTTGGTTTCTTTTTCAGTTAGTTTCTTATTCACAGGCTGAAGTTGGTTTCTTATTCTGATTTGAAACACCGCAGACAGACACGTACATACCGCTGGCACATAATTCAGTTCAGTCCAGCCTGGCCCAAATTGGTTTTGGGCATGCAAGTTGGCACCAAAGTCTGCAAAATAGCAATTTTTGCATATTTGAATAAGAAACTGGTGTATTGCAATAGGTAAACCAGTTTGGGCCAGGCTGGACTCAACTGAATTATGTGCCAGGGGTATGTACGTGTCTGTCTGCGGTGTTTTTTCAGTGGCCCAAAGCGGTTTACCTATTGCAATACACCAGTTTCTTATTCAAATATGCAAAAATGGCTATTTTGCAGAGTTTGGTGCCAACTTGCATGCCCAAAATCAATTTGGGCCAGGCTGGACTCAACTGAATTATATGCCAGGGGTATGTACAAGTCTGTCTGCAGTGTTTTTTCAGTGGCCCAAAGCGGTTTACCTATTGCAATACATCAGTTTCTTATTCAAATCCGAATAAGAAACCAACTTCAGCCTGTGAATAAGAAACTAACTGAAAAAGAAACCAACTTTTTTGAATAAGAAACCAACTTCAGCTTCGTGAGAGAGAGAGAGGTTATTATCCCTGAAATACAGCTAAGAAATTTCGTCGGGTTAACGTGGGTTTTAGATGAAATTGGGCCGTATTGTATCTCCCCCTTTATTACAGACCCAACTAGGATCCTGTTCTGCTTTCAGAATTGAACTTCCAAAAATCCCAAGGCTAAGTAAAAACACACACTATATATAGTTAAACAAAATAACAATAATATAATTGATTGTTAACAATTTGTGAACAATTCTTAAGCAATAATTTTTCAACATTTAAATAATCATACAGTTTGAGGAATACAAATCACATCACCAATTGGATATGAAGTGACATCTCAGTATGAAACCATCAACTGGTGGACCCCAGTTCAGTGAATACTCAGTACAAATCCAACTGGGCCTCCAGAGTCCTATGCAACACAGTTCATAAGGTGAGGTTCCAAAGCAATAACAGCGTGGTAGGTTTTTATAGACCTGCAGGTTAAATATTTCCCCTCCCAAGACAATTTGCTTGTCCAGCAGATATTTGAGATAAAACCTCTGTACTGGCCAGACACAGGGATCCATTCTCAAATACAGCAGACCATACCCACACAAAATAGGCAAACAAACCATATAAAGAAGGTACACAAAGACTTAAACAAAACATTAATGGTTCACCTTAAAATAGGCTAAACCCATGAAAACAATTATATATGTATTTACAAGATTCAGCACAAATTAGCTTCATGTTACAAAACATACAAAAAAGTCAACAATTACAATAATTATTCACCAACTAGGCATATCATATTTTTTAATCACAGATTCACACTTTTGTAGCAGTTTTAGATTGAGAAGGATGTATTTGTATCACTTAGTAAAACTGGTATCAACAGAAGTACAAAAGCCTTTGATACTTATCAGTCGTAACTGTTCCACAATCTGTACTGCCTGTATAGGGGATAAGGGTTTTGTGACGGCATTCTTTACAAGGTACAGTAGGCACAGTAGCTCACTTCTAGACCAACAGCTTGCTTTGTCTACAAAAAAAAAATTCTGTGGAAACTGAGCCCGTATCTCCGCTCCGTGTACTTCTGTGGTAGATCTAGGTACAGGGCATCCAAGTTTGCGTCCATGGCGTTCTGCACTCTTCCCCGCTCTGATGACGTCATCCGACTCAAACTTTCTTTTTCCCTCAATATCTTTCAGCTGTGTGCGTCACAGTCCAAAATATATTTAAAAAAATACTGATATTACCAATTGCAGGATACAGTATTATACTATCACAACGCGTTTCACCTTCTCAGGCTTCCTCAGGAGAATATTTTTTAGCACACATACCTCAATTTTTATAGCTGGTGCAATTACCCTCCTACTCTATTCAGACAGTACGGATGGTGGAACAGCTACAAGACTTATTTCAAGTATCAAATGCTTATGTACTTCTGTTGATACCAGTTTTACTAAGTAATACAAATCACAATTGGAACTGCTACTAAAGTGTGGATCCTAGTTGGGACTGTAAGAAATAGACTCGTAAGTGCACAAAACTCCTGATCAGTTTGATGTGCATGGTTGTATTATATAGATTTTAGAGATAGTATGCTGTATTCTTTATGAAGGATAATAAATTTTTACTTCTATAGAAGGAATTAGGCTGGCCAGCTGTTTTATGAAAATCATTTTTAATATGTTTAAAAATGCCTAGTAGGCCAATCCATTTGACTTCATCTGGACATCAGATGAATCAACTGTAGATTAATTGGATCATTTATACATACTTGGTGGGATTGCCCTGTGGTATACTCTCTGTGGTTTCAAATATTTAATTTAATCTCCAAGGTCCTATTGTGTAGGATCCAACCAGACCTCACAATAGACTTTCTAGGTGGAAGTATTGAAACAATTAACAGGCAGCTTAACAAATGGGTATAATATGTAATGCTAGCCACCAAAATTCATAAGGGCGCAATGGAGGAAACAATTACTCTCTAAAGACATGATAATAAAACAAATTTCAGACATTATGATCTGTGAAAAAAGGTTTCACACACTACAAGATTCTGTAACACCTTTTGACAAAGTCTGGTACCCATGGTATTCAAGTCATTTTCGCAAACCATTTACTCTAAATAATTTAAACTAAACAGTTTAACTCAATTGTGGGAAGGTCGCAGAGAAACACGTTTTTTTATCCTATGTTAAAACAGTTAATATCTGTTAAATTTGTATTCCTAATAATCAATATGCCTTAGTCCTCTTTTATACTTATACAATAAGAAAACAAGACTATGAGACTATGGTGTAGACAAGTGTTAAACTCTAAATACTATTCCTGAAAAACTCATTTGAATACATGAATCAAACTACTAAGATATGTGTGATGTAACACTAAAATGTTAATTTTTCTGTTCTACTTGTTTTATATTTTTTATATTTTATTATTGAAATTAAAAAAAAAAAAATTTGAACACTAAAATACCTAGTAGGAATTGGTTTTATAGCTGGTGCAGAACAGGTTTAATATGTCTATGAATGAAAATGAATTTGTCATTTTAAAATGTGCTCATTTATGTCCATTTTTGGTTCTATCAGTTGGTCTAAAACTTAAAGGGCATCTTTACTCTAAAAAAAAAAATCGAATTTTCAAAAATAGTACCTTTAGATACAGCAATATTCCACTTCTCCTAAACTTTTTCAGATTTTAAACCTGAGCAGGATATTCTGAGAAATCACAGCATTTACAGGGAAAGACCTGTCATTCCAGAAGCAGAAATTATAATATGTAACCCATGCTTGACCTCTTTGCCTGCCTACCTGCCAGCACACTTTCTGCATCATTTAAGAGAATCAGCAGAGAAAAGACAGCAGGGGGGAGGGAGGGGGAGATGTGTAAGCAGAGCAGTGTCAATGGTGAGGCTGTGCAGAACACATAAGTGTCGCAGACACTAAAAGAATGCAGTGAGTAAGGGAGGGTGGGGGGAATTAGGAGTACTCAATAAACATTAATAATTTAATGACAAACCAAGCACAGATAAATATGCGAGTACCATCATTTTAGTTGTCTCAAATTGTAGTTTCAGAAAATGTAAAGTTGTTTCAGTGAGTATAGTGACCCTTTAATAAAGAATCTCAGAAAAATTGGGAGTCCAACATAGGAGATGTGACTGTTCCATCCAATGCCAAGTAGTCAAATAACTCACAATCATCAATAAACGGGCTTATTTACTATGGCACACACATGTATCAGCTCTATATCTGTCATAGGAAAAATAAGAAGATGCCCCCCCGCCCCCCGTTGGTTGCTCCCCCTGCTCCCTTACTAGTTACTTCCCTGAAGCAGTGATGATCTTACAGCCTATTTTTATATAGTACTATCTTTATAATAAAGAGGGCATTTCAAAAGCAGGGCTACCTTTAGAGAGGTTGTATCACACTTTAGGGAGACTAAAGAAGGTACTGCTGTATGTGGCCCAACACATTGGAGGGGTTTTACCTTCACCTGCAGTGACGCGCACCCAAAATGTAACAGATGTACAATAAAGAGGGCATTTCAAAAGCAGGGCTACCTTTAGAGAGGTTGTATCACACTTTAGGGAGACTAAAGAAGGTACTGCTGTATGTGGCCCAACACATTGGAGGGGTTTTACCTTCACCTGCAGTGACACGCACCCAAAATGTAACAGATGTACAATAAAGAGGGCATTTCAAAAGCAGGGCTACCTTTAGAGAGGTTGTATCACACTTTATGTACAACTTTAAGATCAGCCCTGCAATGTACATACCCTTCTTCATTCCCTTGGCTCCCTCTACTAACTGGCAGCCGCGTCTGTGATTGGCTGATTCTTAGTCAATCACAGACTCTGCTGCTGGTCTGGCCCCTTCTGCTCTTTCTTTTCTGTAAGCAGCAGAGGTCGAGGGAACGAAAGGTGGGTAGGTACCCTAGTGTTTAGGGTTAGGGGGTCGCCTACATTTTATGTTTTTTTTCAATTTGAGGGTTGAAGATAAAGGGGCGTGGCAAAGTGATGTCACTTAGGGTTGGAGGGAGGCAGGGTTAGTGTCTCCTCTCAGTCGGGGTGATCTTGTAGGAGTGCAGGAGGGGTGGAATACCAGTTGTTTTTTTTGCCTGTCTAACACAACTGTTAGACAGGCATTGTGGGTAAGAGTGGGCACTCGCTTTTCCACTTCTTAAATGGTCTAGGTGCTACTTCAATAAAAATATCCAAATCACATGAAGAAAGGTCCACTCAAGGGACTTTTTCAAAGGCTTTAATATAACATGTACAAAGCAACAGCGACGTTTCGATCCATGTCTTGGACTCTTTTCAAGCTAACAAGTGTATACCATGTGTACAACTTTTATATCCAATAATTCCTCCCTCAGTTATAGTTATAGAGTTATAGTTGCAAAAAAATATTTTAAGAGATGTGTCCGTCTAATATTAATGGTTTTTAATGACTATTTTGTACTTTGTGGGTATTAATAAGTATGAAGATAGGTCACACTGGAAATAATCTTGCACTTTAAATTATTTTTAATGTTATTGAGATAAATTATATATATATATAAAGGCTTGATAAAGGCTTGATAAAGGCTCCACGCACAGAGCTGAAACGTTGCCATTATGTGCTATGTTTAATAAATCATTTTGAAGAAATCCTGGAGTGCTCCTGAACCTTACTGAAATCTATTTCTGAATTTATAGGAAGCACCCAGGTCTATTGTGGATAACACCTGTGGTTTTTTTAAAAAGCAGCATCAAACAAAGGTGGGAGATGGTTACGAAGGATCGTAAAATACCCTTTAACGAGTCTACCCCATTATTTGCTTACAGAAGGGGCAAAAACCTCAAGGACATGCTTATGCAAACAAACTTTAGGGAACCTTCACCCACACAAAGCCTCACATGGCTGCCGGATATAAAGCAAGGTTTCTTTAAATGTCATAGGTGCTTAACATGCAGATATGCCCTAGCAGGCCCAGATTTCCCACATCCACACAGTGGCTGCAGAATTAAAATTAGGTCTAGATTGGGCTGTCAGAGCCAATTTGCCATATATTTCATCACATGGCAAATACTATGTGGGCAAGACTACAACTTCTCTGCGGGGACGTCTTGCAAATCATAGACAAGCCATCAGAAATGCCTTGGGACACCAAACCCCAAAAGATAATTCTGGTGGCACTAGTGATAGGTTTGGGGAACAATCTGTTGCCTGCCACTTTAAAATGGAGGGCCATCCATTGGCGGCACTGAAATGGATGGCCATAGACTTTGAGCCTAAGGAAGAGGGAGTGGACAGATAAAAGGCACTCTTGCAAAGGGAAATCCGATGGATCCAAAGACTTGAGACTGAACAGTTTGCTTTGTCCTGCTTTCTTTAGGATAGTGATTCCTTTAAGTTCCCGGTTTGGTCCCTTTTTTAATCTCGGGTTCCCTTAGTGATTTCTTAACAGTATCTTGGCCCCTTGAATAATATAGGGTCTACTTTCCATCCTTGGGTTGGGTCCCCCTTTTCTTTTTGATTTCTCTGACATTTATTATCCCTTTCCTAGCAGTGACCTTATAGAAAATGAAGCCAATCTATCAATAGTTTTTGTATATTACCTTTTTTTATCAGCTTATTTAGCTTTTATACAATAAAACTTTCCTAGTGCTCTGGCTATGTATCCTTAAATCAATCTCTCTCTCTCTCTCTCTCTCTCTCTCTATTCATATATATATATATATATATATAGGAATAGGAATATTAGAATAATAAAATATTGCCCTATGTCCTTGTTCCTTCCTGTCCCTGTATAAAGGCTTAGGACAGTGAGCAGAATTGTGGACAGTAGCTCTCCTAAAGGGGTTAATTGATATGAGACTTCACTTCATGCCAATAGTGCTAAGAATATGCATGCATTTAATTAAATTTGAGATTCTGACATCACATCATCAAGGACCCTCTGTAATATCCTTGTATCCCTATGGTCAACCAAACTGTGTTTGTCAATCCTCAATTCAACTCAATGTCATTAATCCTTTTGACGGTTCAATTGCATTTCTCTGTATGGGCCAGTGCCTAAAACTACACAGTAAGTACGATTATACTCACCTAAACCCCATTCTAGTAGTTTCTAGCAGTTTAAGTCTTAACCCTGGGCACTATCAATGTGTTCATGGGGGTTAAATAGGTATTGTTGTCCTTTAAAGGGCATGTCCACCCCCAAAACTATAATCCCCCCCACTACTGGCCCCATCATGTAGTGTAGTTTAATCCTTACCTCACATCCCAGCTCCATAAGGTTCTCCTGTAGTTCCCCCCCAAAGTCCCAAAAGCTGCCCACCAGGAGGATAGCAGAGTCCATATAGGACTCTGTCTCCTACCTGGCCTCCGGGAGAAGTTTGGCATGCGTACTGCAGCCCTTCTCCCCCTCCCTCCCCCTCCCTCTCCCTCCCGATTAGGATTCCCTCCCCCTAGTGTAAAACCCTTTTCACCAAAGATTCCCCCTGTCCCCCCAGCCCCAACCGCTATGTTAGTATTATTAGAAAATGCCCGAAACATTACTTACCTTTCCTCTTGCCTGCGCCGCACTAAACTCCCGGCAGCCGCGTCCGTGATTGGCTGCCGCTCAGCCAATCACAGACGCGACTGCCGGTCCTGCCCCTCTGCTTGCATTTACTTGCAAGCAGAGAGCCTGGCAGCGCGGCGGAGGCAAGAGGGAAGTTAAGTAAAGTTTGGGGCATTTTCTAATAATACTAACATAGCGGTTGGAGCTGGGGGGACAGTGGGAATCTTTGGTGAAATTTTTTTTTTTAAGGGTGGATATACTCTTTAAGATGTTCATGTTCATTGTACAAGAAAGTGTTTCACTAGATTTGGAGGAAAGCACTTATACTTTAGAAAATATGTGTGAGATAACTATTGTGTATTGTTTTGAAATACACACTCTGTTTTCATCTGGGCTCTGCTTTGGGTCCCCTACTGTTTTCCCTAATCATCTTTTTTTGGGAAACATAATCAGTTTATTTGGCTTTCACAAGTATCACCTATACGCTAATAATAACCAAATATACTTGTCCACCCTGTACTAACCCTGAAGTTTAATCTCAAATCTCTGAATGTCTGCTCTCTATTTCCTCAAAACTGAATTAATAACCCCCCCCCTTAACTGAGACCTAATCCACCCTTCTATATTCCTTATGATAACATGGTCATCAGCCCTTTTGAATCTACATGCTGCCTTGGAATTATCTTTGACTCCTCTCTTTCCTGCTGTCATCACTGTTAGAAAAAATATCAATCACAATCACGTTCACAATGTCACCTTCTTTACAATATTGCCATAATCTGCCCTTTTTTCTTTCACTCCACTACTAAAATATTCATGCATGCCCATATACTCTCCTGTCTTGACTACTGTAACAATCCACTACTTGGTCTCCCAGCTTCTCATCTGTCCCCTTTCCAATGTATCTTAAACTCAGCAGTTCGGATCATTTCACTCTCTTCCAAGAGGGAACCTGCAACCCCAAGCTTGCAGTCTATAGGGTGGCTTCCCATCAAACCAAAAAATCATATTCAATACCCTTCTTTTAACCTTTAAATCCAATAATTTTGCAGCACCACTCTACTTATCTTCTCTATTTGCTCCTTATTTTTCTGGATGTGCCTTCCACTCCTTACAATCTTTTCTATAAACCCCCAACTATCACGGCTTCCTCCCATCTTAAACTATTCTTTGTTACTGCTGCCGTACCTTTGGAACGTTCTCCCTTTCCCCCAAGTCTTTCATGCAGCTCCGTATCCTTGTAGTGTTAATGATGATAACAACAAAGTAGCAAAACACTGAGTCACAGGCAAACAGTGTATCCACTTGGGATATGTCTATAACTGTTTCTGTGCCGTTCATGGATTGAAACAAGTGCTATCATTAATAACACTACAAGTATATGGAGCTGCATGAACAGTTTATATAGACCTATTGTTTTGAATGGGCCATCCGAGGTTTTAAAGGGGTTTTCTAGCACTCTATTTTGATATATTTGTTGTACATATGATTACATAGATTTTTACATGATTAAACCTTCTATATTTATTACTTTGCACATCGTGATTCGGTATCCAGGACTAGAATGGATGCTGTGCTTTAAAGGTGTATTTTTTATATCGAAACTAGAGGACCACAGAGTCCGACATACCATCCATTTTTCTACATATATTCTTAGGCTCCGAGCGCCAACCTTAACGTTAGGAGTTAATTTAGGAATGTACCCCTACTGTAAATTATAAGGATATTTTAAGTCACTGAGGAGTTCCCTGACCATACAGAAGGTACTTCTAATATCCTAGTAATTTACAGTAGGGGGTACAGAATGCAATATAATCCAACAAAATTAAAATAATTCCTAATACATAAGAATCCTGAGCTCATTTTGGAGATTAAGATAAAGGGAAGCTTAGGGAATAGTGACCATGATATAGTGTCATTTAATATAGGTTGCAAAAAACAAAAGTGCACTGGGTCAACAAAAACTTTTCACTTTAGGAAAGCTAATTTTATGTTGTTAAAGGAATCACTCCTGCTCATAGACTGGGGGGAATTGTTTCTAGGTAAGAATATTGAGCACAAGTGGACTGTTTTAATGGTGCATTAAACTAGTACATTTCTACATGTATACATTTAGGGAACAAGTGTAATTTGTGTAATTAGGTCCACTCCTGTCTGACTTAATGCTCAGGTAAAAAGGGAAATGGAAAAAAAGAAAAAGGCTTTTAAAATTTTGAAATCAGAGGGAACAGAACAGGCTTACAGGGAGTATAAAAGCTGTAATAAGGAAGCAATTAAACTAGCTAAAAGGTAATATAAATAAAGCCTCAGGACTGGATGAAATACATCCTTGAATTTAAAAAAAGCGTAGTCCAGTTTTATCTAGACCACTGTTTCTTATCTTTTCAGATTCACTTGTCAGGTGATGTGCCGCTGGATTGGAAAAAAGCCAATGTAATTTCAATATCCAAATAGGTAGTCGTTCCCAGCATGGTAACTATATACCTGTAAGCAGGGCCGCCATCAGAATTTTCAGGGCCCCATACTAGGTAAATTACTGGGCCCCAGCTGCACCCCCCCCATAGTAATTACCTCCCCACACATAATACCTGCCAGGCCGCAACCACAGGAGATCATTGGAACACCAGTCCCCACAACAAGAGACCACCCCCCCTCCCCTTTACAGCCCCTGCCCCAAACAAAGTAGTTGGCAAAAGCAAAAATCAATATCTTTATATCTACATACAATGTAGATGCCAGGCAGGGCTGTTCTGTGCAGGTGCGGTCTCACCGGTCTGACTCTGATGACATGTTGTGGTCAGTGGTCTTGTGGAGTCTGTGGTCTGGTGGTCTCTGGAGTCTGGACTGTGCTGTGCTCATGTGCTGTCAATTAATTTGTTGCGCTTACTCTCAGGTTCATCAGCCATTTAGGCAGGCAACTCCCAGGG
Organism: Hymenochirus boettgeri; assembly: GCA_019447015.1. NCBI lineage: Eukaryota > Metazoa > Chordata > Amphibia > Anura > Pipidae > Hymenochirus > Hymenochirus boettgeri. The sequence goes on along the minus strand of CM033469.1, from coordinate 103,745,777 downwards.
GCGTATCTAGGGTCTATGAAGATCAGGGGCACTTCTGGGCACCTCATGCGCGGCGGAAAATTTTTAGGCCACGCCCTTTCTCAGCCCCAATTAGGTCACACCCACTATGTACTTAATAGAGATGGCCAAAAAGACACAGACAGACAACCACAAACATAGACACACAGCCTGATAGTGATAAACAGACAGAAAGACAGTGAAATAGACAGACAGAGATAGAGATCAGAGAGTTGGACAGAGAGACACAAATTAATGACACAAAGGCACAGTAAACTGGCAATTTCATTATATACTGGTAGCAATTTGGTCATTTTAAACTTACTGCTGTGTTCAGTTGTAGTCAGACATTTGCCCACACCTTTGGCCAGGGAGACCTTCTTGTACCTTCTACATGGACCTCTGCCCCTATCTATCTCTATCTGTCCCTCTCTCTCTCTGTATATCTATCTCTATCTATATATCTGCCTCTTGTTTATCTATTTTACTATGTCTATCTGCTTCTTGTCTATCTCTCTGTGTCTCTCTATCTATCTATCTATGTAACTGCTATCTATCTATCTATTTATCTAACTCTGCTATCTATCTATCTAACTCTGCTATCTGTCTATCTAACTCTGCTATCTCTGATCTATCTATCTATCTACCTATCATATCTATCTATCTATCTATCTATCTATCTTATCTTATCTATCTATCTATCTATCTATCTATCTATCTATCTATCTATCTATCTATCTATCTATCTATCTATCTATCTATCTATCTATCTATCTATCTATCTATCTATCTATCTATCTATCTATCTATCTAACTCTGCTATCTATCTATCTATCTATCTATCTATCTATCTATCTAACTCTAATGATGCATGGATGGATCATGGACATGACAAAATACGGTACGGTACCACCCCAAACCCCTCAATTGATTGCCCCAAGTTTCACCATGTTGTGAACAACAAACACAGCCAGCCAGGACTCCAGGAGATTGGAACACCAGTCCCCACAAACAAGAGACCCCCCCTACCCTCTTTACAGCCCCAAGGCCCAAGCACAAGCCGTCAAGTAAGCAAAGTTGGCAAATGGCAAAATCATTAATCAATTATTTATATATCATAATAATCTACATACAATTATGGATGCCAGGCTGTCACTGTGCCGTCTCACACAGGTCTGACTCTGACTCTGATGATCTGATCTGTGACATGACATGAGCTGTGGTCTGGACTGTCTGTGGCTGTGCAGTGCTGTCACTTTGCAAGTTTGCCGCGCTCAGCCTCACTCAGTGACTCAGGTTCCACCAGGCAGGTAGCTCCTCCTTCCCTCCACCTCCCCTGCGTCCTCCTGAATAAAAAGGAGGAGGAGAAAAGAGGAGGAGCCGAGGAAGTCTTCTAAGTTCTTCCATTTCCAGTAGTTGCGCACCGCGCCGGACGGCCTTATACATTGACGTCACGGCGGCGACGCGGGCGTGCATAAGTTGCGTAATGACGTGAGCGACGTCATTCAGTCACCACACCACACCGGTAGTTGTTGGTGTCCCGGCCGACTTAGCTCTTGTAAGTAGTAACACAGACAGTTAGTTAGTTTAGTTACGTGTGTCGCATGTTCGCGGCAGCTGAAATAAAAAGTTTAACATAGTGGGCCCGCCGGCGCTGGGCCCGGCCCCCGTAGCCCCACATGTGGTCTCCCTCTCCGGGCCCCAGAAGCCTCTTGGGCCCGGTACAGATGTATCACCTGTACCCCCCTGATGGCGGCCCTGCCTGTAAGCCTAATACCGGTGGTAGGGAATGTGCTGGAAACTTTGTTACGGGATCATATCCTTGACTTTGCCTCTGATCTTATTCGTAGTCAGCATGGATTTATGAGACATAGATTGTGCCAGACAAATTTACTTGGTTTTTATGAAGTAGTGAGTAGGAATTTAGATTCAGGCACAGCAGCGTATGTAGTATACTTGGATTTTGCTAAAGCTTTTGATACTGTGCCACATAGGCGACTAATGTATAAACTGAGGAATGTTGGACTGGAAAAAAACATTTGTACGTGGATAGAGAATTGGTTATGGTATCGCAAAAGAAATTGGTGGTCAATGGAGCTACATCTATAGGCTGCGCTGACTTCCTCATGCCATCACATGTAATAAATATATATGAAAATAGGGTTAGGAGTAGTAAACCATTAAAATCAGTTTAAAAACCATAATACATTAACCATATAAAAAATTTAGAAAAAACTTACATCATCCAATGAGTTTTCAGATATCCGCTTTATTCCTTTAAATGATACAGGTTAAAAAAGCACATTGTAGGTCCTTTGTCAGAATACCAGTAAGGTAGTCCTTAGTACTGCTGTGACTTCTGTCTAGGCTGTTAGCACAAAGCTTGCAATAGGCAAGAAGATTTGTGAGCTTCTACCCAGCTTGGTTACCTAAAATCCAATTTTAGGTATACATAAAACGTCTGGTGCCTCTGGCATAATTTCGAGTCCTCAACGCGTTTCGCCGATGCAGTTCGGCTCTTTCAAGAGTATATGCCTTCCTAGGGACTGTCTCCCTTTTAAACCGTCATTTTTCCGGGTCCGTGCCGCTTCCGGGTCTTACGCATGACGTGGTGATGTCATGCGTTCCATTGCCAGTCCTTATGCTTTCCAGCGCCATTTTTGTCTGGAACGGCTGGATACTCTATCTTATATAAAAATACAGGACCATATAAAGCCAATAAAACCAATGAAACTGTCTAATACACCACCATTGTGTTCTAGTTCTTTTATAGGAAACTCCATAAGTCTATGTCTTTATTTAGCCCATTGGGTGCCACAGTGTTCATTTTGTAAATTCACTTTGTTTCAGCTCGTGATAGTCCAGCATGGATATCTCCTTTTCGGTCTGAGGGATTGTAGATATCGATCCCTTGAAATCTAAATTTTCTTATTTTAAATTGTTCACAGTTATTACAGTGTTTAGGCAGTGTTACGTCCTTGTTCTTTCTTATATCGTATAGATGTTCTCTTATCCTCCTTTCTAATTTACGGGCTGTTCTCCCGATGAACTGCTTACCGCAAGCGCATTCTATCAAATATATCACGTTCATGGAGTTACATGTAATCTGCTGATTAATCTCAAAGGTTTCTGCTGTGGTGTTACTTTTAAAGGATTTTGTTTTTGCAGTGGTTTTTCAAGCTGTACATTCTCCACAACCAAAAAAACCCTTCATGATTGTAGTTTCTTTTGCCTTTCAAGTGGCTGGGTGCAATTAATTCTTTGATATTTTTACTTCTTTTATGTATGATCATGGGTTTGGTGGTAGAATAGGTCCAAGGTACGGATTGTGTCTGAGTATATTCCAGTGTTTTTGTAATATCTTTTTAATAGTGTAAGTGTTCCTGTTAAATCCTGTAATGAAGGGTAATTTTGGGGTTTGAGTTGGTTGTTTGGTCTTTGATTGTAACAGTGTGTTCCTATTAATAGAACCCACTTATGTTTTAATGTGTTTTAATTTGTCCTTATCATATCCTTTTCCCACAAATTTGTTTATCATATCCTCGGATTGTGTTTCATAGACTTCCATTTCTGTACAGTTTCATCTTACTCTTTTTAATTGGTTGTTTGGAATATTATCTAACCATTGTTAGATGGTTGGAGGGGGGGGGGGAGGTGTCAAAGGAGGCTGCAGGCACGGAAAAGGCACGGGTTGAGGTGACGTCAGCCAGCTTGGATTACAGATGAGACGTTCCTGGTCTGCAAAAAGCAAGCTGCAAAAACGTACCGTATGTATCTTCAGTTGGGCTGAACGGATTTTAATCGGGGATAGCTTATTTTAAAGCTACAGTCATGGCCAATAACATATCAAATTATAGTTTTTGGAGTGGACTTGCCCTTTAAAGAAATGATTTTAAATTTCTATCATCTTAATTTTTTTAATACTGATATGAATGTTTCTCTCCTCAGAACAACTAAGCATTGTAAGATTCTTCTCTAGTAAGTTGCATTTAGGATGTGTAAGTAATAGATTCTGTAATTAATCAGGCTTTCATATTCTTGCCAATACAACTCCCAGGCCATGTAGTGTCTTTAAGTGCCACGCCCCCTGACCCCAGTATTCGCTGTCTCTATGCACAGTTTTCTATACAGATGTCTCCACATGAATATAAAAGTCAATATTCAAATGACCGAATTTACTGTTTTTTTGTGGTTTTCTTTATTTTTCTAGGAAAATGTAAAGTTAATACATATATCCCAAATGCTTTGATGGGATTGTGGTAGAAAGTTTTGCTTTTAGGAAGGGAGAGTACATGAGGTTGCAGTTTGATTTCCCAGAATTACTATTATTTTTGATATATTTTTATATTGGAATTACTTGCTGAATTTTGGATGGATGCATTGATTGGGATAACTCAATTTGCCACAATCCTAGCAGTGGATTATCTGTATGTATATAAAAACTGACTGGTGAACTGGAGGGTTGACTTTACACTTGCTATTGAACTGAAGGGCAGACAACACTGGCTAATGAACTGGAGGGCTGACAAATATAGCTAAAGAACTGGAGTGCTGATAAAACTGGCTAATGAACTGGAGAGCTGATAAAACTGGCTAATGAACTGGGGGCTGACAACACTGGCTAATAAACTGGAGGGCTGACAACATTGGCTAATAACTTGAAGGGCTGATAATACTGGCTATTGAACTGGAGCCGACAGTGTCTCCAAAACCACATTACTGGTGACCTCCAAAATATAATTTTCCATTTATAGTCTCTCTGCACCCTAGCAGAGATAATATAAATTTAAATGTTGCCTGAGATACTTAGATAGATGTGGGCACACATGCGATATGTACAAAAATGTTGTGCACCCATGTGTTCCAATAACAGACTGGAGCCTGGGGTGTAGCTACCAGGGGTGCAGGGAATGCGACCGCACCAGGGCCCTGGTCAAGAAGGGGGCCCCATTTTGTGCTAAGGTTCCAAAACTACCCGTCTGTGTACCAACAGTTTTACCAGTGGTCTGTGTACAAAGCACTTTTACCATTGTCTGTGTGCCTTTAATCAATGTCTGGCTTTGTGCAGTGCCAGTTTACCAACCAGTTTATCAGTGTCTGCATTCCAAGCATTTAACCAGTCTTTGTGCCAACTATTTTACTAGCGGTTATATACAAAGCATTTTACCACTCTCTGTGTGCCAATCATTGTACAAAGGTGACATTTAGTGGACATTAATAAACTTAACATACCTCTCTTTTACATTTGTAAAAAAAATGTTGTAAAATCCTCTCTGTGTCAAGTATGTGTGGCCATTTTCATACCCATTATGTAGGCAATACAACATCTGGTATGGGGGTCGGCATTTATTAGAGGGCACTCCTTCTCCCCTTGATTTTGTATCAGTTTCCCTGGCAATGGATGCAGGAATTGTAAAATTGGAACATTTATCCTGTAACATTACAAACAAGCATTAAGCATTTATCCTGTAACATTACAAGCAAGCATTAAGATATTGCAATGTAAGTATTACATTGCAATATCTCCTCTGCAATGATGGTTAAATGCAGAAAGGGAATCCCTATCTGGTATTCCTGCCTTAAAGACATGTTTCTCTTATAAAATAATCCTGGTTTTGGGCAGGGGCACTTCTAGGGTTTTTGCTGCCTGAGACAAACTTTTGAATGCCACCCTTGATTATTTCCAGGGGTGGCACCAAACTGCTGCATTTGGTTTTAATGTGGCTAAAATGTTACAATTTTGAAACTCCTATCATATAGGTAAACAGTTCCTCAGACAGTCAATTAGAAATAATGTAAATTACTAGATATTACATCCCTTTCTCTTGTGTTGCCATTACCATATTGCTTCTTTCAGGTTTTTGTTGATCAAAATAACTTATTTTATAGCCTGGGCTATACATGTTGGTTCAACAGTTACAATACTATACATTAGAAATGCCATACTTTCTGTAGTATAAAAGATTTTAGCCAAAAGATTTGTAAGCCTGCCACCACGTCAAGGTAAACTCTTTCAGCTGGGCTCTAACTCACCCAATTAGTCTAACCTTGCCTATCAAACTAACTAAAGCTAACCTAACCATATAAAATTATTTTAAAAACATCATGAAAAAATTTCTACCACTGCCTGTCTGCCGCCTTTCTTCTTCAGTGCAGGGGTGCCGCCTAAGACAAATGTCTCACTCTGCCTAATGGTAGATGTGGCCCTGCCTTTTACAGTTTCCTCTCTCCCTCTCCAAATTGAATCCCCAGCAGCTCCATTCTGTTAAAAGCCCTGCCCCCAGCAGGCAGGACTGGGAGTCTCCAACTGCAGGGTCCTAAAGCCTGCTAGTGCACTTCTGGTTTAGCGTTTTTACCTTTAAAAATGTACCAGACGCCCGGGAAAAAACGGGGTTATGTGGGAACAGAGAGGGGGTGCTGGGACTGCAGGAAAGGACCCCAAAAACCGGACAGTCCCGCCGAAAACAGGACGGTTGGGAGCTATGTGATTCTAAAACCTGAAACCACCGCCAGCCAATTCAAACTCAGTGTGGTTTCCCTGAACGTGACCAGGAAAGCAAGTAACTGGCGGGTACCTGACCAAACTGGTTACCTATTGCAAAACACCATATTTTTATTCAAATGTGCAGAAATGGCTATTTTGCAGACTTTGGGGCATATTTATAAAGGATTGTCTTTTTCGCCAAATAATTAGCGCAGCACATCGCAGCGAAAATAGCGCCATTTGGGGCTTCGTTTCGCCTTATTTATAAAAAAGCAAAAAAAACACACTTCGCGGCTGAAAAAGGCGAACGGTGCGATAAAGAGCGAAAAGTATCACAGCGAAAACTTAACACATCTAAGAAGACTGCATTGCGAAAACCATTCGAAACCAGAAAAGCCCACTAGAAAATGATGTCAAGTTCAAAATGGCCACCTCACATTTACTAAGAAGTCAGCCATGTCTTATTTAGTCAATCTTCTTAATATTTCTCAATTGGAATACAATTTTCTTTTGCACTGCACATTCGCCTTTCTAATGCGCGTTCACTTTTCCAAGGCATATTCCATTATAATGCGCGGTCGCCTTTCTAATGCGTCTTAAGTAAGTTTAATTGACTGACACCTTGAGCTTCGTCACTAAAATTTTTTATCAGATTTTTAGGGTAACCCCTTTGTTCAAAATGTCTGGTGAGATCCTCAGCTGCTAAATTGTAATCTGATTGTTCAGTGCAATTGCGTCTCACCCTAAGAAACTGCCCCTTGGGGATACCCTGAAGCAGTCTTTGTGGATGTGCACTTTTATAGTGCAGTAAAGAATTAGTGGAAGTCTCTTTTCTGAAGAGCTTACTTTTGAGTTTCCCTTCTCGTTTTTCATTGCTGGACGGAGTCATTTTTATCCACCTTGGATTCTGAGGAAGCCTTAGAGGGTACTTTTGGTATCTACTTCGGTTATCTACCTACTTTACAGTATCATCAAGGGATTGCATAATTACCAGATATGCATCACTATTTGATAGCCCCAATGGATCATCCCTATTCATGGGCTATTTACCCTTTGTGAGAGTTCATCAATAATTGTATATATATATATAATTGTATATATATATCCTGTTTTTAACTTAGAGCAATGGTGATAGACCACGTACCTGTAGACAGTCGAGGTGGGGACAGGAACAATAAACTCTTGCGAAGAGGAGCTATGTGGAGCCATAAGTTGGATGCGGTACAGACAAAAGCCATAAGTTGGATGCGGTACAGACAAAAGGTTTAAACATAAACGTGGGCCTTTCCTGTTTCTTACCAAAACGCTGATATATTTACATTTCAAAAATTAATAAATGTATATGAGTATGAGTATTCCTGTCCATATCTTGGTAACAGAGTTCTTAGATTTGGATTTGACTATATAGAAAATTACTAACCAGCACCAGTGCGATATACCCCTTGAGTGGGGAGAGGTGCCACTAAGGTAACAGAGTTCTTAGATTTGGATTTGACTATATAGAAAATTACTAACCAGCACCAGTGCGATATACCCCTTGAGTGGGGAGAGGTGCCACTAAGCAGTTAATATGTTAGGCAATTGGGAAATAGAACTGCTGTGCACACTCAGAAATATAGTTAAAAAACTTTTATTAAATAGACAGGGTTCTCTATAAAAACATTTAAAAATACAAAAACTATAAGGCTACATAATTTAGACTAAGCATATATCACACATAGTACAGGAGCTAGTTATGAAGGTACTAGTAGACCATGAAGTATAAGTGCAAGGGTATAGCTACCAACTTCTTTGGTCAATATCGTCAGGCGTCATATGTGAGCCTTATAAATAGGACCGCGAGCAGACGCGTTTCGCCCCCTTAGCAATTTGGGGGGCTTCCAATGTGCCCAAAGAAGAGAATGATCCCTGTCCTCGCGGCTGCTTAATACGCAGTGCCCCGTTTAGTCGCTTAATGGGGACATCTCACGCTGAATAGCGTCATGGCGTCATACGTCGTGACGTCACGTCCATCGTAGCGCGCGAAGGCAGTATTTGCATATAGCATCAAGTGGCAAATCCCACCAATCTCTACCGCTAGCCGGTAGCTAGGGAACCATAAGTAAACAAACAATGAACGTATAACCCTGTCATGGTCCTCTGTTGTCACTCATATAGTCACACTCACTATAGAACATCTAATAATAAATATATATATATATATATATATATATATATATAAATATATCACATATCACAAAGTGATTATTGAGCAAAGTATAGTCGCGATCATTTCAAAGAACAAAAAACAGTACACTTACAATCATTTCGAAAAACAGGATATATATATACAATTATTATATATATACAATTATTGTGAACTCTCTCAAAGGGTAAATAGCCCATAAATAGGGATGATCCATTGGGGCTATCAAATAGTGATGCTATTCTGGTAATTATGCAATCCCTTGATGATACTGTAAAGTAGGTAGATAACCGAAGTAGATACCAAAAGTACCCTCTAAGGCATCCTCCTCAAATCAAGGTGGATAAAAATGACTCCGTCCAGCAAGGTGTCCTTAGAAAGATCCAGGGCGAATGAGGGTGATCGCATAATGTGTAGACAATCGTCTCATAAAACTGGTTTAACTTACACACCACCAACTCTAAATTGGGAATTTTCAGATTTTGTTGCGTTTGTTTTGCACCGGCAACAAAAACCGGACAAACAAACTAAACTGAAAAATAAAACCTAAACTGATATGTCCCATTCTATGGAATTGTACCAGGAACCCTACCTTCCTTGCAGAGCTCGAAGTCGGCTATCTTTAGGTATCCATTGGTAGAGAACAAAAGATTTCCTGGATTCAGATCTCTGGGAAGAAAAAAAAATATTGAGATAGATATAAGTTTTGATAATAAATAAATGTACTGTTATTAAGTTAGTTTAACTAGACTTACAGTTTGTTCTGAAGAACCCCCTTCAACCCCCTCACACATTAATATTATATATGACCGTATCTATTAAAATAATCATATCCCCCACGTTTACATTTCTGCTTACCGGTGAACGATCCTGTGTCGGTGTAAAATCCACTCCTTGGAAAGGGCAGGCCGAGTAAAACCTGCAGGTATGAAAAATAAAACCTTCATTCAGTCAATCTATAATAAATCCAAATCTTCTACTTATTACCATGTCCATACAGTCACTACACCCAACCTTCCCATAGTGCTCTGTGTCTGGGGGCTTTTACATAAGGTGCCATGGAGATTGTATTATTCTGCTTAAAGATTACAGATAGCCATTGGCCCTTATTATCCAGTGTCGTTTGTAAGAAGAAAAACATATGATTAAAGGTGGTCTCTATGTTAAATGTTCTAAATTCATAAATCCTGCAGCAGTCACAGCTGTGGGTAGGGAATCCATCATTTCATCCAGTTTATTATGTATCCCTTTACCACTGTCCGACTGTGAGAACATAGGATACTGTCTGATGGTCACCAACACTTAATACCACACTCCATTTCATATGACATTGGAGCCCTGGCACAGCCCATGTAGGTCAAGTCCAGCATGGGAGCGAGTCGAGAACCAGGCCTCTTCTGGTAGGGGGTTTGAAAGGAGCCATCACCATAATGAAAGGACTTCTTCTCTTCTGCTCAATAGCAGAATCTTCTTCCTATCTGAAGCAAAAAAACAAGATGAATTATTATAGAGAATCAACGTCAAAAAATGGTCAAAGGATTACAACAACCAATTGGAAACGCTCCGTGTACGGTGTATCTGTACAGTACTAATTAGTAAACTGGAAGGTCTGTCACTGTCCAATGTGTTACCATTTACCACTTACCATTCAAGTTGGTCCTTTAGCGTTGTTTTGTTTCTAATTTTTACTGCACATTGGTTTCTATCTTCTTTAACTTGCGTCAGGAAAACCTGCAAATAGAAAACTTTCATGACTTCCATGTACAATTTAACGGATGATTATTATTATTGACTGAATGTCTCACCTTTCCAATGTCCCGTTTGCTCATCCAACCGCAGAAACCAACTTATTGAGTGTGACAATGAATCTGCATGACATGAAGCTGTAAAAGATACACACATAATATATATATATATATATATATATATCGAAAAAAAAAAAAATCGAAAAAATAAAAAAGTTCCGAGCACTCCTTCTTCACACGAAAAGTTTATTAACGTTTCGGTGCTTCACAAACACCTTCATCAGATGAAGGTGCTCTGTGAAGCACCGAAACGTTAATAAACTTTTCGGTGTGAAGAAGGATTGCTCGGAACTTTTTTATTTTTTCGATTTATGTGTATGGACAGATTTGAGGCATCTGTGTTCCTTGAAGCACCCGTTATGTGTTATTAATAAAAAGAAGGAAGACTGTCAGACATCATTTTACTATTTGTATATATATATATATATATCACACATATATATATATATTATAATATATTTATAAAACCAGTCCATATTGTTAGATTTGACCGTAGATATGGTGTCTGCGTTGGGCCTTATTTTCATTCCCTCACCTATCTGGCAGTTACCAGAGATTAGTCAATTTATGGAGTGGTTCTCTAGAACCTGACCCTAAACAGGGCTCTACAAATATTACACCTGTACCCACATGACCGGTAAACCTGTTACCCACAATCGTCTTGTCACCCACATAAACATATTGTTTACCCAAACCGACCCCATGTAGGTCTCTAATAAAGAGCAATTGAATTTGATGTGAAAGTGTATCTGTAGTGAAAAAATAACACTAATAATATGAGGGGAGACTGCACACCCACATCTGTTACTTACTTTCCGTGATACGGATGGTTAAACTTGCTGCACCCTCCACTTCTCTAACATGTGCACGTTGACCCTGTATTGGCAGGGCTGTCTAGGCTGCAAGTTTTGCCATCAGTATCGAGGAAAGTAGGTAAGCACACACGTTTCTCATCTAGCAGATATGTGGTTATAGTGATATTTCTTGGTTAGTAGAGCTCAATATTACTGTAATCTGGAAACCCCACTTAGATCTGTGCACATAGAAAGTTCATAAATATGATAACAACATAGACCACCGATCCCCTTTACTTTACCTGTGGGTTCCTCTGCTTTCCACCTTCTTTATGGTTCACATTGTGCCTTGCTTCTGTCCTGCTGGCTCAGAGTCAGTGCCGTCAAGCCTTGCCTCGACCTCTGCAGGCTCAAGTCAATGCCCCGCCTGCCTCAATCACTGCAGTCATACTCGTTGCCGTCAAGCCCTGCCTCGATCACTGCAGGCTCAGAGTCATGCCGTCACGCCTGCCTCGATCACTGCAGGCTCAGAGAGTCATTGCCGTCAAGCCCTGCCTCGATCACTGCAGGCTCAGAGTCAGTGCCTCAGCCCTCCTCGATCACTGCAGGCCTCAGAGTCAGTGCCGTCAAGCCCTGCCTCGATCACTGCAGGCTCAGAGTCAAATCCCGTCAAGCCCTGCCTCGATCACGGCAGGCTCAGAGTCAGTGCCGTCAAGCCTGCCCTCCATTACTGCAGGCTCGAGTCAGAGCTGTCAAGCTTTGTCTCAATCAATTCATTGTATCTTCTTTCAGTCTCTGATGTGGTCTCCGCTTCCTTCTCAGGGTCGGTATCTCTGCATTTTCCACACCTAACACTTTCTCCAACCGACGTTTCCATCTTTTCCATCGAGACTTTTTCTCTGCAGGACAGCCTGTCCCACTTTTATCTCCGTTTCTACACAATGTCCATGTTGTCCCTGGGAAGTCCATGATGTTTTCCTGAATTCAGTAAATCATAAATAGTTTGGTAAAATAAACTATATGTGCTAGAGCCCTTTACTTCATATATTATATATTAAAATGATAAATGTTAATTATGAAAATGTATCCATAACTTCCTGTTCAATATAATATAATACAATTAATTAGCTACTGGAAAAGGTTTATACTTACTAATGATTTGATATTCATTGAAAAATGCGAAAAAATCATTGTTGTTGCAAAAAGAAAGAGCAGCCAAATGTGGACCGCTCTGTATCTCAGCAGCAAACAAAATGCTACAAACTGAAAGGTCCAATTATACAACATGGTTGCCATGGCACAGCTTTGTTTACTATAGAAAAAAATGTAAAGGCACAATCATATAGGTGATCAGTTCTGAATTTATTACCTAGCGACACATACTATAAGTAGATTACCCACCTTTCCCTTTAAGAGCCAAACTGTATTATCTACATGATAAAAGGCTGCTTGGCTTTTCTATAGAGCTGTATGCAGGCAGCATGGATTTAAAGAACTGTATGGTTGTTACTCAACCACTCTGCACCCAGGGCCTAACCAATAGAAAGGCATATTCTGCAAGACGCGGTTTACAGCTGTCCTTTAAAGGCGCTACCTGGCTTTTACCTTCCTTTTATCCTTGTTTTTAAAAATTTTTGTACCCTGTTTTGCAAACTTTTGATGTAGTGAATAAAAGTTTAAACAACTCGGGGGGCGTGGCTTGCAGTCCCGAGAGCAGTCGCATGACTGAGAGCTCCTGGAAGCTGCCGTTAAAACTCCACTTTAGACCCACTTACAGCGCTGGAAAACTCTCCAATGAGTCTGATAAACCTAGATGGGGAAAAGAAACTGGAATGAAAAAAACAAACAAACAAACATATTGATTCAATACAAAGGCTGGAAGTGGCAAGCAGTGAGGAGGATTGCTCTTTTCACCAGATGAATCTATGATCAGCAAAAGTAAGCAAATTTCCTCTCCTACACATGATATTATAATACATGAAGATCAGGAAATAGATCTCACAAACAAAGATAATATCTCACCAACAAATCTTTACACAAAATCAAAAGTGACTCCATTTCACAAAATGAAAAAAGTGAAAACTAAAGCAATTAACCTCTTACACATTTTCCAGCCACAGATAAACCTATATCTGAAGCAGTAATGAAGGAGTTACTTTTATCCCAACACATGCATTTAAACGGGATATTCTGAAATGCTTAATTCTGTAAAGGACATTACAGAAATAACTCAAAGAACCTCACACATTGAACTAAAATGGAACAGTTCACTAATTCATTTAATGAGCTAGCATGCTCTAACCACTGATGATTCAGTATCCTACTTGTTAATAAGTTGCAGACTTGGAAGACCGTTCTAGAAGGAACACTTAAAAATAAGAGGAATACCAGAAACGATCCAAAATAATGAACTGGAACAATTGTGCAAGAACTGCTAGAGATCATCTTACCAAATAATCCCCAATTAGCACTCAATTGGACAGAACACACAGGTTGTTAAAATCTAAAAATGCACCTCCTAATGCCCCAAGGGACGTGATAACGAGATTTCATTTCTTCCAAACAAAAGAACTATTTCTGAATCAATCAAACAAAAGATTTACCAGATAAATACAAGAATCTACAATTTTTTGCAGATCTCTCACAAAACACAATGCAAAAAGAGAATCATTTAAAACAGCTACAAGAGATTCTCAACCACAACTCTCATTTATATCAGTGTGGGATTCCCAGTCAGTCAAAACATAATGAAAGAAGGAAAAGTCACCAAACTTACCTCACCTAAGAAGCAATACAAAAATTCCAAGAATGGAACCTGAGAATCCCAGAAAATAATTAAAGAATTTAAAAATGGCAGCGAGGAGAGGAAGATCCCACAGGATTGGATAACAACTCCCCAAAGAAGGGAAAATAAAACCACAAATGGAAAAAATATCAAGGACAAACAACCGGATTCTTAACAAACTGGAACATTTTAAAGATAAATATCCAGCCCTAAACCTCTTAAAAATCAAACTCAGGTATTTGCCTCCCACAGTTTTAATAATGAAACCTGGAATGGGAGAATCCCCCCTCCCCCACCATGTCTGGGATCATTATATATACAGGTCATTTTTATGTTTATATGTTATATTTTGTTAAGTAATGTTTGTATAATCTAGAGTTGCACTGTTCAAATATGGTACCTTAATGCTGAACGTAAGGAAAAAAAGAAGAGAATAATGAGGCCGAGAAGTCCCTGATGACAGCCAAATCCAAAGCAAATTTGAAACCCTCTAAAAATGGTTTTAACAACTTAACTTATAATGTAAGAGGGTTGAATTCCCACAAAAGAGAGTCTCACTAAATAAAGAACTTAACGAAATAAAAGCAGATGTAGTATGTCTCCAGGAGACACATCTGCTGCACCAAGACAGCAGACTGCTGAAAAATAAAATACCTTAATATATTCCAGGCTACTTTTTCAAAAAAAAAAGAGGAGTGGCGGTCTTGATCAGGCACTCTGTGGCATTCCAACTGAAAGATAAAGTTATAGATGATAATGGAATATATGATACTGTCTTGCAAGGTAAATAATTTAAGTATACAATTGTGAATTTATAGCACCAAACCAGAATCAACTCAGATTTTATTAAAGCAACTATCAATAGGGCTAGAGAACTTAAGAACAATACAATACTTGTATTTGGAGATTTTAATCTAATTCTAGATCATGAGAGAGACTCCAAAAATATAAAAACCAGGTAATAAGGAATTTAGAGAATGGTTAAAAAGAAGACTCTATGATATATGGAGAGTAACCCATCCTCAGATCATATTGATTATTCATATTACTCACAAACCCATAATACATACTCAGAATAGATTTAATATTGACAGATAAATGGACTCTACAAAAATCCAAAAATCATCCCTAAAGAATATAACAATTTAGACAGATCACCCCCTGTAACAGCAGACATAACAGAAACATACAATCTAAAACCATATTCACCAGGAGATTAAACTCATATCTCCTATCTCAACCACAAATTTAAAGAACAAATTAAAAAAGAATTGGAACAATACTTCCAAATCAATATGTACCTGAAACTATATCAACTCAATTTGGCTTGCACACAAAGCATGTATAAGAGGCATATGCATAAAAATTGCCTCAATACAAAAAAAAAAGAGAGAATTACAAAATGGATATTTCTCCAAAACTCACAGACTTAGAATCAAACATAAGACAAAACCAACAGAATCAATAAAAAAAGACCAAAAAGTTAGAACCGAACTCATACATCAAGTAAATCTTTATAATATGATAGACTTTTGAGAAGACTAAATCCAACCACTACCTACAAGGGGACAAACGGCAAAAATGTAGCTAACACATAACATCAGACACTAAGAAAAATTATAACCCACAGAAAATAGCTGATCAATTCAGCCTATACTACAAAAAACTTATAAACCTCCAAGAATCAACCCCCAAACCTATTACAAAAGATATGAAGAATTCCTCTCAAAATTAGAAATCCCAACACTTACATTCACACATCAGAAGAATTAGTAAACCAATAACAGATAGAGATATTTCAATCCACAAAACATAAAACAAAATAAATCGCCAGAACCCGATGGATTAACTAATGAATATCCAACAATTCCAAACACTATTATACCATCCCTAAAAGCTACACTCAATAAAGCATAGAAACTAATTATTCCCTCAAGAATGCCCAAGCTCTGTTACCCAATACATAAACAAGGGAAAGATCCAGCACTAACCACAATTATAGGCCAATTTCATTATTGAACACAGATTTAAAAATTTACTCCAAAATTCTAGCTACCACTCAACAATACTTACCTTTCCATTCACTCCAATCAAGTGGATTTGTACCAGGCAAGAATCATGAAATACAAAAATAATCAATCTAATACATAAATGTAATAAAAATATATACAGCCTTGTTCATCACGTCTGACACAGAAAAAGCGTTTGATAGAATAAATTGGAATTACATGCAAATGGTCTGGAGAAATTTAAGTTTCCAACTATATTAATACCGCAATACTAGCACTATATAAAAATCCATCAGCTCAAGTATTAATATCCCAAATGCTTTCGAGTCCATTTAATATAACCAATGGTACTAGACAGGGCTGCCCTCTCACCTTTAATTTTTGCTCTACTAATGGAACCTTTGGCACAGCAATAAGACAAGACAAACAATATCCATGGTATCCAAAACAACAATTCAACCCATAAAATAGCCCTATTTGCAGATGATATTATCTTACAATAAGAAACCCAATCCAATCACTACACACATCTAAAAACAAATAAAAACATTCAACAAAATATCTTACTACAAAACAAACGACACAAAGTCACAAGTATACCATAATATATCCATACCCCTCAATTATTTCTCACTAGTAAATACCAATACTACTGGAAAAAATAAAAGACTACATATCTAGGAATAAAATGACAGAGAAAACAACTCCACTTTATATCAAAATAATTATCTACCACTCCTCAATAAAATACAGAAACAATTAACAGACTGGAAACATGCCTCCTTAACTTTAACAACAATAAAATATTTATAAAATGATGGTCTTACCACAATTCTTATTTATATTAGAGCAGTGCCAATACCAGTCCCCACCAACATATTTCACAATTACAAAGCACCAAAACAAAGAAAACAGGAGGCTTGACATTACCTATATTGAAAGATTATTATCAAGCTGTGATAATGAACCAATCAAGAATATGGTGGCAGCAAAGTCCAGTGCTCAGGAGTGGTCACAATAGGAACGGAAGAGGTAAAACCTAACACCTTAAAACAAGTGTTGGGAGCGATCCTGTTAGGATATAAACAGAAGGAAGTGTTATGGTCTCCTACAGTACAAGCTACTATATTAATATGGGAAAACCCCTCCAAAGAACCGCAGTTTATTTACAGATTATTGTTGGTGATATTGATTTTCCACATTGAACTGTGCATTCCCAACCTAAAACTCTTATGGGATAATATATCTAATCTCATTATATCAATATATTCGAAATGGCCAATATTACCATTCCCAATTAAGAAAAAATATAATATGCCTACAACAGAATATTACAACATATACAGATATATCTTTTATCTGTCCAGAAATGCAATTTTCAATGTAAATTTTGAACCAGAATATATAGAATATCCATTGGAACTACTGTTGAAACCTAAAACAATCAAAATATTTTATATACTCTATAAAAAAAAGATGTAAATAGAATCTATGAGTTGGTCACAAAAATGGGAATCTGATCTTAACCATCATTTACAATGAACAATGGCAAGATGCTCTATCAATACCTTTTCAGCTGTCTAAATGTGTATCGCATTGGGAAATGTCAAGGAAAGTTACATACAGATGTCACAGAACCCAGAAACTTTAGCAAAATGGTTTCCCACATACTCCCTTTGTGTTGGAGATGCCAAAAGGACATAGGAACATTCCTACATATCTGGTGGTCCTGCGCAAAAATCCAAGAATTGTGGATTCATATACAGAATTTCTTGGCAGACTATTTCAACATCCCTTCCCAATGAAACCGGAACTATCATTATTATTAATCAACCTCAATCTATTCCCCATAGAACAAAGGACGATAATTTATCACACTATCACCATAACTCAAAAATAAATTGCCAAAAACTGGTTTATTAACTAATGTTCCTAAACTACAGGACATAATAACTAATACCCTGACAACAAATATGCAATAGGAAAAAATGTTTTATATAGTAAATAATAATTTCCCAAAGTTTTATAAAAACTGGGATACTGTACATCGATAACAGATCCCAAACAAGACCTTCATATTCAGTCTTATAGATGATGTCTTTGTTAAAACAATATATTTTGTGCGTGCAATTTAAGAAACCTAATAAGTTTTATTGTTATATATTTTTTTCTTTTTTTTCTTTCTGAAATATAGTGTATGCAGAAGATAAAATAATCAAAAAAGCGAACTTAAGATAAATCACAATTTTCATTTATTTAAGTGCGAAACCAATGCAAAGGTACACGTTCATTTTGATTAAATAAATGAAATTTGTGATTTATCTTCAAGTTGCCATGCTTTTTTATAATTTTATACTCCCTGATATGGCACAGTTCAGGATCTTCTTAACTTACCTTTTGGAATACCCTTGTGAATCATTTAAATAAACATTACTGCTAGATCATAATGTAACTGTTAAGTTAAATATAAGTCCGTAAGTTGAGTTTCATATGTATGAATATTACTTTGCAGAAAAAAAATCTTCATAAAATTAAGTGAATAAAAAAAAAAAGTTAAACAACTCTGTGCGAGTGACCTTCACTTACAAGTACAAAAGTAATGTACTTTTTACATTATATAGTTGTATCAGATTTATAAGAAGAATTTTTAACCTAATTGTTTTTTTTTTTATTGTAACCCAAGAAATTACCTAAACCCCTTAAAGGATTTTTTGCTGTGTGCTGCTGGCGAATAACCATGGCGCAGAAATAACAAATATAAGTGCCTGTAGCAACTTGCTCACAAGGTCAGGGGTCATGCCATTATCACCATAAAAAAGAAAAGCATTAGCTCCTGGCTTTTATTGCCTGAGGAAAAAATATTAACCAAAAAAAAAAAATGTTGGCACCAATCTGCAGTAACAGATATTTGCTTCATTGGCATCCAGGTGGCCAATCAATGAAAGACCATGTACTGATATTTTGACCCATGTACGTGGCCTTAGGCTGAGTAGACACTGTACATTTTTTTGTCCCAATCTACCAATCATTTAGTGTATGGTTGTCCGACAGTTTGTCCGAATGCAGACGAATGAACGATCGGACCGGCCGATCGTGCGGGTCAGGACCCTTAGATTGGACTAATGCTGCAACCGGGGGACATCATAGGAGCGGGTGAAGAGTGTGGCCATCTGGCGTTAATGTACTGTAATCTGAATTAGTTCTTAATTCGTACACATCGTGCGTTACACATGTGCAATTCTATTATCATGGGTTGCAATTTTACACATCCCATTCGGGAAAAAATATACAATACGGAGATACTTCCTTGTAATACAGAGTATTGCATATACCTTCTAAAGTGCCCTTGCTCACTTATTTATATGGGCAAAACCACTGGTCCCTTTTAAGTGCAGATTGCAACATCACAAAGTGATATTGGAATAGCACAATCACAAGCAAGAGAAGGTAGCTCTAAGGGAGAAATTTCACCCGTGTGCTGCACATTTTGCTCCATGAAACATCAAGTATCTAAACTTAGAGGCAATGGTGATAGACCACGTACCTGTAGACAGTCGAGGTAGGGACAGGAACATAAACTCTTGCGAAGAGGAGCTATGTGGAGGCCATAAGTTGGATGCGGTAAAGACAAAGGTTTAAACATAAACGTGGGCCTTTCCTGTTTTCTACCAAATGCTGATATTTTACATTTCAAAAATTATAAATGTATATGAGTATGAGTATTCCTGTCCTATCTTGGTAACAGAGTTCTTAGATTTGATTTGACTATATCGAAATTACTACCCAGCACCAGTGCGATATACCCTCTTGATGTGGAGGAGTGCCACTAATCAGAGTTATATGTTGATGTCACCATTAAGCGACTAAGGGCACTGCGTATTTAAGCAGCCGGCGAAGACAGGGATCATTCTCTTTCTTTGGGCACATGAGGAAGCCCCAAATTGCTAAGGGGGCGAAACGCGTTGCTCGCGGTCCTATTTATAAGGCCTCACATATGACGTCTGACGATATTGACCAAAGGAGTTGGTAGCTATACCCTTGCATTATACTTTATGGTCTACTAGTCCTTCATAACTAGCTCCTGTCTATTATGATATATGCTTAGTCTAAATTATGTAGCCTTATAGTTTTTGTATTTTTAAATGTTTTTATAGAAAACCCTGTCTATTTAATAAGGTTTTTTAACTATATTTCTGAGTGTGCACAGCAGTTCTATTCCCATTGGATTGACTATAGACATTGACACTAGATGGCCATGCCATCTGTTGAATTTGTCAATATAAAGCACAATGCACTTTTGATTCCTCATAATTGTTGTCTGAAGTAGGAACCACACCGGTTCCGAAACATCAAAATAAAGTTGATTCACTTAAGACGGTGTGCCCAGTCTTAACCTACTAAATATCCCAGGTAAGTATTAACCCACTATATACCGCAGGTAAGTATTAACCCACAATATACCCCAGGCTAGTTTACCCAGGTACCACCCAGGTCAGTTAACCCACTAATAAAATACACTTGCTTGGAATTGCAGTGTGGTGTCCCTTCTACTATTTGTATATTTTGTGGCTAATTGGACCGTGTAGGTGGAGCGGCAGAAGGTGTGGACCCCTAATTACCTGCCAGGGGTTAAACGGATTTAACCCATCCATCTATGGCTGTAGGTGGTTTTGACATAGCAACACAGACCATCAATTGTGGACCTCTGGGCCACCACTGCTTACCTACTGACTGCACGGCGATTGCATTAACTCATTACCAAGATCTGGAAACACCGTAAAACATAACAGGCACCTTATCTATTACCCCTGCTTTAACATGTGATGGCAATTCACAAAGGCCACCAACACTTTGCTGGTAAACTGACTTGGAAACAGTAGATAGTGTCTTTTTAGAAAATCCTGCACATTTCAGTAAGGTTAAAGGGAAGATTATACTCAAACAAGCGGTGAACCCACTGTACCAACCTTTGAAAGATGACAGAAAATCGTAATCTGTTAATTATACCGCTGCGGCTCTGAGTCTTTCAAAACTCAGTTAACAATCACCCACATTACTCACAACTGCACATGCAACCTGATCTGCAAAGCCAACCCAGCACCCCCAAACAAATCTTCCTTCCCCACAATGCCACTAGAACATCCCCCCTATAAAAACTGGAAGGGACCTGCACCCCAACCACAACCCAAGGCAAAACCTACACCTCAAACAACGACCTTTCTTTATGGTCTATTGGGTATACACGTGGAGGGTTCTGCCTGGAGGATCCCCATTACCTATAATACACATGGAGGTTCTTTCGGTATCCCCATTACCCTATAGCAACATACACATAGGAGGTTCTCCTTCTGCCAGCAGTCTCCTCTCAGTCTCATACCCTATAGCACATGCACATGGAGGGTTCTTCCCTTCTGTCTGCGGGTACCCCTTACCATATAGTCACATGCACATGGAGGTTTGCCTTCTGTCTGCGGCGGTATCCCCTTACCCAATAGCACACTGCACCGGACGGGTTCTGCCTCTGTCTGGCGTATCCCCATTACCCATACAGCACATGCACATGGAGGTTCCTGCCTTCTGTCTGGCGTATCCCCATTACCCATATAGCACATGCACATGGAGTTCTGCCTTCTGCTAGCGGTATCCCATTACCACATATAGCACATGCCAATGAGGGTTCTGCCTTTGCTGGCGGTATCCCATTCCCATATAGCACATCACATGGAGGGTTCTGCCTGGCGGTATCCCCATTACCTATATAGCACATACACTGGAGGGTTTCTTTCTGGCGGTATCACCATTACCATATAGCACTACACTGGAGGTTTCTGCCTGGCGGTTATCAAATTTACCTATATAGCACATACACTGGAGGGTTCTGCCTGGCGGTATCCCATTACCTATATAGCACTACAACGTGGAGGGTTCTTTTCTGGCGGTATCCCCATTACCCATATAGTACAATACACGTGGGGGTTCTGCCTGGCGTTATCACCATTACGTGCCAACAAATGGTGAAGAAATTTAGTTCTGCATAACACGCATTCAAGCACACGCACACATGGCACGCCTGGCCCTTATATGTTGAGACCAAATAATGATTTAGTTAAACTTTCGTGTACAATCAAACATTTTATATAGACAAAAGCAAAGTCAAACCAAGGGTTTTATTTTAATTCTTTTTATTAAGGTTTTTGTTGTCTTCTTTCTGAAGAAAAGGTTTACGAGTTGTAGGTGGATGGAGGTCTGTATCTTCCTTATTAGATTGTCCCATCAATTTTCTATGTAACAAGAAAAAAGTAACCAATGAGTCAGAATTAAACACCCTCCCAAACCCCGTTCGAACCATCTCCACATTCCTTTGTTAGGGGCGGCACCAGGGTTGCCAGACTCTGCTTGGCCGTGACGCCGGATGGGGTGGGACAGAACAGTGGATGGAACGGAGAGTGGGTGTGTCAGGTTGGAGAGGTGTGGGTTTGGGCAAGGAGGATGGGGCATTTGGGGCAGGGACTTCCAGTCCCATCCAGGGGATGGGATTTCAGCCCTGACAGCGGGACTCGGGATTTGTCCCTACAGTTGGGACAATCCCGTCCAGATTGGGATGTCTGGAAACCCTGGGGCGACGCTCATGTCTGAAATAAACATACCTTAAAAAGGGATTATCCATTATTTTCATCCCGCGCGACTGCACGCTCAAGTCGTTGCTTCGGTTCTTATCCAAAAGCTACAAAAACAAAATCATTTGTTACCCACAAATGCGTTCACTTCCCAGGAGGTTTCCCGGTAACAGTTTCATCATCGTGTAACTTACTCTATACAAGATGGATTTGGTGGCCAATTTAGTTCAGTTCCCCGGGAATCTTAGGCTTCATGTTACAGACAGCATATCTGAATTTCTCTTCAGTCTCTCCATTGAATGGCAACTAAAGAAAGAGAGAAATATCCGTAAAAAATTCCATTCCAGATCAATTTATATGGAACCAACCAGGCCCCAAAGAAACATCAGTAGATTCTAGACAAGAGGATTATTTGTAGGTGACCCTTTTAGTGCAGATGGGTCCACATGACCAACTGCCTCGTGGCAGTAGATATTTGGTAGTAAAAACCGTTTTTATACTTACATAGCCAAGTTAACATTTCAAAGATAATCATCCCTACAGACCACCAGCTCCACGGATCTGGAGTAGCGTCCATTTCTGTACATCTCTGGAGCCAGTACAACGAATGTCCACATCTTTCTCCACATTTAGATACGATTTCATCCCCGTAGCCAATCCCTTAACCAGAAACAAAACATTCCCAGTAATATGTCTCTTTTATGTAGTTGTTACAGCTACTGGCTTTTATTTTAGACCTGCGCAGAGGGACGCACATAAATATTACCAAACAGTTAATGGATCCTTATATTTTCAGGTTACTGCACTGTGTGTAGACAATCATAAAAACTGGTTTAACTTACAACAACCAACTCTAAATTGGGAATTTTCAGATTTGTTGCGTTTGTTTTGACCACGGCAACAAAAACCGGCAACACAAACTAAACTGAAAAATAAAACCTAAACTGATATGTCCCATTCTATGGAATTGACCAGGAACCCTACCTTCCATGCAGAGCTCGAAGTCGGCTATCTTTAGGTATCCTTTGGTAGAGAACAAAAGATTTCCTGATTCAGATCTCTGGGGAAAAAAAAAAGAAAATATTGAGAATAGATATTAAGTTTGATAATTTGATAATAAATAAATGTATCTGGTTGTATTAAGTTAGTTTAACTAGACTTACAGTTTAGTTCTTGAAGACCCCCTTCGACCCCCTCACACATTAATATTATAATATGACCTTAGCTATTAAAATAATCATATCCCCCACGTTTACATTTCTGCTTACCGGTGAACGATCCTGTGTCGGTGTAAAAATCTCACTCCTGGACAAGGCAGGCCGAGTAAAACCTGCAGGTATTAAAATAAAACTTCATCAGTCAATCTATCAATAAATCCAACATCTTCTACTTTAACCAGTCCATACAGTCACTACACCCAACCTTCCCATAGTGCTCTGTGTCTGGGGGCTATTTCATAAGGTGCCATGGAGATTGTATTATTCTGCTTAAAGATTACAGATAGCCATTGGCCTTATTATCCAGTGTCGTTTGTAGAAGAAAAACATATGAATTAAAGGTGGTCTCTATGTTAAATTTCTAAATCATAAATCCTCAGCGTCACAGCTGTGGGTAGGGAATCCATCATTTCATCCAGTTTATTATGTATCCCTTTACCACTGTCCGACTGTGAGACAATAGGATACTGTCTGATGGTCACCAACGCTTAATACTCACACTGCCATTTCATATGACATTGGACCTCTGGCACAGCCCATGTAGGTTTTCAAGTCCAGCATGGGAGCGAGTTCGAGAACCAGGCCTTCTTCTTGGTAGGGGGTTTGAAAGGAGCCATCATATCCCATAATGAAAGGACTTCTTTCTCTTCTGCTCAATAGCAGAATCTTCTTCTCTATCTTGAAGCTAAAAAACAAGATGAATTATTATAGAGAATCAACGTCAAAAAATGGTCAAAGGATTACAACAGAAACCAATTGGAAACGCTCCGTGTACGGTGTATCTGTACAGTACTAATTAGTAAACTGGAAGGTCTGTCACTGTCCAATGGTGTTACCATTTACCACTTACCATCAAGTTGGTCCTTAGCGTTGTTTTGTTTCTAATTTTTCTGCAACTGGTTTCTATCTTCTTTAACTTGCGTCAGAAAACCTGCAATAGAAAACATTTCATGACTTCCCTTGTACATTTCAAGGATGATATTATGATTGACTGAATGACTACCTTTTCCGAATGCCCGTGTGCTCATCAACCGCATAACCCAACTTATTGAGTGATGACAATGAATCTGCATGACCTGAAGCGTAAAAAGATCCATATATATATTATATTATATATATATTATAAAATAGCCATATTGTTAGATTGACCATAGATATGGTGTCTGCTTGGGCCTTATTTTTCATTCCCTCACCTATCTGGCAGTTACCAGAGATTAGTCAATTTTATGAGTGGTTCTCAGAACCTGACCCTAAACAGGGCCTACAAATATTACACCTGTACCCACATGACCGGTAAACCTGTTACCCACATCGTCTTGTCACCCACAAAACATATTGTTCTACCCAAACCGACCCATGTAGGTCTCTAATAAAGAGCAATTGAATTTGATGTGAAAGTGTATCTGTAGTGAAAAAATAACACTAGATAATATGAGGCGGGAGACTGCACACCCACATCTGTTACTTACTTTCCGTGATACGGATGGTTAAACTTGCTGCACCCTCCACTTCTCTAACATGTGCACGTTGACACGGTATTGGCAGGGCTGTCTACGCTGCAGTTTTGCCATCAGTATCGAGGAAGTAGGTAAGCACACACATGTTTCTCATTCTAGCAGATATGTGGTTATAGTGATATTTCTGGTTAGTAGAGCTCAATATACTGTAATCTGGAAACCCCACTTAGATCTGTGCACATAGAAAGGTCATAAATATGATAACAACATAGACCACCGATTCCCCTTTACTTTACCTGTGGGTTCCTCTGCTTTCCCCTCTTCTTTATGGTTCACATTGTGCCTTGCTTCCTGTCCTGCTGGCTCAGAGTCAGTGCCGTCAAGCCTTGCCTCGACCTCTGCAGGCTCAGAGTCAATGCCTGCCAAGCCTGCCTCGATCACTGCAAGGCTCAGAGTCAGTGCCGTCAAGCCCTGCCTCGATCACTGCAGGCTCAGAGTCAGTGCCGTCAAGCCCTGCCCTCGATCACTGCAGGCTCAAGTCAGTGCTGTCAAGCCCTGCCTCGATCACTGCTGGCTCAGAGTCAGTGCCGTCAAGCCCTGCTCGATCACTGCAGCTCAGAGTCAGTGCCGTCAAGCCCTGCCTCGATCACTGCAGCTCAGAGTCAAATCCGTCAAGCCCTCCTCGATCACTGCAGGCTCAGAGTCAGTGCCGTCAAAGCCCTGCCTCCATTACTCAGGCTCAGAATCAAAGCTGTCAAGCTTTGTCTCAATCAATTCATTGTATCTTCTTTCAGTCTCTGATGTGGTCTCCGCTTCCTTCTCAGGGTCGGTATCTCTGCATTTTCCACACTAAACACTTTTCTCCAACCGACGTTTCCATCTTTTCCATCGGAGACTTTTTTCTCTGCAGGGACAGCCTGTCCACGACTTTTATTCTCCGTTTCTACACAAATGTCCATGTTGTCCTCTGGGACGTCCATGATGTTTTCCTTGGAATTCAGTAATCAGTTAAATATTTGGTAAAATAAACTATAAATGTGCTAGAGCCCTTTACTTCATAATATTATATATTAAAATGATAAATGTTAATTATGAACATGTATCCATAACTTCCTGTTCAATATAATATAATAACAATTAATTAGCACTGGAAAGGTTTATACTTACTAATGAGTTATATTCATTGAAAAATCGCGAAAAATCATGGTTTGTTTGCAAAAAGAAAAAGAGCACCAAATGTGGACCGTCTATCTCTCAGCAGCACAACAAATGCTACAACTAGAAAGGTCCAATTATACAACATGGTTGCCATGGGCAACAGCTTTGTTACTATAGAAAAAAATGTAAAGGCACAGATCAATATTAGGTGATCAGTTCTGAATTTATTACCTAGCGCACACATAACTATAAGTAGGATTACCACCTTTCCCTTTAAGAGCCAAACATGTATTATCTACATGATAAAAGCTGCTTGGCATTTCTATTAGAAGCGTGATGCAGGCAGCATGGATTTAAAGAACTGTATGGTTGTTACTAACCACTCTGCACCCAGGGCCTAACCAATAGAAAGGCATATTCTGCAAGACGCGGTTTACAGCTGTCCTTTAAAGGCGCTACCTGCTTTTACCTTCCTTTTATCCTTTTTTAAAAAAAGTTGTACCCTGTGTTGCAAACTTTTGGATGTATGAAATAAAAGTTTAAACAACTCTGTGCGAGTGACCTTCACTTACCAAGTAACAAAAGTAAATGTGTACTTTTACATTTTATATACGTTGTTCAGTTTTATAAGAATCAGAATTTTTAACCTAATTGTTTTTTTTTTTTATCTTTAAACGCCAAGAAAATTACTTTCTTATAACCCTTAAATGGATTTTTTGCTGTGTGCTGCTGGGGCGAATAAACCACTGGCGCTAAAACTGCTTAACACAATATAAGTGTACCTGCTCAGGGTCTAACTTGCTCACAAGGTCACAGGGGGTCCATGGCCATTTCACACTAAAACCGAGAAAAAGCTTAGCTCCTGCTTTTATTGCCTGGAAAAAAATATTAACCAAAAAAAAAAAATGTTGGCACCAATCTGCAGTAACAGATTTTGCTTCATTGGCACTCCAGGGTGGCCAAAATCAATGAAAGACCATGTACTGATATTTTGACCCATGTACGTGGCCTTAGGCTGAGTAGACACTGTACAATTTTTTGTCCCAATCTACCCGATCATTTAGTGTATCGGTTGTCCGACAGTTTGTCCGAAATCAGACGAATGAACGATCGGACAACGGCCGATCGTGCGGTTCAGGACACTAGATTGGACTAATGCTGCAACCGGAGGGGACATCATAGGAGCGGGTGAGAGTGTGGCCATCTGCGTTAATGTACTGTAATCTGAATTAGTCTTAGGTGTTACCAATCGTGCGTTACACATGTGCAATTCTATTATCATGGGTTGCAATTTAAACATCCCTATTGGTAAAAAATATCAATACGGAGATACTTCCATGGTAATACAGAGTATGCATATACCTTCTTGCTCCACTTATTTATATGGGCAAAACCACTGGCCCTTTTAGTGCAGATTGCAACATCACAAAAGTGAATTGGAATAGCACAACCAACAAGGAGAAGGTAGCTCTAAGGGAGAAATTCCGCCCGTGGGGCTGCACATTTTTGCTCCATGAAACATCAGTATCTAAACTTAGAGCAATGGTGATAGACCACGTAACCTGTAGACAGTCGAGGTGGACAGGAACAATAAACCTTTGGAAGAGGAGCTATGTGGAGCATAAGTTGGATGCGGTACAGACAAAGGTTTAAACATAAACGTGGGCCTTTCCTGTTTCTTACCAAAACGCTGATATATTTACATTTCAAAATTATAATGTATATGAGTATGAGTATTCCTGTCCATATCTGGTAACAGAGTTTCTTAGATTTGGATTTGACTATATAGAAAATTACTACCCACCAGCACGTGCGATATAAACCCTTTATGGGTGCAAACGACGATTTCAACCCATCCAATCATATAGCTGTAGGTGGTTTGGACATAGCAACACAGACCATCAATGTGGACCTCTGGGCCACCACGCTGCCTTTACCTACTGAATGCACGGCGATTGCACTTCAACTGCATTAAGCCAAGATCTGGAAACACCGTAAAACTATAACAAGGCACCTTACCTATTATACCCGCTTTAACATGTGATGGGAATTCACAAAGGGCACAACACTTTGCTGGAAACTGACTAATTGGAATAGGAGATAGTGTCTTTTTAGAAATATCCTGCAATTTCAGTAAGGTTAAAGGGGAATTAGACTCAAACAAGCTGTGAACCCACTGTACCAACCTTTGAAAGATGACAGAAAATCTGTAATCGTTTAATATACCGCCTGCGGCTCTGATTGTCTTTCAAAACTCAGTTAACAATCACCCACATTACTGACAGACTGCACAATGCACCTGATCTGCAAAGCCACCCAGACCCAAACACAATGCTTACCCTTTACCCACAATGCCACTAGAAATCCCCCTATACACTGGAAGTGACCTGCACCCCAACCACAACCCAAGGCAAAACCTACACCTCAAACACGACCTGCCTTTAGGTCTATATGGGTATACACGTGGAGGGTTCTGCCTGGCGGTATCCCCATTACCCATATAGCACATACACATGGAGGGTTCTGCCTGGCGGTTTATCCCCATTACCCATATAGCACATACACATGGAGGGTTCTGCCTTTGCTAGCGTATCCCATTACCCATATAGCCATGCACATGGAGGGTTCTGCCTCTGTCTGGCGTATCCCCATTACCCATATAGAACTACACTGGAGGGTTCTGCTTCTGCCTAGCGGTATCCCCATTACCCATATAGCACATGCACAGGAGGGTTCTGCTCTGTCTGGCGGTATCCCCATTACCCATATAGCACATACACATGGAGGGTTCTGCCTGGCGGTATCCCCATTACCTATATAGCACATACACGTGGAGGGTTCTTTCTGGCGGTACACCATTACCCATATAGCACATGCACAAGGAGGGTTCTGCCTTCTGTCTGGCGGTATCCCCATTACCCATATAGCACATGCACAAGGAGGGTTCTGCCTTCTGTCTGGCGGTATCCCCATTACCTATATAGCACATACACGTGGAGGGTTCTGCCTGGGGGTATCCCCATTACCTATATACCTATAAACTTTCTGTACAATCAAACATTTTATATAGACAAAAGGCAAAGTCAAACCAAGGGTTTTATTTTAATTCTTTTTATTAAGGTTTATGTTGTCTTCTTTCTGGAAGAAAAGGTTTACGAGTTGTAGGTGGATGGAGGGATTCTTCCTTCAATTAGATTGTCCCAATATTTCTATGAACAAGAAAAAAGTAACCAATGAGTCAGAATTAAACACCCTCCCAAATCCCCGTCGAACCAATCCACATTCCTTTGTTAGGGGCGCACCAGGGTTGCCAGACTTGCTTGGCGTGACGCCGGATGGGGTGGGACAGAACAGTGATGGAACGGAGAGTGGGTGTGTCAGGGTTGGAGAGGTGGGGTTTGGGCCAAGGAAGGATGGGGCATTCTGGGGCAGGGACTTCCAGTCCCATCCAGGGGATGGGATTTCAGCCCTGCAGCGGGACTCGGGATTTTGTCCTACAGTTGGACAATCCCGTCCAGATTGGATGTCTGGAAACCTGGGCGACGCTCATGTCTGAAATCAAACATACCTTAAAGAAGGGATTATCCATATTTCAATCTGCCCCGCGACTGCACGCTCCAAGTCGTTGCTTCCGGTTCTTATCCAAAAGCTACAAAAACAAAATCATTTGTTACCCAAAATGTCGTTCACTTCCAGGAGGTTTCCGGTAACAGTTTCAGTCGTGTAACTTACTCTATACAAGATGGATTTGGTGGCCAAATTTAGTTCCCCGGGAATCTTAGGCTTCATGTTACAGACAGCATATCTGAAATTTCTCTCAGTCTCTCCATTGAATGGCAACTAAAGAAAGAGGAAATATCCGTTAAAAATTCCATTCCACAGATCAATATATGGAACCAACCAGGCCCAAAGAAACATCAGTAGATTCTAGACAAGAGGATTATTTGTAGGTGACCCTTGTTAGTGCAGATGGGTCCACATGACCAACTGCCTCGTGGAGGTAGATATGTTAGTAGTAAAACCGTTTTTATACTTACTAGCCAATTAACATTTCAAAGATAATCATCCCTACAGACCACCAGTCCACGGATCTGGAGTAGCGTCCATTTCTGTACATCTCTGGAGCCAAGTACAACGAATGCCACATCTTTCTCCACATTTAGATACACTTCATCAACCGTAGCCAATCTTAACCAGAAACAAAACATCCAGGTAATATGTCTCTTTTATGTAGTTCGTTACGCTACTGGCTTTTATTTTAGACCGTGCGCAGAGGGACGCACATAATATTACCAAACAGTTAATGGATCCAGTTATATTTTCAGGTTACTGCACCTGTGTGTAGACAATCTTCATAAAAAACTGGTTTAACTTACAAAAACCAACTCAAATTGGGAATTTTCAGATTTGTTGGTTTGTTTTGCACCGGCAACAAAAACCGGCAACAAAACTAAACTGAAAAATAAAACCTAAAAACTGATTGTCCCATTATGGAATTGTACCAGGAACCCTCACTTCCATGCAGAGCTCGAAGTCGGCTATCTTTAGGTATCCATGGTAGAGAACAAAAGATTTCCTGGATTCAGATCTCTGGGGAAGAAAAAAAAAGAAAATATTGAGAATAGATAATAAGTTTGATAATAAATAAATGTATCTGTTGTATTAGAGTTAGTTTAACTAGACTTACAGTTTAGTTCTTGAAGAACCCCTTCACCCCCCTCACACATTAATATTATAATATGACGTATGCTATTAAATAATCATATCCCCACGTTTACATTTCTGCTTACCGTGAACGATCCTGTGTCGGTGGTGTAAAAATCTCACTCCTTGGATAAGGAGGCCGGAGTAAAAACCTGCAGGTATTAAAATAAAAAACCTTCATCAGTCAATCTATCAATAATCCAACATATTCTACTTATTACCAGTCCATACAGTCACTACACCCAACCTTCCCATAGTGCTCTGTGTCTGGGGGCTATTTACATAAGGTGCAGGGGATTGTATTATTCTGCTTAAAGATTACAGATAGCCATTGGCCTTATTATCCAGTGTGTTTGTAAGAGAAAAAACATATGATTAAGGTGGTCTCTATGTTAAATGTTTACAATTCATAAATCCTGCAGCAGTCACAGCTGTGGGTAGGGAATCCATCATTTCATCCAGTTTTATTATGTATCCCTTTACCACTGTCCGACTGAGACAATAGGATAGTCTGATGGTACCAACACTTAATACTCACACTGCCATTTCATATGACATTGGACCTCTGGCACAGCCATGTAGGTTTTCAAGTCAGCATGGGAGCGAGTTCGAGAACCAGGCTTCTTCTTGGTAGGGGTTTGAAAGGAGCCATCATATCCATAATGAAAGGACTTCTTTCTTTCTGCTCAATAGCAGACAGAATCTTCTTCTCTATCTTGAAGCTAAAAACAAGATGAATATTATAGAGAATCAAACGTCAAAAAATGGTCAAAGGATTACAACAGAAACCAATGGAAACGCTCCGTGTACGGTGTATCTGTACAGTACTAATTAGTAAACTGGAAGGTCTGTCACTGTCCAATGGTGTTACCATTTACCACTTACCTTCAAGTGGTCCTTTACGATTGTTTTGTTTCTAATTTTTACTGCAACTTGGTTTCTATCTTCTTTAACTTGCGCAGGAAAACCTGCAAATAGAAAACATTTCATGACTTCCCATGTACAATTAACAAGGATGTTATTATTATTGACTGAATGTCTCACCTTTCCAATGCCGTTCGCTCATCCAACCGCAGAACACCAACTTATTGAGTGATGACACTGAATCTGCATGACATGAAGCTGTAAAAGATACACACATAATATATATATTATATATATATCGAAAAAAAAAAATCGAAAAATAAAAAAGTTCCGAGCACTCCTTCTTCACACGAAAAGTTATTAACGTTTGGTGTCACAGAACACCTTCATCAGATGAGGTGCCTGTGAAGCACCGAAACGTTATAAAACTTTTCTGTAAGAGTGTGAAGATAGGATGTCGGAACTTTTTTTATTTTTTCGATTTATTGTATGGAAATTTTGAGGGCATCTGTGTCCTTGAGCCCCGTATGTGGTTATTAATATAAAAGAGGAAGACTGAGGAATCATACTATGGTATAATCATAATGTAACACACATAGATATATATATTATATATATATGAAAACCAGTAGCATCTTGTTAGTTTGACCATAGATAGGTGATTGCGTGGGCTTATTTTCATTCCCTCACCTATCTGGCAGTTCCAGAGATTAGTCAATTTATGGAGTGGTTCTCTAGAACCTGACCTAAACAGGGCCGTACAATATTAACCTGTACCACATGACCGGAACCTGTACCACAATCGTTTGTCACCCACATAAACATATGTTTACCCAAACCGACCCCATGTAGGTCTCTAATAAAGAGCAATTGATTTGAGTGAAAGTGTATCTGTAGTGAAAAAATAACACTAGATAATTGAGGTGGGAGACCACACCCACATCTGTTACTTACTTTCCGTGATACAGATGGTTTAACTGTGCACCCCACTTCTCTAACATGTGCACGTTGACACTGTATTGGCAGGCTGTCTACGCTGCAAGTTTGCCATCAGTATCGAGGAAAGTAGTAAGCCACACATGTTTCTCATTCTAGCAGATATTGGTTATAGTGATATTTCTGGTAGTAGAGCTCAAATTACTGTAATGGAAACCCCACTTAGATCTGTGCAATAGAAAGGTCATAAATATGTAAACAACATAGACCACCGATTCCCTTTACTTTACCTGTGGGTTCCCTCTGCTTTCCACTCTTCTTTTATGGTTCACATGCCTTGCTTCCTGTCCTGCTGGCTCAGAGTCAGTGCCGTCAAGCCTTGCCTCGACCTCTGCAGGCTCAGAGTCAATGCGCCAAGCCCTGCCTCCATAAGCAGGCTCAGAGTCAGGTGCCGTCAAGCCCTCCTCGATCACTGCAGGCTCAGTCAGTGCCGTCAAGCCCTGCCTCGATCATGCGGCTCAGTCAAGTGCCGTCAAGCCCTGCCTCGATCACTGCAGGCTCAGAGTCATGCCGTCAGCCCTGGCCTCATCACTGCAGGCTCGAGTCAGTGCCGTCAAGCCCTGGCCCGATCACTGCAGGCTCGAGTCATCCGTCAGCCGCCTCGATCACTGCAGGCTCAGAGTCATGCAGCAAGCACGCCTCCATTACTGCAGGCTCAGTCAGAGCTTCAAGCTTTGTCTCAATCAATCATTGATCTTCTTTCAGTCTCTGATGTGGTCTCCGCTTCCTTCTCAGGGTCGGTATCTCTGCATTTCCACACCTAAACACTTTCTCCAACCGACGTTTCCATCTTTCCATCGGAGACTTTTTTCTCTGCCAGGGACAGCCTGTCCCACAACTTTTATCTCCGGTTCTACAACAATGTCCATGTTGTCCTCTGGGAAGTCCATGATGTTTCCTTGAATTCAGTAAACAGTAAATAGTTGGTAAAATAAACTATAAAGTGGCTAGAGCCCCTTTACTTCATAATATTATGTTATTAAAAATGATAAATGTTAATTATGAAAAAGTATCCATAACTTCCTGTCAATATAAATAAATAATAACAATATTAGCTACTGGAAAAGGTTTATACTTACTAATGAGTTGATATTCATTGGAAAATCGCGAAAAATCATTGTTGTTTGCAAAAAAGAAAGAGCAGCCAATGTGGACGCTCGTATCTCAGCAGCAAAACAAATGCTACAAATAGAAAGGTCCAATTATACAAACGGTTGCCATGGCAAACAGCTTTGTTACTAAGAAAAAAATAAAGGCACAGATCAATATTAGGTGATCAGTTCTGAAATTTTATTACCTAGCGACACAAACTATAAGTAGATTACACCTTCCCTTTAAGAGCCAAACATGTATTATCTACATGAAAAGGGCTGGGCTTTCTATTAGAAGCGTGATGCAGGCAGCATGGATTTAAAGAACTGTATGGTTGTTACTCAACCACTCTGCACCCAGGGCCTAACCAATAGAAAGGCTATTCTGCAAGACGCGGTTTACAGCTGTCCTTTAAGATGCGCTACCTGGCTTTTACCTTCCTTTTATTCCTTGTTTTTAGAAAAAGTTTTGTACCCGTGTTTGCAAACTTTTGGATGTAGTGAATAAAAAAGTTTAAACAACGCTCGGGGGGCGTGGCTTGCCAGTTCCCGATAGAGCACAGTCGCATGGAACTGAGAGAGCTCTGTGGAAGCTGCCGTTTTCAAAACTCTCAACTTTAGACCCACTTTAAGCGCTGGAAACTCCCAAAAGTGAGTCGATCGAAAACGCTGAGAATGGGAGAAGAGAAATGAAAAACTGGAATGAAAAACACAACACAACAAATACATATGGATTCGACATACAAGGCTGAGGACAGTAGGCAAGCAGTAGAGGCGGATTGCGTCGATTTCACAGTATGATCTATGATCGAGCACAAGTAAGCAAATTTCTATCTACTACACATGTATTATATACATGAAGATCAAGGAACCATAGATCCTCAAAACAAAGATATATCGATTCACGCGGGAAAGCAACTCTTTACACAAAAATCAAAAGTGACTACTCCATTCCAAAAGTGAAAATGCAAGTGGAAACAAAGCATTAACCTCTTACAGCATTTTCCGACCACAGATAATAACCCCTATATCTGAAGCCGAAGAAGGAGTTACTTGTTATCCAACCACAATGGCATTTTAAACTGGATATTATCTGAAATGCTTAATTCTGTAAAAAAAGGACATTACAGAGAATAACTCAAGAAACTCACACATTGAACGTAAATGGAAACCCAGTCACTAATTCATTTAATGAAGCTAAGCAGATGCTCATAACAAGGGATGATTCACGTATCCTACTTGTTTAATAAAGTTGCGAGCCTTGGAAGACGTTCTAGAAGGAACAACTTAAAAATAAGAATACAGGAAACGATCCAAAATAATGAACTGGAACAATTGTGTCAAAGAAGAACTGCTCATCGAGTCATTCTTGACCATGAATCCATCCACTTAGCACTCAATTGGACAGAACACCACAGGTTGGTTTAAATCTAAAATGAAACCTCCTAATGCCCAAGGCGAGGACGTGGATAACGAGGATTTCATTTCTCCAAACAAAAGAACTATTTCGGAGATCAATCATAAACAAAGTGGAGATTTACCCATATAAAATACAAGAATCTGATACATTTTTTTGCAGTTCTCTCACAAACACAAATCTGCAAAAAGAAAATCATTTAAAAAGCTACAGAGCTTCTCACACCACTCCTGTATACGCTTGGTGGATTCGCCGTCGAAGGGGGTCTAACAATAATGAACAGAAGGAAAAGTACACCCAAACTTACCTCACAGTAGAAGCAAGAAATACAAAAATTCCAAGCAGATGGACCACCTGAGTAATCCCAGAGCAAATATGAATTAAGATATTTAAAAATGGCAGCGCGGGAGAGGGAAGATCCACAGGATGGTATTACAACTCCCCAGAAGGGAAAATAAAACACAAGTGAGAACAGGCAATAATCAAAGGTACAAACAACCAAGTGATGTCATTAAACAAACTGGAACATTGTTAAGAGAAATATCCAGACCCTAAAAAAACCTCTTAGAAAAATAGCGTATCATGGTATTTGCCTCCCACAGTTTTAATCAATGAAACCTGGAAATGGGAGAATCCCCCCCCTCCTCCCCCACCATGTCTGGGATCATTATAATTACCAGGTCATGTTTTATATGTTTTATATGTTATATTTGTTAACTGTTTGTGATAATCTATAGAGTTGGGCACTGTTCAAATATGGACTTGAATGCTGAACGTATAGAATGAAAAAAAACGAGAAGAGAATAATGAGGCCTGAGCAAGTAATCCCTGATTGCAGCAACTCCAAAGGCAAATTGAACCCTCTAAAAATGGTTTTTAAAACAACGTATTCTAATGTTAAAGTGGTTGAATTCACCCACAAAAGAGATCTCACTAATAACAGAACTTAACAATAAAAAGCAGATGTAGTATGCTCCAGGAGCACATCTGCTGGCACCAACGACAGCATACTGCTGAAAAAATAAACAAATACCTAATTATTTCCAGCTACTTTTTCAAAAAAAAAAGAAAGAGGAGTAGGCGGGGTGCGGTCTTGATCAGGCACTCTGTGGCATTCGCAACTGAAAGATAAGTGTATAGCATATACTATTGGATATATGTGATACTGTCTTGCAAGGTAAATAATTTAAAGTATACATTGGTGAAATTTATATTGGCACAACAAACCAGAATCACTCAGATTTATTTAAAAGAACTATCAATAGGCTAAGAGAACTTAAAGAACAATACAATACTCTGTATTGGAGATTTTAATCTAAACTTCTAGATCATGAGAGAGATCTCCAAATATAAAAAACCAAGGGTAATAAGGATTTAGGAGATCTGGTTTAAAAAAGGAAGACCTCTATGATTATGGAAGTAAACCATCCATCAGATATTGAATTATTCATATTACTCACACAACCCATAAATACATACTCAAAGAATAGATTTAATTGACAGTATCAATGGGACTCTACAAAAAATCCAAAAAATCATTCCCTAAGAATATAACAATTTTGATACCACAACG
The DNA here is from genome assembly GCA_019447015.1 of Hymenochirus boettgeri. NCBI lineage: Eukaryota > Metazoa > Chordata > Amphibia > Anura > Pipidae > Hymenochirus > Hymenochirus boettgeri. Next base: position 103,708,624 of record CM033469.1, on the reverse strand, counting down.
CCCCTGTACAGCAGACATAAAGCAGAAACACTACATCAAAACCATATTCACCAAGTGAAATTAAAAACTCATATTCCTACTCAAACCACAAATTAAAAGAACAAAATTAAAAAAAGAATTTTGGAACAATACTTCAAATCAAAATATGATTAACCTGAAACAGATATCAACTGCAATTGTGCATTGCACACCAACGCATGTATAGAGGCATATGCATAAAAATTGCTCCTCAACTACAAAAAAAAGAGAGAATTAAAAAAAATGGATATTCTCCTTTAAAACTCACAGACCTTAGAATCAAACATAAGACAAAACCAAACAGGAATCAATAAAAAAGAAAAATCCAAAAGTTAAACCGAACTACTTACAAGTACAATCTTTATGAAATATGGATAGTTACTTTTTTATAAGACTAAAATCCAACCAACTACCTTACAACGGGACAAAGGGGCAGGGAAAATGTAGTCTAAACACTAACATCGAGCACTAAGAAAAATTATATACCCCACAGGAAAATAGCTGACAATTCAGCCTATACTACAACAAAAAACTTTATAACGCTCCAGATCAATCCAAAACCCCCAAACCTTATTACAACAAAAGATATTGAGATTCTTTCCTCTCCTCTCAAAATTTAGAAATCGCACACATTACAACATTCAGCACGGTACGGGATTCACAAATCAGAAGAAGACTTAATTGAAACATATCTGAGATAGAGATATTTCAAGCAGAATCAAAACATTAAACCCAAATAAATAGACGAGGAACCCGTATGGATTAACTAATGAATATTACAAACAATTCAACACTATTAATACCATCCTAAAAGCTGACACCTGCAATAAAGCACATAGAAACTATATATTCCCTCAAGAAATGCCCCAAAAGCCCTCGGTTATTCCAATACAGTAAACAAGGGAAAGACCAGCACGATACCACAAATGAAGGCCAAGTTCAAGAAAACAATTAAGGGAAAAAGGTACGCAAAAGTCGGTTAGCTACCAAATTCTGCTAAGAACCACAAATACTTACCTTTACTATTCACCTCCAATCAGTAGGATTTGTAACCAGGCAGAGAATCTATAGAAAATACAAGAAAATAATCAAATTAATACTAATGTAATACAAAAATATGATCAGGCTTGTTCATCACGCTGCTGACACCGAAAAAGAAAAAGCGTTTTGATAGAAATAATTGGAATTACAAGCAACATGTAGTGATGGAAGAAATTTAAGTATTCCAACTATATTAATCAATAACGCCAAGTACTAGCACTATATAAAAATCCATATCACTCAAGTATTAATATCCCAAATGCTTTCGAGTACATTTATTAATATACCAATGGTAGGGTAGAGGGGAACCTAGGGGATAATGAAGGTAACTGGACTGCGGGGAGCGTAGGTCAGGGCGACTTTAATAACTGAAAGTTGGGAGGTACTAACTACGAATACTATGATGGCAAACTAGTAACAAAGGCAGGCGAAGGGCCCACCTGTCCTTAATTGTCTAATATGAACCTGACAGCAGACAAGACACATAGTTGTATCCAAAACAACAATTCAACCCATAAAATAGCCCTATTTGGCAGATGACTATTTATACTTACAATAAGAAACCCCAATCCATCACTACCACATATTATAAAACAAATAAAAACATTCAACAAAATATCTTACTCAACAAAACAAACGACACAAAGTCACAGTATACCAGTAAAATATATCCATAAAACCCTCAAATTAATTTCTCATAGAAATACCAAATACTACGGAAAATAAAACCTCGAAAACTAATATCTAGGAATAAAATGCGAGAGAACAACTGGTGCCACTCCTTATATCAAATAATTATCTACCACTCCCAATAAAATACAGAAACAATTAACAGACTGGGAAACATGACTCCTTAAACTTAACCCGGGGCAAAAAAATATTATTAATAATGATGGTTCTTGACCACTTATTTATATTTAGGAGGTTGCCAATCACAGTCCCACCACATATTCATTCAAGCCCAAAACAGAAGAAACCAGGCGGTTGACATTACCCTATATTGAAAGGATTATATATCAAGCTGTGACTAATGAACCAATCAAGAATATGGTGGCAGTCAACAGACCATTCTCATGAGGGTGCAATTATAGAACAGGAAGAGGTTAAACCTACAACCTTAAAACAAGTTGTTGGGACAGCATCCTGTAGGATATAAATCTAGAAGGAAAGTGTTTATGTCTCCTACAGTACAGCTACTAATTAATTGGGAAACCCCTCCCAAAGAAAACGCAGTTATTTACAGGATTTTGTGGTGCATATTGATTTTCCAGCAATGGAAACTGTGCATTCCAACCTAAACTGTATGGTATAAATATAATTAATCTCTTATAGCATTATTACGAGAAGGCCAATATATACCATTCCCAAAATAGATGAAAAATATAATATGACCTACACAGAATATTACAAACATATACAGATAGTATCTTATCTGTCCAGAATGCATATTCAATGTAAATATTTGAACAGTAATATATAGAATTCCATTGGAACTACTGTTGAAGAAACCTAAACACAATCAAATTATTTTATATGCCGTTATAGAAAAGAAAGATTTAATAGAATCTATGAGTTGGTCACAAAAAAATGTGGAATCGTGATCTGTACAATCATTACAAATCATGAACAAATGGCAAGATGTTCTCTATCAATACCTTTCAGCTGTCTAATGTGTATCGACTTCGGGAATAGGAAGGGAAGTTACATACGATGTCACAGAACCCCCCAGAAACTTTAGCAAATGGTTTTCCTCCCACATATCCCTTTGTGTTGGAGATGCCAAAAGGACATAGGAACATTCCTACATATCTGGTGGTCCTGCCAAAAATACAAAGAATTGTGGTGTCATATACCAGAATTTCTGGCAGATCTATTTAACATCCCTTTCCATGAAAACGGAACTATCATTATTATTAATCAACCTCAATCTATTCCCATAGAACAAAGGACGATAATATCAACTATCACCATAACTCAAAATAAAATGCCAAAAACTGGTTATTAACTAATGTTCCAAACTAGGACACTAAAACTACCTCCTGACAAACCAATATGCAAAGAAAAAAAATGTTTAAGAGTAAATAATAATTCCCAAAGTTTGATAAAAATGGGAAACTGGTACATCGATAACAGATCCCAAACAAGACCTTCATATTCAGTCTTATAGCTGATTGACTTTGTACTTAAGAAAAATATATTTTGGCGTGCAAATTTAAGATACCTTAAATTAAGTTATTGTTATATATTTTTTCTTTTTTCTTTTCTGAATATAGTGTATGCAGAAGATAAATATCCAAAAAGCAGGGGGGCACACTTGAGTAAATCACAAATTTCATTTTTTAAGTGATCAACATGCAGGTACACGTGCATGTTTGAGCACTTAAATAAATGAAAATTTGTGATTTATCTTCAAGTGTGCCCCCCTGCTTTTTTGATACTGGATTATATACTCACCTGATATGGACAGGTTTCATGAGGTGCACTTCTTAAACTTACCTGTTGGATATCCACAATTTTTGATATGTAGAAGATAAAATATACTGACTAGATCATAATGTTTTATGTTTTATTTTATGTTAATTTTATAAATATAAGGTCGTAAAGTTGAGTAGTTTCAATAGGTATTGAATATTACTTTTGCAGAAAAAAAAAATCTTCAATAAAAATTAATGATATAAAAAAAAAAGTTTAAAACAACTCTGTGCGAGTGGACCTCACTTACAAAAAGTATACCAAAAGTAAATGTGTACTTTTTACATTTTATATACGTTGTATCAGATTTTATAAGAATCAGAATTTTTAAAACCTAATTGATTTTTTTTTTACTTTAAACGCCAGAAATACTTTCTTTTAACCCCTTAAAATGGATTTTTTGCGTGTGCTGCTGGGCGGAATAAACCACTGGCGCTAGAAACTGCTTAACACAATATAAGTGTACCTGCTCAGGGTCTCTAACTTGCCTACAAGGTCACAGGGGGGTTCCATGGGCCATTTCACCATAAAAACCGAGAAAAAGCATTAGCTCCTGGTTTTATTGCCTGGGAAAAAAATATTAACCAAAAAAAAAAAAAAATTTGGCAAATCTGCAGAGAACAGATATTTGCTTCATTGGCATCCAGGGTGGCCAAATCAATGAAGACCATGTACTGATATTTTGACCCATGTACGTGGCTTAGGCTGAGTAGCTACATGTACAATTTTTTGTCCCAATCTACCAATCATTTAGTGTATCGGTTGTCCGACAGTTTGTCCGAATGCAGACAATGAACGATCGGACACGGTCGTCGTGCGGTTCAGGACACTTAGATTGGACTAATGTGCAACCGGAGGGACATCATAGGAGCGGGTGAAGAGTGTGGCCATCTGGCGTTAAGTGACTGAATCTGAATTAGTCTTAAGGTTCGTACACATCGTGCGTTAACCATGTGCAATTCTATTATCATGGGTTGCAATTTTACACATCCCTATTCGGGTAAAAAAATATACAATCGGAGATAATTCCATGTAATACAGAGTATTGCATATACCTTCTAAAGTGCCCTTGCTCACTTATTTATGGGCAAAAACCACTGGCCTTTTAAGTGAGATTGCAACATCACAAAAGTGATATTGGAATAGCACAATCCAAGCAAGGAGAAGGTAGCTCTAAGGGAGAAATTTCACCCCGTGGCTGCACATTTTTGCTCTCATGAAACATCAAGTATCAAACTTAGAGCAATGGTGATAGACACGTACCTGTAGACAGTCGGGTAGGGACAGGAACAATAAACTCTTGCGAAGGGAGCTTGTGGAGCCATAAGTTGATGGGGGTAAAGACAAAAGGTTTAACAAACATAAACGTGGGCCTTTCCTGTTTCTTACCAAAATGCTGATATATTTACATTTCAAAAATTATAAATGTATGAGTATGAGGATTCCTGCCATACTCTTGGTAACAGAGTTCTTAGATTTGGATTTGACTATATAGAAAATTACTACCCAGCACCAGTGCGATATACCCCTTGAGTGGGGAAGAGAGGTGCACATAAGCAGCTTGCCTGTGTTGCAAACTTTTGGATGTAGTGAATAAAAGTTTAAACAACTCTGTGCGAGTGGACCTTCACTTACCAAAAGTATACCAAAAGTAAATGTGTACTTTTTACATTTTATATACGTTGTATCAGATTTTATAAGAATCAGAATTTTTAAACCTAATTGATTTTTTTTTTTTATCTTTAAACGCCAAGAAAATTACTTTCTTATAACCCCTTAAAATGGATTTTTTGCTGTGTGCTGCTGGGCGGAATAAACCACTGGCGCTAGAAACTGCTTAACACAATATAAGTGTACCTGCTCAGGGTCTAACTTGCTCACAAGGTCACAGGGGGGTCCATGGCCATTTCACCATAAAAACCGAGAAAAAGCATTAGCTCCTGGCTTTTATTGCCTGGGAAAAAAATATTAACCAAAAAAAAAAAAATGTTGGCACCAATCTGCAGTAACAGATATTTGCTTCATTGGCATCCAGGGTGGCCAAATCAATGAAAGACCATGTACTGATATTTTGACCCATGTACGTGGCCTTAGGCTGAGTAGACACTGTACAATTTTTTGTCCCAATCTACCGATCATTTAGTGTATCGGTTGTCCGACAGTTTGTCCGAATGCAGACGAATGAACGATCGGACACGGCCGATCGTGCGGTTCAGGACACTTAGATTGGACTAATGCTGCAACCGGAGGGGACATCATAGGAGCGGGTGAAGAGTGTGGCCATCTGGCGTTAATGTACTGTAATCTGAATTAGTCTTAAGGTTCGTACACATCGTGCGTTACACATGTGCAATTCTATTATCATGGGTTGCAATTTTACACATCCCTATTCGGGTAAAAAATATACAATACGGAGATACTTCCATTGTAATACAGAGTATTGCATATACCTTCTAAAGTGCCCTTGCTCACTTATTTATATGGGCAAAACCACTGGCCCTTTTAAGTGCAGATTGCAACATCACAAAAGTGATATTGGAATAGCACAATCCAAGCAAGGAGAAGGTAGCTCTAAGGGAGAAATTTCACCCGTGGCTGCACATTTTTGCTCCATGAAACATCAAGTATCTAAACTTAGAGCAATGGTGATAGACCACGTACCTGTAGACAGTCGAGGTGGTAGGGACAGGAACAATAAACTCTTGCGAAGAGGAGCTATGTGGAGCCATAAGTTGGATGCGGTACAGACAAAAGGTTTAAACATAAACGTGGAAAACACAGGAGGGCAACCAGAAACAGGATACAGGACTCGAATACAAAGACTGCTAACTCCGGCTAGAAGGGCTAGGACACAGGAAACGTAAGTATAAATTCCAGGTCACCTGTAATTAATGTCCCTGTCTTAACTGCCCAAGGCGTAGGGAATGGTTTACCCATTAAAATTTCGAAAGGCGACAACTTGGATATAGAATTGGGGGCCATACGAATCTCTGCTAATACAACTGGTAAATAAATATCCCATTTACTAAAAGAACCTGCAGTAGCCTTCCTAAGCTTCTCTTTTATTGTGCGGTTCATTCGTTCAACAACACCTGAACTCTGGGGATATAAAACTTCTATTCAATCAACAACAATTACACAATCTGCTGTAATACTTTAGAAATAAAAGCTGGCCCTTTATCTGAATCTAACAGGACAACCTCATTTAGGAATAATTTCCTTACACAAAATTTTAGCAACAGTTTTCACATCTTCTTTTTACTAAGTATATTGGTCAATATCGTCAGGCGTCATATGTGAGCCTTATAAATAGGACCGCGAGCAGACGCGTTTCGCCCCCTTAGCAATTTGGGGGTTTCCTCATGTGCCCAAAGAAAGAGAATGATCCCTGTCTCGCCGGCTGCTTAAATACGCAGTGCCCCGTTTAGTCGCTTAATCGTGACATCACACGCTGAATAGCATCACGGCGTCATACGTCGTGACGTCAGGTCCAATCGTAGCGCGCGAAGGCAGTATTTGCATATAGTCTATTGAACATCCAGATCCTGCTGTATTATAAATTAATAAATCTTATTGCATTGAAACAGAGGCCATAGGGTAGACCTGTATGATTTGCTTCCAATCATTATAAAATTGTGTGACAAATCTAATCTTAATATCCGTGTTTTTGTGCTTCGTCTTAAGTAAGTTTAATTGACTGACACCTTGAGCTTCGTCACTACAATTTTTTATCAGATTTGTAGGGTAACCCCTTTGTTCAAAACGTCTGGTGAGATCCTCAGCTGCTAAACTGTCTTTATGGTCTATATGGGTATACACGTGGAGGGTTCTGCCTGGCGGTATCCCCATTACCCATATAGCAACATACACATGGAGGGTTCTGTCTAGCGGTATCCCATTACCCATATAGCACATACACATGGAGGGTTCTGCCTGGCGGTATCCCCATTACCCATATAGCAACATACAGTGGATGGAACGGAGAGTGGGTGTGTCAGGGTTGGAGAGGTGGGGTTTGGGCCAAGGAAGGATGGGGCATTCTGGGGCAGGGACTTCCAGTCCCATCCAGGGGATGGGATTTCAGCCCTGACAGCGGGACTCGGGATTTTGTCCCTACAGTTGGGACAATCCCGTCCAGATTGGGATGTCTGGAAACCCTGGGCGACGCTCATGTCTGAAATCCAAACATACCTTAAAGAAGGGATTATCCATTATTTCATCCGCCCCGCGACTGCACGCTCCAAGTCGTTGCTTCCGGTTCTTATCCAAAAGCTACAAAAACAAAATCATTTGTTACCCACAAATGTCGTTCACTTCCCAGGAGGTTTCCCGGTAACAGTTTCAGTCGTGTAACTTACTCTATACAAGATGGATTTGGTGGCCAAATTTAGTTCCCCGGGAATCTTAGGCTTCATGTTACAGACAGCATATCTGAATTTCTCTTCAGTCTCTCCATTGAATGGCAACTAAAGAAAGAGAGAAATATCCGTAAAAAATTCCATTCCACAGCTCAATTTATATGGAACCAACCAGGCCCCAAAGAAACATCAGTAGATTCTAGACAAGAGAATTATTTGTAGGTGACCCTTGTTAGTGCAGATGGGTCCACATGACCAACTGCCTCGTGGCAGGTAGATATGTTGGTAGTAAAACCGTTTTTATACTTACATAGCCAAGTAACATTTCAAAGATAATCATCCCTACAGACCACCAGTCCACGGATCTGGAGTAGCGTCCATTTCTGTACAACTCTGGAGCCAAGTACAACGAATGTCCACACCTTTCTCCACATTTACATACGATTTCATCACCGTAGCCAATCCCTTAACCAGAAACAAAACATTCACAGTTAATATGTCTCTTTTATGTAGTTGTTACAGCTACTGGCTTTTATTTTAGACCTGCGCAGAGGGACGCACATAAATATTACCAAACAGTTAATGGATCCAGTTATATTTTCAGGTTACTGCACTGTGTGTAGACAATCTTCATAAAAACTGGTTTAACTTACAACAACCAACTCTAAATTGGGAATTTTCAGATTTGTTGCATTTGTTTTGCACCGGCAACAAAAACCGGCAACAAAACTAAACTGAAAAATAAAACCTAAACTGATATGTCCCATTCTATGGAATTGTACCAGGAACCCTACCTTCCATGCAGAGCTCGAAGTCGGCTATCTTTAGGTATCCATTGGTAGAGAACAAAAGATTTCCTGGATTCAGATCTCTGGGGAAGAAAAAAAAAGAAAATATTGAGAATAGATAATAAGTTTGATAATTTGATAATAAATAAATGTATCTGTTGTATTAAGTTAGTTTAACTAGACTTACAGTTTAGTTCTTGAAGACCCCCTTCGACCCCCTCACACATTAATATTATAATATGACCTTAGCTATTAAAATAATCATATCCCCCACGTTTACATTTCTGCTTACCGGTGAACGATCCTGTGTCGGTGTAAAAATCTCACTCCTTGGACAAGGCAGGCCGAGTAAAACCTGCAGGTATTAAAATAAAACCTTCATCAGTCAATCTATCAATAAATCCAACATCTTCTACTTATTACCAAGTCCATACAGTCACTACACCCAACCTTCCCATAGTGCTCTGTGTCTGGGGGCTATTTACATAAGGTGCCATGGAGATTGTATTATTCTGCTTAAAGATTACAGATAGCCATTGGCCTTATTATCCAGTGTCGTTTGTAAGAAGAAAAACATATGAATTAAAGGTGGTCTCTATGTTAAATGTTCTAAATTCATAAATCCTGCAGCAGTCACAGCTGTGGGTAGGGAATCCATCATTTCATCCAGTTTATTATGTATCCCTTTACCACTGTCCGACTGTGAGACAATAGGATACTGTCTGATGGTCACCAACACTTAATACTCACACTGCCATTTCATATGACATTGGACCTCTGGCACAGCCCATGTAGGTTTTCAAGTCCAGCATGGGAGCGAGTTCGAGAACCAGGCCATCTTCTTGGTAGGGGGTTTGAAAGGAGCCATCATATCCCATAATGAAAGGACTTCTTTCTCTTCTGCTCAATAGCAGAATCTTCTTCTCTATCTTGAAGCTAAAAAACAAGATGAATTATTATAGAGAATCAACGTCAAAAAATGGTCAAAGGATTTTTACAAGAGAAACCAATTGGAAACGCTCCGTGTACGGTGTATCTGTACAGTACTAATTAGTAAACTGGAAGGTCTGTCACTGTCCAATGGTGTTACCATTTACCACTTACCATTCAAGTTGGTCCTTTAGCATTGTTTTGTTTCTAATTTTTACTGCAACTTGGTTTCTATCTTCTTTAACTTGCGTCAGGAAAACCTGCAAATAGAAAACATTTCATGACTTCCCCTGTACAATTTAACAAGGATGATTATTATTATTGACTGAATGTCTCACCTTTCCGAATGCCCGTTTGCTCATCCAACCGCAGAACACCAACTTATTGAGTGATGACAATGAATCTGCATGACATGAAGCTGTAAAAGATACACACATATATATATATATATTATATATATATTATAAAACCAGTAGCCATATTGTTAGATTTGACCATAGATATGGTGTCTGCGTTGGGCCTTATTTTTCATTCCCTCACCTATCTGGCAGTTACCAGAGATTAGTCAATTTATGGAGTGGTTCTCTAGAACCTGACCCTAACAGGGCTCTCATTTAAACCTGTACCCACATGACCGGTAAACCTGTTACCCACAATCGTCTTGTCACCCACATAAACATATTGTTTACCCAAACCGACCCCATGTAGGTCTCTAATAAAGAGCAATTGAATTTGATGTGAAAGTGTATCTGTAGTGAAAAAATAACACTAGATAATATAGGCGGGAGACTGCACACCCACATCTGTTACTTACTTTCCGTGATACGGATGGTTAAACTTGCTGCACCCTCCACTTCTCTAACATGTGCACGTTTGACACTGTATGGCAGGCTGTCTACGCTGCAAGTTTTGCCATCAGTATCGAGGAAAGTAGGTAAGCACACACATGTTTCTCATTCTAGCAGATATGTGGTTATAGTGATATTTCTTGGTTAGTAGAGCTCATATACTGTAATCTGGAAACCCCACTTGATCTGTGCACATAGAAAGGTCATAAATATGATAACAACATAGACCACCGATTCCCCTTTACTTTACTGTGGTTCCTCTGCTTTCCACTCTTCTTTATGGTTCACATTGTGCCTTGCTTCCTGTCCTGCTGGCTCAGATCAGCCTTCAAGCCTTGCCTCGACCTCTGCAGGCTCAGAGTCAATGCCGCCAAGCCTGCCTCGATCACGCAGCTCAGAGTCAGTGCCGTCAAGCCCTGCCTCGATCACTGCAGGCTCAGAGTCAGTGCCGTCAAGCCCTGCCTCGATCACTGCAGGCTCAGAGTCAGTGCCGTCAAGCCCTGCCTCGATCACTGCAGGCTCAGAGTCAGTGCCGTCAAGCCCTGCCTCGATCACTGCAGGCTCAGAGTCAGTGCCGTCAAGCCCTGCCTCGATCACTGCAGGCTCAGAGTCAATGCCGCCAAGCCCTGCCTCGATCACTGCAGGCTCAGAGTCAGTGCCGTCAAGCCCTGCCTCCATTACTGCAGGCTCAGAATCAGAGCTGTCAAGCTTTGTCTCAATCAATTCATTGTATCTTCTTTCAGTCTCTGATGTGGTCTCCGCTTCCTTCTCAGGGTCGGTATCTCTGCATTTTCCACACCTAAACACTTTCTCCAACCGACGTTTCCATCTTTTCCATCGGGAGACTTTTTTCTCTGCAGGGACAGCCTGTCCCACGACTTTTATCTCCGTTTCTACACAAATGTCCATGTTGTCCTCTGGGACGTCCATGATGTTTTCCTTGGAATTCATATAATCGTAAATAGTTTGTAAATACTATAAATGTGCTAGAGCCTTTACTTCGTAATATTATATTATTAAAAATGATAAATGTTAATTATGAACATGTATCCATAACTTCCTGTTCAATATAATATAATAACAATTAATTAGCTACTGGAAAAGGTTTATACTTACTAATGAGTTGATATTCATTGAAAAATCGCGAAAAATCATTGTTTGTTTGCAAAAAAGAAAGAGCAGCCAAATGTGGACCGCTCTGTATCTCAGCAGCAAACAAAATGCTACAAACTAGAAAGGTCCAATTATACAACATGGTGCCATGCGCAAGCTTTGTTTACTATAGAAAAAAATGTAAAGGCCGATCAATATTAGGTGATCAGTTCTGAATTTTATTACCTAGCGACACATAACTATAAGTAGGATACCACTTTCCCTTTAAGAGCCACATGTATTATCTACATGATAAAAGGCGCTTGGCATTTCTATTAGAAGCGTGATGCAGGCAGCATGGATTTAAAGAACTGTATGGTTGTTACTCAACCACTCTGCAGGCCCAGGGCCTAACCAATAAAGGCATATTCTGCAAGACGCGGTTTACAGCTGTCCTTTAAAGGCGCTACCTGGCTTTTACCTTCCTTTTATCCTTGTTTTTAAAAAATTTTTGTACCCTGTGTTGCAAACTTTTGGATTTAGTGAATAAAATTTTAAACAACTCTGTCGAGTGGACCTTCACTTACCAAAAGTATACCAAAAGTAATGTGTACTTTTTACATTTTATATACGTTTTATCAGATTTATAGAATCAGAATTTTAAACCTAATTGATTTTTTTTTTTATCTTTAAACGCCAAGAAATACTTTCTTATACCACCCTTAAATGGATTTTTTGCTTTGTGCTGCTGGCGAATAAACCACTGGCGCTAGAAACTGCTTACACACATATAAGTGTACCTGCTCAGGGTCTAACTTGCTCACAAGGTCACAGGGTCCATGGCCATTTCACCATAAAACCGAGAAAAAGCATTAGCTCCTGGCTTTATTGCCTGGGAAAAAATATTAACCAAAAAAAAAAAATGTTGGCACCAATCTGCAGTAACAGATATTTCTTCATTGGCATCCAGGGTGGCCAAATCAATGAAAGACCATGTACTGATATTTTGACCCATGTACGTGGCCTTAGGCTGAGTAGACACGTACAATTTTTTGTCCCAATCTACCGATCATTAGTGTATCGGTTGTCCGACAGTTTGTCCGAATGCAGACGAATGAACGATCGGACACGGCATCGTCGGTTCAGGACACTAGTTGGACTAATGCTGCAACCGGAGGGGACATCATAGGAGCGGGTGAAGGTGTGGCCATCTGGCGTTAATGTCTGAATCTGAATTAGTCTTAAGGTTTCGTACACATCGTGCGTTACACATGTGCAATTCTTTATCATGGGTTGCAATTTTACACATCCCTATTCGGTAAAAAATATACAATACGGAGATACTTCCATTGTAATACAGAGTATTGCATATACCTTCTAAAGTCCCTTGCTCACTTATTTATAGGGCAAAACCACTGGCCCTTTTAAGTGCAGATTGCAACATCACAAAAGTGATATTGGAATAGCACAATCCAAGCAAGGAGAAGGTAGCTCTAAGGGAGAAATTCCACCCGTGGCTGCACATTTTTGCTCCATGAAACATCAAGTATCTAAACTTAGAGCAATGTGATAGACCACGTACCTGTAGACAGTCGAGGTGGGACAGAACAATACTCTTGCGAAGAGGAGCTATGTGGAGCCATAAGTTGGATGCGGTACAGACAAAAGGTTTAAACATAAACGTGGGCCTTTCCTGTTTCTTACCAAAACGCTGATATATTTACATTTCAAAAATAAACGCTCCGTGTACGGTGTATCTGTACAGTACTAATTAGTAAACTGGAAGGTCTGTCACTGTCCAATGGTGTTACCATTTACCACTTACCATTCAAGTTGGTCCTTTAGCATTGTTTTGTTTCTAATGTACGGTGTATCTGTACAGTACTAATTAGTAAACTGGAAGGTCTGTCACTGTCCAATGGTGTTACCATTTACCACTTACCATTCAAGTTGGTCCTTTAGCATTGTTTTGTTTCTAACTTTTACTGCAACTTGGTTTCTATCTTCTTTAACTTGCGTCAGGAAAACCTGCAAATAGAAAACATTTCATGACTTCCCCTGTACAATTTAACAAGGATGATTATTATTATTGACTGAATGTCTCACCTTTCCGAATGCCCGTTTGCTCATCCAACCGCAGAACACCAACTTATTGAGTGATGACAATGAATCTGCATGACATGAAGCTGTAAAAGATACACACATATATATATATATATATTATATATATATTATAAAACCAGTAGCCATATTGTTAGATTTGACCATAGATATGGTGTCTGCATTGGGCCTTATTTTTCATTCCCTCACCTATCTGGCAGTTACCAGAGATTAGTCAATTTATGGAGTGGTTCTCTAGAACCTGACCCTAAACAGGGCTCTACAAATATTACACCTGTACCCACATGACCGGTAAACCTGTTACCCACAATCGTCTTGTCACCACACTAAACATATTGTTTACCCAGACCGACCCCATGTAGGTCTCTATAAGAGCATTGAATGAGTGTGAAAGTGTATCGTAGTGAAAAAATACACTAGATATATGAGGCGGGAGACTAAACACCCACATCTGTTACTTACTTTCCGTGATACGGATGGTTAAACTGCTGCACCCTCCGCTTCTCTAACATGTGCACGTTGACACTGTATTGGCAGGGCTGTCTACGCTGCAAGTTTTGCCATCAGTATCGAGGAAAGTAGTAAGCACACACATGTTTCTCATTCTAGCAGATAGTGGTTATAGTGATATTTCTTGGTTAGTAGAGCTCAATATTACTGTAATCTGGAAACCCCACTTAGATCTGTGCACAGAGACAGGTCATAAATATGATAACACATAGACCACCGATTCCCCTTTACTTTACCTGTGGGTTCCTCTGCTTTCCACTCTTCTTTATGGTTCACATTGTGCCTTGCTTCCTGTCCTGCTGGCTCAGAGTCGTGCCGTCAGCCTTGCCTCGACCTCTGCAGCTCGAGTCAATGCCGCCAAGCCCTGCCTCGATCACTGCAGGCTCAGAGTCAGTGCCCAAGCCCTGCCTCGATCACTGCAGGCTCAGAGTCAGTGCCGTCAAGCCCTCCTCGATCACTGCAGGCTCAGAGTCAGTGCCGTCAAGCCCTGCCTCGATCACTGCTGGCTCAGAGTCAGTGCCGTCAAGCCCTGTCTCGATCACTGCAGGCTCAGAGTCAGTGCCGTCAAGCCCTGCCTCGATCACTGCAGGCTCAGAGTCAAATCCGTCAAGCCCTGCCTCGATCACTGCAGGCTCAGAGTCAGTGCCGTCAAGCCCTGCCTCCATTACTGCACTCAGAATCAGAGCTGTCAAGCTTTGTCTCAATCATTCATTGTATCTTCTTTCAGTCTCTGATGTGGTCTCCGTTTCCTTCTCAGGGTCGGTATCTCTGCATTTTCCACACCTAAACACTTTCTCCAACCGACGTTTCCATCTTTTCCATCGGGAGACTTTTTTCTCTGCAGGGACAGCCTGTCCCACGACTTTTATCTCCGTTTCTACACAAATGTCCATGTTGTCCTCTGGGACGTCCATGATGTTTTCCTTGGAATCAGTAAATCAGTAAATAGTTTGGTAAAATAAACTATAAATGTGCTAGAGCCCTTTACTTCATATATTATTATTAAAAATGATAAATGTTAATTATGAAACTGTATCCATAACTTCCTGTTCAATATAATATAATACAATTATTAGCTACTGGAAAGGTTTATACTTACTATGAGTTGATATTCATTGAAAAATCGCGAAAAATCATTGTTTGTTTGCAAAAAGAAGAGCCGGGCCACTGTGGACCGCTCTGTATCTCAGCAGCAAACAAAATGCTACAAACTAGAAAGGTCCAATTATACAACATGGTTGCCATGGCAACAGCTTTGTTTACTATAGAAAAAAATGTAAAGGCACAGATCAATATTAGGTGATCAGTTCTGAATTTTATTACCTAGCGACACATAACTATAAGTAGGATTACCACCTTTCCCTTTAAGAGCCAAACATGTATTATCTACATGATAAAAGGCTGCTTGGCATCTCTATTAGAAGCGTGATGCAGGCAGCATGGATTTAAAGAACTGTATGGTTGTTACTCAACCACTCTGCAGGCCCAGGGCCTAACCAATAGAAAGGCATATTCTGCAAGACGCGGTTTACAGCTGTCCTTTAAAGGCGCTACCTGGCTTTTACCTTCCTTTTATCCTTGTTTTTAAAAAAAGTTTTGTACCCTGTGTTGCAAACTTTTGGATGTAGTGAATAAAAGTTTAAACAACTCTGTGCGAGTGGACCTTCACTTACCAAAAGTATACCAAAAGTAAATGTGTACTTTTTACATTTTATATACGTTGTATCAGATTTTATAAGAATCAGAATTTTTAAACCTAATTGATTTTTTTTTTTATCTTTAAACGCCAAGAAAATTACTTTCTTATATCCCCTTAAAATGGATTTTTTGCTGTGTGCTGCTGGGCGGAATAAACCACTGGCGCTAGAAACTGCTTAACACAATATAAGTGTACCTGCTCAGGGTCTAACTTGCTCACAAGGTCACAGGGGGGTCCATGGCCATTTCACCATAAAAACCGAGAAAAAGCATTAGCTCCTGGCTTGTATTGCCTGGGAAAAAAATATTAACCAAAAAAAAAAATGTTGGCACCAATCTGCAGTAACAGATATTTGCTTCATTGGCATCCAGGGTGGCCAAATCAATGAAAGACCATGTACTGATATTTTGACCCATGTACGTGGCCTTAGGCTGAGTAGACACTGTACAATTTTTTGTCCCAATCTACCGATCATTTAGTGTATCGGTTGTCCGACAGTTTGTCCGAATGCAGACGAATGAACGATCGGACACGGCCGATCGTGCGGTTCAGGACACTTAGATTGGACTAATGCTGCAACCGGAGGGGACATCATAGGAGCGGGTGAAGAGTGTGGCCATCTGGCGTTAATGTACTGTAATCTGAATTAGTCTTAAGGTTCGTACACATCGTGCGTTACACATGTGCAATTCTATTATCATGGGTTGCAATTTTACACATCCCTATTCGGGTAAAAAATATACAATACGGAGATACTTCCATTGTAATACAGAGTATTGCATATACCTTCTAAAGTGCCCTTGCTCACTTATTTATATGGGCAAAACCACTGGCCCTTTTAAGTGCAGATTGCAACATCACAAAAGTGATATTGGAATAGCACAATCCAAGCAAGGAGAAGGTAGCTCTAAGGGAGAAATTCCACCCGTGGCTGCACATTTTTGCTCCATGAAACATCAAGTATCTAAACTTAGGGGCATATTTATAAAGGATTGTCTTTTTCGCCAAATAATTAGCGCAGCACATCGCAGCGAAAATAGCACCATTTGGGGCTTCGTTTCGCCACATTTATAAAAAAGCGAAAAAAACACACTTCGCGGCTAAAAAAGGCGAACGGGCACGAAACCAGAAAAGCCCACTAGAAAATGATGTCAAGTTCAAAATGGCCACCTCACATTTACCAAGAAGTCAGCCAAGTCTTATTTAGTCAATCTTCTTAGAATTTCTCAATTGCAATACAATTTTCTTTTGCACTGCACATTCGCCTTTCTAATGCGCGTTCGCTTTTCCAAGGCATATTCCATTATAATGCGCGGTCGCCTTTCTAATGTGCGTTCGTTTTTCTAATGTGCATTCGCCTTTCTAATGCGCGTTCGCTTTTCCAAGGCATATTACATTCTAATGCGCGATCGCCTTTCTAATGTTGCTTTTCCAAGGCATATTATATTCTAATGCGCGATCGCCCTTCTAATGCGCGTTCGCTTTTTCAAGGCATATTACCCATTAGAATGCCTTTTCGCTCAAACAATGACTTTTCACCACCTTCAGGGTCACGCTAATCTTTCGCTCTTTTTAACGCAAAAACCACCTTTCGCTCTTTTATAAATCGTGTTATGCCTTTTCGCTCCCTTTTCGCTAAAATTACCATTGCGAAATAAGGCGAAAAGGGTTTAGCGATAGCTTGCGGAAACGGTTTCGCCATTCGTTAACGCTACCTTTATAAATAGCGTTAGCTGTCTTTTTGGCGAAAACCCATGCGAAAAGCGAATGCGAAAACATTTCGCTACTTTTCGCTCTTTTATAAATATGCCCCTTTGATGCCAACTTGCATGCACAAAACCAATATGGACCAGGCTGGACTCATAGGCTGAGCGCGAAAGCCTATGACTAAGAGCGTGGGTACGCTTGAAATGCGTAAGGCTATGGAAGTCTTTTTGTTATGTTACATGTGTGAATAAAGTTGATTGCAGTGAAGAGTCGCAAGTGCTTTCTGTTGTTCCAGTGTGCACCAGAGTTCCTCGTGTTCGGATTGGAAACTGTAGCTGAATAAGGAACCAACTTCAGCCTGCGAATAAGAAACCAACTTCAGCCTGCGAATGAGAAACCAACTTCAGCCTGCGAATAAGAAACTATCTGAATAAGAAACCAACTTCCGCCTGTGAATAAGAAACTATCTGAATAAGAAACCAACTTCAGCCTGCGAATAAGAAACCAACTTCAGCTTTGTGGCCGTTATGGTATTGTAAAAATGCAATTTTTTTTGTAAAATTGTAAAATGTTTTTCTGCAAAATCAAAATCTTTATGGTGAAATTCATTAAACCACTAACCATTAGCAGATCACATACAGGGTAACTAGATTTTAATGTAAATAATTAGAACTTAATTAAGTGACAGAGAAAGTTTTGTTTAACAAGTATTCCAGTTCTAAAGGTCTTAACCTGGGTTAGTATGGAATGCGTTTAGCATAGAAATCTTACTGCTATAAAATTAGATTTAACAATTACAGCCCTTTTCCTTTTTACAGTATAGTTATGTAACAGCAATTTGTGCTCCTACGCTGCAGTGTGTCTGACAGTCACGAACAACAGTGAACATCTCCTTCATTTTGCTGAGACATTTTTTCTTAGGTATGACTTATTTCTCCATACTATCTTTGTTGTGTTTGCTAGAGGGTTTTTTCGTTGCAGACCTTAGTTGCGCTGCTTGTTGTGTACTATACCAAAAGGATTATTTCCTTTTTTAAGACAAACCAAATGACACATGTCAAATCTTATTTGAGCCTCCTGGGGACAGGACAATGACATCATGAGGGCTTGTTTACTTTTCTCCAATCCTAATAAATCAAACACTGCATTCAATTGTGCATGACACAGGCATTTCTCACAACATCACATTCCTCTTTCCCCCTGGGGGTTCAGATATCTCTGCACATGATCAATTCAATGTAGTAACTGAGTATTTCTGTTTAGTTACAATGGTAGATTTGCGTTTGGGTATGGTGGACCAGAATGTAGTTATTATGTACAGAGATGGCTGAAACTACATAGTTTTGTTCCTTTTTCAGATTCCCGGGAAAATCCCGAAGATCAGAAATTCCGAAACGGAACGAATTTTCGAAGATTTAGAATGTACGGAATTATTTTCGATAATTATCAAAAATATCTTCAAACCTTTGAAAATCCTCAAAAATACTTTTGAGTTTATGATCGTATTTTCAAAGATTTTCTAATGTTCAAGGCTATTTTTGAATATTTTAGAAAATAGCCTCAAACGTTTGATTTTTGAAAATAAGAAACTTGAAAGTGGTCTCAGATAATATTTCGAGGATTTTCGAACGTTCGAAGATATTTTTGATAATTATCTAAAATAGCTCCGTACATTCGAAAATCTTCCAAAATCGGTCCCGAAATCCGGAGGGTCCGTCCGGACGGATCTTTCGGATTTCGGAACCGAAGGGTTCCGTGTCGGATCCGGATCCCATCTCTAATTATGGAGTTACATCATGATCTTTTTTGTTTGTTTCCAATTGTAGCTTGTATACCCTGTACTAAATATTTTCTAAGAATGTCACACACTAATAGTAACATGATCCTTCTGCTCATTTTGATAAAACGATCAGTCCTGGACCCTTCTTACCGGGCTGTTCAGTTTTGTCATCTGATTTCACAATGATTTCTTTTTTGGAGATTTGACCACTGGGATTATATTAATACAGTAGATACCGGTAAGGATATCACTATTTGTAAGTACTTGCCATTATTCCTTTTTTAAAAAATGGTTTTACTTAAACATTTACATTGTAAAAGTATTTACATAGTTCCAAACATTCACACTATATATTGTATTCATTCAGCATATAGACATGGAACTTCACTTTGGGAAACCCTAGTGAAAATTATGTAATTAACCCCCATGCAGTAATTTTGCTCTTTGAAGTTAAACAGATCTCTGGGGATATATATAAAGAGCAGTATCATGATGACGCTAAACCTAAAGGCTGAGACACATAAGAAGCAGTTCTTTGTTCGGTTCGGTTTTGTAACCCTGCGCGTGGATTTCCTACAATTTCCCTAAACTGAAAGAAATATGTTCTGCACCAATCATGGTGATAGCATGCGTTGTGATTTCAGACAGCGCATTTCAGTGCAGTCAGTGGGGATGGCTACATTGCTTGCGACCACATTGCATTTTGTGGCAGTGAGAGTTAATCCTAACTGTGCAGTATTGGTATTTTTTTGCAACAGTGTCTGTTTTTTTGCTCTGTAGCGCTAACATACAGACTGCATTGCAACATACCAATATTATGTATTCCAATTGTGTTTGGAATTTTAAGACCATGGTTAGACTTTAACCACTGCAATTGTAAACTAACCATACATCTAACATTCAGAGGTTTCGCTCTGCATTGTTAAATTCTGCCTCAATAAGTAAAAACCTATAGTGTTGGACTGATATCGTAGGTTTCAAAATCTGCCCTTATGTTTGTGTCTGAAAGAAACTTGGCTGATTTCCTCAATTTAATTAAAGGGCAAATTCCACCCCTCAAATAAAAAAAATTGTGTTTATGTAAATCACCCCCCACCCAAAACTGCAATTGTTTGACTACTAGAGGAGGAAGCTAGCGGATTAGTATTTAGTAATTGGCTGTGATGTTAACTGTCATATCCATAATTCTTGACGGACAGTGGTTAACCAGGAAGCAGGTTATTATTTTTATAGCTTTTGTAGCTTTGGGGTTTGTGGGGTGATTAACCTATATACAGTTTTTCATTTGAAGGGTGGACTTGTCCTTTAAGTTCAATTTTAGATAACGGTGTGTCAATCAAAGTAACAGAATAAGTCTTAAAGGGTAACGAATTATTTCAAACTAGTAAGGATTTTATAAAAAGCCTTCCATCGTACCTTCAAAATAAAACCTAAATCACACCTCTAGGTAAAATTGGTGAGATTTATTTCTGGAAAGTTTCAGCAATATTACTTCCTGCTTAAACACTTCCTGTTTTCAGCCATGTGACCATCTTGTAGTCATGTGACTAGCCTTTGCCTGCATTAATAGGCTCCCCTTCTCAACTGTCATTTCCCCCCCCAGGTACTTCCTGATTTCCCCAGCATTAAGTCTTAACTGAGCATGCTTCTCCCCTGGGGCGGACAGGTGGGGCAGAGGTTTGGTGATGTCACACAACCTACTGGAAACAGGAAATTTGAACATTCGCCCCAATAGAATGTCTCTCAGGCTGCTGCCAGAGATGTGAATGTCGTCTCATTTTAAAGGAAATACTGCAGCCTTTCATTTAACCCTAACTTGTTTGGAGACCACAGTTGCCCTTTAATGCCCTGAGTGTTTTATTTAAGGGAACCTTATTAACAGCAGTTTCAAGAAGTTGGCCAGTGTTAAGTATTCCATTTAACTCTGTGTATTAGTACATACAGTTACCAGAAGTAAGTCTAAATTTGATTCTATTCACAAGGCAGTATGATCTGATATCTATTCAGCTGTAATCAGTAACATCAAAGCAATGATCACTAGTTTAGGGATAAATGTTTTGTATATTTGGATTCCAGTATCACCTGTATGCGGATGATACCCAAATTTACATCTCTGCCCCAGACCTCCTTATACTGATATCCCAGTTCCCTGACTGCCTTGGTGCCATCTCTGCCTTTATGCCCTCCCACTTCCTCAAACTCAACATGGACAAGACTGAACTTGTCCTTTTTCCACCCTCACGATCTTTTCCTTTCCCTAGTCTTATTATTAATATTAACAATACACCTATATCACCATCTCCTCATGTCCGCTGCCTGGGAATAACGCTAGATTCCGATCTTTCCTTCAAACCCTTGCCAATTCCTGACGGCTCCAACTCAAAAACTTCTCCCGCATTTGACTATTCCTCTCAAATGAAGCTACAAAAATCCTAATCCATGCCCTAATCACACCCTTCACTGGTTGCCCATCATGCAAAGGATCCAGTTCAAGCTGCTTACCCTATCCTATAAAGCACTATCCAACATAGACCCTTCATATATCTCAGAGCTGATTCACCGATATTGTCCCAGGCGCAAACTCTGCTCCGCAAACGATCTCCTCCTCTCATCCACCCTTGTCACCTCTTTCCATGCCCACATTCAGGACTTTGCTTGTGCTGCCCCTCTGCTCTGGAACTCCCTTCCTCCATCTGTCCGTCACTCACCATCCCTTAACACCTTCAAACGTAACCTTAAAACCCACCTCTTTAGGCTAGCGTATAACCTGGCCTAAACATTACCCCTCTTACTACCCAATATGATCCAACCCGCCTTTCACACTCCACTGCGTATTTACAGCCTACTGATTCCTGCAACCTTATGTTTCACCCCCATTTCCTCTGGACTGTAAGCTCTTTGGGCTCTCTCCTATTGTATTACGGTATTGCTGCAAGAAACTCATCACTCTGTTTACTTATATTATGTATTACCTGTGTATCAAACTCCAATATATCCCCCGGGCACACTGTTGTATGTGAAATCAAATCACGCTTTATTCAACGTTTCAACGTCACGCAGGACGTCTTCACGATGAAGTTTGATATTATCAGTACTGCACATGGTAGATGGGAGCTGTGTGACCTGGAGGCACCTGGATATAGTTAATGATATACTGGATGAGTGCAGTTGTGCTTAGAATATATTACCTGTGTATGTAATATTTATGACTCTGTATAACATGTATTACCCTGTATGTAATGTATGACTATGTAATTGTAAAGCGCTGTGAAAGATGTTGGCGCTATATAAATCCATAATAATAATAAAATAATAATAATCACAGCAATGATCACTAGTTTAGGGATAAATGTTTTGTAATGCTAAATGTTTCCTCTAGATGTCACCAGAGTTTAGAATAAAGCCGCAAATCATAGCAGTAACAGATGAAAGCAATTCCTATTACTTTTCAAATGAAGTGCTCAATACACTTCCAGGCATAAATCATAGTACAGACAGAAATAGCTACTGGTTCATCACTACCAATGTCACAAAATTAAAACAAAAGAAATGATAGTTATCAACTAGCAAGCATAACGCTACACAAATAAGTCTGTAAACCTCATTAACCCTTGAAGTTCCAGACAACAGTTTCTGTAAGAAAAAAAATTCACAGTGGAAACACTTTACTATAACCCACCTTGCTTGAGTGGGGGGTACCAATTAATTAATTAATAGGCAGTCAGAACACTCAGGGGATTGTTCACCAATAAATCATACCATAGGACACCGGGGCCCTTTAGATTACAAGTAGATGTGGTAACGGCAAGTTCATTGGATATGTTACTAAAAATGAAAGAATAATGAAAGTTACTGGGAATTCTACATAAAACACTGTTTTTCAAGCACAGATTACATGATTGGCGGCAATGTAGAAACATTGCCATGCGATTGCGATTCCCCATGATTCTCAATCAGAGCGCGCACAATTGCGCAAAAAAATGTGGATCGCATGCTCTCCAATTTACAGATCACACACGCATCGTTCCCTAGAGCACTAGTGGGCCACATCAACTGGGCCACATCAACTGGGCCACACTAGTGTGCGCCCTTAAAAGCGTGATCAGATAGTGCTTAAAATCCATTCAGTGTGGCCTAGCCCTAAGTGTGGGGTTAAATTCAAACAGCCCTTAACTAAACTTCCATATTGCAGCCGCTCCTTCACTGACAGCCGCTCTGTCCCGACCGCGCGCCCTATCTTAGGTTCATGCGCGCCAATACAAAAGATAGGGCGCGTGATCGGGAGAGAACAGCTGTTCAGTGAAGGAGCAGCTGCGAGTGGAGCGGCAGTAAGGTAAGTTCCAGGTCCCCCGAGCGTCCTATTATTCACAGGGAGGTGAGAATAAGCGTTCTCACTTCCCTGTGAATAATACAAACGAATGGCAAATAGTTGTTTTTTTGGATTTAGTGTTCCTTTAATACAAACAAGAGATTTACAGTAATCCACAATGGAGATATCAAATCTATTCAACCTCCAATACTATCCAACTATGTTACTATGTTATGCTATGATACTATTATGAATGCTGGATTTGACTGGTAGGCATATTAAAGGGTAACTGTGGTGTATGCTTTTTTATGTGGTGTATGCTTAGCTTTATTCTGTCAGATTTTTGTTTGTGACCTTTTTTAACCTACAGTATATACAACACATTCCTGCCAAGGTGTGCGTGCATGTACAAGAGCCCAGATTAGGAGGGAACAGTACTGTATATATACAGGGATTTCACTATACTGGTCTCTTGGTTATCCATAGGTGCCCATAGATGCAATGATTTTGTTTCCTAACAAGCAGGTTGAAAAGGTTTTTCTTTGGTCAATACGGATCGAACAATCCCTTGATCGGGGACTTCATAGTTTAACAACTGCTGTAGGACTGGAAAACCCAGAATTAGAAAGCAGAAATAGACAGGGATGATTTTGTGGACTTAGCTTTTTAGCCATTGCCTTACCGTACTTCTCTTTTAACGCCTTTCCTTTGCTGACAATGAGCGGCTAAGTCTGTATTTTTTGTTGATTAGAGAAATTGCTTCCTGACCTGATATTTTCTTTATTCTTAAGACTAAAACATTTTTCTCTCTTTTTCTTACCCTTTACTCCAGGCACTTTCATTGTCAGAACCAGCAACTAATTAACTGCAAAAGAGGCTTCTTGTGTGTGAAGCCTTTGTGCATAGTTAGTAAAACAATGTAGCTGCTCTTTGTTACTGAGCTGGGCTCAGTAATGATAGTGTATGTTTCCCCAGGCATCCATAGGTTAGTGTTATTGAAGAGGTCTTTATTTCTGTAATTTAAAATGGACCTTTATATTCTCACTAAGCTAAAGGGTAAAACATTCTGGGCTATTTTGCCAGTGCCTTTAAGAGCAATGACTGTGTGGGTTTCACAAATGTCAGCTGCTGCTAGCGATACCGTAGTTCCAGCCTTTTCTGTACAGCTTTTTACTTCTAACTTATAGTTAGTGTTAAAGAAACAGAGTTAAAGGGCATGTCCACCGTTAAAGCAGACTTTTTGCCAGTTTCTTTCATCATTTGTAACCAGATATTTAATGATAAGCTCTCTTCCATTCTGAAAAAGGTATCCACCCCTTCTCACTGCTCAGCAAGCTTTTCGTGAGCTTGAGCACGTGCAGTGGAGTCAGCAGGTAAAACAGCAGTCAATCACTGGCTGTGATGTCACCAGGTTAAAAGCCAGCTTATGAAGCCAATTATTATACTTAAATATCTAGTTAATAATACATTTAATCATGTGCTAAATATATCAGTTGGGGTTGTAAGCCGGTAATGGAAATTTGTTTTAAGGGTGAACACGCCCTTTAAGTCCCCATGGTATGGTAGGTAGCACCAACTGTTACTTAACAAAACCCCCCATCTCAATAACAATCCGACTTATTATGGGTTAAAGAATGGCTATCACTGTTTTATTTTCTAACTTCAAAATAGGTGATTGATTAACACGATAAACTACATTATCAACCTTACCAACCAATAAACTTACTGGCCAGCCCTCAATAACCAGAGTGCCTTATCTCGATTATTCTGGCTCACCCATCATTTTATAATCTATTTCCAACTTCTCAGTCCCTTCTTTCCAACTCCAGCTATGACAAAATAGCATCAGATCTGGATCTAAACATGAAATGCTTAAATTAAGTGAGTTAGGTATTGTTCCGCAAATGTCATATAGTTTAATTTTTCTCTTTTTTTCTTTCTTTTTTTTTTTTAAGGATTTGTGTAAAAGCATACAAATGTGTACAAACAAAAAGGGGGTTGGGAACAAGTGAAATACAGTAGCAAACCACAAAATAAACAGGTAGGATGGGAGGGAAGGTGAAATACCTGTGTGCTGCTGCCCAAGGTGAGTGAAAAGCCTCTTCTCACATTTCACTTTTATGCAATAGTGCCCAGAAAAGCAGCACCCCCTATCAAATGGTAAGGCTGGCAACCTGAATAAATTACCCAACTGGTTGCCTTCTGCTCCCATGTGCACCAAAGTTTGAGTGGCTTATTGGCTCCAGAAAAATGTGATATTGAATTGCCCAGAGCCAAGGAACTCAGGCTCTGAGGAAATCCCCCAGATAGTGTTGTGTAATTTACAGTATATATATATATATACAGTTTGGACAATAGGTAGGCACTTATTCAGCATCCAACTGCCCGGGTTCTGTCCCCAATAAGTAATAAATATATATATATATATATATATATATATATATATATATATATAGTACAAAATTTGTTCCAAGCACACCTTCTTTTGATCATGACAAAACTTTATTGACGTTCCGGTGCTCCGTATCTTCCTCATTACAAGTCTATTACATAGACTTTATATATATCTATATATATATATATCTATATATATATAGATATATATATATCTATATACACAATTTCTAGAACGACACAGCACTCAGGATTAGCTTTTTTGTGATTTATTCAGTCATCTGAATAAACAGACTCCCCTTCTTCAGGCAATAGATGATGACAGACAATGTCCATAATATGGACTCAACACAGAATATAAAGCCTGCTACAGGAAGTAGACATAATATTAATCCCTCCCCCTTCATTCAATTACCAATAGACCATAGAGGCCGCCCTGAAACCTGTACATACCAAATACAGCATTGTTCAGTTAACAAGAAAACAACCCTGGACTAGTATCAAAGGAATAGATAGAGATCAAAGTCTCTATTTAATCCATTTGGATACAATGAATTCAATTTGTGGACTCACCACACCTCTCTTTGTTGCAATTTAAGGACTCTGTCCCCCCCTCTAATGGAGGCCTTGACCAACTCCAACACCATATACTTTAAATCCTTTTCATTATGCCCTGCTTCTCCATAATGTTTAGGTACCGGTAGCTTATCATCACGGAGTTTAATGCTCGACCGGTGTTGCGAAATCCTGCATTTAATTGATTGTGTGGTTTCACCTATATAAAGATGTCCACACGGACACCAAAGAGCATACACAACAAATTTACTGTTGCACGTATAGGTGCCCCTCAATTTATATGGCACCTCCGTACTCGGATGTACAAATGTGTTACCCTTATGGACAAATTTACATTGGGTGCAGCGGGCACAGGGAAACATGCCCAATTTCTTAGTGCTTAGAAAGAGTTGTGGCCGATCCGGTTGACTCCTAAACATCGATCTGACCACTTGACTGCCAATTGTTCTACCCTTCCGATATGATACTAAATTCTGCCACCATTGGATATGCTTGTCCAAGCAAATGCCAATGTTTGCGTATGGCATTGCCCACATAATTGGTACCAATGCCATAGTCTGTTATAAATGGTATACGTTTAGTCGTGCTCCGTACTGCATTTTCATCTCTTGAGTGCACCCGATCTAGGGCATCACCTAATACTTTTTCAGGATACCCCCTACTTCTAAGTTTCATAAACATCTCTTTAGTTTGTGTCTCTTTCCTATCATTCTCTGTAACTATTCTATCTACCCTAGTGAATTGACTCACCAGGATGGACCTTTTAACATGTTTGGGGTGATGGCTCTGAAAAGACAACAACTGGTTTCTATCGGTAGGTTTAGAAAATAGTTCAGTATGAAAACAACCTACTCCCTTCTTCACTCTTACATCCAAAAAGCAAATTGTGCTCAAGTCACAATTCAGGGTGTATGTGATAGTAGGATGCAATTTATTTAAATCAGTGTCGAATCCCTCCAGGGATCCAATGTCGCCCCGCCATAGGAGGAAAATATCGTCTATATACCTCCACCAGGCCAAACAATACCCAGTGAAGGCAGACAGACGATAAATAAAATCCTCCTCAAGCCATGCCATAAAGGCATTGGCGTAGGCAGGGGCGGCATTGGATCCCATGGAGGTCCCACGTAGTTGCTGATAGCTGACACCTTCTAATGAGATGTAGCTCTCTGTTAATACAATGCTTAAACATCTAATAAAAAAAGCTAATTGCAAATCACTGTACTGGCCACTCTTGGTTAATATCCTCTGTACAGCCGCAATGCCCTGGTCATGCGGTATAGCTGTATATAGGGATGACACATCCAGGGTGGCCAGTACGATATCATCAAAGTGTTCAAACCGTAGAGCTCTTAATTTAGTCAAAAAGTCTGTCGTGTCCTTCAAAAAGGATTGCGTGCCCTTGCATGGTGGCCATAGGGCTGAAAATTGAACTGATTCCAGCCACTATAGGCCTACCCTGGACAGGGTTCTTGTGAATCTTGGGAAGGGTGTACAATATGGGCATAATTGGATGCATTACAGTCAAAAACCTCTTTAGTTCCTCTGAGATTATGTCTATATATTATATATATATATATCGCTGTACCTACATGGTATATATATATATATGTTTTCCAAAAGTTCCAAATGTACTCAGGCACACCGCTGTTGGCTGGTTTAGCCAGACAAGTTGGTAGGTGCAATCCTCTCAGCCCCCTACTTGTATGTTGTTTTTGCACTAATAAAGAAGTTTTCACTTACAGTAGTGTGCTCCTCTACTTTGATACCTTGCTTATATATATATGTATCCATGTAGGTACCAAGCACTCCGAGGACTTATTCATAGAGAACTTTTATTAAGACAAGGTAGGTCTGAGGCCTACATGTTTCAGCCCGACATTGCTGGGCCGTCTTCAGGACCCATATCAAAGGCCGGCCCTGTATATATATATATATATATATATATATATATATATATATATATACACTAGCAAAAGTGTGCCCGTTGGTGCACAGTGGAAATTATGTGTGTAGTTGCAATGCTCACAGAAACCATCAGAAAACACCCAGGGGGGCAATAATAAAATTAGTCTGAAGGTCCTAAACAAAACCCAAATAATCGCATCATATTAAATGAACAGATGCACACTTATATCCTCCCTTACCTATACTACCTACCAGCTAGAATATAGAGGATCTATGTAGAATAAACCTGCAGGTCTGAGAACTGACCCAGGCAATCTAAACAGCACCTTTGGGCAATCAAAAGCAGCCCAAACATATATCCGATTTTACTTTCCCAACTGAGTGCTCCCGCAACATTAGACTGATCCTGCAAGAACCGCCTGTCTGTGGCATAGAATAATGGGAAAGGTGGTTCTGGCAAAATCAAACTAATATTGCATGAGCGCTTGGTTGGATAAGTAAAATCGGATATATGTACAGCCACCTTAAATCCTATACAGTATCCTGATTAACATGCAAGGTTCATATTTATTAGTATTTACCACAACAAGTTTAACTAACCTATGGGGTTAGGACTTGGGAGCACAGGTAACTGATTGAATATACATGTTAGGGAGAGGTGTGGATAGAGGAGCTAAAAGCAGAGATGGATTAAGATCATATGGGGCCCTAGGCAGGGCCATAATTTAGGGGCCCCTTTTTGCTACATATATTGTATAGACTGCTTCTGAAGCTGGGCCCCCAGAAGTTTCCTGGGCCCTAGGCAGTCGCCTAGGGTTGCCTTGTGGATAATCCTGCTCTGGCTAAAAGCTCCACACAGAGTATAAAATGAAATAGAGCCTTCTTATAACAGAAGGTACCGCATATAATCGTTATTATAATAGCATTGCCTTAATAATCTAACATATAAACACATATTTCTCACTCAAAGAAATGGGTGGGGACATGCAAAGTATCTTATTTATTGCCTGTGGCAAAGGCATGTGTCTAGATATAATACAGCCTAATGGTAAGAGCAGGCGTGTTTAACTTGTGACCTTTTACGTGTTTGAAAAACCACAATTACCAGCATTCTCTGTTTGCAGTAAGTTTTTCCTTAATATCCTGTAGCTAAGGCATCTGTCTAGATCTAATACAGCCTAAGCTTGTGACCTTTCACATATTTGAAAACTGCAAATCCCAGCATTCTCTGTTTTGCAGTTAGTGTCTTCTTAATGAACTTTTCACATGTTTAAAACTACAACTCCCAGCATTCTCTAACTGCACAGAATTCTGGAAAACTTAGTTTTCATACATGCTGGAATAAAGACATTTTACTGACATACAGACATTAAAAGCCCACGGTCATGCTTTAGCACTTCCTACCCAAGGGTTTGAACATGCAAGTGATTCATCTGCCCTTCCTTTACATCCATAGCTATTATACTATTAGATTAGGGAAGCATTATATGGGTCGATTGGTTGGCGCAACGTTATTGCCTGCTTTGCGGCGGCGGCACAATAACCCGAAGAGGCACTCGTGTGGCCGTTTCAAAGTAATTTACCAGAGGTTGCTTGCCTCTTTACACGCAAGTATTAAACACCAACTAATAGCTGGCGATAAATACTTATGTGTGGGTGAAATTCACCCAAAATCGCACAGCCTCTGGTAAATCCCGTACGGGAGATTTTCCCAGAGAGCTTGTGCCTCTGGGTGAATCTCCCTGTTAGAGTCATAAACTTTACCATATTTGCACTCACTTCCAAATACCACCTACCTGACAGTTATAATCTATAAAGTGTAAAGGTTCGTGCACACATGCGATCGCCGGTGCCGACGCATGAAGTGTGCGAACGGCCATTTCAGATTATATTCGTGCCGTATATCGACAGAACGGCCATTTCAGCCAATAAGGTGCCCATACATGGCACGATTAACGGCCGTTCTTACACATCATGCGTCACGGGTTGGCACCTGCGATCGCATGTGTGTACGAACCTTAAGGCTGTGTAAACACCAGTAACAAACAAATAGTGTCAAGGATTAGTCGGCTGGAAATATGTGATGGTGTGGGGCGGACAGTATCAGAGAAATGGGTCAGTTAGTAAATCACGGCCAATCATGCAGTTCCCTATGGGACCACGTGATCAGTCTGTCACATGCGCTGCTGGCTGCAGCTACTGTTACTGTGACCAACAGTCATCTGTCCTGGCAGGGCTCTCACACAAAGCAGATCCTCAGTTGGGACACATGATAGTGTTATATGTATCCAGACAAAATGGTATTAACCTGCAGATCTGAACACAGATCCAGGCAATCCTGCCACATTGTGCAATGCAATCTGAACAGCTCCATTGGACATCCTGAGACCCTATACAGGATCCAGAATAACTTGCTAGGTTCATACTTATTGGCAATTACGATAGCAAGTTCCAGA
Organism: Hymenochirus boettgeri; assembly: GCA_019447015.1. Taxonomy (NCBI): domain Eukaryota; kingdom Metazoa; phylum Chordata; class Amphibia; order Anura; family Pipidae; genus Hymenochirus; species Hymenochirus boettgeri. Next base: position 103,677,617 of record CM033469.1, on the reverse strand, counting down.
TTTACAGTCAATATGGGGTTAGGAAACACAGGATTCTGATTAGCTTGACAAATTATGGAGAGGTTTGGATAAAGGAGCTAAAAGCTCCCCACAGGGTATAAAATGAAGTAGAGCCTTCTTATAACTGAAGGTACCTGACAGCCTCATTGTGTTTAATTTATTAATATTGGGGTAATAACTGCCCATTTCTCTAAGAATGCTGGGTAGTTTCAGAGACGTGCAAAGTCATTTAATCATAAACAAACACTTCCTGTCTAGCAAACAAAAACTGGATTGTCTCATTACTTTCTATGGAGATTTTTCTAATTGGCTGTCACATGTTTTACAAACAGCACATAACTGGGTGTAATACAGGAACTTCCTTACACTTCCTGTCTTTTCATGGACAGTGCCTAAGATAATTTTTTGATTTGCTAACAGTGGAAGATCAGAACCTCTCATTGGATGTTAGTAAAATTCCATTTCCTTTTAGTGTCTACATGGAGATCCTGTGTGCCTTAACCTATCATTTTGAGTTTTCCATTCAAACTTAGGGGTGTCCAGTAAAGTAAGTTTAGTTTATTAATTGTATATGAATTGGTTTGTAATTCAGTAGTAGGTAGTAGTACTATACTTTGTATGGTGTTATTTCTTATGGTGATTTTAATTAAATACCGCAAATTACACACATACATATCGACCTTTCCTATGTGTAATAATGCTCCTCAAATAATAATGTAATAATGCTCCTCCTTAGTTAGTTGCTCCTCAAAACTCAATGCGATCTCTGTAAAAATATAAATTTATTTATATAATATATATAATATAATATATAATTTTATATATATATATATATATATATATATTATATATATATAAAAGGGATAAGGGATATATATATATATATATATATATATTTATATATATTGATAGAATACGAATATAATGAAAATAATCAATAAAGTAAAATTAGCTTGGTGAGGATATTTAGATGCACAGCTAGTAGTGGGCCCTATTTTATTGTACTGTATATATTTATATATATTTTAGAAATAAATGAATGCCTTCCATTGGCTAACTCACTTGATTGAAAAATGCTTTGAAACATGTAGGTCAGATAAACTTGTTTACAATATCCATTCATTATATGACAATTCTCTACTGATACAGAAAACCACATTATATTAGCCAGTTATTTACTTGTATAAACAGTAGTTATATAATGACCGTAAGTGGTTTGGTTTTGGTGGGATTTGGTTCTTGTGAGATATCCCTCAAAAATCTTCACTCTGATGCTTCTTTATTAGCAATAAGAATAATAGATAAAACAGCGAATAGTCTAAAAACAAAAAGAAGAAACAAATCCAGGTCATTTGTGGTCATGCTTGATTGTAATATAAAGATAGCAAATAACATGGGGGTGTATACAAAGCTCTATTGGGTGCCCCAAACAGCTGCTTTTAAGTGTAGTAAGTAGACTATAAACATGATATTGCTTTCTGTCTCCCTTTCTGCACTTTACTACATGAGCAGTTATGTAGGGCACCCTGTACTGTCAGCTCTACACAAACCTCTTCGGTTAAGTATGTTAGCTTCTTTGGCCTTTTGATAAAGCTTATTCAATTTCAGTTAAATAAATACCCAAATAATAATAATATACAGTATATATATTTCTGAAGGTTGGCAACATTTGGCCAGCTGGCTCCTGTACAAACTGCACTGTTTATACTAGTGACACAAGTATTACTTAGAATAATTGAGAACTCATTTGTTTTGGTTTCTATTCAACATATTACACCTCTGAACTCCCGGGCAAATGATTCAGACAGGCAATAAAATATTCCCTCCCTTGCGTTGGTAAAATAAAAACTTTTAAAGCAGTTTAACTAAAGTCGGTTCAGCCTCACTACAACTGGCCTTGATCTATTTCTTTTCTTCCACTACAAACTCAATTTTCTGTACTGCAGGGAAATGATATTTATTGGTGTGGATTTCCTAGAGACCTGAAAACAATACATTTATTTGAAAAAAAGTCCTTAATGTGTTTTTTTGTGCAGACTTTTCTTAATGAAAAATAAACAAACTGTATATAAAGGAAAATGTATTGGGAAATTCCTATTAAAATCTAGTGATTAAACCCCAGGCTAACAGACACAGTTGCATGTTAAATCTAGCTGAAATATATAGTATACTAGCTGAACTACTTAATGTTGCCTTGGAAATTATGTTAATGTTATTTTCTTTGGCAAAGGACATTTGTTTGCAAAAAAAAAAAATATCTTTATTTATTATTTGGCAACATTCCCTCGTCATTCCGAAAAAACTCACAGCCTAATCACTTCTTCTTTACAGACGTAACATCTATCGTTAGGAACATCACAGGTAAATACCGCTGATCAGTATATGGTACAATCAGCTGTAACATCTAACAAGTATATGGCCACATCTAGCCCTTCTACCTCTACTGCTGATTTCCTTATTGCAGGACCTGCTGAATGAGAAGGACTTCCAATTACTACAGATACTAATTGTTTGGCACACAAACAACCATTTTTACAGCAGAACAGAAAATTTGCAGCATGATTTTCAATGTACAAAGATTAAGGGCATGTTAATAAAAGTATAGAAATACCGCTGCTTTCTCTGCAATTTATAAACCAACAGTATTACTGGCAGAAAGCTTGCATGATAATATTATTTTACGGTACATTCTATAGTTAAAGCTGCCAGAAAATAAAAACCCCTATGCACAGGGTCGATATTTTGAGTTAATCAGCAAATTCAATTGATTTTTCCGATTTTTTTTTTTCAGAGCGACTGTTCGATGATATGGATCAGTTTATCGGGCCAGGCAGGAAATTTTCCGCCGACCCCACCTTGAGTCCCCAACTCTCCACAGATATCCCATTTAAAAGATCAGTGTCTCAAGCTGGGCAACTTTGAGCAGTTCTTCTGATTGGATTTCTGATTGTTGCACTCGATTGGAATCTGATCAGAAAAACACCCTCCTGTGTATGTCTGTGTCTCTCCCATACACATCACCCCTCAGGACATGGTGGAGGTGTTGGCCTCCTTATTTCATCCAAATGTAATTTTAAAGTGATTAGCCCACCACCTGCCATCTCATTTACCTCCTTTGAGGTTGTTCAAATTTCATACCCTCTGTCGCTGGCTCCTCCAGCTAAATTCCTCTCAGGCTTTGAGACCTGGCTGACCTTTTACTCTCTACTGACAGCCCTGTTCTGATTCTAGGTGACTTTAACTGTCATACTGACAACTCTGCTCTATCCTGGCCCTCTCATTTCCTACGCTTATGATTTTCATTTGATCTTCAACAGTGGATTAATACTGGTAATTATTAGGACGGACACTTCCTGGATCTTGTCTTCACTAAAATCCTATTTGTCTCATCTTTTGAAAGTAACCCCTACCCGCTTTCTGATCACTATCTTATTACCTTTCTTGGGCAACACTCCTCTCTTTCTCCTGACCCCAATTGATACTGAATACCCGAGCCATAGAACTTCTGGTACTGTCTTCTCTCTCTCCTCTATTCCCTGGCATGCTTGTTAACTCCTGTAACTATGTCCTGACTAATTATACCGGAGTCCCTTGCCCACTCGCCGTCTCTCAAATCCTTATCCCAGGCTCAATCCCACAACCCATTTATAAGTAGGTGCACATGCGCTACTAAGCGCAGGGCCACCATCCAAATTTTCTGGGCCCCATACTATATAATTACTAGGCCCCCTATTTTTATACAGCCCTTTCTGTCCCCCTACACTTTATACAGCAGTGATGTTCCCCTCTTATACAGTGATTACTGGCCTCCTATACTTTATACAGCGATTAGTGCCCACCTATACTTTATACAGTGGTTACTGGCCCCTATACTTATACAGTGATTACTGGCCTCCTAACTTTATACAGCGATTACTGACCCCTATACATTATACAGCAATTACTGACACTCTATTCCTCACCTCCTTAGCATGCTGTGGCAGGTACATGGCAGAGAAGGACAGAGAGTTCATGCACAACAGTTTGTCGCTTACTGCACTCCCCCCTCCCCTTCCTTGTGCTGGAATGTGTAGAAGGCCACAGAAAGGGTTTTGAGTGCCACAGGTTCACCACCACTGTTTAGAGCTTTGCTTCATCAGGATTTCTAGCTGTGTATGAGATTGGAACAAGGCAGTGGAGATCAGCTGTAGGGTCTTCGAGCCCATAGTATGCTTGGACCCCATACATGAGTACCTTCTGTACCCCCCTGATGGCGGGCCTGGCTGAGCAGATGTGTAATGGAGAATTTCTCCATTACAAGTTTATGCTACAATGCCTCAACACCACACTTTCGACAGCAAAGCAAAAATACTATGGGACATAAATATGGGACATAAATAATCAGAAATTAAACCCACACCTCATATTCTCCATCTTTAAACTACTATTTTGCCCCCCCCCCCCCACTAATTTTCATGCTCATAACCTTCTGGATCCCTTGCAGTCAGGATTTAGGGGGAGATGTAATATTGAGCTTCCGGGGGTTAAATGGAGTTAACCTCAAACTTCCAGATGTTGTATCGGGTTTGTGTGGGGTTAACTCCATTTTTCCGGGGCCTGCGCCATTTCCTCTTAATGGCACAGGCGCCCAATGCAAAACAAAAAAGTTCGCTACTACTTTGTAGTGAGAAAACGAATGTGATTTCAATGGTGCAATTACCTCCACACTACTGCATTGCAAGAACTCGTCAGGAAGAGGAGTGCGGAGGTATTGCAGCTCCCCCTAAGTCCTGTAGTCCCGCATTTTCCATGGAGTTGTGAATGACTTCCAGGCTGCTAAAACCAAAGGTCACTTTTCTATTCTCATCCTTCTTGACCTCTCCACTGCTTTCGACATAATAGATCAATCCCTCCAAATGCAAATCCGTGGGCATCAAAAATGGAGCAGCATCCTGGCTCCTATCCTATTTCTCTAACAACCTACTCCGGGCCATATTTGTAAACGCGTGTTATTTGTAAATGCGCCCGGTCGTACATTTACACTGAATGTTCGTTAATTAATGAACGTCCAGTTGTAGAATGGTATTCTGTGGGGATCGCAGATCGTACAATTGCGTTATGTAGATGTACCATTGTTATCTGTAATTTATGATCATCGGTAATTTGCGATAATGATCATAAATTAAAATTTGTTTAGCGATCGGCTAAACAAACTTTAATATTTAACATTATAAATATGGCCTTCTGTGTCTTATGATAATAAAACCTCTTTTTCCAGTTCCTTTTAGTGTAGGGGCCCTGCAGGGCTCTCTTCTCTGACCCTTGTTGTTCTCCCTATTCACTATTTCCCTTAGAGATGTCATTACGAGAATACAGCAAAAAAACATCAAATTACTTACTATGGCACTTTTCCTATATATCTGTATATATAGCCACCTAACTAGATTATAAGCTCTATGGGACAGGGACCTTTTTCCTCATATCACATGGTTCAAGCTCTATATTTATTTATATATCTATGAATTTATTTATATTTTGTATGGCTATTTTATATGGCTTTTTGTATTATATTATTGTTCAGAGCTGAAGGCATCAAAAAATGACTTTATGTCTATGTCCACTTTAAATCCAAGCTATTCATTTGATCAAATTACAAATTACACCGAAAATAAAAAAAAGATAGTGAAGTTACAGGATGTATTGATGATAGTTTTACTGCTCTGTCGGTTTATCCATTCTGGTAGGTGGGCGGGTGCATACGTGGGACCTAAATAGAGTAAAATATACTTTTTTCTACACATGCAATATAAAATAAAGCCATTTATTTTTTAAGCTGATGCTGCAGTTGAAATATCTTTGCAATCAGGATGTCTAAAGCTATCAGAGTGTGCTATTTCTGTAAGGCAGATAGAAACAAATGAACCTGACTAAATCAGTGGCCTTCCATGCTAGGCCAGTGGTGTTAATGAACTGCTAGGCTAGCCCTGAATACTAAAGGAGGCAGAAAGTAGAAAAAACACGTATGAGGTAACAGCCATCTCTAGCCATTACTATCATCAAGATTCCCAGAAGTAGCAGTTCCAGTACTGCAGTATCCAAACTGTTTTACCAGTAAAGGTGTCATTTTATTTTTATTATTATTATTGTGGATTTATATAACGCCAACATCTTCCATAGCACTTTACAATTACATGTATACATTCACATCAAGCCCTGCCCTAAAGAGCTTACATTCTAAACACATTTATTTGACACATACAACCTATCAGTATGGCTTTATGATTGTGGGGGAAACCGGAGTGCCCAGAGCAAACCCACGCAAGCACAGGGAGAACATACAAACTACTTGCAGATGTTTCCAAGGGTGGAATCGAACTCAGGACTTCAGCACTGCAAGGCATCAGTGCTAACCACTGAGCCGCCATGCTGCCCTTGAAACAACTCATTAAAATAAAACAAATGGAGATTAAATGAAACAGGTAGTTTAGCCTGACTGGTTACCTGAAGATGTGAAGTAACAGCATTTGCCCGCTTTTAGTTAATGTGAGCTAGCCTAAACCCAGTACTGCTCAAGAAGTTTTTCATACTCACCTACAGATGTACAGCGAACCCTGGACTTTCGTTTCTTTTAATTATGAGCCATATCTTTGTGGGATTGCTGGACACAAATGGTTTGTAGATGATCTAAATTATTACTGAAATTACATCACTTATCCAGCAGCAATTCCCCTTTAATAAGCATGCTTAACCCCTGAAAAACATTTACCCCCACCAGGGCCCCCCAAACCCTACACACACAACGCTTAACTTGCTCACCAGCCTTTGTGAAAGAAGATATTCACTTGAAGTCTACTGGTCCCTTGCCATCGTGGCCAATGATGTAATACGTCAGCAGACTTCTTGATGGCTGTGTGAGCTTGTGAAGAACTTGTAAAGCTGTAAATGAAGTGGACACAGCTTGGTGAAGCAAAATATACATTTTCAGATATGCTTTGGGCACTAGAAAAAATGGTGTTTTGCTACTCCTGTTACCATATTACCATCATTTAAAAGGGGCATCAAAGGAAATGTCCAAATCCCAAATGATATTTCATGTATGTGTAGAGAAACCCTCCAAATTCTGTAATAATCTCACTGCCCAGAAGTGCAGGTATGCTGAGCTGTTCTGCCAAATCCCTGCCACATCTGCACGCTATTTCCTCGTCCAGGCAGACCTATCATTCCTGGCCATGATGTATGACATCATAATACACTGAGCATAGTGGGAGCTCTCTGAAGGAAGGGGGGGAGGCTCTACATTTATGTGAAATATCATTTTTGGGACATGCCCATTAAGATTTGCAGTTCCCTGATTGCAGCACTAAATAAATCACACTAGCATATTTGCATATTGACTTTTTGCAGCATTAAGAACACACCGTATCCTGGAAGGATTGAAGTGGGAGACACTATCTGCTTTTTATCCCAGAGACTAGTAAACTTGGGGTTTATCCCCGAAGTCTTTCAATTACAAAATAATCTGTAAAGCCAAATGATACTAGATACTAATTCTATGTTCACTTTGGGGATCTGTGATCGGAAGGAATATTTTAAACACTGACATTCCTGTTATTTTTACAGTTCATTTTAGGATTCAATAGAAAGAACAAAGAATAGTAAAGGAAAAGAAATTATAATATTTGTCAACAATTTATTTGTTATTATTTGTGTTCCGTCATTTCCCAGGCTTGCTACAAATTGTTTTAATGTTGTAGACATTTGATGTTATACGAGAATGTTTATATATATATATATTTTTATTACAAAATGGATTCTGCTATGCCTGGGAAGGTAGAATTGTGATCATATTTTTGTGCATAAATGAGTCAAGCCAATGTCATTCATTTCCCATGTATTGCATATTTTCCATTAGATGTATGGAACTCAGGATTGAGATGATAACAGCATGAATAGATCTGTCCCTCCATGCTTGAATAAAAATGGAAATTGCATTAAAATACTATCTATTTGTTGAACACTGTCATGGTGGAGGGGTTATTTATCATAGTCTCCAAACTGCGAAACACGGAGGGATATTGCCACTATTTCTATATTAGATAAGGAGAAAAAAAATAGAAATATCCCGTAGAAAGCCAGACAATTTTACTTTATGACAAAACACCTACCGTACCAGACAAAAAGCCTGTGGTACCTGATCCTGTTTAGTTGTACAGGATGGGCAGTGTTATCGAGAACAACTTTTGTGCATAATTAAAGTCTAAAAGTTAGTTGAAATAAGCAAACTACTTTGTAAGAAAAAATCCTCCATCCATCGGAGAGAAAGAGGTTAAACGTCAGTGGGCTTGACAATTTAATAGTTGTCTTTCTGAGTACACAGCACTGTACATAAAATGATACTGACAAGAAAATAATCAATAAGATAGAGAGTGAATCTCAGCTATCAAGCTTTAAGTGGCCCTGTGTGCTGCCCAGTACATTCTCACATAAAAATCCAATTTTCACATCCAGACAGATTTATTTTCTGAAGCTCACTGAAAGTACTAAAAAACCCTTCAAAACAACAACTTGCTTTCCCCCCTTTTTAATAAGAACCCTGCTTAGTGCAGGAATGTCTGCAAGGGAAAACTGCATCTGCCGAGAGCAATCGGACAATTACATTCTTCCAATTTTTATGCAAGCACTTCAAGGTGTTGCCAATTCAAGTTTGACACTACAACTTGGATATGTACTGATCAGAACCCAGAGCCCTTGTAGTGCTTTCAATCCCTTAGGCTGGGTACATGCAGGATGATATATAAACTTGATTGACTGGTCTGCTAAATTGGTCTGCCAGGCTGATATATTGTCAGCTGCGAAATATGGGCGTGGCGATCATGCATTTATTAAAAACCAAATGATTGGCTGAAATTAAAGCTGTGTCCAATCACATGTTTGTCTCTCTTGGTTGATCGGTCAATTGGAATCTGTCTGCTGTGGCTGGAAATGAGTTCCAATCCCTTAGGCTGGGTACAAAGGCCAATATTTCAACCTGATTGACCAGTCGTCTAAATTGACTAGTAAGCCTAGCTGAAATATAGTCAGACACAAAATATCCGATCAAATGCTTGTCTGGTTTGGACAATCGATCAACTGGCATCTGTCCAATGCGGCTGAAATTTAGTTCCAATACTTTGCCCATTTAACCAAATTTTCTGTTGCAATGGGCAATTGGGACAAAATATTGGAATATGTGTACAAACTCTTAGAAGCTTTGTATTAGATAATATTTTATTACGTTTAGTTCTCTTTAAAGGAGAACTAAACATTTTTCTCCCGTAAACACATATACTGTACATTGTTAGATACTTCTCTAGTAAGTTGCATTTACATACATCTAAGGAATACATTTCAAGTCCAGTTGATCTAATTGAATACAACAGATATACCATGACCTGGATGAATGAGAACCTTCACAAGCATCTAAGGAATATGTTCTGTAACTAAAAAGGCTTCAATTTTTTTGCCTGTACAACTCACAGGCCATTTAGCCCTTGTGTGCATGTGCATCTATTGGTCATCCCCACTGACCCCACTATATACACAGAGGCAGAGCATTTCCTATACAGATGTAACCACACCAATATTAAAAAATTCTAGTTACCCTGCAGTTCGTTTTTCCTGACAGTGTTAATTGCATACAAAATAGTCGGCTGATTTACCTATAAATAAACAGGCCCGAATAAAAACTGAGGTACTTATTTTTAACTGATAAACCAGGAAAACTGCTTGAATTACCGATGGTAATTCTACGATAACAAAACCGTAGATTTATGATCCCCATAGAATACCATTGCGGTAGTTTACTACCGCATGATATTCTACAGCCGAACATTCAGTAATTAAATAAATAATGTACGACCACGATCATACATTAACTAACCCGAGGTATTGCTAAAAAGCGATACCGCGGGTTTATAGATATGGGCCGAAAATTCATTATTTCCACCCCTCTTCTCCGAAAATATCAAGACTGCAATAGTGACTACCCTACCAGTGTTCCTGAAGTGAAATATTTGATCACCATCCAATTCCACAAATGTTCTCCCCTTAAAGCTGTATGGGCATGTTATGGTCTCAAGCAGTCGGTCATTGGCCATGGCATTATCTGTGACTGCTGGGCTGGGAAGAAAAGGCTGGGCATAGGACATGCCCCCCCCTAACGTAGATCACCCCTCAAACTTAAAACCTGTAATAGTTTAGAAGGTCTTAAATGTAATACTTACATGGTAGGCAGCTGATATCACATCAGAGTGACTGGGGAGTGGTAGAAAGAGGGAAAGTGGTCCATTGAAAATTTCTGTTCAGCTACACTTTAGTGCACTGTGAATAGTACCAGGCCTGAACCAGGTTAGGGAGGGTTTGTAGATACAGTATCTTACAAAGTGCACCCCTTACATATATTTTATTATATATAATATATCTATCTATATATAGTGCAGGTCATACTAATGTATAAACAACCAACAAACACAGATGAACTCTCAGGTCTAGTTCAAACAAACTGAATCCTTGTGTGAATGATCAATGCATATATCTTTTATATTCAGTTAGATCCACTGGACTTGAAGTTTAGTTCTTGAAGACGTTTCGCTAGTCATCTGACTGGCTTTCTCAATTCAGAATGACTTGTACAAGAATCTGTTGGCAATTGATTCGGATACAAGTCATTCTGAATTGAGAAAGCCAGTCGGATGACTAGCGAAACGTCTTCAACAATTAAACTTTAAGTCCAATTGATCTAACTGAATACAACAGATATACCATGACCTGGATGAATGAGAAACTTTACAAGCATTTAGATCAATGTATTTCAGCCACTAATCCTGACCCTAGTTTAAAATCGTATGCACACAATGGCTGCAAGCTTTATATAAACTTTACAACTTATACATTTCAACCTTTGTGTTTTACAAAAATGGACTCAATATAGCCCTTACGCTGGGAAAACAATTACTACAAAATGTATGCCCACTGACTCACACCCAGGATAATATAATCACATGCCCAATATAATGCACAGCCATTCCTTAAGGTGTGCAATTCTTGGTGTACATCTCTGTGTAACTTTACCATAACATAATTTATGCAATTTAAACTACTTTGTACTTCATTTCTCGTGCCTTCTCATATCTATTAAAGAACATAAAAGAGACACCTGCGTGGAGCCAAGTGGTTCATTGATTTATTAAGTAGAATTTGCATTCATTTTTGATTATATCATATGTTTGCTTTGCTGTTTGTTTTGTTGTTTGCTTTATAATTTGCTTTTATTTCATGTTCATGGCTGTACTTTTTTGTTTCAACTTTGTTTACTGCACCAGGTTAGATTTTCAAGCCAATTCGAGTGTTCAAATACTTTGTTGATATATGGCAATTTATTTTCAAACAAATATCTGTAAATGAACAGATGAATGTTATTTTACTTTGATTGCCAATTCCTTCTTATGTCCTGTATTTGTACATTGCTCCTTGCTGGCACTAATAAAATAAATTAAAAATATTCCCAAAGGTTAACCCATTTCCTACTCTCTTGTTTATTTTTGTTACATTACAGCCATTAACTGTATACCAGTTGTTCTCCAACTTTTTCAGACTGTGGTATGTGCTTGGTTCTTTTTAGGCACACATATGTTGTTAATGTTTGACTTCACACAATGTCTCAACCTATCACTGACGCCTCTGCCAGTCCGGCCCCTTCTGCTGCTGACGTGCATGGAAAAGGCAAAGAGCAGCAGCAGAAGACAGCCGAGGGAACCAGGGCTGGTAAATATATTTAGAAGGCTTGTAAGTTTAAAGGACAACTAAAGCCACAGAACAACACTGAACCAGAAGGCAGAACACCTTGATATAAAACGAGTAATCTGTACCTTACCTCTCATTTTGATATGGGCGCTGGGAAATATACCTAAATAACACATGGTTTGTGCTTTACAGCATTCTAGTTTCACACAGTTTGGTCAACGACCATTATGTTCTGCACATGCTTAGTCCTTAGCTATGGCAGAAACTTGTTACAGTTGGTCACACCCATTAATAATTTCTAGCCAATCCTTTTACAGGACAGATAAAGCAAGGAAGCATATGACTGAGGTCAGAAGGTGTGGTCTGACACTGCACATACACACAGATACTTCATCCAGTTCTTAACAGGCTTACATTTACTTTAATACAATTAACTGAAGTCATATTATATAGCTTATTGGTGTTTATAGGGGGGTTGTTTTCAGATTCTGTAGTGTAAAAAATTGGGTTTAGTTCTCCTTTAAACCATGCAAAGTTTAATTTTGGGTTTAATGACGTTATATACAAATTTTAGTTTGGGGATTGGACTTATCCTTTAACATTATTACTCATTATTTTGGAATATTTTTTACACTTTCCATTGTACATTGTAATAGAACTAGAATATACTCAACGTAATGTTATGTTACTCTACACTGCCTAATACCACAATATATATAAAAATCATATAGCAGTGCAAACAGATGTCAAATGGTCACGCTACGATTTATTTGATTACTGGGATGTGCACTTTGTGAAGTGCCTGGGGCATGAGCACCCGGTCAGGCTTAATTAATGGTGTGTTTTACTTATCAATTTAACTTATGCAGACTTGTTATTTGTCACACTTGTGCTTGAATAATTTTTCCTCTACCCCTTTATCTATATTGTTTTTGAGATTACATCTATTACAATATATTGACTACAAGGAATTAGAGCAGGGATGTCAGACTTCCCTGGCTGCAGAATACTGGGAGTTGTAGTTCTCAAACATCTGGAGGGCTGAAAGTTTGATACCCCTGATTTAGATAAATGTATTTCTCTCTCTTCGGGGGCATCAAGCTATGAAAAAAGAAGCCCCACCAATGACAACAAAATCAATGAATAAAGTTATTACATTGTCTGGAGGCATTTCATTCCAGCTTCTGCTAATGCTGAAATGTGGCACTAAACTAGTAATCCAAACTGTCTTTGCAAACCTTGCAGAGTGGCTACCTGAGTGTGATTAGGGCCTCAAATAAATAAAAGGTTTTATTGATCAACAAGCCACATTCTATATCCTACCAAATGGATTAGTAAGAAACCAATTATTTTCTGAAGGTTAAACATTCTCCCTCATTGACAATAATTATGTATAACATTGTCGCAGGAAATATTGTTTGGATATTGTGCCTAGTAGGCGAGAAGGACCTTTCTAAGGGTTATTGTATATTCTGACATGAGCTGAGGCAAATGCTTGTATGTCAACCTAAGAGAGTACAGTAAAAAAAAAAACACATACACATGAACTGCAAAGCCCACTATATTTTTTAAGCGTAGAAAATGACAATTGAACTATAATTGCCATTATCTCAGAATGTCAACATGAATCAGGGTATACAGCCATCAAGAGGATAACATAGCACTGCTGACAGTCACCTATAAAGAGAGCAAAAACACCTTTATACAGATTCCTTCTGATGTTTTCTAATAATTTACAGTGATAGCGTGAACCCAGGAATATATTTTTACTTGTCTCTGTCAATCTGCTGTCTGCACATCACCCTTTCCTTTCCTTCTTTTTCATTTGGACATGGCTCACTAGGTGAAAACATGTCTAGTTTTTTTTGAGACACATTTTTCTCTAAGATCTTTCACAGGTCTTCTTTATTAGATAGTGACAAAATGTCAATTGACTCAACTCTTCATTACAATCTTACATAGTATTCCTTTTGGTTTACTGGTTTTAATATACGGCACATTGTATGTACACTACACAAAGCAGTCTATCTGTATGATGATTGGTCGAGAATTAACTGATTGGCTAATGTTCAGTCCAAAATGCTCTAATTTGTATACGTGACCTACGTATAAGTGAATAAGACACCTAAATGGCAGCCAATGGCTTTGTGTGAATGTTGGAAAAAGTGGCAGCCAATGGCTTTGTGTAAATGTTGGAAAAAGTGGTAGCCAATGGCTTTGTGTGAATGTTGGAAAAAGTGGTAGCCAATGGCTTTGTGTGAATGTTGGAAAAAGTGGTAGCCAGTGGCATTGTGTGAATGTTGGAAAAAGTGGCAGCCAATGGCTTTGTGTGAATGTTGGAAAAAGTGACAGCCAATGGCTTTGTGTGAATGTTGGAAAAAGTGGCAGCCAATGGCTTTGTGTGAATGTGGGAAAAGGTGTGACACGATCAAAGCAACAAAAAGAAAAAAAAGGCAGAGGAAAGTGTTTCTACATTCAAGTTTTTCTTTTTCTTTGTACCACCTTCTTTGTTTTTAGCTTATTTTTTTTAATCTGAACTCCATTCACAAGTGTCATCTTTTATTGGTGGTAAATTGAAAAGATCATTCCATTTTATCGATCTGAATCTTTGCTTTTGTATTCAACAATCCCCCAATGGCTAGGTTTTTCCTCAAGTTGAATATACAGTATATCTGTATACCCAGAGCTGCTATCGCTCTATATTGCCCTCTGTAGGCAATGCACGGAGCCAATAGCGTTTCTCAGTGCATTGCGAATGGGCTTTACCCAGTTATTTGGTAGCGTTAAAGATCCCATCTTAAAGAGAAGTTACCGGCTTGGTACCTTGGTTGCGCATCTTAGATTTTGCATACTGCCACAACTGCCGTTAGATGTGTCTTAAAGCTGCCTTAACCCTTGGTACATCGGTTAACACGATTTTAAGACACAAATAGCCGATAATGGCTCTCCATACCTAGCCCCAATTGTAGCTTATTGCTTCACTGCTTTTCAGTTTAGAGATAATGTACAGACACAACTACATTTATTTCTGGATTTTGATGCCCAAACACTCACTCAACCAAATCACATGTTTTACTTGTCTTTAACTTATAATTGGAATTTCACTAATTATATGAATCCTTAAAATGATCCTGCTTGTTGGAATTACTGCACCTTTGTTTTTATCCAGAGCTGTCAACATAAATGAAGATATCTGCCAGGATTCCCGACTATAGACATGAAAGACTATGTGAACATGAGAGGCAGCAAGCTGCTAAATGGACCATCAGAGACTTATTGTGGTTCATTAGAATGTAACCTTAGCAGTGCATGTCAATAGATATTTCTAAAGACAATCATGCTTAAAAACAACAACTAATCTAACAGGCTTCATGGAAGGTTCATTTAACCCTTATCTTGTTATGCTCGCTTGCTATCTATGTGTCTGCTGATTTGATGCTTGTTTTCTTGCATGTAACTTTTGTCATTTGTTTCCTAATTGAGGATTTCGTTTTATTTCTAGTAACTAGTTAAATTATGATCCATGCAATACGTTTATTTTATTGTATCCCATTTGACCATTTAATGTACTAGTTAGTACACAGGGTTTTGCACAAGGATGTGGACATTATGTGTAAGAGTAACAAGGGAAACCAGTGGCCTCAGGCCAGCTCAAAGTGTAATTTTCACTGGCACGGCGTTGAGCGCTTACCTATGGATATGGTGTTATTGACATTAGCTTAGCCTGAGGTTACGGCTTCCTGTTTGGTTCTTGAAGATTTTAAAAACTGAAAGACAAACACGGTTTCATATTTCTTCCCCGGCTTCCTCTCCACAGAACTGTTTGTTTTCTACAATAAGTAATATGAGTTCATATAATCCAGACCTGAGTCTTACAAATGAAATGTGAAGCTACATCACTGGAACTGTTTTGATATATGTCAGAATTTAACATTTGTTCAGTTTAAAGCTAGCAAGAGTATTATTATTCCTTATGTTAAAGTTAAATCATTCATTTTTTGTTAAATGATTTTGCGGTGTGTTTTGTGTTTATTTTTTTTCTCCTTTTCCCCAATATAGATAGAAAGGTTTGGATTCATAATAGTTATTTGTACCATGAAAACACAAAAATATTCAACGCTTCTAAGTGTTTGAGCACAGGCACACACAGAACCTATGCAGTAATGTGCCCACTGGTTGGATCATCTTTAGACCTTGGACTCAGCTCATGGAGCTAACTTGATGGACATTGCACTTTTATTAAAACCCAGAAACCTCTCATTGCAGCTCATCGCAAACTGCATGTACTCATATACAAGGTGTAGTGTTTGGCCATAATAAATAAATCAATCAACTAAATTTACAGTTGCTGTAAAAAGCTACAACCATTAAAAAAATGTATAAGTACATAATTCATAGAAAAGAAGTCTCCCTGCCATGAGGAGCTGTCTTCTTACTAGTTGTAGTGGCAGCTAGGATGCCTAGTCCTGGATCAGCTTTAGGGGGCGATGCAATATTTTTTTCCGACGCAGCTTACCTGCCCGAGTTCCCGCGATGCAAAAATCTCTATGCAAGATTTTGAACATTGCGGGATCTCTGCCATGTAAGTGGGCCAGCTAACGCCTTCTATTCAGTGGCGTAAAGTTTTGTGCTACATAGTAGAAAAACTTAACTGAGGGCAGTTTTGCGTCGCCTGTGCCACGCTATTTCCAAGCATTCTCGGAACCGCAACGCAACATGTAAAACCCACGCTAACCTGGTTTATCTAGTGAGAGAGACAAAGATTTACCCAACTTTTTCTGGTATTAAATTATAGCAAATCAGAAGTTATGCTAGTCTACTACAATAGAAATATGAAAACAACCATATGATTGGATGCTATTGGTTATGTCATAGGGAAATATGTGTCTTATTACACAAGTAAAGATTCCAGTTAAGAGATACTTGAATTACAACTAAAGGACTAGCACCCATGAGGATGTACTGGTAAAATAACTGAGATATCTTGTTTATAGTCATGACATAGTTTCCATTCGACTCTATGCTACATGTGAGAAATGTACATTGTGATCAACAGTGTCAGTGGCTGCACAGAGGTTAATCATTATTAATTGAACACAATGTCCTTTCTCCTTACCTGAATGTGTATAATTTATTACCATGGTCAGAACAGATTCAGTAGAGTGTGCCAAGCATGGCCCAAACAGTAAAGACTGTAGAAGAAAATCAGCAGCAGAAATAAAAATATCCTAGAAACAAAAGGACTAAAAGTACATCACATACCAAACAGATACAGTGTAGGCAACAGCTAATGTGATTTTAAAATGAGAAAAAGGAAAGGATTAAAGGAATACTGGATATCTAATTGTCTTTATTTTTCAAAAATTCTTTAGATGCATAGAAAAGTATTTTATAGCTTCTATAGGACAACTATGGTCTCTACACAAAGGCCCTTAAAAAGAGCATGTTTATACCTTTATGAGGACCAGGATCATGCTTCTAGCTGCAGTGTATCCAAAGCTACAGCAGTATAAAGGGTTGTGTTTCCAGATAGCACATCACCAGCACCATTGCTCCAGCCCTACTGCCTGAGACACTGTGCATGCTCAGTTGTATCCTACTGCTGTAACAGTGCATCATCTGCTGCACCATATGTCCCACCACCAAACTTCTTAATCATTTTCAAAGCTAGTCAAAAGCCTGAAAAGAAAACTAGGTAGAGGAATGGACACATAATGGTTGCAGGCCTTTAAAGAGCTGCAAAAAATAATGTTTTTTTTGAGGGGGTGGGGTCACATCATGTGACTGTCTCACACCTTTTTGTTTATTCTGACTGTCGGAGTCTAAATTTCCAAGCCTATAACTTAAGTCCCAGAGAAGCTTGTTTGAAAGGTATGAGAGAGCACTTAAATAGAGGACACTTGTATGGGGACCACAGTTACCAGCTAGCTTGTCCCACCCTCCCTTGATAATGATATCTATATAATACAGCAAAGATGACATAAAAAGAAATGCAAATCGGCCCAGCTGCACTAATTACATTTTATTAGAAATGTCCTCCAATTCCTGTTCTGGTAACCCAAGGCTAGGGGTGGAGAGGGTACAGTATAAATGATGTTGCTTAGTGGGACTGCCACATGGCCCCTTTGTTCTTTCTCAGTACAGTCTGATGACATGTGGGGTCAATTGCACCTCCAATGTTATATGTCTATAGCAGATTCCACACCATTGCAAGCCACTTTTGCAGGAACAAAAAGCCATCCATTAGCTGGAGTTAAAAAGTGTCTACTATTGGCATATTACATCACTTGTTTTGACTGAGTGGATCTCTTTTGAAATACTGTGCAGCCACCGCTAACCATATCTTAAAGTGCATGTCCACCCCCAAAACTAAAATCTCCCCCACTACTGGCTCCACTGTGCAGTGTTTAAAAATCCTTACCTTACCTCTCTGCTTCAGATGGTTCTCCTGAAATGTCTGTCCAAAGTCCCAGAAAGTGAAGACCAGGAGCCTGGCTGTGAATGAAAATGTTTCTGCCTCTTACCCCTGAGAGGTTTCTGGCTTGCCCACTGAAGCCCTCCCCCCCTCGCGGCCCCTGTTTGCTGCCTGGTGACCTAGCTTTAAATCCTTTTTCTGTAGTGTAGGGGACCCTATCCCATCCTCAACTGCCATATTTGTAAAAAGAATAATGTACTTACAGAGCTTTGTTACCCTGGTGTTCTGAACTGCCGGCAGGTTCGCCTGTGATTGGCTGCCTCTCAGCCAATCACGGACGCGGCTGCTGGTCCGTCCCCTGCTTGCAATTTCCAGCTAAAAGAAGGCCGGATCAGAACAAAGCTTTGTAAGTACCTTTCTGATTTTTTTTTAAACAGAAAAAGTTTGTTTTATAGGTGGAGATACCCTTTAAAGTCCCCCTAACCAACAAGACCATTATTCTGTGTAGCAGCCAGTGGGACATTGCCCTGTACGTACTTTAGGCTTTTGTTTAGTGCAATGTAAATGGGATTGGCTCCTATGTTTAGTTAAATGGCACCCTCCTGCATTACTCTGCTGGTATTTTCCAGTAACAATCATCCACTTGCATGACCATATTAGTCATGGGGAATCAGGGTCTTTCGCTGCTTTCCTTTTCTGTACATTGGGAGGTGACAGTGTAACCAGGTGAAATATTAATTATTTTGTTTCTTTTTCTATCCCTTGGCAGTTCCAGCCTTTACCGGTTGTTACATTTTACCCCTCTGCATTTTCTTGGCTGGCTTTTTAAGAGATACATTTGCTCCCTAGTATCAATGAAGTAAGCAATTCATGATTTTAGATAAAACTGAAAACTTCAGACATGCAGCCCTATAGCCATGGCACCCTTAGCAATGTCTTAGTTGGTCTTGCTCCTACATTGAAATTCTCCAAGGGCTAGTCCTCCCTAGACAGAATACAAGAATCGTGCAACACAGTGAAAACGCAATGTCGCATGATTCATGGGGGCATTGTCAACCTGCACCCCAAACTTCTATTTTTTGTTTTACCAGTTTATTACTTGTATTTGTATTGTAACCAGATATCTAATGATATGTTCTCTTTCATTCTGATAAAGATATCTGCCTCCTCCCAGTGAGCTTTATAAGCTTGATCTTGTGCAGAGGAGGTGGGGAAATAGTCAATCATTGGTTGTGATGTCAGCAGTCACAGCCTTGATTGACTTCATTAAGGGAGGAGCCAGCTTACTCTGCCAGGCAATAATTAAAATATCTGATTAGTAATGCATCTAATAAAGTGCAAAATATATCAGTTGGGGACAGGTAACTGTTCTAAGGGTGGAGATGCCCGTTATGAAAAACAGTCTACAGTGAATGTTTTTGTGGAAATGAATGGCACAAAGAAAAAGATGAGTGAACGAGTTTCCTATTAAAGAGAAACTACACGACCTATAGAAAATAAAACATAATTTATTCCAGAATGTTATTTATATGTGTGATGATTCCTCTAGCAGCGTAGAGGGTAAATGTTATATAAATATTCGATCTGAGAAAACCTGCTTGACTGCCTACTTAGAATCTAACCGGTGTGTTACTTTTTATCCTAGAGAATGGCAATGAAAATAGATATAAAACAGCACACTGAACAGCCAAAGGATGCACTTAAAACACCTAGCATGCATCTCTGTGTGGGTTTATAATTTATGGGAAATACATTTCCATTTGTCACTACCAAAGACAGTGCTTCAATCACACAATATCACAGCTGGCTCGTTTTGGATCTTTAATGATCGTTTTTGCTTGGAAATGACAGGATAAAAAGTTGCCTTCAGAGTCCGTAGAACACGGTGCAGATGCTATATAAATTGTGTTGTATTATGGTTCGCTGTTTAAACATGCCCTAAATAATACAAGTTACATTCTCATTAAATACACTCTCTGTCTGTCTCTAGGCAAAGGAATGTAATAGTGAAATGGGATTTATCATGCTGGGTTCACATTAAGATGCTGTGAGGTTTCTTCTCTGTGTGGCTTTTAGAATATGTTTGAAGTTAGTCCGCTACATGGTATGGATTGTTTTAACAGCACAAGGAGTGAAACTAACAACATCAAATCCTCTAACTCAGACTGTGAAAGACTCATATTTGTTTTTATTCAGTTTAGTCATAAAATCTGAGAAACCATGGTAAGTTTCAAAGAACTTTAGACAATAGAGTGTGTATGGTTATTGACTGATATGGTATACTTCATCCCAATGCTACCGCTGTATTTCCTATGTCTGGTTTTCGCTAGAAAACGGAGAAAAAAAACAAACATATTTTCTAAATAGACCAGATGTGGTGGTATAAAATGTGCAAACATCTGGATGGCAGGTTGGACATCCCTGGGTAGAACTCCAGACCTCTACAGCAGGGATGCCAAGCTCGTTGCCTTCCAGATGTTGGAAAACAATTCCCAGCATTCCTAGTTGTAGTTTTACAACATCTGGAAGTTTGACATCCCTGCTGTGCAGAGAATTTTATGTCAGGAGATTTACAAATTGGATGCTACATAGATGTTACAAGTGTACTGGGGTGTCATCATCTCGTTTTGGGAGATTCTATCATGGAGTGATTTAATTGTGTCATTCTAACTACACGCATGAGTTTTATATTGTGATTTTATTGCAGAGAAACATGGCAAGTGGAACCTTCGGTTATTTTAAATGTTTCCTGAACCTTAATGTCACTTATCAATATCTAATCATGTCCATCAACTCCTCTTGTGGGACTTTTATTTTGTGATCAAGGTCAGGTTGCCTCAAACCTCATTTTTTGTCACTGTTAACGTTTAATAAAGTAGCACAGAGTGATTTTTTTTCCAGCCCAGAAAAGAGCAGTAAAAGCACATGAATGCATCAATCTGTTCTTCTAAGCCGTTTTCCATTCCACTTCTCAGTTACTTCCAATGACAAATAGGCCTACAGTAGAGAAGAGAAAATGGTGTATCTGAGAGGGAGTGAGAGGGAGCGAGAGAGAGGGGGAGAGAGAGAATGAACATTAATACAGCAGACAAAACCTTCTTTAACCACTTACATCCCATTCTTCTTTGTAATACGGTGTAATTCCTCACACAGTATTCTCTACATCAGATATTTAAAATGGGCAATTATTCCTTCTTTGTTCTCTTTCTCAGCTCAGACAATAATGTAAACCCAGTGAAGTGCATTATTCCTGGAGCCAAGACACAAACTCCTTTTCATTTAATGTGCTTAGTTCTCTGAGCAAACTGCGAGACCACAGAAAGAAATCAGGATATATTTATGCAAGAATGATCATACAGTGGATTATGATAATATATTTGTAGTCATTATAGTAGGAATAGGCTAATAGAGTGTAGGATAAAACTAAGCAAATTGGTTGCTCACTGGTAGCACCGGCTTTTCACTGGTTACTAAAACTAGTGTTGGTGAGCATTTGTTGGGTTTTGGAGGGAATTGAGCAAGTATGCCATCCTATGTTATAGGATGGCATGACTTTAGGTCACTGCAAAAAACAAAATTTTACCATCTAGTGCATTTTTCATGGTGTTCAATGGTTATCATAGTGATGATATATGACATTCCACATTTATTTTTTAAATAAGAAATTGGAGGGTATAGGTAAGTTACTATAGTAGAAAATGTAACACAATTGGGGGACAAAGCAATATTTTGATGGAATGCCCTCAGTATATTATAGGGAAAAGGGAGGCGCGGAAATGAAAGTCACAACCCATGTCACTTGACGAACAAAGTATTACTATATAAGTGTAGTTTGGGGGGAATGAGATTTCCAGTGGAAAGGGAACACCAGTATTGTAGTACATAAGACAGGGTGCCCCATAGAATGAGATGGTCTAGAAAATGGCACCAAATCTATTTGGCAAGCTGCAAAGGTCAAATGAAAGCCAAGCACACTAGCAAATCATAATGCAGTTTAACTAAAACTCGCATACAATGAATTGAAATGCATTCTGGCAACAGCTACTGGGAAAAAGAAATCAATGAAATGCATTGGTCAATTTCAACTTCCTTATTGTTTATTTCCCTGGGGAATTATAGGTATGTTACAATCAGCAAAACCATCTACTATCACAGGTTTATTCAGGGGCTCAGCTGTAGATTAAATATTTTCACAAGTTTTTTTTATTGCTCAATTAAATTACGTTAGCAGCATGAATCACTTTCACTTCACTGCAATTTTATGTATACTACTACTATAAAAAGGCAACATATTTTAGATAAATATGCAGCCATGGCACCATACTGTTATTAACATCCTCAGGCACTAAAACCAAACATCTGGAGAAGTATAGCCCCAAATTAAGTTTTAAGTAAATGAGGGGATAGAAAATGCAATTCCTTACACTGCGTATAGTTTAACTGAAGTCAGACTCTTTGATTCCTGTTATTTGGGGAAGCCAGTTCTTTCTTACTGAAGGACAGAGGGAAATTCTATAGAGGGATGTGGTCACTAATGAGAAGTCTTTTTTCATAAAGATCTGGCCATGTGGTTAGTTTTCCTAACCTTTCCAGTCTTTGGGCACACAGAGAAAACCCTCCAAACTAATGTAGTTAAGATTCATTCAAGCAAGCTGAAATGGAACACACATACATTAACCAGACCAACCTCCCTTACTCTCTATATGTGGATTGGTTCGTCGGGTGAAACTTCCAGTTAGATCGTTTGACTCTATTTGAGGTAAAGATAGGCAATACCTGCCAACCACTATGCCAACAACACCATCTATGATGCCAACAGTGGCAGTGTGTTAGCATCCAGGTCGATTTTTGCCATGTCAAATTGACATTATTAGAAAAATCCAAGCGTTTCTGACATGATTTGCCTAATATTGGCTATATGTATGGGCACCTAAAGTAATATGTTGGTGTCAGATCATAAACAAGGCTCCTAGCCAACAAATTTCATGTGTGCTTTATTAATCCTGGAATTTGCTGGGTAGAATATCAGTAATGTAGAGAGTTCATTATGAAGAAGGTAACTGATTGGAGAAATGTTTTAAAGAAAATATTTACACTTTGGTAACTTCCTCTCCTGTGCCAGATGACTGATAAAAGAAATATTATAACATATACCGTAACACATTTTGGGCCAGACTTCTGCTTTAAAGGGCATGTCCAGTCAAAAAATAACTTTAGCTAGTTACATGCATTTGTAAGCAGATATTTAATGATAAGATGTCTTCCTTTCTGGAAAAGGTATCCGCCTCCTCCCTCTACAGAAAGAGCTTTTTATATGCCAGAATGGGGACAATAATAATCATTGAATATCTGGTTAGTAATAAAGTAATGTCAGATCCCTGACTCCCTTAAATAATATACAATCTCCCTGAAATGTGTTGTTATGAATTAGAGTGAGGGAGCACAAAGATGTCAGAGTCTTTTAGCAGTTAACAAGTGACAAAAACACTTAATAGTGACATGACTTGTTGTATGCATGTGTGTCTGACTGTTTTCATGAGTGTGTGTCTGTATGCATGGATTATGCGTTAATCTTGGGGTGGGGCTTTAGGTGGTGGGTACCCTCCCTGAAATGTATTTTGGCAGGGTGGGATGTCTTAATCAGTTTGGATTGTGGGCAGGTAACTAACAATTGACAACATGCCCTTCAGTGCTTTACACTGCTCTAAACTCTGTGATTAGCTGTATCATATTAGTGTTCTGCATGATTTGTCTTTAATTTACCCTTCAATCTTGAATCTTCAGTTCAAAAGAGGAAGAATAAAGAACACATTCCTCAGATATAATATAACTGCCCCTACGGGGCAGGGACCTTCTTTCCTCTTGTGGCAAAGCTCTAGCACTTCTATTTATATAATTTATATATTTATGTACTGAACTATGTACTTATCCCCTTGTATGACTTTATTGTATTTTGTTACTGTACAGCGCTGCATCCCCAAGTGGCGCTTTATAAATAAACTATACCTACTGCTGCACAAATAAGGTGAAATTAGAATAGCAATGACTTCAATGTGTAATATTATTTTATAGTACTAAAAAAGAAATTCAGTATGTTAGAATCTCTATTCACAATCGCACGTCAGTTCCCCGACATTTGGAGGCCTTTTTTTGAGCGATTCATCCACCATTTACCTTAAGGCCTTTTCAGCATGTTGTATTACGCAGTTAGTTTTGCTCAGCCTGCAGAGGTAGCAGATTCAATAAAAAGCCATACATAGGCAACAGGGTTGGAAACAAAAGTAGCTGTCCTTTGCACTAATTTGCATGCCCAGAATCCTTTGTGTTCACCACGCTTTGCACCGTGTGAGATTCAGGTGACTGGAACAAGCTGTGAAAAGCTGCTTTAGCCATTTAAGCAAGCTCTGGGGCATTTTAATCTGCTTTGTACAGCTGTAATGTTCAAAGACTTCTTGAAAAACAAAAAAATGCTTTCCATTCCCTAAATGCAGTTACACTGATATAACAGTAGATGTCACTATTTACCCACAGTTTGATGTATTAGGAAAATTTCTGGGAGGATAGGGGTGGTAATGTGGCTGCAAAACATATTTTCAATTACTTCCAAATAAAAACACTTTTGCACATTTCTTCTGTGGTTAAATGAAACCCATCAAAGCCCATTAAAAGAATCAGTAAAGACTGTGGATGCGTACGCCTTTCTCTTTCAGCTCTGTCCAAACTCGGCCCTGCTATGGGGATTTAGACAGGTGTGCAGCTGCATTGGAAAACATCTTTCCCTGTTATCTATGTCTCCCCGGCACCGAATGCAGGTGTTGGAATTGATTATATTTTAATCTTATTTCTCTAAGGAGAGAGGTTGAAATACAAAAAAAAAAAATAAAAAAAAAATGACCTAAGGACCACCGTATTGAAATGGCTTCTTTCTTGTTCGCGTCTGCTTCTTCTTGTCCTTGCTGTAGTACCATATATTGCACAGGGAAAGAAAGAACTTTAAATAGGCTCTTTGCATATGACTGCTCCAGTGGTTCAGTTGTTACACTGAAAGGGTCAACGCCATGTTCTATTGCACAATCTTTTCTATTTCATCAGGATTCCAGCCCTGCAATTGATTATTTTTTTTCTTAAAGAGCAAATCAGCCTGTTATAAATTAAAAAATATTGTGCCCAGCTCTAGTAAATCCATTTCCACACAATGTAATAACATTCTCTCTCTGGGAATTATTATGTGTGCTGGATCCTAAAGGAAGCTAAAAAGGCCAGGTGTTTTAAAGATGGCAGTTGTCTTAGGTGGTGACCTGTTTTTAATGGTGAATTGTGCAGACCTCTATTGTTTAAATTTAGAATTCAAAAGCAATCAGGTCTGAAAAATATTCCCAAGAAAGAGCATTGGCTTTATAGTAAAAGCCTGTATTTTTTTTTATTTGATATGTTTTAGCCAGTCCATCTCCTGGGCATTGCAAGCTATTAATGAGAACTGTTTCTGCTCTGAGCTTGGCTGGTTGCCGGTCACTCAGGATGCAATCACGGTCAGATATTTTTCCAAGCACTTTAGTGCCCTCGGTTCTGTCAGACCGCGTAGAGAAGCACATTTGAGAATGCTTTGCTATCAGCATGTAACTTCATTAAATGCTAACAGAAATAGAACTATCCCACTCCCACTCAAAAAAAAGACAGCAGAGTTAACCAGTATATAATACGATTTATTATTTCAATTCCAGAAGAGTAAAAAACATATGTAACATAGGTAGCAGTTAATCAAATTCATTGACGCAGCCTCAGACTCATTAGTTATGGATTACTATGGCCAATATAGCTGGACCGGATCATGGATCTGAACCTGGTTCCATGTCGGATTTCCACATTCTGTGAATCACGGATCTAGCGGATTTTGCAATCCCGCTTTGCAGATTTTTTGGAGCCGTGTTTCGAAAATTTTAAAAAATTAGAGAAATGTAGAAAATTTTAAAAAATTTCAAACATTTGAATTTTCAAGGAATTTTAGAAATGTTGTAAAAATAAAACAGTAACTTACTGTAAATGGCTCTGTGACCTGTGAAATGGTCTGACAATCAGATTCTTTCTGAATTAATCTGATTCTAACCAATTCTGATTGGAAAAGAATCTGGTTGGTTAGTATACCAATCAGGTTCTTTCTGAAATAATCTGAATGTTTCCAATCAGAATCGCTTACAATCAGAAAGAATTCAGAAATAATCTTATTGGCATACTTTCTGTAAGAATCTGATTATAAACAATTCTAGAATATAGAAAATAGAATGCGTAAGCTTGAAAAATAGTGCAATCATGAGAAAAGTTATTTTTTTCAAAGTTCTGGATATGTGTACGTGTTTCAAAGACCATTTCCCAGGTCCCAGAGCCATGTACAGTAAGTTGCCATTGCTATTTTATCTGTGCAGATTTATTTCTTCCATTGACTTTAATGATCTTGGCTGCAGATTTTTTAATTTTCGAATTTTTCGTAAACCCGCAAATCTACAAATCCGCAGGTGGAACTGATTTTAGCAGTTTCGCCCATCTCTAGAGGGTAATAATATTGACATCATCAGAGAAATTTACTCGCTCTGGGAAACCTCAATTCCAGGATTCAATACATGGTTTGTGTGTGTGTGGGTAAATGCCAGAAGGGATTAACGCACTACAGGATTTTAATGTCTGCTATTAGTTAGCATTAAATAGTCACGCTCAAACCAGCTCAAACCACATATTGCAAGAGAGAAAACAGGCCACACTTCTTCAATAAACTTTATTTGGAACCATACATTAAAAAATGGCAATCGAGCTAGCATCATCTGGCGCATTTCAGGGACCGTCCCCTTGATCATAGATGATTTCAGAGGGTCATAACCTCTCCTTGTATTGCAGAAGGTATGCCCACAAAAATTAACCTGTAAGTGCAAAAATGTTAAATAAGCTGGTGCATTAACATATACAGGTTTATTTTTTTATAGCTGTACATACAGATCCAATAATTATTCAAAACATTGCAGTGTTACAATGCCCCCATTTTAAATAAAATGGGTCACATACCATAGGGAGTTAAGTCCCTGTGGGAGTCTCGTTTGTATCTTAAATATCAAAAGACTTCCAAACTACATTATTGTATAGGTTGTGCCTGGTTAATTCCCCCGTATGAGTCAGAAACCCTCGAGTAATGACTCCCCCATGGCCCAGTACTATGGATTAATAGCAAATGATTCCACTGATGGTGGAGTTCCCCTTGAATATAGACACAAATGCAAGGAAACTACCAAATTTACAGCCACTGGAATGCTGGGAGTTGTAGCTTTCACACATGTGAAGGGCCCCAGGTTTGACATCCCTGATATAGGTAATAAGCGTGTGCACAGACATTCAAATACCTACTATGTGGGAGCTGACCCACTATGTTAAAATGCATAAAGCATTTACTAATCATCAATCCAACAATGAGGAAGACTGCCAACTAAAAGCAAAACATAATAATAACGATCGCAATCCGCAATATAACAAAGCAGTCTACATGGGCAGAGGCCCAAAACATTTTCATTTAAACTTTTAGTCATTTTGAATTAAGGGATGCAGTGATAAAAATATAATAAATGAGGACAGGGATAATGTTCCATGGACTGAAATGGGCATTGCATCAATATTATTTTATGAATGCTAACTGGCTTTCCTTAAAATAAATACCTTACAAGCCAATGACAATTCAAGGACAACTAGAATCTTATAATAAATTATGATTCACAGTATAACAGGGACCTGAACTTAAAACAGCATTAATACTATCCTTAAATGCAGTCTGACCATTGATGTGCTCTTCCTACTACCCATGAAGATTTGTAGCTGGTTGACATCTGTCAAGTCTATTGTTTGGTGCCAACCCAGATAGCAAAATCCATTGTAACAATGTTGATTAAATGTCAAATATTAATATATATTAATATAAATATAGATTAACTGTCAAATATCTAATATTTAACCGATGTTGTTACAATGAAACAATGCTATGCTGGGAAATTAAGATTTGTCTGGAAGGTGAATCAAGACAATGATAATGACATTGATTTATCTGCAAGTAATAAGATTTTTATAAATTGAAAATGTAGTTTTTGATGTTGTCACTATATAGAGAATCACCTAAAAATTATTTATTATTTGGCATTAAATCACTATTAATAAATGATACGGTATCATTAAAGAAACATATTCTCATGCAAGTCAGTTAGGGAAAATATTGGTAAGTAGTTCAAAACAACTGCCCCACCTTTACAGTATAGTGACCATGATTAAGTAGAATCTTAGTAGCTCACCATGAAAACAGAACTGTCATTGTTTGGATGGTGCCCAAGGCAGAGAAAATGCAAGGTAATCATTTCTTGTGCCTTGGAACTTCTGTATAAAGAATCAAAGAATTCTAAAAAGCTTATATCATAAGATTTTTGAGAGCAAGTCACATTAATTAATATAACTCTATTATGTTTTTACAGCAGTAGATATATATTTAAGGCGGGGAGCACCTGGCATTGCTTTAAGATCCACAATTAGATATTCAGCTATAATCCAATGTTTTTTTCCATCTGTCAACAGTGTATTTAGACCATCTGTGATGAATTTGATAAAGATCCAATCATTCTGTTTTTTTCCCCATTCCAAATGTTAACTAGTTTGTCTTTAGAAGAAGCTCATGTAAATTCAAGTTAACAAAAAAATTAAGAATCCATAGTGAATTTAAGCATAGGCGGTCTATTCTTTCAAAGCTTGATCATTCATCTCATGTCTCCTACTTCATTCAGAACTCTCAGGAAAGACAACAGACACTTTCAGTTTAACGGCAACCCATTATTTATGTTTATGTAGAGGATAGGCTGCATTGACTGAATTATAGCAGCAAATGTACTTAAGGCTCTCTGTAGCCGTTTAGATTTATGGTCATACTACTAACCTTGAATGTACTGTGTTATATGACATCAGTAATCTTATAAATAGATTCTACCATGGGAAATTACATAGTAAGAATGTCGCCTTTCCAGCCATCTTGGAAGGCGGCAAGTGTTTTTTCACAAGAATAATATTTCTACTGTGACAGAGGCTTTCATGTTTTAGGGCAAGTGCAATTTAAATGGAATGTTCTTTTGACTTAAAACCGAATCATAAATGTTCTTGCAGCATCAGTGACTTTTAAACTATCAATCAATGTTCAGTGAAGACAAACTTTCTACCTACCCTAGTAGAAAGTGGAAAAATCAAGCTTCAGGCTTTAGTGACTGAACCCGCAAATCTAATACTAAGAAATAAATATACTGAATATGGGATAGTATGCTCTAATATAGGATAGGATAGTATACGTAACAGTTCTGAATTTTTGAAAACAGGAAATGCTTTTTATGTTGATTTTCCTGCTGATCGAACCATGTTTGTTACGAAGGGTGTTCAAAACATTCTACTGGTTTTTATGATAGTCCTGTTCGAAAAGAGCTCATAAATGAATTAGAGAACTGAAATAAATGGGAGATCAGCCTGCAATACTGGGAGAAGCACTGATTTCCCAGTTGAATCTAATCAATCTAATGTGGCCATTATCATATAGCTTAGGGTCATGTTGCACTTTCACAATGTGTTCTTCTGTTGATAAAGTTTTATTGGCAGCTATTTTGTCACAACAAGCAAGCATTCAGGGTTATTCAATAAAAGTTCTTATCATTAAAAATGGTGCTAATATTTCCCCAACCAATCAGATGTTAGATTTCAAATGTTAAATAAGATCTGATTGGTTGGGGCAAAATCAGCACCATTTTTAACTATAAGAACTTTTATTAAATCTCCCTGATTGTATTTTCCTTTTGCTACATTAGCCACTCTCTAATGTAGAAAACATGAACACACTGCAGAATATGCCTGCAGAATAGTTTTTACCGGTTATGGTTTCCTGCTACTTCCTGACCTGAACCATAATATTTTCATTAAAAAAAAAACTTTGCATTTACCTGTAAAACACCTGCTGCTACTATGGTAGTTAAATAAAGGAAGTGAAGTCTGCTTTGCATGAGGGAAACAAAGAAAACACGGATGATAGTTTTGGAAGAAACTGATTGAAAGGGTGGTTAGGGTAGGGCTAAGTTAAGCTAGGTACACAATACAATAATTTTGTCCCGACCAACCGACATTTCAGTGTTTCGGTCAGTTGGGCCGAATTATTGTATGGCGACTTTTTGCAGCCTTGGTCGACTGCCGACCATTCATTCGTCCAAATCGGACAAACGATCGGACAGGTCAGAAAATTATAGATCGTGCGGTCCTCTATGGACACCATAAAACTGCCCATTCATTAGGCAGACCCTAAAGTTGGTAGTCATATTAGCATTAAAGGGCTGAACCTGTTAGTACAGTCAGGATTGGCTTTTGTGTACAGTCAGGATTGGCGAATGTGTATACGTCTATAACAAGTGTTTCCAATGCTGATGATGAACATTTGTTGCCATCGGAAATGCTCATAACAAACTGAAAATTTGCCTTGGTAGCGCCCCCCCTGTTTAAAGTATAGGGAGTCATCTTCAATCATTAGGGACTGTTAGGGAGAACGCTCATGACTGTCTGTAGCCTCTTCTTTCAAAGATAACAGGCAGAATCTGTAAGAGAGAAAGTCTTACAGTCTGAGCACTGCATTTTCTTTACAGCAGCTCTTACCTTCTGGCACATTCCTGCGATGTTCCATCTGGCCCATTCTTTTTGCAATATCAAGTAGATCACAAAAAAGAATGGGTCAGGCGATTACATGAGAAACGTCTACAGGTAAGTATAGTGTATGAGCACCTTTAGGCCAGGTAAACACGTTCAAATAATTTGGGCAGACTGACCTATAAGGCTGTATTTGTAAAGGTGCGGTATTGCATTTTAGCAATACCACACCTTTAACGATCGGTAAAACGATCCTTAATTTCCGATCGGTTTAACAATCTTTAATTCTCGATCTTTATCGTAAATTTACGTTACGATCGTAAGTTACCGATACCAATTGTAAGTTACTGATAACAAAATTGTAGATTTATGAACCCCATAGACTACCATTGTGGTAGTTTACTAGCGCATGGTATTCTACAACCGAATGTTTGGTCTTTAGTGTACAATCTCGACTGTACATTTATGACCACGATTGTACAATAACTTACCTGCAGTATCGCTAAAAAGCAATACCACTGGTCTATAAATATGCCACATTTTGTTGGGCCTGAAATATTATAAAATATCTAAAATATTTTTTTGCCCAATGGTGACCGATATCAGTCATTCTTTAATACAAATAGGGCGAAAGGACAATCGTACAGGAGGGTAAATTACAGCCAATCATGTGGACTCCTATGAATGTGGCAAAATGTTGGCTGTGGATAGTGCCATTTTAGGCCTGGCCAACCAGTCGATAGTGGTAAAAAATCTTTCCATGTATAACTAGCCTAATACTTTGTAAAAATGGATGAATTAGATTACATGCATACACCTTTTTATGCAAGACAAAATATTGCTGGTTTTAGCTGTTGCAGTTAAGCCTGTTATCTCATACTAGCTGCAATGTACATGGTAATATGATTACAAAATTCAAAAAAGCTCATAAACAGGTTAGCATATGAAGGTTCTACAGGTCTACCAATTGCGTTCCCAGTAGCCTGTAAATAAAAATATTGTTATTAAAGGAAACTTAGTAGGTTTGTCCTGCAATGTCTTCATAAGGAATATGCAGGCTGTGCCGATATTAATATAAAAATGTGAACAGTTGATTTAAAAAGCCACCTTTATAAATACACCCCATGTTCTCTCTCTCACACCTGACAAACACCAATGTATCCCTCCTTATCTCTTCTCCTATTTGTATATAACTAGGCCTTCATTCATTTCCCTTCTTTCCTTGATCCTGACCTGATCCCATGTGCTTTTTCCATCTTGCTCTTATTACATATTTCTATTTCTCTGTGTCACATTTAATCACAATCATTACTATGCACATATGACATGCTAAGCTACAGCTGAGAACACTTGGTAACAGGCTTTCCAGGTAAAAGCTCCTTTTGTATTTATGTAGATATGTATGTGTGCATTTATTTAATTTCTTATATAGTGCTCCATATTATGCAGCAATATACAACTATTAAATACATTCATCAGGCCCTGTCCCCAAAAAGCTTACAATCTAATCACTTTATCTAACACACAATGTATCAGTATGTCTTTATAATAATGAGTGCCCAGAAGAAACCCATGCAAGGGAGAAGATAAAACTTTTTTCAGATGTGTGTGCAGGGCCGCCTCTCTAATGAGGCAAGGTGAAGCACATTACAGATAAGCACCCTGTAGGGAGGCAGCAGTTTTGATGCCAGAAAAAAACCAACCTGGCATCATGTGCCTGGACCACCCCACCAGGCACAAAATGCCATTTGTAAAAAACACACATTTATGGGAGGTACTGTCACTTTAAATAGCAGGGGAAGCTGTGACTTTCATTGCACAACAGAATGCAGCTACGAATCCTCCCCCTCCCTTCTAAATGGCAATTCATTTGATCAAAATCAATGTCTGTCAGCCATACAGATCAAAAATAAATGTTTGTCATCATTTACCAGTCACTGTGGGCATCTAATACCTGTCACTATGGGCATCATTTACCAGTCATTGTGGGCATCTAATACCAGTCATTGTGGTCATTATTTATCAGTCATGTGTATAAAGACCCTCCCACTTCTGGAAAAGCCACACCCCACTTCTGCACAAAGCATCACTCACTTTTAATTATAAAACCACACACCTTTCCGGTGGCGGGTGGTGCGGCGAGGGGGGACAGCATTTTGAATTTTTTTTTCAGGTGCCAAAAAGTCTAGAGATGGCCATGTGTGTGCTAACTATTGAGCCACGGTGCTGCCCTGGTTGTCTATACTTTATTTTAATCTACTTTATTTTAATCTTATGTATAGGTTTGTTAGTAAGCTTCTCTGGAGGTAGCTTCTTTTTAATAGCATTATTTTTGCTTTGTTACCCTTCATCTGGGTACACACATGCAATTCTGCATGTGATTGCAGAGAAACAAGCTGATCCTGCAGATCCTGTCTGTCATCTTCCAAACATCTTTACTGTGTGTACCCAGCTTTAGCCAAAGTTAATTTCATTTAGTTTATAGCTCTGCTTGACTTTCCCTTTTATAGCAGCCAAAAGTATTTTAAACCAAGCTTGGATTTATTTTAATATTTTTGTAATTTTTTTGTTTGGTGTGTGCTGGAAATGAAATACAAATAATGGTCAGCTCCAGATAAACTATAAAGGTGAATGCTCCCTTTTCTTTTTATTTTAAAACTTTTCTTTCACTTAAAAATAAAAAATGACCCTTTTATAATTACAGATATTTGTACTAAAAGTCATGCTAAGCACCTTTCATTTGAGGTTAATCTCCCACTTTGTTTTGAATAAAACAAGAATTAAAAGGACACTCTGGCTGCTCTTATAATCAGTGTCCCTGACAGTCTTCTTGTCAGTGACAAAGGTGAGAAAAAGTGAAAGTTCAGTGCAAACACATATGCCTTTAATTAAAAAATGCAGTAGTTCCCATCCAATGACCTTAACCTGCCCTTTCATCATTTTGCCTGTGCAGAAATAAATGCTTCCAAAATACTGACTTCCTGTTTGCAGGACTCCTAATGGAGACAGTTATGGTCTTGCCCTTGACCCTGCGCCTAGGTTGATTTAAATAATGATTGTTTTGCCGTATTAGTCCAATATATGTAGTAAAAAGTAGAGTACTGTGATACTTTTAATGGACTAACAGTTTATTTTAGTAGACAAGCTTTGGAGGGTTGATTTATTTGCTCAGTAGAGATCTGAGCATGTTTGACCCATCCAACAGCCAATCAGTAGAAATTACTGTTAGGAACATTGCAAAGAAGGGGTGCATTCTGGGAAGAAGAAGGATTGCTTCAGAACAAGAAATGTCAGCTCACTAATGAAAAAAGCAGGGCATAGCAAAGGGTATGAAATCAACTAATTTTTTTAAAAATAAAATAGAATCTGTAGAATTACTATGTATGTGTAATATAAACTAAGAATTTAAAAAATAATTATATTTTCCACCGAATTTTCCTTTTAATGAAGAAAAAGTCAAATTGGGGGAGGAGCCAAAAAGCTGTCAGTTACTGCAGGTGTATAGTGTCAATTTAAATAGCTGTAATATGTCCACGGGGCAAGTGTCTTTAGCACTATAGGACTTATGTAGAAATAAGTCTACAAGGCATCTTTCATTTGTTGTGGATGGTGGTCCAGATGCAGGGATTTTGCAAAAATAAGAATCTAGTTTGTGAACTACTTAATCGTGTGAAAACAAACGTTATTTAAACTGTGGAATTACCCTCGGCTCCTTACCTGCCTTGTTCCCACAATGCAGTAAATTACGTTAAGTAGTGATTACTGCATCGCGGAAACGTGGAAGGAAGAGGTGCACATAGGATTAGCATTACATCTCCCTGAACGTCTTTTGTCTTTTTCAAAAATGCCTTTTATAACACTTTCAAGCTTAGATTTTCTTTCTACAAGAAGTATAAATCTATATATGTCAAAACTTCAGAATTGAAAACAGACATATCCACTTGTGAGCCTATTATTATTTTAGAAAGCAATATAGATTTGTAAAAGAAAGTTTCTCTAGAAATAATTATAGAGTATAACATTGCAAATGAATGTTTTTAGAGGGTGATTTTTACATTACATTTATTTACTGGGTCTTTATACAAAAAGCCTTTAATTGATAAAAGTCTCTGGTCTACATGAGTAGCTTGATGGGAAGAAAAAGATTTTATCTATGGTCATATTCTGATTTAGATGAATGGAAGCTTTTTAAATGGAACATTTAAGTTGACCATCAGATGGAGAACCAAATGTGACATTGCAGTATAATATTGCACTTTCAATCTTTCACAACTAGCTCCTTTAAAGGGCATTGCACTGTGGTGTCAGATTAACACATGTTGGTTAAAGGGTTATAATACTGTTCCCCCACCCACTCCAAATAAACCCCCAAACTCTTGGTCCTCACACCTGGGATTACCAAACGCCATGTCTGTAACCTGGCCATAGAGTCCTGCATTGGGTCAGGTTTGGGCAAACTGCAGATACATAGCCTTCTTATTGACCCTACCTAGCGAGGAGGACAAAAAAAAAAAACAGCAGAAAAGAGCAAAAAAAAAATAAAAAAAATTCCTGACTCCAAACGGCAACCATAAAGTGTCCCTTTGTATGTATTAATACCATTTATTCTCAATATTATATAGTGTCCCTGGATCAACCAGAACTACAGTAAATGTATTAATACCATTAATTCTCAATATTATATAGTATCCCTGTACCAACCAGAACTACAGTATATGTATTAATACCATTAATTCTCAATATTATATAGTATCCCTGTACCAACCAGAACTACAGTATATGTTATTAATACCATTAATTCTCAATATTATATATTATCCCTGTACAACACCAGAACTACAGTATATGTATTAATACCATCATTCTCAATATTATATAGCATCCCGTACCAACCAGAACTACAGTATATGTATTAATACCAGTAATTCTCTATTATATAGATCCTGTACCAACCAGAACTACAGTATATGTATTAATACCAGTCATTCTCAATATTATATCATCCCTGTACCAACCAGAACTACAGTATATGTATTAATACCATAGATTCTCAATATTATGAGTATCCCAGTACCAACCGATCTACATTTATATTTTAATACCAGTAATTCCCAATATTATTAGTATCCCTGTATCAACCAGAAATACAGTATATGTATTAATACCATTAATTCTCAATATTATATAGTATCCCTGTACAACCAGAACTACAGTATATGTAATATACCAGTCATTCTCAATATTATTGCATCCCTGTACCAACCAGAACTACAGTATATGTATTAATACCATTAATTCTCAATATTATAAGTATCCCTGTACAAACCAGAACTACAGTATATGTATTAATACCAGTCATTCTCAATATTATATAGCATCCCTGTACCAACCAGAACTACAGTATATGTATTAATACCAGTAATTCTCAATATTATATAGTATCCTGTACCAACCAGAACTACAGTATATGTTATTATACCAGTAATTCTCAATATTATATAGTACCTGTACCAACCAGAACTACAGTATATGTATTAATACCAGTCATTCTCAATATTATATAGCATCCCTGTACCAACCAGAACTACAGTATATGTATTAATACCAGTAATTCTCAATATTATAGAGTATCCCAGTACCAACCAGATCTACAGTATATGTATTAATACCAGTAATTCCCAATATTATATAGTATCCCTGTAT